>OV170233.1:11584791-12846875 GCA_921882275.1 Brenthis ino
CAAGTATCAGAACAAATGCATTGAATACGTATCGTAGTCACAATTTTTAAATTTTACATTTTCAAGGCATATTTTTAAATTTAAAATCTACTTCGCATTCTTCCTCTATTTTCTTCTTCTAGATTTACTGGGACTTTCTTAACAGAAAGACAGAATAACTTAACTTGGCCCGACCCGGAATTCGAGTCTCTAGGACCTTCGCATGTGCCGTACACGTTATCCACTAGACCACCGAAGCAGTTACATATACCGACATCTTAATTGTAAATAGCTTCTATTTGCAACAGTTTAATCTGACATGGCTTGAAGTAAAAACAAAATCGCATCCTTACAATTACAAAAAGTTTCAAACGCTAACCATATTAAATTAGTTCAAACACAGCTATGTGATGTTCATTAAAATGGTACAAAAGTAGAAAAATTCTAAAGCGAGCATACGTTAAGCATGGCACGTTTGTAGCCAACACCCACTGCTAGAATTTTGTTCCGCTCCAACTGGTCTAAAATTTCTGAATTCCTCGCGTCTAGATGGCAACATTCCGAATTGAAACGTTGAATGTCGCGTCTCTAGTAAAGCTGACTGACCATTCCAAATAAATTTCTATAAAACACTGCGATGTTGTTATTTATTCCAGACTTTGGTGTACAACTTTAGTATAGTGTGTATGGTGTTTCGTACGTTTGATTTAACTTTCTTTTGTTTTCTAAGGAAACTAGATTTTAGAGATATAGATGTACTGTAGTATTTATATTTATACCTATTTATGTTTATTATTTGATGTTTGTAGGAAATGTAAAACATATTCCAATTAAATGCATCTATACTGCCGTTATATTTATAGATTAGTATCGTTGTTCCATTATCTCCATTTTTTATCAGTCAAATGCTTTTATATTAAAATTGGTTTGTTACAAACAATTGTTGTAACAAACGATTAGTAAGGCTAAGGATTTATGAGGCTATTGAAAAAATCTTACCTAGGTTAAAAGTTAGTAAAAAGTTAATTAATTATTCAAAATGCGTTAATTTTTTTGGTATAACTGATAGTAGAATTGATGGCTATTCTCAAAAAAGTAAGAGTAAAGAGTAAGAGATAATTTTTTTATCTAAAAAGTGATATTTTAAGAATATTAGATATATATTACAAAAACTTGTATCTGTTTACAAGGACAATAAAGATATAAATATAATCTAACCAAATTGGATACATTTCAAAAGCGTGAGACAATTCTAAAACCGTTTTACGGTATCGAGCATTATGATAGTACCATATACGAAAGACTTTGGAATTTTCACGAAAAGTAAGTCATTTTCAGTGTCAACTTTGCTTTAATTTCATATATATGTGTGAACACATCACCTACCATCCCAAACTACTCATACTATTCTAATATCACCTACAACATGCATCTCATTAATAGCGCTATACATCCCATGGATAGGTAGTTTATCTATGATTGTCTGCATTATAAAGTGCAAACGGCGGCTTTTTGCTGGACGAGCAGCGGCATCTTCATAATTGAGTTACCGCATCGCCTCGCCCGAGCTAACGAAACCAATTAGTATGGGCGCATAGGACTGTGCGACACGGTAATTATATTAGTTTTGTTTTGTTCATTCTTCTTCTAACTCTAAATATTTGCTAACTCCCAAGCTGATGCTTCATCATAATTTCTTCTTCTTCATCATGGGCTAATTATCCAGGTTCAATTTTTGAAAAAGTCAAAATCAGTGATAATTTTTAGTGTCAACTTTTTTACTATTTTTTTTCTGTCACTAAACAGTATCTTTTTATTTTACTCGATCATTTTAAGTTCAATACGATTATTAAAAAAAGACGTATAAATAGAAGACAAGATATTGGATATTTGGTTCAGAAAAATAATCATACCATGGTTTTCGAAATTTTTGAACAAAACCAACTCATTGTGATATATAAAAAAACAACACAAAATTACTGAGCTGAAAATGTTCAGGAAACATTAAACTATACCGTAATAAATAATAACGTTCTACTAACAGAGTTTGGTTACAGCAACCAATCTCAGTGAGACTAACCCACTGTGTGAGACATTATAGTGCACAAGTGTACTACTCCCTATTCCTTTTACCTCTCACATTCTGATGGCACGACAACTCGAGACGACCGGTGAAAAATAAGACAGCTTAACATAGATAACTGAAAACCTGATGTTTTAAATTGAACATAACCAATTTTAAATACATAATAAATTATAATTTTTTAAAAACACTTGCGTGCGTTTTAACGGGTTTAAATTTCTCAAAGATAAGATATTTTCTCGCAATAAAAAGTAACCTATATGTTGACCCGGATAACCAGCTTTCATCATACCAAATTTCATCAAAATCTGTCCTGTGGTTTTCTCGTAAAGCGTTCCCAGACAGACAGCAGACAGACACACAGACAGAAGTTCTAAAAATTATAGATTCGGCCTCTGTATCGATAATAATGACTATTTCAATAAGATTTTCCAAAAAATATTTAATGTACAGATTCGACTCAGAATTTTATTATATGTATAGATAAAATGAAACATATATTTCCAATATATATTTGCAACGAATAATAAGACAAAATCGTGGTACAATGGAAGTATGTCCTAGGCATTATACCGAGCTAACATAGCTCTCATCGGGGTAAGATATGCAATCGACGCATACAGTAGCGCTATTGTAAATAATGAATCAATAGGCTTGGGTTGATGCCAAGAACACTCTTGTATCATTTTGTCGTTAAATAAAGTAGTATCGTCGCAGTCATTTTTCTGGTTATTACCTTTATTATGCAACTGGTGCAATGTCTTATTTCGAAGTGGAAATTAATGAAATCTATATATTTGTACGGATATGTGCCTCGTTGTGGGAAATATTTAATACTAGCCACTCACTCTCGCTCCGCTCGGGTTCATCCCTAGTTACGTTTCAACGATTAGTATAATAGTTTTCTTAGATATCAGATATTTTGCGCCAATAAAAAGTATCCTATATGATAACCAGCTATCATCATCCCAAATTTGGCGAAAAATCGATTTAGATTAGTCTTGTGTCTGAAAAAACGCGTGTTTTCGCGTTATATAGGCATATATTTCGTGTATCGCACGCTCAGGCATTTGCATCGTGGTCAAGCCAAGGCGCAAGATTGACAATCACAGGTGTCCGGGTTTGAATCCCGGTCGGATACAAAGTTTATACTTTTGTTTTTTTTTGTGTTTATTCAAGTTTTTTGAAATATTGAATATACTGAATATATTAAATATATTATATAAAATATTCAAAAAAGAAAATTGTTCTTATGGCCAAAAACTCCGAGCGAAGCTCGGTTGCTTAGGTACTAGATTGGAATATAGGTTACCTAAGTAAACCTGTATTCTTTTTGTCATATGCTTAGGCGGTAAGAAATCAAAATGTTCCCAAATAATGAACTCACTTTTATTTGCAATATTGAAAATTTATTAGCTGCATTGCTGATATATCAAATTTGGTTTTCACCCCCAATAATAATAATTATATATATACACATAAGTAAAGGAGAATAAATCAAAGCTCAACCTACCCCCTCACCCTACAGACACATGGACATAAATACACTAACCTAACCTTTAGAATACTAAGCTACTCAACTGCTGGCATGTAGCCCACACGGTTCTATTAATCACTGGCTCTAGACATCATTACCTTTGCCTGGTGACGCGTGTCGACCGAATGTTCGATTGTTTTTGTCTGACTGGATAATATAATGCGAAATCATTATACAGGGTCATTTTTAATTTACTGAAAACCTTTTGGGAATATACTGTTTACATCATAACAACATCTGTAAGAAAAAAAAAATGTTTCTTAAATTTTACAAAAATAAAAGTATTTTTATTGCTCCTACTAAACGGTAATAGTCCAGCAATTAGCAAAAGAAAGCGCGTGACCGGTGGAGGGGTAGGGATGGAGGGATGTAGGAAGTGGCCCTTACTCATTTAAACTTGGCCAGATGCTAGAACTACCGTACCGTTTAGAAGGTGCAATCAAAATATTTTTATTTTTTTATGAAAATAAAAATTTAAGAAATATATTTTTTTCTTGTTACAGATGTTGTTGTTATGATGTAAATAAAATATTCCCAAAAGGTTTTCAGTAAATTAAAAATTACCCTGTATAGGTTCGTCACTATTGAAGTTCCGGTGATTGATGTTGAACTAAAAGCTTGATTGGACTTTGTAGAATATTTTAGATAACAATAGTTAATGTTAATATGTTTAATATCTTTAACTTCTTAGCAATAATTCTTGAAGGACCTACTATTTTATGATTTCGACATTTTAAAACTGTATGGTTTCTTTGTGTTATGCGGAATATAGTATTGTTAGATATTTTGCGAATATTATTCACTAGTTACTTACCCGTGCTTCACTCGGGTAGTCGCCAACGTTCGTGCACATAGCGTTGCTACAGATAAATAGGTAGATCTTTTTGAGAGGAATAATTCTATAACACATTGTTTTCATATAAGTTTATTCGTTTACGCGGCGCACGTCAATAAAGCTCCCAGCCAGCATGATATTTTTCCGACATCTCCAACAATCATCGTCATATTTCAGATAATTTACACAAAACCTTAATGATTTATACACCTAAACCTTCATCATGAATTACTCTATCTCTCGGTAAAAGCCGTGTAGAAATCCGTTCGGTAGCTGTTGAGTTTATCGCATTCAGACAGACAGACGAACAGATTTTATTTTATAATATATAATAAATAAATAAATGATATATTTATAACAGTTTAATACAAAATACTTTTTAAAAAACAAATTATATCCTAACAATACATTACAAAGCATATTCGGTATTTAACGTAAAAATTAATTCTACTTAATATGTACAATGGGGTCGAATGTTATTGCAGGCGAAACATAAACATTTCTAATCCAATCGTTCGGTGCCCCCATCATCAATCTTATGATTTGCGATTTCAGAACATTTTTGTGTGATTGCATGATCAATTTATTTAATGTAACATACTAAAAAAAATGGCTAAATTTTCCAATTATTCACGAAAATGTGGCTTAATTTTGTATCGAATAAACAATTAATTATTAATGCAATATAAATTTAAATATTTTTAATAGTAATTTCGATATTTTTGACCTTAAAACGTGACTTAGAAGTGACCTCCAATACAAACTTTTCCTATTTTACTTGACGACACGTTTGGCTTAGTTTGTAATGTGACCCTACTTGCTGAGCCAGCGGTCGCGGGTTCGAGTCCCGCTGGGGGCATTCGTTTGTGTGACGAGCACGAATGCTTGCACTTCAATCATGGGTGTTTATATTTATAATATGTATGTATTTAAAGTTATATCTATATGTGTAGTGTATCAACTACCTTTTTTTTTTTGCACGGTTTTGGTGGGAGCACTACCCTCTACGACCCTTCTGGAGTGGCGCGCGGCGGACACCGCGCGCGCCTACTCGGGCCAGGTTGTTAGGCGGCAGACTTCCCCAAGCCTACCGCCCTCTGGCCGGTGTTAGGGGGGAAGGCGGCGATCGTGGGCCGCTCTCCGGCGCCCGGTCCTTTTGCGGCGGATAGCGAGATCGGAAGTCGCCTCCCTTTCTCTCTCCGCCGCCTCCTTCTGCGTCATCACGTCCTCGCAGAAGGACAGGACGGCAGCCCATGACCTTTCGTCACCGACCATGGCGGAAATCACGGCCGGCAACGTTAGGTCAGCCCCCACAACATTGCGAAGCGCCTCGCGCTCCGACTCCCAAGCTGGACACTCTGCCAGCACATGCTGGGCGGACTCGTCGACGCAGCCGTGGCAGTGGTGGCAGCGTGGATCCGGCTCTCTTCCGGCGACGCGGCACAGGTATCCGCCGAAGCACCCGTGCCCCGTGAGGACCTGCGTCAGCCGAAAAGTGAGGACGCCGTGACGTCTCGCCAACCACTGCCTGAGGACGGGGCGAACTGCGTCGAGTGTCCTTCGACCAGCCGAGGGGTTCTCCAATCTAGCGATCCACCCCTCGAGTGCGGCATCCCGCTCTTCTCTTCCGTGCGGTGCTGGGCTCAGGTCCCTGGACGCATGGCCTCGACGCCGGTGGTAAGTCGACGCCAAGGAAAGCGCATCCAGGTCCCAGGGTAAAACTCCAGCCAGCACGCTCGCTACTTCGCCTGAGATGGTGCGGTACCCACGCACGACCCTCGTCGCCATCATTCTTTGTGACTGCCGCAAGACAGCCACATTTTCACGGCAGAGGGCGTCTGCCCATACTGGGGCACCGTAGAGCGCCATGGATCTTAAGACTCCCAGGTAAAGTTGCCTGCTAGTACAGTTCGGCCCACTTATGTTTGGCAGTAATCTGCTGAGTGCACCTGCCGTTCTCATCAGTTTTGGCGCTAGAGCCTTAAAATGCGCTCGGAACTTCCACCGGCTGTCGAGTACGAGTCCTAGGTATTTCATCGTACTCGACAAGCCGATGCGGACTCCACCGACTGAGATGCTAGAGCCTGGTGGAGGCGCTCTTCGGGGGCCGTAGAAACAGATGGCCGTGGATTTTTCTGCTGCGACCTCCAGCCCCAACATCCGTATCCTATTGACGATGTGAGATACTCCGGCCGTCGTCAATATCGCCGCCTCTCTGTAGTTTTTCGCGCGCGCCAATATCAGGGTGTCGTCAGCGTAACATACGATGCTGACTCCCCAGAGTGTTCTTCCCCTCAGCACCCAGTCGTAGCCGATGTTCCACAGGAGCGGCCCGAGAACCGAGCCCTGTGGAACACCGCACGACACTTCCCATCTCCCAAAGCCGTTCCGCTCAGGGAAGACCACGGATCTGTCGGAGAGGTACGCTCCGATGACTCGACGCAGGTAGGTCGGCACCCCATGGTAGCGGAGCGCCTCCCTGATGCAAGCCCAAGGCAAGGAGTTGAAAGCGTTTGCGATGTCCAAGGACACCGCAAGAACAACCTTACCCTGGGAGACCGCATCCTGCGCACGAGACTTGACCCATAGGATGGCGTCCACAGTTGAGTGGCCGCTGCGGAAGCCAAACTGCGCGTCCGACAGATCCGGTCCAACCTCCGTCATATGCTTGATCAAGCGTCCAGCTATAATGCGCTCAAAAAGCTTGGCCAACTCATTCAACAGTACAATGGGTCGGTAGGCGGAGGGAGACTCCACTGGGCGCCCTTCCTTTCTGAGGAGGACTAGCCTGCCTGTCTTCCACCTCTGTGGAATTATGGCTTGAGCCAGACAGGCAGTGAATAGTCCCCTCACGCAAGGCCCTAAGGCGTCCATCATCAGAGACAGCGCACGACCTGGTACTCCATCCGGACCCGGGGCAACGGACTTTCCCCGTAGGCGCACAACTGCAGCCACTAACTCTTCTTCGTTGACCTGGGGTATGTCCTCCAGTCCTTCCTCTTCGTCATTATCCCCTATTCGCGGAGCCATTTGTGGCGGCACGAAATTGGGTCTATGCGGAAACAGATTTTCCATTATCCTCTGCAGTTCTTCCTTGCCGAGCGTCTCAGTTATTGGAGGGGCCCAGGGGCGATGTTTGTTCATTACCAATCTATATGGTGTGCCCCAGGGATCTCGGTTGAGCCCCTCCAACATCTCCGCCCTGCCATCAGTGATGGCCCTGGATATCTGGACTTGGAGACGCGTCTTCAACTCCGTGTAATTGGAATACCGGCGGTCCTCCTCTTCCCGATCCCGATGCACCCTCCTTCGGTAGTGTGAAAAGAGGCGCCTGGCAGCAACGCAGTCCTCGCGCAGTTGCGAAATTTCCGCGGTCCACCACCACACTTGCTGTTTTGGAGGGCGACACCTGGACCTAGGCATGGCAGCATCGCATATGCGTTTCGCTAGCTCTTCTATTCGCTTCGCTTCCTCTTCCGCAGATGTTATTTGCTGGGGCAGCCAAGAGGCTACAGTCGCTGCCTCCTTCAGTACCTCTGGGTTGAGGCGCTTTAACTGCCACCTCGGACCTTCCTCCCTCAGGGTTCGTCTAGGGCTTGGCGGCCTCGCCGGATGAGTGGAGATATCGTATTGGATGTAAAGATGGTCCGAAAGCGTCTCCACATCATCCAGCACTCGCCAGCCGTGAACACGGCGCGCTAGGGCAGGGTTCGCGAACGTTACGTCCACGATGGACCCACCCTGCCGTCGCACGCACGTGTTAACCGTTCCCTGGTTCAGGACTGTCAGGCCGGTGGCAACAGTCCACTCCGCAAGTGCCCTGCCCCGCGCATTTTCCACTGGTGAGCCCCACATACTGGATTTCGCATTTAGGTCCCCCGCAAGGAGAAATTCCGCAGGCTTTAGTCTGGAAATAAGCTCCTCCAGCCCGTCCAAGAACTCCTCAAAACTGTGCAAGAGTTTTGTTTGGGGAGAAATATACCCCGACCACCACCATCCGGCCCAGCCGTGCCGCAACGTATCCCGATCCCTTAACAATACTTGTAAATGGTGGGGCGCCAGCGGCAACCTGGGTAACAATGGCGACTTGCCCGTCAGTATCCCCAGCCCAATTATCCCGCGAGGGGACAAAATATGGCTCCGCCAAAACCGCCACCTGTATCGACCACTGTACCAAGCTCTGGATAAACAAGTCCTGAGCTCTGGCACAGTGGTTCAGGTTAGCCTGCATACATTTAGTGGCCATTGTTATTGTCCACACCTAGTTCCTCCGTGGGCGGTTTGACTGCCCTCGACGCAGGACGGCAACGAGCTGGGGCCCGGGTGCAGGCTGCGCTTCCAACGATGTGAGTGGCCGGCCTCTTGGCGACTTCACATACTGGACAGTGTGGCGCGGCCGTGCATTGTCCGCGCTTGTGTCCTGGTTGCCCACATCTGTAACATTGGCTGCTACGGTCGTCAGCGCCTGTACATTTCGCCGCCACGTGCCCCAGTTCGTGGCAGCGGAAGCATCGTCGGGGTCGGGGCTGCAGTAATTTTGCTTGGGCCGATACAAACCCGACCCGTAGTCTGCCCTCCTCTGCAATCTTTTTGGCGGCCAGCATGGGACATTTGATCCAGGCCGATCTTACGCCAAACCGGTTCCTGCGTATCTCGCCGACTTTTATGTGATCTTTGGCGCAGTTGCCCGCCTTACTGACCACTTCCGCCAGTTCCTCTGGTGACGTTGAGTCGTCCAGACCCAGCACCCGAAGTTCAGCGCATCTCACCGGTCGGGAGATATGCACATCCCCTCCATCGAGAATGATACTAAGCTGCTGCGCTAGGGCATCGGCCTTGCTATCATTGTTAGCACCAGGTAGTTCTAACATCCTGGCCCCTGTCGCCGCAACCTTGTACCTCAGATCTTTAATGCCCAGGTCGTTAAGATCTAGCTTTTGCTTGACCTGGGCAAAAACCTCTGCATACGTCACTTTTCGTTCAGTAGCTGAGGGCTGGAGCCTGATCACTACTGCAGCGGAACGAGGTGGGCGCAGTTTAGGTGTTTTCTGCTCCCCCGATGACACCTTCTTTTGCGAGTTTTTAGCTGCCGCTGCTTTCTTCTTTGCCCCACGCTTGACCACCAAGTTCCAGCCCTCCGAGCTGGTGGCAGGAGCAGGTGGAGGTGGGCCAACGTCATTGGGAGCAACTGGTTGCGCTACCTTAGAGGACGCCTTCTTTTTCTTCTCTTTCTTCTTCTTCTCCCTCTTCTTGTTCCCCTGCCGGCCAGGGTTAGCTGGAGCCATCAGGGTACCAGTAGTGGCTCCTGACCCACAAGCAATACCATCCACGGGCACAGGCGATGGGACTCGTTGCACTGGTAGCAACTTAGCCTCTATGGCCTCGAAGCGGGCAGTCATCAAGGTGCCCACCTGCCCCATTATTGAGCGCACCAGTTCTTCGGCGTTCAGAGGCACCGTTCCTGACGATGGGTTAGCCGCGTCCTGTCCCTGGGAAACCGCCATGCCCGTAATCATCCCCAGATTCACAGGAGGTGATTGCGGCGGTGGTGCTGTTCGGGCTCGATCCAGCTCCATCTTCATCGCAGCCACTTCTTTTCTGAGCTCAGTCATCTCCTTCTGTAGCTTGATGTTATCCGACCGAAGTTGGGCTGTTTCCTCAGTCGTCGTGCGCCGTGCCAGTTTGTCCACGGCACCAGCTATTACACTAGCCGCGTCCTTCAGGGCTTTAACAAAGCCACCCTTTAGGTTGCCCGACTTTGTGGCGACCATCTCTATGACCTCCAGGCTACTTTGCACTCTTTCCTGGAGCTCCGTCACTAAATCCGCCTCCTGACGCTCTTCCGTCGCGTTCTTGGGCACACCTGTTGAACGTGGGCTGGCTCTAGTTCTAAGTGCCGCCGCCCTTTCCGCCACTTCCTTTTGGGCCTTGAGCCTAAGCTCCTCCCTTCTGGCTTCATTGAGGGCTCGCTGGGCTTCGGCTAGTCCCACATATTGGCCAGTTGTTGGTGGCCGACCTCTCACGCGATTCATTGCTACCTTTGCCTGGGGCCCCTTTTCCTCCTCCGGCGACCCGGACTGGCTCCGGCAACCTTGGGCTACAGCAGCTTTAGATGGCATGCTGCCTACACCCTTCGCAAGCCTTGTTCTAACTCCGACCATCACAGGCCTCTCCTTCGCTCCACCCTTCTCGGGTAACTCATCGCCTCCGCCCTTCACGGGCCCAGCAACGACTCCGCCCTTCTCGGGCTCCGCCCCGACATCACCAAAGCAGAAGTTGCCCCCCCCAGAATTCGTGGGGCAGCACGCCGTAGCATGAAGGGAGTCCCGATGGATATGCACATCGGTACCCTCCTGGGGTAGTCTCTCTTTACTAGCTGCTTTCATGATGGTGTTTTGCTGATCCACAGTTTCGGCTTTGTATAGTGTATCAACTACCTGGTATCCATGTCACAGGCCTTGTACCTCACCATGGAACAAGATGGTGATGTGTGTTAATGTCCCAACATATTTATATTTATTTATTTAAACCTTCATTAGTGCTCGCCTCGGGTAGAAGTTGTGATAATCTGTTGTGCAAAATTTCATACTCCAAAACCCAGTGATTTAGGCTCCTTTATATCAAATTGTGTAAAGTGTCTGTTTGTAATGTCAAAATAACAGCTTTTTACTATATGCATATGGAATATATATTTACGGTATTTATAAGAAAATCACTTTTTTTTTTTAAATTGTCTGTCTATTTGTTCCGGCTAATCTCCGAAACGGCTGGGCCGATTTTGACAGGACTTTCACTGGCAGGCAGATGATGTTTTAAGGAGTAACTTAGGCTAGTTTAATTTCACTAAAAGAATTAGGGTTCCATTAAAAAAAATTAAAATGTACCTGAATCGCTAGTCTTTACATGTATATACATAAAATTCATCTAGTACTAAATGGCTAGGCAGCTTTTGATAAAAAAAATATGTACTTATATATAATATAATATAATAATAATATCATTTATTTCAACCTTCAAGGATCATATTTTGTTAGTAAAGACACACTGTAACCTAATGTTAGTACACATTTAACCTACTTAATCCTAATTATATAATGTCATGGATTCTTAGATGGACCCAGTAGGTGAGTGGTGCGGTTGTTGAAGCCCCGATTTTATTATTATCCAACCAAACGAGATTTTTCTGAGCGCAACGTCACCCGTCATACAGCATCCGATAGTTTCCTATACATAATAGCTTATAGTTTCCCCTATCTGATTAAAAATTAAGACAATGCCAAAAAGCCCTCTGCAACAAGTTCAATAAAAGTGTATTGTATTATACAATACAGTGTAAAAATGTATTGTAAATAAAATTTTCAAAGCTATAAATAAGCCTTTGCTTATTGAAGCTAGTCCAAATAAAACATGCAATGCTGAAAGCCTTTAAAAATCATACTCCATAACACATATGTACGTTATTTTGTTCTTTTCAGTCCGAATCGAATTTATTTCCCGGCGGACGCCATCCATTACCGATTCCACTGTGAAGTCGCTGAAAAGCTAGACAATAGATGAATAATGTTCTGACTTGCGTTTTTCTGAAACTCTATATTTGAAATTAATCGATTTTTCTAAAAAAAATATCTCATTTATTAATATAAATCGATTTGAAAACTTTAAAAGTGGAAAAAGCTTTTATTTTATTTTTATCTAAGTACTAGCATTGCCCGCAATTCCGCCCACGTTCAGATGACCGAAAAGCAAATTCTTAGGTTTTACATAATAGTATATTCTTACAATGCAGTTTTGTATTTTTTCTCAGAAATGAGATATTTTTCCGCGGTATAAAGTATCCTATATGTTGACCCGGATAACCAGCTATCACCATACCAAATTTCATCATAATCCCTCCAGTGGTTTTTCTGTGATGCGGTAACAGACAGACAGATAAAATTTTAAAAAACTATAGATTCGGCCTCTGTATCCATAATAATGTCTATTTCAATAAGATTTTCCAAAAAATATTTAATGTATAGATTCGACTTAGTTACAATTTTATTATATGTATAGATATCATAGAAACAATTTTATCTAAAACTTATAGGAATTCTGACATTTCAATTCAAATTTAATTGATTATTCAAATTCTTTACAAGCGACAGTTTCTTTAATGCCTCAGCGTTTATTTATCAAAATTAATTAAACTCAAACGGAGATATAATAGTAGGTTGTCTTTGATGGAAAAGCCATTTTAAGACCGATTGCCAATTTAATTGGTATCGTTATAAAACAGCTGCTTCACTCGCTTATCAATATCTGCATATTAATTAAGTTCAGGTGCGAAATGAAGACGAGAATTGAATTCTAAGAAAGTAAACAAGTAAAATAGTTGAGCATTATTTATTTATACTGACTTTCGAAATTATTCTATTCTATTCTTCTTTTAAAGAAAAAATACATAAATGTCACTTAGATAAATAATGTAGTTTAAGTGCAATTCAATATGAGTGGATATTTTTAGATATGTACTTATATGAGACGATCCTTGTATTACAAACTAGCGACTCACTCTCGCTTCCCTTGTCCCTAGCTTGCTTCCCCATACAAACTTTCATCCCCATTCTCACCCCCTTAAGGGATGAATTCCGGGATAAAAAGTATCCTATGTCCTTCCCAGAGTCTCAAACTATCTTCTTACAAAATTTCATCTAAATCGGTTTAGTAGATCCAGAGATTACCCCCTACAACGTCACAAACTCACAAACTTTACCTCTTTATAATATTAGTATAGAAAACTAAAAATCAAAACGTGGTTGGAGAACATATTGATTACTTACTTTTTTTTGAAGTCGGGACGAAATTATATACTTATGTACATACAAATGACGAATATATAGTTATTATTTATTTAAAAACAAACATTGTTTTATTCAACCACCATCGTATTGAAAACAAATAGCAAGAATGTCCGTAACTGTTTACTTATTACCACAAAACAAAAGGGCAGAATTACTAGGGACACATGAAACAATGAATTTTCGGCACACCTGAGGGCTGTGTCGAAATTAAATGCACGTTATAACCATTGATACTTCACCCTCTCGCTATTTTTACAGACAGACAGAAAAACAGATTCGTACATTTCACCCCTTTCATGAGTAATAAAACCTCGTGTACTGACAAAAAATAGACTCTAATACCTTCGATTACGTTTCCAAATCGCCTGGTGTAAAATACCAGCAAAGCTTAGGTGTCCAGTCCAGTTAATTGGTAAGGACAAATAGAGAGGTCAATTTAAAATGGTTTGTTTAATTTTCTGTCTACGGGGGTGGTCGTTTAATTAAGAGTGTGAATGATAGGTTCTATTCAACGTTTTTAAATATATTTTGATGGCAGACAAGTGATGGATGTATCTTAATGAAACGCTCGAGTTCGGAGCTCCTTTGTAAATTGGAAATAGGGGCAGAAGAAAATATCTCTAAATAAAAACGTGTTTTGGTGAAAATTCAATGCTTTACCTATTTGATTTTATCTTGCTTCTTGCTAATATTATAAATGTGAAAGTTTAGATGTTTGGATGGATATTTGTTACTCAATCACGCCAGAACGGCTGAACGGATCTGGATGAAATTTAACACAGAGATAGATTATAGTCTGCAATAGCCCATAGACTATCTAGCTTTTTATCTCGGAAAAATGTACGGTTCCCGTGGGATAGATTTGTTTTTGTTTTTATAAAGGCGACTAATCTATATTTTTAGGTTTTTTACTTGGCAAAACCTTGGTTAATTATCCAAATTTAAAAAGTACGGTATCCAAATTAATGTTGACGACCTAATAATGAAACTACTATTTAAAAGGCGAAAATTCGTATGCGTGTGTTGGTACATTCGTTACTCCTTTATGCTGGAACAGCTGGATTTGTATGAAAAGTACACAAATAGACTTAGAATAACATATAGGCTCCTGTCTAGAACAACTCGGGCAAGTCGCTTTTTCTATATTAATTTAAAATATTATCATTTTTGTTTCAGGCATCAGCAGCGCACTATCAAAGCCAGCTGTCGGCGTTGTCAGCGGAAAATGAGAGGCTCCGCAACGAACTGTCCGCGCTATCGACCGGCGTCCACGACAACGAGCACGAGAGGCGTCTCGACGATGTCGCTCAGCAAGTGGTGCGAGCTTTACTCTCACAAAAGGTAGCTTTTTAAATTTCACACCATTCATTGTACTAAGGAATGTTAACATAGTAAGGAGTAGCTTTTTTACTTTCACACCTATGAAATTTTTACATGTACCTAATTGTGCTTATAGTACACTGTTCAATTCAATTATTTATTTAATGGGTAATGAACTTTTTAAAAGTTTCAAGTCAGTATGAATTGAAAATAACTTTGTAGACAATTATTTCAATTGTTTTTTTTTTTAATTTAAATGGTAACAAACAGTATTCCTAGTCTATTTAACAAATAAAAAATTATTATAAAATATCACTAGACATTAGGCAAAGATATGGCGTTCCATGTATGTAGATAGACCGAAAATACAGCAGGATTGATAACCAGATATTCACGTGCCAAGTCCGCACTGCTCCTGAAACTTTCATGACTAAAATACTAACTCAATATTGGTCTGATTGGAAATCGAACTCGGAACCTTGCCATGTATAGCTGAACATACTAGACCAACCAGGCAATTCAAATATATTATGTATTTATTTATTTAGCACAATCTATTAATAAATATAATATGCCCATTTATATTCGATGAATCAATATGAATAATAATGAGTAATATTAATGTCTACACTACCGTAGTTTTATATATCCTGTGAATACCCATAAATCCTGTGTAGGTATATCAACAAATTTCGAAATTTGACTTTTATGCAGACATTTATTACGTGGTGGCTGATTCAAATTGCGCATATTTGAGTTTTTTCCTTGTGCGAATTATTTTTAACATAACTTACAACATGCATTTGTAGTTCTGAGTTCAGCTAATTAGTTTTTAAAAGACCGATAACCCAAAACCCATATTTGGCCACTTTGCACTACGCATTGCAGTATTAACCCCCAAGTGCAATGAGTAAAGACACGTGCCCAGCAGTGGGATGTTAATAGGGATGAATAATTATTATTATACATTATGAACTGCCGCGGTGGTGTAATGGCTAGCATGTACGGCTGCACACCCGGAGGTCCTGGGTTCGAGTCCCGGGTCGGGCCAAGTTTAGTTATTGAGTCTTTCTGTATAGTAAGCCCGGAGTTAGGAAGTTGGCGGTGTTTCACCCCCGTGCCTCGGATAGCACGTAAAGCCGTCGGTCCTGCGCCTTAACTCTCACTGGTCGTGTCGAGCGGTCGTCACACTGGAGTATGAGAGTGATAGGAATAGAGAGTGCACGTTGTGTCTGCGCGTACACTTGTGCACTATAATATCTCCTGCGTAGTTGGCTAGTCTCAATGAGAGTGGCCGCCGTAGCCGGAATCGGTCAGGAGAACATCATCATCATCATTATAAATTATACAATTTATTCTAAATAAGTATTCAGAAAAGTCCTTAAAATATTTTCACTTTTCTAAATACTTCAAACGATACTAAAAAACAAAACAAAATAATCCATTTCAAATGTATTCAAATCTACTGCCTTGAAAACGTGAATTAATTCGCGAAAAAAACCACCGAATCTCTTAATCCGGAGCATTAAGATGGAAAGTGGAAATTGTTTTCTCATAATTGTAGGGAGCCGTGGGTACGCAACACATTCGCACGTAAATCTTTTAAAATGGGACACTTCGGGCTAAGCTGGCACCGTAATAATTCTACTCAGCGTCCGGACCACTATAATCTTGGTATATCTGGCCGATAATGCGCGTTTGTTTAAATCAGAACTGTTAACTTGTAGATTTCTGCGAACTTTACAAATAAACATTGTACAGTATGTTGTTGATGTTCTAATAGAATATAAAATATATTTTGTCTATCCCATCTAATTTAAGATGTAAGAAAAGACGTATTTTTCAGAATTTAATAAGGAAAAATGCTTAGTTAAAAATGTCTTTAATATTAGAATTTCGACTAAATTTAATTAAGGTCAAATTTAAAAGTTATAATATACTAGCGACTCACTCCGCTCGAGTTCGTATCTAATTACGTTTTAACATTTAGTTATAGATTTCTCAGAGATGAGATATTTTCCCGCAATGAATTAAAAAGTACCTATCCAATATATTGACTCGGATAACCATCTATCATCATATCTTTCATCAAAATCCCTCCAGTGGTTTTTCCGTGATGCGGTCACAAACAGACTGACAGACAAAAAATCTAACAACTATAGATTCGGCCTTTGTATCGATAATAATGTATATTTCAATAACATTTTCCAAAAAATATTTAATGTACAGATTCGGCTTAGTTGAAAATTTTATCATATGTATAGACTATAAGATATGATTTACATTCAGGTATGTCTATAACACACGGTGTATTTTAACTAAGGGGTGAACAATGAACATCTATCACATCTAATCTGCCAGACGACGTTGATTAGGTACTTTACAACCGACCAAATGTTGCCGAGCAACGGTTCCTCCTCGTATATGAACTTAAGATCGCTAATTGAGTTATATTAAACTATAATAGATTTAATTAGAAAGGTATGGGTAATGTTGATGGGATTTATTTGAGTGTTTTATGTGTATATGAAAATTACATGCGTTTGTTCCATCTTATATGTGAAAAATTTACTAGGTATTTATATTACGGTAGCCAATAAGTAGGATAAAATCTGTACAAAAAATCACATCAGGTCAATATAAAAACCAACAAAGAAAAAAGAGTGCCTATATAAAAATAAGTTGCAGACGTTATGGATATAATATGTATATATGTGTAATAACAAACGACGTAGGTATGTGGGTTAATGCAAGAAACACCAAACCACGCACACTATCATGTCAGATATTAATAATACCTACTTATAATATTTTTACGTAAGACTGATTTTACTTAAGACAACTCGATTATAAATTAAAATCGTTTTATGTATTACATCGATTTTCCGTTATCCTAAATATATTACCTTCCTTTAAATAAACACTGTATTTACTTATTAATTTAGCAAACTTCAAAGCTGGCAACACTGAGAATGATGTCTCGCATCTCCCCTAATTACCTCCCGTCAATTACTTACTCCAATTTAATTTGGCCAATGAAGTATAATTAAAATGTACGAGTTTATTCGCAAATTCAAGAGGGATGATTTTAATACGAATGGAAATGACAAATATTCATATTTATTAAGATAATTTTATTATTTAAATGAAATCATCACGTGTGAAAACGTGAAAATTGTATTTTCGATTAATGCATAGTAATTCGAGTAATTTATTTCGCAGACTCTTAGTCGCGGCTGTGACATTCGATACCCTTAAGTATTATAGATCTTTGTCTATCAGATGTTAAAAAAAACCATTTGCTTTAGCAGTGTCTAAAAAAATATTACGTAGCTATAAGAGCTATCTTAATAACTTTAGGGCATAAAATACTTATAATAAAACAAATGTTTAATGCCATGTCATAGATAAAACTAAAACTAAACAACATGTACTAAAACTAGGCTGCCAAAACTTTCTAATAAATAATAATCATTGTTTCTTGATTTTTTTTTAAACAGCGCTGAGTTAAAACATTTTCTATGACCGTTTTTTCAGTTCTAGCACTACAAAAAGTGCGGTAACGACTTTTTTTTAATAATATTAATCTTAACAATCTTAATTATGATTAAATAGAAGCAAACTAATTTTACGTTAAAATAACAAATTTGCAGAGCGTCCGAGAAGAATTGGGATGCGCACGCGCAAGAATCCGCGAGCTCGAGACGCAAAACCGCGCGTTAAGTTCCCTACTAGTGCGACAGCTGCGGCCGCAGCCCCGACCGTCACCCGCCACCCCTCACACGCCGCTTACGCCGCACACCCCGCGGGATTTACAAGGTCTGTGTTATGGATACCAGATAGTTGATACACTACACATATATAACTTTATATAAATACATATTATAAATATAAACACCCACGACTGGAATACAAACATTCGTGCTCGTCACACAAATGAATGTTCCAGCGGGACTCGAACCCGCGACCGCTGGCACAACAAGTAGGGTAACTACAAACTGAGCTAAACGTGTCGTCGAATATTTATTGTACTTGCTCTATTAAAATTAAGCTCAGCAATGTTCTTCTACGAGAGAACGACCTAATTCCTAATTAATTAAAAGGTATCATATAAAATCGGTCTAGTTCTCACTTGTCATACAAAGATGTAGAGTAAATAAAACATCTATTCAATTCAATTCTCTTGGCTTCAAAGCGTGCTAAATGAACACAAATTATTTCGCCAGTCTCGTAGGATGAAGAAGGCACCAAGAAGATTGGTCGGAAAACATAAAATCTAAAAAGTTTTGATTTGATTGATTTTCAATGATATGACATTTAAATTCAAGCTCAATATCAAAAATTTTACATATTAAAGTCAGTATAGTCAGTTAGTGAGGAAGCTATCGCCAGTAATTGCAATAAATTCTGTGGGGAAGTAATAAATTCCTGCTGGGATGAACCATCGAAAAACAGTGGCTGCAAAATTAATGTTAAAAAAAAATTACTTACATTTTTCAATTTTCATACTCATTATACAATGTGTAAGTTACCCTGCGAAAAAGCCATACGGCCTCATTCTATACCCGAGCATTTTATCATCTAACAATTTGATAGAATAGGATAGTAAACTAATAATATAATCTTTTCCACCATTTCCAGTGCACCTAGTAGACGTAGGCTCGTGCGGGTCTTTAGTCTCGTTCAGGGACTCCCCGCCGCCCGCGCCGCCCGCGCCGCAGCCGCACCCGCTGAGCCAAGACGATAAGCGGCGTCATCAAATATTAGCGGATATCTGGACTGAGTTAAAGGTAAAGATGAAATACGTTTTACTTACACGAAAAATAATGTTTGTTTATAATTTACGTGTAATACCTACAATGATCCTAGTACGATGCAGTTTTTGATGAGTTTTTGTAAATTTTCATAGTACCCTCAAAATACGGTATATGGAGAGTGCTTACTTAATATTACCCAGTACTAATCACTATAAATATGCTGGATTAAATGTGGGAATAAGTGTAGGAACACCGGGGTAATCATGGAATGCAAGCCCTTAGCAATATCAAAATCAAACTATTGTTTTTTTAATAATTTTTACATCCATAATGAAAATTTCTATTGTGGTAGCCTCGGACAGTGATACTTTATGGCGAAATAAAAAAATCGTAGACCAGTCAGAGGTCACCATTTACTAAACTTATTGACATATTTTATTTTCTCGATAATGGCTTCAAAAGGTGCCAGTTCAGCACAGACTATATCGCCACAAACTATATATCATAGCCTTTTTGATATCTTACAATTGTAATATGAGACATTTTAAATATGAAAAAAAAAATTAATAATACGTCCTTGCAGCAAAATTAGTGATGCAATGAATACAATCTCTACTACAGGGCCTAGAAGTGACTCCGGCAAACCTGGCGCGCGCGCTTTCCGCAGTGGACCCGACGCTGTGGGCGCCGCCCGCGCGCCCCGCCACGCTCAGCCTCAGCGTGCCCCCGCCGGCCATCGACCACGCCGCTGGTAAGAATTGATTAAAGTTGTAAGTTTTACTGCCGGTAACCACGCTGCTGGTAAGAATTGTCTAAAGTTGTAAGTTTTACTGCCGTTAACCAAGCCGCTGGTAAGAATTGTCTAAAGTTGTGTTTTATTGCCATTGACCATGCTGCTGGTAAGAATTGTCTAAAGTTGTATGTTTTGGTGTCAATGGTCACGTCATTGGTAATAAATGAAGGTCTAAACTTGTAGTTTTTATTTAAATATATTATTGTTTTTAGCGTGCCACAGCCTGCCACTGGCACTGGCCATGCCGCTGGTAAGAAATAAGAATTGACTAAAATTGTATGATCTATCGGGATACGTTGTTAATTTTTATTCTTAAAATTGTTTTTTTTTTGGATTTTCATTTCATAAGACATATTTAAAAACAGTCCCTCGTAATTACAAGATATTAACTACTTCATTTTCTTTTTTACTGAATTTATATTAATTAATTCTTCTTTTAGTTAATTCTGTGTAAGTTGAATGTCAACAAATGATGAATAATATTTTTTTACATTAATAATTTTTCAAATTAGGTACGATAAAATAATAATAAACAATCACCCGAAATAAAGATTACGATTTTTTGAATAAAATAGTTCGTTAGTACCTACGTCTAATAAATTAATTATAAATACCATTTCAGGAGCTACAAGAGAAAAAGTAACAGAAGAAGAGAACGGCGAAGCGGGGGCAGAGTCCCCTGAGAGCGGGGCGAAAGACGAGGGCTACTCCACCATGTCCAGTGACGTGCAAGCCGACGCTTCACGTCAGAGTGATCACGCTGCAGACCGAGCCCTACCCGACTTAAATGAAGCCTCCGACGAAACAGACAACCAAACTATCGTCTCCATCAACCCCAGAGAATCTCGACGCCATGCCAGACTACTTGCTGAAGCCGATTATATTTATTTTCCCATAGGAGTAGCGTTCGCTGGTATTAGAGGGAGTTACCCACCATCCAGACCCGTATTACCCTTTCAACATGTTGTGAGAAGCTTCTCAGATTCACATTTATGCTTGAAATTGTTAACAAGTGCATCATGTCCCACCAGCTGCCTTGATACTCCCACCCCTAGTTCAGGGGTTCTAGTTTTAGATCTCAAACCAGCACCAGAAAGACCGTTACGAAGACCGGCTATCGCATCAACCACTAGTTCTGAAAGGGTGTCTTGGGGCAGTACGTTAGAAGATCGAGCGGACGGTTCCCAATACGATGCAGATTACGTACAACATTGGTTAGAGTTAGATGATGCCAGATCTGCCTTACAGCAAAGGCATAGAGATTTAGCGGACTTAGAATACGATAGAGCTGAACTAGAAGACTGGAGTTTATCCTTATCATGTGAGGATCTTAGAGACAGACAATCACCCTTCGCAGAAATAACCACACCCGGTCAAATATCCCTTTCAACATTACCAAGTATTAGAGAAGACGACGCGCTAGAATTAGAAGAAGATGTAGGCGACTGCTTGTGGAATGATTGTGGTTTTGCAACAGTGGAGATCGATGAGTGTAGGATACAGGATGAAGTTGAAACTTCAGAGAAAAGGTGGGAATACACGGGAACACATTCGCCCGGTGGTTCCTGGTCCAGTGCTTCTGACGGCCACGAAAAGAGATCGAGCACTGCTTTAAGTGAAGACGGTGATTGTGCTAATGTAGGTTTAGATTTTACGCGCGATTTCTATCGCCTTGTTAAATATGAAAGCACAAAGAGCTTAGCGTCGAATTCCTCTAAAGGTGTAACCACTCAAGATCCGGCGACCCATTTACGAATCAACGACGTTCAAACAATGGCATTGCAAGATCGAGAACAAGCGCTCCAAAACGTTCTTAATTTTATAGCGGAACAGCAGAAATATTGCCGTGATAGGGAGGAATCAGATTCAATGTCATCCCGTCCTGTGTCAGAAATACGTGAATTGCCTCCTCCTTACGCTGCAGCGGACTTCGACGACGATTCAGTAGATCCTCGAAGTGAAGTCTCCGAAGACAGACAGCGACCAGATTCATTCGGCAGCTTCTCTGAAAACGACTCCTGTGATGTCGTCATCGACAAAACGAGAGCTCCTTATTGTGATAGTGTATCCGAGCCACGATCTACACCTAGGTTTATTGAACGTGAAGAGCCTTATGCAGAATCGGAAGATTTTTACGATTTATCAAGAGTTGAAAACGCTGAAAATGAAATCGACGACCACCACTTACTAAAAGTCCAAAGAAAGAACGAAATTAACAGGACAATTGATATAAATAATTCCGAATCAGAAGAACCGAGCTCGTTAAAAGACGAAAAACCTTGTGATATAGAATCTAGTCGAGGCTTAGAACACACGCAGAGTGCTTTAAAAGAGAACACAATGAATATAATGTTAAACAAACAACCAAATGAACGAGAAATTGAGCCGGGTTTAGTGAAATCGGCAAGCTTTCCCTACTCTAGTGAGAATGATATCTCACTTGTCGATGAAGTGTTAAACGCTTGCAGGCGAACTCCTGGCGCGTTGGGAACTGTTCCTGAAGAAGAGGAAGGTTCTTCCCCAGAAACTAGCTCGCCACAAATGACTGAATCAAATACAACAAGCACGTCTACAGCTGAAACTGTGATAATAAGTAATAAGAATGAGGGGATTAAAGTAAGACGGAGAGCAGAGAAAAGTCGAATACCAATGTTAATGGGAGGAAAGAGGCCACCGTCTTCTCCTCAGAAAACGAAGTCGAAGATTCCGGTGGCAGAGAAAAGTCGACCTGCTTCGACCCAAGCGATTCCTACTCCTGAGCCAATTATCGTGAAACAAGAGGACACGCTCAGTTTTCATGAAGCTGCTACCTCCAAAGATGTCATTGAAGAGCTTAACAGGTATCTATAATTATAATATGTACCATATACTGCTAATATGAACACGTAATTAATCAGAGAATATTATCTACAACACAATTGATATAATGCATAACACGTACCTGATAATGGATTATTTGCGTGTATGACACTTTTTATAATCTATGCGTTATCAACATTTTTATTATTGTATTTATTCACCTACTTATGTCACAGCATTTAGCACTGGTGACTTTTTTAATTGTTATAAAAAAATCATAATACCGTCATCTCAAATTAAACAAACTAACAATGTCCTCACAAACTTTTCAGAATGATTCGACAAAGTGAAGGAGCAGCGGCGCCTTCGGAGACCAAAAGCGAGGTTTGCTCCGAGAAAACATACACACATAAAGACAACGCCCTGTGGGCGCCCACGGGCTGGGTGCATGTGGAGAAAGATATAGACTTCAGTGATCCAAAGGTACATACGAGTTTATTAATAATATTAATCCACTGTCAAACTCTGAACAGATTTCGGCCACGACGGTCAATCTCGTCTGGCGGTGGATGAATTTTCATAATACTTTCTTTCAAACTAAAACAGTTGGATAGACTTAGATTAAATTTAACACAGATTATGACGTAGAGTTACATAGGTTACTTTAAGGCATCCAGGGAACCAAAGCAAAGGTAAGTCGCTAGTGTAGTGAAGTTATGATAATATATAATATTAGGTATTTTTATAATCTGATAATTAATTATATGAATCTAGGCAGTGGTAGCCCAGTGGTACACCTTTTTTTTTTTTTTTTTAACGTTGGGAAATGCATTTACGCACGAAGTGTGGGACTCACCGGCGAAGCCAGTACTACCCACTAAAACCCAACAAAACCTTCCCCCGTCTTAATGGGGCGTCGCAGGATCGCTTACGCATTCAACTACGACGCCCCGACGGCAGGTCTGCCGAAGCAGACCACAACAACCATGGGGTTGCTCCACGGTCCACTCTGCTATCAGAGAAGTACCAGGAGCAACCCGCATGGTACACCACCCTCCGAAGAAGGCCGCCTCCCACCGCCCACCGAAGCGGGCCACCTCCCTGTGCGTTTCTTGGCTTCGCGAGTACACTACTGAGCCCCCCCACCACGACAAGGTGAACGCACGTTGGGGGGGCCCAGTGGTACACCTAGTCAAGTGGGCTTTAATCCCGGGTCTTGTTCTGATATTTACATGTGCGAATTTTTTTTTTCAACATGATTACCACTATCTTATGGTGTAGGAAAACATCGTGAGAAAACTAAGTTTACGAAAAACATGCGTAGTCCGCCAGCTAGCACTAGGCCAGCGTGGTGGACTACTGGACTTGACTGGACATGATCCCTCTTTTCCCTCTTTATTGTCCGGTATACATATCTATACATATAATAAAATGTAACTAAGCCGAATCTGTACATTAAATATTTTTTGGAAAATCTTATTGAAATAAACATTATTATCGATACGGAGGCCGAATCTATAGTTTTTAAAAATTTTGTCTGTCTGTCTGTTACTGCATCACAGAAAAACCACTGGAGGGTTTTTGATGAAATTTGGTATGGTGATAGCTGGTTATCCGGGTCAACATATAGGATACTTTTTACTGCGGGAAAATATTTCATCTCTGAGAAATCTATACTAAACCTTAAAACGTTAGTAGGGACGAACCCGGGCGGAGCGAGGGTGAGTCGCTAGTAATATATGTATATACGTTACATATGGATGAATACATACATACACATACATATATAATTCCAGGCCCGTGCCAACCTCCTAGACGTGATGCTCGCGTCGAGCGACTCGTCGCCGTCGTCGTGCGGCTCGCCCGCGGAGCCGCCGCCTTACTCGCGCCTGCACCGCCTGCACCGCTCGCGCAGACAGAAGACCGGTAAATACTGATTGTTTGTTTGTTTTGTGATGTACTTACTCGATAAGACAGGTGGATGCTTGTTGTTGATAATTATGGTGGTGGTGGCGTTCTTTTTGAAGTTTTTTTAGCGTCGTTATTATTTAGGTTTTTTGTACTTGCTTTTTTTGGCCACGACAGAATCAGATTTTTTATATACTTATATGCCTACATTTTCCTATATTAATTTTAAAAAACTCCTTAGTGTGATAGTATCAACTTTACCTTTTTAATACGTACATCACTATTACAATTATCATCAACAAGCAACTGCCACTAAGTGTTGTCCTCATTATCCACTTCTTCATGTGCATTATTAGGATATAAACTTAGGGGGAACGGGTCTTAGAAATTTATATAAGAAAAGTATTAATCTCTTAAATAAGTCTTAAGTTATAGCAGGGTATATCTAATTAAGTCACAATATTTAATATCTGCCCTGTAGTCTGTACACTCTATACTCTATGATCTTTCTAGACGTTTAGCATAAAAAATTATCTTCTAAATAAAATTTGATTATACAGTAAGCTTTCCATATACACAAATAAAAAAAAATTATAAATTTTACTGTGGAAATCTCATTAATGTATTTCTCTAGTAAAAATGAAAATAGTTTGGGATACCTTTAAATAGATATTTTGTGTTCTAACAAAACTTAAATATGTTATAGTCGAGTCTATTGTCATGGCTTTATGTGGTGGTAGACTTTTAAGTTCTCATATGGACGCTTTACTTGTATTTATTTATAGTGACTTATCTGTATGATGCAAATATTATGAATAAACTTAATGACTATGTATTTTCTTAATATATTTCAATATTAAACGTTAAATTATTATATAATCTATAGATAGTTCATAATATTCACATTTTAATTATCTGTTATATGTCATTGTTTGTGTCACAAGCCACGTCACTGTTTCCGCTCTCACTCACACGCACCATCTCACTCTCGCCTCATTCCGAGTAGATGTCATTTTACGCGTCTCCCCGTATTTGTATTGGATCGATTTAATTATTTTAATGAAAATTATTACAAATTTTTCAATCAAAATTTTGAAAACCATGTCAATTAATTTTATTTGAACAAATTTCAATTTACAATTGGAATGTCAACATGTCTCAAAATCAAAGTTTTAATTTAATAGTTTTTCAAAACCTTTATAATATGCCAAAAACATATTATGTACCTTGATATTATATTTAAAGAAGGCTGTTTAAAATAATATCCAAAGTATTATTGAATAAAGGCTTGAGACACGTTGACAAACGGCGGGGCGACGCGTATTAGTATGGGCGTACACGAGCGAGCGCGGTCGGGTGGCTCGGCTCAGACGCGCGTCGGTACAGCGGGGGGTAAGCGCTAAGTGTGTCCAGCGGCGGCGCTGCGCGTGCGCGGGCTGGGCGCGCTGCGGCAGGCGCGCCACCGCCGCCCCTCCATCCTCGGCCGCGAGGGGTTCTTCGTACGCTTTGCCGAGCCCGAGCAAGCCGCCGTCGCCACGTTCGACTTCTTAGACGACCTCTCCGGATCATCCCCTGATGCAAGAGTCGATAACACATCAGTAGATATGTGATAAGTGATAACTTGGTCCATCCATCCTCGGCCGCGGGGCTCCTTCGTACAGTTAGCCGAACCCGAGCAAGCCGTCACCACATCCGACTACTTAGACGACCTCTCCGGACCCTCCCCCGACGCCAAAGAGTCGATAACTCATCAGTAGATTTGTGATGTGATAACTGTTTATGTTGATAACGTTGATAACTAGACGTCAGCCAAATAGTTTAGTGTGTTTAGTGGTTTAGTGTAGCCGCAAGGCTGCAGCTTCGTCCGCCCTACTTAGACTTAGCACCGTCAGTTTAGTGGATTGTATCTGATCGAGTGGCGCTCCGGTTTTGTCTGTTATTCTGGTTTCTGGCCGACGCTGGTCGATGCTTGACGAGTTGCTTGAATGAATGCTTTCGAAAACGGTTGATTACTTTCGGCAATATCTAGCTTACGCTTCGAGCCACACTACGAATTAGGTAAGAAGACGTAATAAGTAATGACTAAGTAAAGAAAGCTGCGGCCTCGAAGTAATGTGATATTTTTGTATATACTGTAAGTCCCACTTATTTTCGTATACATTTAAATGGATTCCTTTGTAACCGAATGAAGCGTAATGTCGGAATAAGAGTGAAGTTTGTTGTTAGAGCCCGGTCTATGTGACGTCACGTGTGTGGCGCCCGACCGGGGCCGGTGATGTGTAATAAATAAGTACTTATGTAAATATGGACTATTATAATTTACGTATCGATTAATTAAAACTTAATTATAACTGATAGTCATATTCTGTAACAATCGTTTAATCTAAAATCCATTAAATCGAAGGGTACTAAAATATGTAAGTGTATATATGTTATGACGTCATTGAATGCTATTTATTGAGTTGTATCATTTGCGATGTCTCGATTAATTAATTATTTGTGTATACTTAGGTACATATCATGGGTCTATATTATTTTGTAATGCTGTCTTGAATAAAGCACAAGTATCGAATGATTTAGAAGTATTAATTGTCGATTAATATAATTTAAAATCTCTTGCCTTTATTCATATTAATTTGAATACTTTAACATTTATTATTTTATATGATATTTAGCACAAAAGCAGTAACTTATAATACGTTAACCTTTCTCTGCCTAAGTTTAAGTAGAAGCCAATGTTGCTTTAAATAACCAAACTAAATCATTCCATATTTGTCGTCAAGTGAGAGATATTGCTATTGTATTTTCCTTGAATACGGTTATGAACCTTGTAATTTTATAGGTATTTGCGGCTTATTATTATTGTAGTTATTCTAATGGCGGAACCAAAGCGATTATACACAGAAATACAGAATTTGCCACCACTTGTTACGCTGCGACACTTCTTGACCAATATTATTTTATCCAGCTTTGTTTTAATCGTAAATATTGAAGACAATAAGGAAGATTATACCTATTATTATTAAATAATATAAACGAATAACTCGATCGATATCTAAAATATGAACTTATTAGTATTTATAATATAGTATAATCATTGGTATATGTACATCCCTAGTTACGTTCGGATACACGCTGTAGATATACTTGTTTTATTTTCTCTAAATACCAAAGTTTTTTTTATTGATTTAATTAATTTAGACTTCTATATGATGTTAAATATAATCATTAATAAAATTATGATTAGATAATTTGTATTTATTTGGTATCAGAAGGTGCATACTAGCGCGTGTATTCGAATATATAAATATGAGTATAAACAGCAATATTTTATTTTAACTCTTGGATCCTAAGCACTATAGAGCATTATTATTAAAACTGTTCCTATGATCTTGACCCAGTCTGTGTGGGTATTATATAGCTATTATAATTGGCAAATATCATAAAAATTGTACCTAATCTATATATTTAACATTGTATCCATTATTGTAGGATCCAGATAATACTGTGATTTGTAACTACCGCTGAAACTTGAGCACAATTGGTTAAAAAAAAATAAACAGAAAAATTCGTGTATTTCAAATGATTGGGTGCATTTGTTAGTTCGTTCTAACATAAGACATAGAAATATTTGAGATAGGTAGGTACTTTGAACAGTACAAAATACGTAGAGTAACACTATAATTTTAATTGTCTACTGTAACAGATGGGTTGAATAAACGATTCCGTTCCCAAATGATATTTTTGTTTGATTTTCCCCCGTTCCTCTCATGTAAAAATATTTGTTTAAATGTCATTTTTGAAATGAGTCGATGTATGTGTGCCTATGGTATTATTTTCATTTCTCTTGAATTAAAATACTTTTTGGTTGAGTTTTGTTTTTATCGAAACATGTTTTATTTAGGCTTTCTGGCCGAGTTATTTAGGTTGTGTTAGTATTTTTTTTTTTTGGTTAAATTCTTTTATTCATAGACCACCTATTTTTAATTCATAGTTAACTACATTAGATGATAATTAATAAATTTGCGTCGTCTATAATCATTACTGTAATATGTATAAGTAAATCTTAATATGAGTAAAAATTTAATAAACAGAGCATTCTCATAAACACACTACCACTACTAATAAGTAACTTTATTATTCAATAAGTTTTCCATATGGCACTTGAATGAAGTTAAAAAGTTAGTTTAGAAATTATAAAGAACAAAAATAATACCATTAAGAATATTTAAAATAAAGCTTTGATCTTGTTCTACACCAACTTTGCACACATTACGAAAGGCCTTTCCTCTTCGTGAGACCTGAAACCATGAAAGGACAGGTAAATATCTTCATAATAAGTATCTAAATCGACATTATTTTGACAACACACTAGTTATTTTGTTAATAATTAGTTTAAAAACAATGGCATGAATATTAAGTTAAAAAAAATACAGATTATAAATAAAAACTTTATTTAAAACAGATAAACAATCTTGTCATGATTATCGATAGACCTCAAAAAAATCACAGACATATTTACACTTATCATAAATTATAACCACGAATTGCAATTTTTATTTGTCAAGCAAACAGTTTGCTATTGTATTGAGAATTTCGGTTTTAGAATACGTGTACGGATTGAATTGATAAAAAAAATTGCAATTTGCGATAAAACTACATCAGAAAATCAATTAACAACACTTTTACTTATGTATATTTTATACAACTATTTTTAAGCTTTATTTTAAAATTAATCATCATTCAAAATGTACAAATATTTGAAAATCGATGTAATCTATAAACATGATTAGCCTAATTATGGTTTCCAATACATATTTATTTTATTCTAAACCAGTTTAAATTGTCTGTGACAGACATTATGTCAGAGTAAAAAAAACTACCCTCAATCTTTGTCTATTATAGATTAAAAAATTGTACAAATCACGCTGCTACAGCATTACTAATTCAAAACGTTCCTTACTTCCTGTATTTTATATGTAAATATATTTATAACAATCACCTGTAACTTAAACTATTATTATATAATAAAGAGGAGAAATAAAATAAAATAGTGATCTGAGTAATACAAGTATTTGTGACACAACAAAATAAATAATACTTTTATTGTAGAGTATATCGTTTAAAAAAATGATTTTATATCCATATCAGCCTTATTTTAAACCAATAAAAACGCATATCATTTTCAGTGAAAGAAATATACAAGAACTTTATAAACGAAAAATGATTTTATTCAAAAACATTATGTATATTTCATCTTTAAATTCGAAATTGAAATTTTATATAAATCAAGATATAAAAAATTAATAAAATGATATATATAGCAAAAAGTTAGATATTATTTGTGACTAGAGGATAGTTAAGTAATTTAGGTACTCTTTAAAAATAAATATAAAAATAAAAAATGTAAAGGTACCCATTTTAGCCGATTGGGAACGATGCAGAAATGCAAAATTTACAAGATCTCGAAATTAGTTTTAAACATAGCGTAGTTTTAGCAATATTCTTAAATTTAAAAGAGACGAAATTTTAATAACTATTAAACTTATATAATCTATTGAAAAACGCTAAAACATATATAATGATATAAATAAATTATACGCACTCTATACCTTATGGTGCAGGTATAGGGCTTATCGAACTAACTCTCCGTTTTCTACTTTCCATACCAAGCAACGATAGTTGAACATTCTTAAACATCGCCTTTTCATCTAAAAGGACTAAGAGAAATCTCACTACATAATTTATCAGGAACCAACTATATGACCTTCGAGGCTTACCATCAAAAAGCCATACAATAAATGGTCACACTGACCGTATCATATGTTTACAATGTGGGCGTATAATGTAATCATAATATGCCCATCTAAACCCTATTATAATGTAAAATACACAGATTGGCTGTATTGATAACAATACCGACGAAATAAAAAATGTTTCCATCTATTGTTCCTACAATACAATTTACATAATTGACACAATATTTTACCTTGTTTAATTATAATTTTCACTGGATATACTCATTGTGATGATTCGAAATACTAATTTAGTATGAATATCGGTTGAAACATATTTTGAATTTAAATTTCAAAATGATCATTTACATAAACATTGAAAAAATGCTACATTAAATATAAATACCATTCCAAATCTTGTAAAATAAAGAGACCACAAATATCAAGAATATCTTATTAAGTAAATTCGTTACATGGCCTAATTTTTTTTTAATGGCTTTAGAATTGCGTTAACAGACGCAATACATTCTGCCAGTGTCACGTGAATAAGTTAAAAAATCCGATTATTAAATTCTTTGAAACTTCCAACAAAATTTCAATTGATTTGATCATTAGTTGGAAACTGCTGTCTTCAAAAATTTCCATACGCTAGTTACATAATATTTTCATTTATTACAAGACAATATCTCATATGAAATGCTTAAATAAATTAGCTAAATTACATATAATATTATAAAAATACAACGAAAAATATAGGAAAAATGTACACGAAATGGTGCTAAGACCATCGTAGGACAACATTAAAAAATCCTAACTCCATATTCTAGGTTTTGTACTGCCGGATGAGCATCGTTGTGTCTTCGTCTCCGTTTGGTCTTGGTCAAATATATTCCTTTTTGGACGTTCCGTGTGAGAGCTGTTGAAGTGATAATAATATTTAAATTAGCAAAAACTATTGATTATTGAACACAATTTACGTCAATACGTATTGAATAGAAATTAAAAATATGTAATGCTTGAAATATATGGCTTATAATAAATATAATCTATATTAAAATTATAGAGGTAAAGTTTGTGAGTTTGTGAATTTTTGAGGTGAGTCTGTGACGTTGTAGGGGGTAATCTCTGGATCTACTGAACCGATTTAGATGAAATTTAGTAAGAAGATAGTTTGAGGCCCTGGGAAGGACATCATTTCGGACCCTGGGAAGCAAATCATCCCTCAAAGGAATGAAAATGGGGATGTAAGTTTGTACTGGGAAGCAAGTTAGGGACGAACCCGTGCGAAGCGAAGGTGAGTCGCTAGTACTCAATATTTTGAAAGAGCCAAAGCCTTTCTTAAGAACAAAAACCTTCCAAGAGACATGTAAACTTAGCGTGAAATATTACTACCGATAGCATAAGCAACGAATATTTGATCTAAAGCTGGAAACATTAATATAAACATATTTTTCACTTAATAAATAATTATATTTACCCATGGTTTAGGTGTTTTAAGGTGAGCGTGAAACAAAGCTGTGATAAGGCATGCCTTAAAATTATAATAGTACAAGGTGCATGGACGTTAATTTTTTTACTATCACTTGCTTCAATAAATTTCAACTATAAAAGAAAATAATAAAATAACTTTCTATAGATGTAACAAATTCAAATACTTAGATCAATTATTTATTTTTTACATTTGGAAATAAAGTTAAAATTTATTTTATAAAACAGTTGGCATTTATTTAACCGACTTCAAAAAAAGGAAGTTGTCAATTCGACACGTATTATGTAATATTATTTTATACTGAGATTCTCATTAACGAATAACTTACGATATGTCCAACAAAAATCAGATGTGGTCACGAAAAATCTAATTTAGCGAATGTAATATTTATGTAGGTGTATGGTACAATACCTACAATACGTTTTAGGTATAGGTAAAATAACTTCGTGGAATTTAAAAGTTAAACGGTGATTTCCCTTAAAGATAAAAAATATGTGCCGTCTGATTGGCAAATGAAAGAACGCTGAACGCTAAAACCTGAAAAGTGGAGTAAATATAAGTAAAATGACTCTTTGCATATTAAGTTTAAAAACATAGTTTAGGTCGCTACAAACACATTAAGATAATCAATCTTTCGATTGAGAAGTCTGTGATGACATACTATCAAGTGTCTGTAAATTTTTAACACTATCAGCTGAAATAAGCTAAGGCTTACACCACGAAATAAAATAATTTCCAATATTTTTATACAGAAATTAATCAATAAAGTATTTAAATTACACATGTACGTGTGTTTTAATTTGAATAAAAATTAAAAATAAATCTCATTAAATATCGATCGTAAAAGTACATAAAAAGCAATTATAAATACATAATAAACTGAAAAGTTTCGTAATCAAATTCATATTAAGGAGATGATAAAAATCATAAGTCAGCCTTGCAATGCAATAGGTGCAATGGTCAATGAGACAGTTTTAATAAATTGCTGACAAAACGACACGTCATCAGGGTAAATATTACAACTGTAAAACTCGTATACAAAAATCTATATCTATACATATAATAAAATTGTAACCAAGCCGACTCTGTACATTAAATATTTTTTGGAAAATCTTATTGAAATAGACATTATTATCGATACAGAGTCCGAATCTATAGTTTTTAGAATTTTTGTCTGTCTGTCTGTCTGTTACCGCATCACGAGAAAACCACTGGACAGATTTTGATAAAATTTGGTATGATGGTAGCTGGTTATCCGGGTCAACATATAGGATACTTTTTACCGCGGGAAAATATCTCATTTCTAAGAAAAAATACCAAAACTGCATTGTAAGAGTATACTAATATGTAAAACCAAAGAATTTGGTTTTTGGTCATCTGAATGCGGGCGGAGCCGCGGGCAATGCTAGTATAGAGTAGATATATAGTAAAAATCTAACTAAATCGAATCTGCACATTAAATATTTTTTGGAAAATCTTTTTAAAAAAATCTAAGAAAGTATTATTGGAAAATCTTATTGAAATACTCATTATTATCGACACAGTGGTGAATCTATAGTTTTTAGAATTTTTGTCTGTCTGTCTGTCAGTGACCACATCACGAGAAAACCACTGGGCATATTTTGATGACATTTGATATGATGATAACTTGTTATCCGGGTCAACATATTTGGATAATTTTTACTGCGGCAAAATATCGCATCTCTGAGAAATCTATACTAAACGTTAAAACGTAACTAGGGGCCATGTGAGACACTTGTATGTAATATTGTATCATATTTTTCATGAAAAAAGTTTTAATATAATATATTAGATAATCTCATTTGAAGCTTCGCTAAAATAAAAGTATTAGTTCTCCTTCTTACATGGAATTTATTTTGTTAAAACAACGAGATCCGAAATCAATTTATTTAAGTCGAATAGACTTCGCAACTGAGTCACGTAGTTCTTTATAATTGTTAAATAATTATCGAAACAAAATGTACTCATTTAGATTCATAATATTATTTTTCATACCAAACCTTTAAGGGCACACCGAGGCAATTACGAAATAATAGCGTTCGTTTTATCCCTTGCTGTATTGTTATTACTAAAACTTTAATCATGCAATATGTAGGATATTTAACTGCCTCGGTGGTGTAGTGGCTATCATGTACGGCTGCACACCCGGAAGTCCTGGGTTCGAATCCCGGGTCGGGCCAAGTTTAGTTATTGAGTCTTTCTGTATAGTAAGCCTCAGTAACGGCCCGGAGTTGGAAAGTTGGCGGTGTTTCACCCCCGTGCCTCGGAGAGCACGTAAAGCCGTCGGTCCTGCGCCTTTACTCTCACTGGTCGTGTCGATTAGTCGTCCCACCGTGGCCGGAACCGGTCAGGAGAACATCATGTAGGATATTTAAGGATTTATTCTATAAATCGTACACTTTAGAAACAAGATTACTTGTAGTTTCCTCGATAGAAAAAAAATCCAAAATGATATCTAAAAATAAACCGCAAATAATTCAAGGAAGTTTATAAGTTTTTTAATAATAACAAAACTATACGTTTTCTATATCGTATACAATTTACAATTTCAAAATGTGTATTATTAAATACGAAGGAAATATCTAAATTCGCACGCGTTCCGTTAATCCTAGCCACACCCCCACCTTCCAGCTGACGTCCTACTAAAATAAATAACTCGGTGCTCTCAATCAATGAACACAAAATACCTATGTAATATACATGTATGAGAAAACATTCGTCATTAGGAGAAGATCTGACGTAATCGTTATGCATGGCATAATTTGTACACTGAGAGAAAGTATGTAGCTTATTATTAACTAGCACACTCGTTTCGCTCTAAAGTGAGTCTTATATTAGTGTGAAATGAGACCACTGTTTATTTACTGTTTTTATGTTATATTTTATTAATATATTTTACAAGCGATATGATGTGTATCCAGCATCATGGCGAGCCAAAGAGAGAGACCAGAAGGGCGGCATAGACTATAAATTCATAGATAATAAATATGTAACAGTGAGGGCCGGAAAAATCATGAAACTTTTACTTTATCTCCCTATTGCATTGCATTGTTATGCCATTTTCAACTGAATCTTCTAACGACCAATAACAAAATTTTAGCCTATTAAAATCAATTATTTAGCAGCGACCGATTTGGTTTCTCAGTTTAGTTCTCTTAGTTACTCTATCAGCCAATGAAAGTCCCTAAGATAAATAATCAGTCTAAATGCTGCAACTACTGAAGATACTAAACACGGAAGACTGAAGAGTCAAGATTCTAAAGAGCTTGTACAGTGAGTCATCAGCGGGTATATCAGTACCAAAATAGAAAATATATACAGCTTAAGAGTGTATTGGTCTTTTGTAATTTATAAAAAAAAAATGGTTAACCATTTTGAAATCTAAGACAGACATTCGAATCTTATTTATAGGCAACGATTTTCTATAAAAACAATTTACCACTGCCATTCTGTGAAGCCTATTAAAAGCTATGATATAAGACTAAGTAGATTAAATCGTTTCAATTGTATTATAAAGGATTTCTTTAATAAAAATAAAGCGATTCACTATCAACATAAACTATAGTTTCAAGCTTTATAGCTCGTAAAATTCATAACTTTACCCTGTGAGCGTTCGTCTTTAACAGATATGTATTAAGACAGATATAATATATCTATTATATAAATATATATATATACTAGCGACTCACCCTCGCTCCGCTCGGGTTCGTCCCTGGGGTGGGGTCTGGGAGAACCACCCTTTATCACTTAGGGATATGAAAAATAGATAGTAGCCGATTCTCAGACCTATTGAATACGCATATAAAATTTGTTAAAAATCGGTAAAGCCGTTTCGGAGGAGTACGGTAACAAACATTGTGACATGGAAATTTTATATATTTTCAATTTAATTCAGCATGCTATATTTTTGTATATCTAATGTAATAATTATGAAATAAATTATTTAATTATGACGTAATATTAAAGACAATTTACTGTACATATAAATTAGATCATCCAACCGCAAAAGTCCACGTAAAGAACACAAATGGATAAACAAAAGTTAATGAATCAGCTAACATCCTACGTGAGACAAGAAACGTAGGATGCCATTATCTGACAATAATGAGTCTTGAGTGTGTCAATATTATACGAATTTTAAAGTGAGTTTTACTAAACATGTTCTCAATTGAGAAACATTTACCCCCAAAAGTTTTATTAACATATAATACCTATGTATTCAGCCTTTTTTTTTAACGTCCCACTGCTGGGCACGGGCCTCCCTTCAGTACGAGGGGAATTAGGCCATAGTCCGCCACGCTGGCCAAGTGCGAGTTAGCGGACTTCACATATCTTTTGAAAACTTGCTAGGTTCCCTCAGACATGCAGGTTTCTTCACGATATTTTCCATCACCGTTAAAACAAATGGTAATCACGTTGGAAATGATTCGCACATGAAAATATCAGAGGTGCGAGACCCGGGATTTGAGCTCGCTTAACTCGGTTCCCCAAGCGAGCGCATTATCACTGGGTTACCACTACCTTCATAATATAAAAGAATAAATAAGAGTATCTTTTCGAATTTTTTCGCGATTTATTTTGATTTTTGGTTCCCGACGTTTCGAATGCTTTACAGCAATCATGAACCCGTGACAAAATGTCAAATATTCGCGTAACTCTAAGAAGGTATTAGGATAAATAAGGTTTAACATGAACATTGTGCAGCCTTCAAAATGAAATGCATACCGTCAAGGATATTTAACAATTTATATCATTGCTTTAGTAACTTTAATGCGAATTTTACGCTAGATTTTTTTTATGAAAACACATTTCCATACAATTGTGCTACCGTAACATTTTTCCGCATTTTTCGCTTTAGTACATTCTTCATGCAATGAAAAATATTTAAGCGAATCCAATTAAAATTATTTTAAACATGATGCCTGCCTATCATGTTAAAACCAAACGAATTTTGGTTGTACGGTCTATTTGCTTCTATGGCCATACATACATACCTACTTCGTGGGGGTTTCTTAGGGTAGATTAGGAATATACCTACAATAAATCCATCCCATATCTAAAAGAATCTCTTATGCACAATGCATAAGATCATATAGACATTTATTTAGGTATACTGATCTGTTTAAGATGAAATCGGCAGAAAACATCAAATTATTACTATACTGGCAACGTTGGCTTTCTATTTAAATAAATAAATTCCGTAATAATGTATGAAAGTGTGCCCGATTTGTTGACATTCATGATTACTGCTTCGCTCCCCTGGGTGGTCTATATAGGTGGTCTCCCATGGTCATATATAGCCATAGCCTTCCTCAATAAACGGTTATCTAATGCAAAAAGAATTTTCCAAATCGGATTAATAGTTCCTGAGATTAGCGCGTTCAAACAAACAAATAAACAAACTCTGCTTCTTTATAATATTAGTATAGATTCTCTTCGCAGATACAAACTGTAGGTATAGTTTCTCACAACGACGCAGATGAGTTGCATTATAGTAGATAGATACTTTAAATAATTGCTACGTATCTATGCAGCAATCCCCCATACTAGCCTTGAACGATTTAATAGTGCATGATAAAACTACGTTACGTACAGTTGACAAGTAAAAACAATTAAAATTATTAAAAAAACAATTTTTAGTCGTCATGCGGATCGTAAATCGATTATAACATTATTTTTTCTAACGAAATCTATACATATAATAAAATTGTAACTAGCCGAATCTTTACTACATCAGCCAGCCAGCCCAGCCTTTAGCCTAATTAAATATTTTTTGGAAAATCTTATTGAAATAGACATTATTATCGATACAGAGGCCGAATCTATAGTTTTTAGAATTTTTGTCTGTCTGTCTGTTACCGTATCACAGAAAAACCACTGGAGGGATTGTGATGAAATTTGGTATGGTGATATGGGATACTTTTTACTGCGGGAAAATATCTCATTTCTGAAAAAAAATACAAAAACTGCAATGTAAGAGTATACTAATATACAAAACCTAAGAATTTGGTTTTGGTAATCTGAACGCGGGCGGAGCCGCAGGCAATGCTAGTTGAATATATAATATGTATCTACATTCAAGTCATTTTATTAAAAAAAAATATATAAATATTATTAATTATAATTTTATTAAAAAAAATATGTAAGAAATCCATACTTAATATTATAAACGAAATACGAAGCACATCTTCTATTATTCTGATAAAGAATGTTTATAATGCAAAATTTGAAATAGATTGGACCAAAGAATCACGTTGTCCCATACATACTTTGCCCCCCTTTTTCACCCCTAAGGGGTAGAATTTCGGAAAATCCTTTCTTATCGGATGTCTACGTCATACAAAAAACACACCCTCCAAGTTTCAGCACTCTACGATCAGCGGTTTAGGCTGTGCATTGGTCCGTTAGTCAGTCATTCAGGACAAAGCATTTTATATGTATAGAAACGTTAATGTTTTATACGTTTAAACCGCTGAACAGATTTTGATAAAATTTGGCTAGGATATAGATTGCACTAAGATCGAACATATATATGTTACCGTTGAACCCAAATCCGCTAATCACGCGAGCGAAGCCGCCGGCAAAAACTAGTGTAGCAAAAAATGAAGTCGCTAATCGTGTCTGTGTGCTATTTATAATTTGTAATATCGAACTTAAAGTATAAGATAAGTAATAGTAGAATATTAAAAACTGAACATTAATAAAAACAAAAATCATCCCTATATTATCCCAACTTGTATATTTTAGTTATTTTCATAGTATTTTATCTTACGGAATACTTCTTTGGAGCAGTGCCGCGGAAATTAATTCTATATTTATTCTTCAAAAAAGAGCAGTACAAGCCATTTATGATCTAAGAGCCCGTGGTTCCCTGCAAAATGTTTTCGAAGAAAATAGTATTATTACGGTTGCATCACAATATATACTGTGTGATATATTATTCGTTCGCAATTTTTTTTAATTATTAAAAAACAGTAATGGGCACACAATAAATACTAGACATAAGCTTTTTACGCCCAGATTTCGACATCAATAGGTGAATAAATCCTTCAAGGGCCTTGAGTATACACATAACTACTTCCACAAAGTGAAAAAAAATTAAAGATTAAATTAAGAATATTTTACTAAGCAAAGCGTATTTATTACACTGATCAAGAGTTTCTTGTTGATGGAAATTTGTAGAATTAAGATATATTGATTCATATGTAGGCTATATGTAATATTTAAAATAAGAGCAACTGTTGAGTTTCTCGCCGGCTCTTCTCAGCAGAACTGATTTCCGAGCCCGCGGTAGCTTCCTCACGGAATGACTACACTGGCTCTTTAAATTGTAAACAAGCACTTTTGAATCGTCAATTTAATTATAAATATAATTTAATTTAGACTTAAAAGTCTATTTGAATAAAGTTACATTGCATCAAATTCGAAACTCATGTATATTACTAAGTAAAATACTTACTATCAATATTACGATGAAAATCGATTTTTAAATAGATGAAATAAATTAATTACAATATTGAATAGAATGAAACAACCCTCAAGTAATTTCCGAATAATTGTAGATTTTTATAAAGCTTCAATTCTTATAGAAAAATCGTTTTTCAAAATCAATAATAGAAGATAACTTGTTAAGATGAAATTCAAGCAACATTGTCCTAAATAAGGAGATGGGTTAAATAGTTTGATCGTAAAAAGGTGAGTGTGACAGTAAAACACACATTTTTCGCAATATGCACACAGTATAAGGTACAATAACGATAAAATATCTCAAGAACAGTTAAGATAATTTTAACGATTCCGAGCATTATAAACTTGAGTCATAAAATAGTAATTGGTTAATTTTAACTCTTTGTTAAGCATTTTATGGCAGCCATTGTGATACGTAAACATTACGTTATCGATTAGAAGTGGCAATTATGTATATCAACAGACCTATATCCTATTTATCAATGACAGGCTTCTTATTATTGTCTTTTTTCATCCTATACAAATATAATAAAATTGTAACTGACTGTCTCTCCCGTGACCATGATTGCTGTTAAGCATTCGAAACGTCGGAAACTAAAAATCAAAATAAATCCGCGGAATAATCCGAAAAGATTGTTTTATTTAACATGTCAAATATTCGCGTAAATCTAAGAAAATATTAAATTCCGAGTCGAATCTGGGCATTAAATAGTTTTTGGAAAATGTTATTGAAATAATCATTATTATCGATACAGAGGCGGAATCTATAGTTTTTTGAATTTTTGTGTCTATGTAAAAGTTGGTAAGGAGATAGTTTGAGATCCTGGGAAGGACATAGGATACTTGTCATCCCGGAAATCATCATCACCGGATGATTAAGGGATGGGGGTACTTTTTATCCCTTATGGGAGGGGGGGTGGGTGTGGGGATGAAAGTAGTTTGTATGGGGAATCAACTAAAGCTACAAATTCAATTCTTACGCGTATATAACACATAAAGAGAAAAAAATATTTTGATATTCTATAGCAAAAAATAAGTAAATAAAAATGTATCAATAGAAGCGTAAGTTGAAATAAAACTTTCATCTCGCATCGTCACACTAAGTAGGTGCTAACAGATTACTTACACAAAGAATATAATATTATACGGTATAGCATATTATTGTATAACGCATACTTTTGCTTTCTATATAAAATACGCGCTGATACTGAGATAGGTTTTCTATGAGTTTTGGCCTCTGAAGTAAGAAGTTTATCAAAATAGTAAAAGGACGTCGCCTAAGTCCTACACTAATCTATAAGTACATATAATAAAATTGTAACTAAGTCGAATCTGTACATACATTAAATATTTTTTGGAAAATCTAATTGAAATAGACATTATAATCGATACAGAATCCGAATCTATAGTTTTTAGAATTTTTGTCTGTCTGTCTGTCTGTTACCGCATCACGAGAAAACCACTGGACAATTTTGATGAAATTAGGTATGATGATAGCTGGTTATCCGGGTCCTATACTTCTTACCGCAGGAAAATATCTCATTTCTGAGAAAAAATACAAAAACTGATAAGAGTATAATAAAAAATGGTAAGAGTATACTAATATGTAAAACCTAAGAATTTGGTTTTTGGTCATCTGAACGCGGGCGGAGCCGCGGGCAATGCTAGTGTTATATAAATACTATTTTTTTACTCGCCGCGTCGCTCGCGTAGTAGACATCGCGAGAAACGTAATCTCTATGTTAATTATGTTGTTGTTTTGTCAAATCTCTACTCTTTTACTGTATGATTTTTTTGTTTGTGGAAACTTTATTGGTGTATGTACTATTTTTATTGTTATATGTTGTTTGTGTTGTAACACTGTATGTTTCACTAATAATAAATAAAATAAAAATTAATTCATAGTATTTTCCTTCCGAACTTCACTCAAAACCGAATTAATCACCATTAGTATAGCGCGAAAAAATAACATACTACAAACACATTCTCAAATATCAGTATTTGTAATATTAAACAAAAATTTATTTCCGTATTATTTTACAATATTATTAAAGTGAAAGTTTGTGAGTATGTATGGATTTTTGTTACTCTTTCACGCCAGAACGGCTGAACGGCTTTGGATGAAATTTGGCACAGAGATAGATTATAGTCTGGGATAACACATAGGCAACACATTTTTCCCGGAAAAATGTACAGTTTCCGTGGGATAGGTTGAAATTGAAACAAAGTAAATTCGAACGTATTTCATTTAGCTTCTAGTATTTTCGAAGTGAGCACCAAATAATTAGTACATTATCGTCATTTCTTATCAACACTACAAAGTGATCCGTGATGGGTTTTCCTTTTAATCATCAATTAAAAATGTGTCTGTTTTATCAATGGACATATTCAATGTATTTTATACTGACAGTAACACGTACAGGGAAAATAATTCGAAATAACTGGCACAAGCAATGTTTAAAGTCATTTAAAATCACAAGATCGAAGATATTACACAAGTACCTTTTGAAATAAAGGTACTGAGTATAAGGCATTAAATATTAACCCAAACTAAATAAGTATCATTCATTGTCTATACTAAATAATTTTTAACCTTTATAATAATAAAGAAGCTGAGTTTGTTTATTTGTTTGTTTGAACGCACTAATCTCAGGAACTACTTATCCGATTTGAAAAATTATTTTTGCATTAAATAGCCCGTTTATTGAGGAAGGATATATATCATCCCGGAAAAATGTACGGTACCCGTGGGATAGATTTGTTTTTGTCTAGAGACGAACCCGAAGCGAAGCGAGGGTGAATCGCTAGTCTAATAATAAATCTAATAATAATTAAATGAAATACATAAATCAATACATAATAAATTAAATGAAATACAAACTATTTAGTATTTATTGGCACATCGTACCTAAGCACAACACTTAATAACAGCAGAATGGGTTCTTTTTTTAAATCTATACTTATTATAAAAATAAGTCCCCCGGCCGCGTCTTTCTGTCCTCCTGTCTGTCCTCCTGTCTGTCCTCCTGTCTGTCTGAACGCGATAAACTCGAAAACTACTGAACGGATTTTTATACGGTTTTCAACAATAGAAAGAGTAATTCTTGAGGAAGGTTTAGGTATATAATTTATTATGCTTTTATGTAAATTAGCTGAAATACGGCGACAAATGTTGAAGAGGTCGCAAAAAATCTCGCCAAATGGGAACTTTCCACGCGAACGCCGCGTAAACTAGCAAAGATACAGTTAAGTAATGTACTAGAGAATTCAAAATCTATAAAAATGCTACAAAAAAGTCCGCGATAGCATATCTCTATCTCTTACGGTTGACTTACAATAACCACTTTTATGTTAACATTTTTAATTAAAAACATTACGTTATTTTCAAAGTTATTTTCTTTAGTTCGGTATTAATCCTTATCCAAATGAATATTTTAGTTAGCTTAGTCATTTAATGCAGATTAAAATTGCTCTTTACACTAAATCAATCAGATGAATAGTTTTTGAGATATCGTTGTTAGAAGTAATTAGTAGCGAAACATTTTTAATGCTTGGCGAGCATTGAGATGCCTACGGCGAGTCCATCCCCTCTGCCCCGCATCGCTCGACCGCCTGCTCAAGCTATATAAACCGGGCGATGTAGCGCGCGATCCTAGGATACTTTTTACCGCGGGAAAATATCTTATTTCTGAGGAAAAATACAAAAACTGCAATGTAAGAGTATACTAATATGTAACACCTAAGAATTTAGTTTTTGGTCATCTGAACGCGGGCGGAGCCGCGGGCAATGCTAGTGTATAATAATAATAATACAAAAGATTTATACCAAATTCAGATTTTGTCACAGTTTTATATATTGTTTATTCCCTACATTTCTTTTTTAAACAGAGATTTTTTATGATCTCTTAGGTATTAGGTAGGTAATTATGATAAGGCAATGTTTTTCAGGTCAGCTAATTTACTAATAATATTAAATCAACACAAAAAATATAACTGCTTTAATTAAAAAAAATGTGAAGTAAAAAAAAAACAATCTGTCTACCTAAATGTTGGGGTTTTTTAAAGTATGTTAACACCTCCAGGTAAATTTCTAAGAAATTAATTAAAATTCTAAGAAATCTATTGTTAACTGACACGCCAGCGTGTCGGCGCGGTCGTGGAGGGGGATTAACATTTTATTTATAATGGGTTTTATAATTGACAGAAAATCTAATCATTGCAAAATTATGTGATATCATTATCATAAAATAATTAACATTAAATGTGGATTATCAAGTATTCCATGTGCGTTGAACTAAATCACGTTAATTATAAATAAATGAGTATGAAACTTTTACATATAAGTAATACAATAACAACATGTCATTAAATATGTATTTATATTTAAAAACTACTAAATTAAACTTTTATTATTTAAATTATTTTTTGCAAACAATAAACTTTTGATAACTGTCATATATGAATATTCATTCATATTTTTTGTGACAGTTATCAAAACAAAGATTTATCAAATGAAAAAACTTGTATATAAAATATTTACACAAGTTTTTTTTATAAAACTGTTTTTCCACTTAAAGTATAGATTTATGATACTATTTAAAACTAACCGAATTACAGCTAAGATATAAAAGCAGTACAATGTGAAGCAAAAGGATAATGTTAGTAAAATAGTTAATGACACACCAACATGAATCTGATTAGTATAGGCCGAGCTCCTATTTGATGATTATTGATATAATAAATAAAGAAAAAAAATAAACAAACAATCTAAGGAAATAAGACCTTTTTAACAAAAACTCTTCCATTCTAACCAGATAATAATAAAATTTAATTGTAATAATTAATAAAAAAATAGTTAAATTATTTTTCCTACATGATGTAAAATTGCTTTCATTTTAATAAAAAATTCTTACCTGAGCATGTTTCTGAAGTTTTCCAATTCTCTAATACTATTTGATAGTCTTGCAAATGCATTGAAGAGTGCCACTATTTCAGTCCTTTGCAGACGTTTATGTGACTTATGTTGCAACAAAAGAGTACCCTGATCCGGATCCTTCTCAAAACTGTCCCACTGTCCAGAAAATAAAATTTTTAGAGCAGTTCCTAAGCCTTGTGTTTGCAACTTGCCCCAAAGCTTACATTTGTCACAACCAACACAATCCATTATTCTAGAAATGTTCCAAAAATGATCTCTGAACTCCTGTTTTATTTTGGCAGCCTGGCTACCTCCAGTGAACATGGATGATTCATTAAAATGATCTGGAAATGAGTATATGACACCTAACATATTACGAATTGCATCTCTTGTTTCCTCATCTTCAACTGGATTACCAGTGAAATAGTCCTCACGCTCTAAATATGGCCCAGCTTTTGCCAAAGCTCTCATCTCTAATAAATAAACAAAATATAAATTCTTTAGCCAATTTGGACCTTCCCCAAATGTCTGTGATGGATCAAAACGACGTTGGAACTCATCCAAGTTAGGTCCCCATTCACCTTCTGGTGGTGCAGCAAAACCTAATTTTTTTTCTGATAACAAAAATTTTGAACATAAATGTATGTTAATACTGGAATGTAATCCTGATACAGCTCTATAAAATACTCTCTTCTCAAGGCACATGTTACTTAAGTCTGAGCTTAATACAAATGGAAATGATTCATATGGATTTGCTTTAGGACGAAAGCAATTCTCCTGGTAAATGCTCCTCCAAATCCTATGAGCAGAAGGGCCCTTATAGCCTGTATATCTTTCAGGGTTAAGAGACAAGTCAACATAATCAGCATCAGCATCTTTATCATCACATTCACAGAAATTTCCTACTGAATCATCATATGCTTTCCATTTGGCAATTTCAAATTGACTTGCAGCACTCAAAGTCATATTCAAATAACTGAGAGCTGGGTCATGATCAGTATCTTTACTGCAATCGGTCTGCGCATCTTTGGAGTATTTTGCAGCCGGTATTTCTTCATCTAGTTCGTTATTATATCCATTTTCTAAACCAGGTACACTCTCTTTGGAGCAGGTTTTTATGTGACAATATTTCATTGCACATCTGCTATCGTCTGCCCAAAATGGACATTCTTTTTTTAAATTGACCTTGTAAAACCGAAAATAGTCTTTGCTCACTAAGCTCTGTATACGGGGAAATATTTTGACGTTGTTAAAATAGTCGATCGTATCAACATTACAAGAACAGTCACCGAGAGCTCCATGAAGTGCATCAAAACATGCATTACTATCGCAAGGTGCCGTTTCAAATAGTTCCGTGTCGTCACTCACTGCGTGAACTATTGCGAGAGCCAAAATAATAAACACAACACAACAGTTTTTATAAGCCATTTTAGAAAGTTTAGGAATCATAATGCTGTTTTTTGATTAATAGTTAAGAGGCTAAATTTCGTATTACTTCGCAACACATTTGGACACGACTTCTCTCATCGACTACTAGATAATTTATGATGAAATTAGGAAATGTAAAATTCGAAAGTTTGCTTCGCGATTACTATAATACGTGATTGAACAAACGTCTACACTCTACACATCTCGATTTGACGTACAACAATTTTATTTGTCATCCATGACACAAACACTGCCGATTTGTCATTTACAACCACAGAACACTTTATTGACATCACGTCATGTGAAGAAACTGTCAGATATTTTATTTTTTTCTTTTAAAGTATTATTTTATAGGGAAATTATTTACTTATTATATTTAACACAAATTTAGTGTAAAAAGTATTGACACAAATTAATACAGTACTTATTAAATGATTGAAATGCTAGTTAGTATATTTAATCTATATGCAAATTTACTAAGTTTGTTACATGGATGACAAATAAAGTTTGTTAGTGAAGTAATAGTAGGCATACACGAGTTCTTCCATCCATCAGATTATGTTTATGACGTATTGTCTGCTTGAGGTTGTCTACTGCTGGCTGACTAATTGAACGTCATTTTGTCACATTCACTCACTCGCTTTTCATATCATGAGTTTTAAAAAAAAACTTCTATAATTTTAGTAAGAAGATCTTTTTTTCTTTTAATTTTCTTCTAAACAAAACTTGTCCTGATAATATTATTATTGATTTGTTTATACACGAAAAAAAAAGTGTTTATACACGAAAAAAAAATTATCTAATTTGGTCCAGTTGATCGGAAGTTATGCGCGTACATATACATTTCAGTGATTTATTTTTATATATATAGAAGATATATACCGGCGATCTCGGTAGATTCGCACTCTCGGGAATAAGTCAAGTCAATCGTTGATCGTGGTCAAGAGATCAAGGCGCAAGATTGACAACCACAGGTGTCCGGGGTCGGATACAAAGTTTCTACTTTCGTTTTTTTTTTTGTATTTATTCAAGTTTAAGGTTTTTTTATCTAAAAATACGATACAACACAAAACAACTCCGAGTGAAGCTTAGTCGCCCAGGTACCAACAATTAAATAAGGCATTTATGCAAATTACAATAATTTATTTATAAAATATCATACCCTGAAAAAATAAATATATTTGTCAAACAATAACAACGGCTACCATGGCAACATGACAATGTAATCTATCTCATTCTCTCGCCAGCAATCCTATATATTTATATGTTTGTTTCTTTTTAATGTTGCATTTTCGTTTTATTGAGTTTCAAATCGTAACGATTGTAAAGAAGTTTTACTTCAAAAAAATATTTACCTGTAAACGATTTAAAATCACTATTTCTGTAAAACGATGTCCACATAGCCTTAATATAAAAAAATGGTGCTTTCGTCAATTTTGGTCGTCTTATTAGATTTAGCTTACAATCTCTCCAGTTTTTTTTCTTAGGAACAAATGGTGTCCGTTTTCTTTGTATCCTAGCACTGCACAGTTTGCCCTTTTAATTTAATTTTAAATAAAATGAAAAAAATACATCCACGCTATAGAGAGCTTTACAATATACTGAGGATCATAGTTATCGTGACATCTGGCGGGATAAAAAGGCAAAGTTCTTCCCTTTTAAAAACTATAAATTCGGCCTCTGTATCGATAATAATGTTTGTTTCAATAAGATTTTCCAAAAAATATTCAATGTATAGTTAACTTAGTTACAATTTTATTATATGTATAGATGTATAGAAGAACTGCTTTTCGAGTCGGCGGAAAGAAAAGAGAATGTTTTACAAATAAACCTATCAAAAACATAACATTTAAAAAACGCAAGTCTCGAAACGTAGTTCTTTTAGCGAAAAAGTTGTGAGAATGTAAAACCAAGTCGGTTAATTTAATAAGTACCTAGTACATACATAGGTACTAAATATGAGGTATAACCACAGATTACATATTACTATATTAGTAGAGATGCCTCATCCCATACAAATAAATTGGACAGTGCTAATTCGGGCTTATTCTTCGGGCTATTTTTGTTTGTTCGAATAGATAGTATAAATGTCGTTCATTCGCAAATAGTTAAACTGTTTTATTTTATAAATATATGCAAACTAACGAATGGTAAATATTGTAAAATTCATCCTGCATTTGAATAAAAAACCCAGTGATTTTAACAATTTTTAATCGTGAGAATCAATTCATAAAAAGTAAAAGCGCCATCTGTGAATATACACTACAAGCCCATCATCTGATTGCTGATTTTCAATAATCAATAAAATTACGCAAATTTGATTTAAAGCGCTTTGTTTTGTTTACCTTCACTTGGAATATTTCTTAAAACATGATTCACCTTTAAGTCTGGTAATGTATTTTTTATCTTTTGTTAATTTAATACAACTTAAATCGGTACTGTAACGTCGTCTATTGACATTTATTTGAACTATTTTTTCTTTGTTCGTGATGAGACCCCATGGTATGACCAACATGTCAATGAGTGTCTTTTTCGAACTTTTTTCGTTTGTAAGTCGTTACCAGGCGTTGATATATATTATCTCCCGATAAAATTAATTTTATATTTGTTGAAATCACTTTATATTATTTACTTTTAAATAGTAGTTTTAAATAAATAGTTAAAAACAATGTTTTAAAATATCAATGTTTTAATATATAATATATATTAAAATATAAACCATATTTATTTTATTCCTAACATTGGGAATCGAACGACTATTTTTGGCTTTCGACATTTTTAGCGAAGTCCTTTTGAATATTTCTTTAATCTGAGCTTTTACTCCAAGGGTGAGATTAGTATAAATAAAACAAGATGTTCGATTAAGATTTATTTAATCATACAATGTAAATCATCCACAAAAGCAGTAACATCGGAAATGCACAAGAGATTCAAATACAATAAACAGACATTTGCTCCCGATATAATGTCTCGAGCTATATACATTGAGTACGAACGCTTCAACAAACGTCAGTTACAATAGAAATGCATAAAATTTTAACACTTTCATAATATAAACATGGACGTACAAATTACAAAGATTAAGAAAATACTTTATTTTTATAAGTTCAATAGAATATAACGAATGTTTTATATTGCTGAATAATTAATTTTACATTAAATAAGGTAAAAAGCAAAATAATGAATTACAAAGAGCAGGTTTTCCCAACCTTTCTGCTGTTGAGCCCCCCATCCCCCCCATTTATTATATATTTATTTGTATTTTTTACTCATTGCATATTTTAATTTTAAGTTATACGGAATAAACTCTTTCTACGGTTGAGAACTCCTGATATAGAGGTGTGTACTGTGTATATCAGATGTTAGGAATAATATATTATTATTACCTTTTCCAAATATTTTAGAAAAAAAATGAAATTAACTTGGAAACACCAGCAATATCTAACATTCGGTAATACAAACAGTCGCTTAACTAACTTAATAACTATATTTAATAAACAAAATGACGCTTAACAAAACATTAATAATTGTAACGCGTTAACTTCAACGCCATGTCAGTATTAAAATAACAAAACTACCATAATGGTAAAGCATTTGATTTTATAGGTAGAGACTAATGACTGCTTATTACTTAGCCCTTCCGACATAAGAAAATTGAAAATAATTATTTATAATGAAGACTTGGAAATGATGAAACAAAGAAGTATTTTTATAAATATCAAAACATCAACTTTGAGTGGAGAAAATTTTTATACTATTATTCAAAGGATTTTTTTTTATTTATTTAAGTTTATATACTTTAAATATATAATTAATATATAATAAAAATATAGTATTTATCAGGTCCCATTATATGTGATCGGCGTCTCTACCTAATTCTCATAACAGGTCGGAATTCGAAAACAAACGAGGTGGGGCTTCTTTACCAACTAAACTTAATTTGTAATAAAATATGGTATGTCGTTATATTGTTCTTTTTCGAAGTAAATCGTGATATTATTGTTTCAAGCGTACCTAGAATTGAGAAAAAATTAAATTATTATAAATATTGACAGAATCAATAGAAATTAGAAAATGATTATAAGTATTGCACACCGCATTGTATATAATCTAGTAAAATCTATAGTCTAAACAGATAAATTAAGTTGAAGTGTCTGTTTGTAATGTTGAAATAAATGCCTAGTTAAATTCACTTATTATTTAAAGACCATAAGCAATCTGTATGGCAAAATGGAGAATAGTAGCATAAACAGCAAATCACGCTACTATTTCTGACTGACATTCTTCTTGATTCTTATCTGACATTTCTAATCTATACGTACTCGTATAATTAAAAACTAAGCCGATTTTTTTGGAAAATCTTATTGAAATAGACATTATTATCGATACAGAGGTCGAATCTATAGTTTTTAGAATTTTTGTCGGTCTATCTGTGACCGCATCACGAAATAACCACTAGAGGGATTTTGATGAAATTTGGTATGATGATAGCTAGTTATCCGAGTCAACATAAAGGGTACTTTTTACTGCGGGAAAATATCTCATCTCTGAGAAATCTATACTAATCGTTAAAACATAAGTAGGAACGAACCCGAGTTGTTTATAAAACCCACAAGAACTTAGGAATATTATATTTCTTAAATATGTAAACAATTATAAAAAAAATATTTTTGATTTTGTACTGGTACCAATCGGTTATTCACAAAACACATCCTTTTAATTAGTATCACCATTCTTCTCCATTGACTTAATTATGGTACTAGATCCCTTTATACAATTTATACAAAATGTTATATACAACACATTCCAAAAAAATCAAGCTTTCATTCATTCATATGACATAAAATTTCATGCAAAATTAGTAAAAAACCACTTACCTAAAGCAAACTGTATGAAAAAGCGATGGAATTAGTATGACAATAAAAGAACAAAATCAAATATATGCTTTATTTAAGTTAATATCAATAATTAAGCATATTAAGTCGTTACAAATATTTTTATGGCATTTTAAAATCTAATGAGCATGTTTGGCACTCATTATAACTTGTACTTTTTTATAATATAGCAGAGTCGCCATATAATCTAATAATCAAATGTTGCCATTAAACAAAATTAATATTTAATTCTAAATTTTAATTAGAAACTTTTTATATAATTTTAGGCATATTATTTATATTCTAACACCTAAAGCAAATACAAAAATTGTATACAAATAAAAAAACGTTATTTCTTTCTTAATTCAATTTTAAATATATTCATGTTAGTTCAAAAAATCAATTATTAAAAGCAAAATGCGTATAAAATCTACATACCACTCAAATTGTGCATTTTAAATAATTTGTATGTGAATATAGTCCGGGGTCCAACAGTGAAAATGTTATTCTGATATATATTTTGTAGTATAGGGGTTAATGTAATAGTATGGGAGCCCAAGAGGGGATTTTGACATTTGCTAAAAATTAACATAAGTCCCCCCGTATGTTAATCTGCCGCGCTTGAGTAATCTTGGGCTCCTCTACTATAATATCAAATTCTAAGTAATGTATGAGTGATATATAGAAAAATTAGTAAATGAGATATACAGTGAATAACTCTTAGCAAAAGTATTAAGTTTTTAATTCTAATATCTTATTTTAATTCTTAAAATTTTAAAATTACTTCAATCAAAAAGCCAGCTTCTAAAATATTTTTTTAAATGTAATTCGAAAGTTATTCTCAGTGTATAGACGCCATTAGTGTTATAACTTATTTGCGCACAAATATTGTTAGTAAAGCTATCACCCAATAAGCATGTTATGTTTAGAGATTAATACGCACTTAATTTAAAAATGTTATAAAATATAAAAAAAAAACAACTAAAAACGTTTCTTATTAGTAATTTAATTATTAAGTTTAATTACTATTAAAAAAATCATTAAATTATTTAAAAAAATATATAATATAATAGAGTTTATTATTTGAGAATGAATTTACACCTGTTAAGCAATTAACTTTAACGAAAAATACTTAATATTAAAAAAAAGATTCACAGAGACGAACATAAACCCTCCGTTTTGGAAGTTAGTTAAGATTGTAATTATCAAAATAAGTTATTTCACCAATATCAACTTTAAAGTTAAAAATATAAAATACACACATCCAAAATATATTATTACAAAATAAATACAAAAAATCCAAAAAGTCATTCGGACATTTGTTTAGTAAAGTTCCGTGCTATTTGTGATAATCATAGTTAATAAAAAACCGACATGCAATTCAAAAACACCTTTGCCTGATTAATTTTAATGTAAAATTTGAAAAATAATGAATATTTATGTGAAACCGCCGCCATGCAATGAACATTGCCCATTAAAATAGCCAAAAAGAACCAAAAAATTGTGTCGGTACCAGTTCTAATGTACAAAATATTAGTAGCGTGACCTTCTGTCCATGTTTCTTATGGAGTTGGCGAGGCACAGCGCGAACAGGGCTCCGATCACCTGGAAAATAATGAAATTAAAATGTATTAATTATTATAAATAAATAATAAATTTTCATTAAAATAACCATCCAGGGTTAACTCTTTTTTACTCTTTTTTATGGCAATAAATACGTTTTTATTTTTATTTTTTTATTTTTATACCTACTTAAATACAATATGAAATTAAAAAAATTATTAGTCCACCCCTATAGGTCTTAGGTCTATCCTGCAATATAGTTTTTTTTAATGTAAAGTTTATAACATCATAGAGAAACAGCTACTATTTTACCGATTGATCCCGTTCGAATTTGAATAAAATATATTTTCGATAGATTTTTAACGCTTCATTGAATTACACATAACAAGCGTAATTCGATAAAGAGTTATTATAAATTTGTATAAATTGTATCGATACCATTCGTATCGATCGTTTCTCTTTTTAGTGACACATTTTCATCATTTTCATCGAGTTTCATGTGACGATTCTGAAAAGTTACACTTTGTGCCGTCAGCAGCAGCTACTGCAAAAGTACTTTTGCGGTTGGGTGCTATATTTTGCGGTTGGGTGCTATATGGTGTAATAATTAACACGTAAAACTAAACGATATATTTATTATGAGTACGAGTATCTCATCCGAGTGTCTCATTCCAACTGAGGGCGCAAATACATATAATGTAATGTGCTGACGGCACAACTTCAACTTAGCAACACTCACCTCGACACAGGCAACCCCGATAGCAACACCAGCGATGGTCTTATTCCACTTCTGGTAAAGGTCCGCGACGCGCACGCTGCAGCCCACAGTGTTGGCGTCGGCCAGGCTGCACTGGTCCCCGAGGATCTTGCCAACGGTACCCAGTCGCGAGCAGCAGGACTTGGGCAGTATGATGCCGTAGTCCGTGGCGCTGTTCTTGCCGCAACATTCTAACTGGAAGGTGGAATATTTTATGAATGGAGAAATTCGTAATTTAAATTAAATATACCTGTAATCTAACTTATTTAAAAAAAATCTCAGTTTTTTTTTCTAAAAAAAGAAGTAGGTATAACAATTTTAATAAATTCTCTGGATGTTTTTTTTTTTTAAATTAATACATCGTTTACATAAAGAAGAATCACAAAGTGACAGATAGCAATTAAATATAAATAAATGTATGGTCGCTGATAAAATCCAAACAATAAATGATGTAGTGATTCATTACTGCTTTCCTCTTTTCAATGATTATTGAACTATATGTGGGCGATATGAAGCGTAACACTTTCGCCTTTATTTAATAACCTGTCGACTAATAGAAACATTCATTCGGATCGAAATTCGAACACCTGACCTTGCTCTACAATTACTGCGAATTAGAATTGCATTTTTTTTCACAAATTATGTAATCTATTTCTATTATAAGAGATACAATAATATATGAGATTGGTTCTTTTTATGTCCGTGTGAACCTGATTATCTAGATGTCATTACTAATCTGATATACAAAATCCTTTTTGCATTTTATAGTCTATGGATTTATTGAGGAAAGTAATACTTTATCTAACATCACGTTAAGACTTTCGAAGCTGAAAAAAGAAAAAACTAATAACTTAATTACTTACAAAAACAACTTATCGATGGTATTTTTAAAGCACGTTTTGCATACAAATTGTTTAACAATCGTTATCACGCGGTCTGGCACTGAAAAACGACCTTTAACTATCTGAATCCACACTTATTTGAGGCGTTAAAATATACAAAAATATGTTACGTTGTGTTCGTTCATTGCCATATTTTGCACATGTCACAAAATAAATTATTTTATAAAAAAATATAAAATCTTGTTTTTTTTTTAATGTTTTATCATTAAATTGTCCTTATTTATTAACATTTTTTTATTTTTAGTTTAAATGTACTTCCATCTTTTAAAGCCATAATAATAAAAAAAAATACTGTGTAGAACAATTACTTTAAAGTGATTTTAACGGCATAATGGAGAAATGATGATAATAAATCAGAACTATACCTGTTCCTGGATGTTATTGAAGACGGTTTGCGCTGCGGGGTCCACTTTGGTCTTCTCAAACAACTGGTTCATAGATGTGACGAGTCCGTCCTTTATGTTATCCGCGTAAGTGAACATCAATACCGCGAGTATCACTTGCACTATGATTATCACTAGGAGGAAGATCGCATACTGTGAACAAATGTAATTATGTATTTAGTATTTATTCTACACTAGCAACTAACCCTAGCTTCACTCGAGGGCGTCCACAGCGTGCAAAGAATTTTTTTTGAGCCAAGAACTTACACAGACTTATACAGAATAACCCACTCAAATTTCATCACAATGGTATCAATAGTTTAGGAATGGATAGAGAACAAACATACGAACGTGCATTTTTATTTATATAAATGATATTAGTATTGCAATTTGTGTTGCAACAAACACGTGTTTGTTTTTTGCATCATCCATTTTAATCCCTGACCTTCTAAAGCCGATTCTAAACATTTCACTAATACGTATTACATTCCTCTTAAGTAATATAAAACTAGTATAAAACTAGTAGGTATGTATAATAAAATTTGCATACATACATATTACATACATAATATGTTAATTTATCTAATACATGCTTTAGGAGTTAAATTATCATAATATTTTTGTATAAACTTACGTAAATTTTTTCGTTAGACTTGTACTAGAAAAAAGCGAACATTTCGGTTTTATCGAAAATCTCACAAAATATCAATATCTAGGAACTAATATTGTTTACATTTTATAGGTATTATTAAAAGTACGGGTCATTCAAATAGTTAAAACATTTTATATTGCATTTAACAAGTTTTAATGTATAATGCTAACAAATGACAGAAAAAAGAGATACAGAGCACGCCTTATCGCTACCCTTTGTGACAATAACCTACAGTTATCTTACGCGTTAAAAACGACAACAAGCACAGTAGACTTTAACACATCGTAAAGGAGTTAGTGGAACGAAAGCAGCTTTCTTTGTAGAGAGCGCCTTTGTTTGACTAACAATCGGTTTCCATGCTAGTATTGGCTGGCTTGTTTAAAAATACTCACGCACTGACGTGGACTTGTAAATGTTTAAATTAAAAAAGGAAAGCCATTCGGTTTTTGTTAGTAATTTACTCATTTTATGTATCAAAATGTAGAGACGTTTTTGCCTGTCATTATTTTTTATTATATGTAGTGAGTAATCAAAAGTAGCCTTTGATGCCTGGAATACCAGGTTTTAGTCTATCTATATTATCAATATCCGTCCAGACGTTTAGGCTTACCAAAAATACACGCATACAAATTTTCGCAAATACATACAACTATATTGAAAATTATAATGTTTGGTCCATCTAGCTGAGATTTGAACCTTTTGAAAGGAGTGACCCTTTCTTTTATCTATAGGCGCAGTATTTGCCACATGAGTTGTCCTAGTTAATAATATTGAGCTACCAAAGTAACAAACACAACAAATCCTTTACAATATTAAGCAAAATTAACTTAAAGATGTGAAGTAATATATCATATTGTGATATATAACATAGGAAACAAAAGTATAGATTGACATAGATAATTTTTATGCACTCACCGTGACAGTCATGCAGTGGCTCTCGCGTATAGCTCCGCAGCATCCGAAGAAGGCGATGATGAACATGATAGCGCCGATCACTATAAACACCCATGGGGCCACGGTAAGGTGACCTTGGAGCTCATCCTTGATCACTGCCCAGTTTAGCAATACGGCAACACCCACGCCTATTACCACCAGGCCGAAAAGCTATTGGAAAAATATAATATTTAAAACGTTGCCATAATAAATAAATACTATGGATATTGGATATGGAAATTAAATTCAGTTTTTTTTTATTTAGAATAAATTCGTTCAAGCATAGTAAATAAGACTAATAAGACTACTAACAGTTTGGAAAGATATCACTCTAGCCCTTGGAACATCTAAAAGTTAGAGGGAATTTCCTTTTCATCAAAATTAACTTAAGGATTCATAGTAGGTAACAAGTATCATAGATACCAGCTTTAAATTAGCCAAACGATTAAAACCCCTGAAGTAGCAGGCAAAACACCATTGTAAAGCTTTACGATGGTTAAGCACTGAAAGTCTTCAAATAATTTTATTTCACTGTAAAAGGATATGTTACGGCTATTGATCCCCATATATTTATTTCGAGCCCGACACGTGAACATTTGGTTTGTACGGAAATGGCGCGCATATATTTTGGACTTGAAGGACGCGGATATGACGAAAATACGCTTTTACTCTATTCTAGCAGAACCCGCGGCTTCGCTCGCGCTAAAACTACAAAGTTCTCTAAAAAGGTAGTTTTATACAAACTTTCATCCCCTATTTAACCCCCTTATAAGATAAATTTTATTGAAGAGCACTAATACCAAGTTTCAAGCAATTCTGATTATAAATATTTTTTTGAATTCTATTTTAACGTGTTTTCTTGTGGGATTAGATAATATCCCACAGTAAAAAGTAGCCTATGTCACTCTCCAGACCTCCAACTATCTCCACACAAAAAATCACCCCAATCCGTCACTCTGCTTCGACGTGAAAGAAGGACAGACAAACAAACAAACAAACACACTTTCACATTTATAATATTAGTAAGGATAAACAGAAAAAATACGTATCATATACAGTAATGAACTTAGAACGTTTAATGTATAAGATGCGTATTTTTTATGTAGAGTTCAAAATAATCTTCCGGTATACAAAAATAAATACTTCGATTCTAATCCTTACGGCTGTTTTTGCGTACTACAAACTCAACGGCTAAGCACTTCCTGATGCTTAGAAGATAGAACAAAAGCTTTACCTCGTGACTACAAGCGTCAAATACACAAAGAGGCATTTGGATACTTAAAAGAACCCTCAAAGTTTGAAGAACTTGGATTTTTGCTGAATAATAGAAAAAAAGATGTAACTCTACTTAAATATTTCGTGACTTTGTCATTGTATCCTACATAACTGATTTTTATTATTACAATATAAGTTTGTTTATAACTTTCTAAGCAAATCTAACAAAAAGTTGATGTTTTTGAACTGCTTTCACGAAAATCTCAGTGTTAATAAAAACATTAGTCTCAATAAACTTTTAAAATGCACAACTTTTTAAGGTCGTCGTTCGAATTAATTCATAAATGTACGTAATAATTTAGATTGTCTAGACTTCGTAATTAATAATTAGGCTAATTAGGTTGCAGTACAGAAAACACGCAATGCTAATTCAATAACCAAAACTTTCTATTAAAAATATGTAAGTATGTATGTTCATGTATTCTTTCTCTAGCTCTTTGTTGTACAAAAGATTTCATTTATAAAAACATAATAGGTATATTACTAGCTAACCTAACAGACCTCGTTCTGTCAAATCAAGCGTGTAGCAGGCCCGATTAGAAAAATGGTGCCTACGTTTTTCGGGGATTTTTTCCAATTTTTTTCTTCATAAGAACCTTCCTTGAACTTTAGAGAATATTTAAATAACAAAATAGCCGAATTGGTTCAGTTGTTCTCGAGTTTTGCGTTAAGCAACATATTTAGCAATTTATTTTTACATCTATATGTACTTTTAACCTGAACAAAATATGGAAAGATAGGAAGATAAAATATAAATTAATCTTTCTTTGTCTTTCATTATGTTAATTTTGTTTTATAGAACTCGTGGACAACGCCATAATAATAAATGCTAAAACAATATGTTTCCGCAACAGCAACAAGTACAATAAAACAAATTAGTCATCGCAAAAAATATCAAGGCTAAAAAAAGATGGCATTGAGATCGCTTTATACGCCGAACTATCATTCGACAAGTTATAGTTTTAAAGATTCGGTGCAATTTTTATTCAAAAAAATTAACACTCCGATTCTTTATTTAATACATACTAGCGACTCATCCTCGCTTTGCTTCGGTTCGTATCTAGACAAAAACAAACGTATCCCACGGGAACCGTACATTTTTCTGGATTAAAAAGCAACCTATGTTCCAGACTACAATCTATGTCTGTGCCAAATTTCATCCAGATTCGTTCAGCCGTTCTGGCGTGATAGAGATATGTATGGATTGATATTAATGTATATATTTAATGCTTATTGTTTGTCTTTACATGCTTGTTTGGAAAAAATGGTTGTTTCCTATAAAATAATCAAATTATGGGTTTTGCCATTGCCTTATTTGCCATAGTGCGTTCGAATCCCGGTTAGCACTTATGACTAAACTAAAAAATATTTAACACTTTTAACTGATTTCAAATACTCATTCTTCATATATTAAAGGCAAAAGTGATTGACTGATGTATTAACGCACAGGCCAAACCCTTAAGGCTAGAAAATTGTAATTTCGCACACGTATTCCTCGTATGACGAAGGCATTCACTAAGGAAGGATTTATAAAAATTTCACCTCTAAGGGGGTGAAATAGGGGATAAAAGTTTCTATAAAACTTTTTATTCCTTGGTTATATTTGCATGAAATTTCGTACGAATTGAGTACTGCAAAAAGAATGAGTTACGTATTTCAGCGTTTTCTAAAATTCAACCCCTAAGAGGGTAAAATAGGGGATGAAAGTTTTTATGAAATCCACTTTTTAGAGATTTTTTGTAGTTTTAGCGCAAGCGAAACCGTGAGTTCTGCTAGTTTACTAATATAAAGTCACACTTTTCTATAGAAACATAAGCTTTTTGCGTATTGCACAAGCAAGTAGAAATTAAAAATCTTTATATTTTAAAATTACACACAGAACAGGATATATTTTGTTACACCAAATATAGTATACTGACAGGAAAATTTGCGTCCAATTAGTGTAAATAAGTAATTAATGTGTAAAAACATTAAACGCGTGTTTTAAATTTAGTCGTGAGCGGTCGAGTGGCCGGTGACGTGTTGATACTAGACTATTTTTGTTAAGAGCTTCAGGATCTCTGCTCAGCGAGCTTCATTTCTCTCAGATGAAAATAAAAAAAAATAAAAAATGGGATATACAAAATTTTTAATAAATTACGATAAAAATTATGAAAAACATAAAAGACTTTTTCAAAGTTTCCTTAACATTTACAAATGGCTATTTTTATTTCTATTTCATATTTAAATAAATTAGACACGTTCAATATAATGAATATCGTTACATATTATATGAATTTTTCCAGCAAAAAGGCAACGTAAATTCACCGTAGATCGTTTGTTTTCAAACACCTGAGACTAAAATACGACCGTTGCCGCGCCGTTTTACGAACGCACGATGAACCCAATTCGCCATTCCAAAAATATGCCTACAATACTCGCCTTTCTCATTACGTAATATGTTATATAGTTGCTTGGGTGGTTTTAAACAAATCGTTCTGCTGACCGCCTTACAGAAACCGGAGCGTTGAGATTTTTTAGGGCACGATAAGAGTATGTTCATTTTCGTATGTTTACTTCAAGCAACATTGGTTTATTTTACAAAAAAAGAACAAAAACGCGTGTGTGTGTGTGCTTATGTACGCACGTAAGAAGTTATACTACTTTGGCGTAACAGAACAAAAATAGCTAAAGATTTCATCCCGTATGACTCTTTCTGTGTAAAAGGATTGATAAATTAATAAAATAATTAAATAACGCATATTAGGCATATTACAATCATATATCTAGAATATATACCTTCATATACCTATAGAATATCATTTAAGGAAAGAGTATAATATTATATATCATTTGTCAGACACTAACAATGGTTTACCATGGCAACAAACTTCATCATGTCGCTTTTTGGCCGTCAGTGTACGCGCGTCGTAAAAATTTTACTCTCATATTTTTTTCCAAACGTCCCAAAACAAGTATAACTTAAAAAAAAAAAATTTTAACTTATTTTCAGTCGAGTCTAAAATATATGTATTTTATATTTCGATATGTTTTTAGTATCTTTATTATAATTAATAACAGTAGTCGGGAAATACGCGTTGTAATAAGTGAAGCGCACCTATTTTATGAGAATAGTTAATAATAAAAATATATTTTTAAGATGTTTTCATTTTGACCGTTAGATTTACTTGACTTTTAGGTAAAGTAAATCTAACACTCACGCTTAACGCTCAAAATAAAAAAAAAGTCGAACTTACAATTCGTAGCTTTTAGTTTATATCATACAGCCATTACAAACATTAGATATTGTACATAAAATCTCTATGATGCAATAATATAACACGCAGAGTGTATAACTTACATTTGCTTTTGCCTACAAAATTACCGAATTTACACAATTTGTCTTAAATCTTAATTAAGATGCATATTTTACATATTTAGTATTTACCTACCTACTTACGATGTTTACGTTCAAGTCGATAAATCTATTAAATATACAGAGAAAACAAATATTATTAACATATAAATATAATTACAATCCATAATAATATTATAAATATGAAACTATCCGTTTGTTACCTTTTCAAGCGTAAACCACTAAACAGATTTTGATAAAATTTGTCAAGGACATAAAAACTTTGATAACCTTTTATCGCAATACCATACTTCGGAGCCACGTGCAACACTAGTCTATACATATAATAAAATTGTAACTGAGCTGAATCTGTACATGAAATATTTTTTGGAAAATCTTATTGAACATTATTATCGATACAGAGGCCGAAAGTTTTTAGAATTTTTGTCTGTCTGTATGTCACCGCATCACGGAAAAACCACTGGAGGGATTTTGATGAAATTTAGTATGATGATGGCTGGTTATCCGTGACAACATATAGGATACTTTTTATTGCGGGAAAATATCTCATTTCTGAGAAATATATACTAAACGTTAAAACGTAAGTAGCTAGTTTTTTATAATTTTTTATATAGTTCAAACAATTTTTCATGCATAATTTGATAATTTTATGTTGCATAATAATCCGGTCTCTAATAACATAGTCTGCTTAATGCCAGGGAGATGTGTATAACCCGCAGATGTGGATACGAGGTCAGCAGATGAGATGGTTCTATTAAATTGCTTTCACTGTTGATACCGTAAACTCTTTATTATAATATGTAATTGAGCTTTTATCTTGCAAATGTAAATATTCAAGTACCCCCATATTAAAATACGGGATAATACCTGTTTTTTTAACATTGAGCTTGAATAATCTGAGCCTATGATAACTGTAAACTTTTTACATAACTAAAATACTAACTTAAAATCTTATAATTATTTCAAATGAAATATATCTATTTATATATATTAAAATGAAATATATCTATTTATAAATAGGCAAAAACAATACTGTTCAGTACCTTTTGCTCCTCTGTTTTTCAGAGCGGATTTTTTTTCCTTGTCATCTATAAAAAAACGATAATTGTCGAATATCAACCACTGAGCGAACATTTGGGTGAATTGAGATTATTAAATAACAAAAAAAATAGTTTTTTTTACAGCCGTAATTACACCAATTTTTCTAATTAATTAACTCACAATCCAGAACTTATTTTCATTAGGTATATTGATTGTTTTTATATATGAATATTTTCTTATCACAGCCTTTTAAAAAAAAATACAAAACTGGAAAAGTACGGATGAATATTGTGACAATCATGTAAAGCAGAGTGGGTCAAAATCTAATATTGTTTTAGTGATAACAAGCGCTTTGGTGTGAGGCTATAAAATATAAACGTATAATAAACTAGGCTATGTATGTTTAAGGAGTAATTAGCTCCAAGTATCCGATAACATGTCTTTAACTCTTTTGTCTTTACCTATTTAAAAAAAAAAGTTTGCTAAATTTTTTTACTGACGCTTACTTTCGCTTTACTGCTTTACTAAAGCTCGTCAATAGCTACTAAGCAAAAAAAATCGGTTGGCAAGCAAAGGAAAAAGGTAGCCAAAGCCAGATAAATACGCGTAAGTACTATTTATTACTTATTTCGAAGTTAGACTTTTAATAAGATTAACACATTATTGTAACATATTAAAATCATGCTCAGAGTAAGGACAGATAACATAACAAAGTACCAAAAAACTGTTATTTTTTTTAAATTAACGTTTATGAATAAAGAAACAAAAATAAAAAAGAATGTGTCACGACTGTTGTATCTATTCTAATTTGTATGACTTTTTTAGGATACCGGCAATTTATCTGAATAGTAAGATGGACAGCTTTTATCTAGATATAATAAGGACGCTAGATAGCTATTGTCATGCAATTTTATGTAGGCACTAAACTAGGTCGGAATGAAAGGTTCCATTATGTAACAGGTATTGTTACTCAGCAAGTCCTACAAACTTTTCAAATTAAAAACTTCATTTTTCACCACTAACAGCGTAAGTATAGGTAGAGGTAAGTTATATTTACAGACGCCCTCGCTTAAATATTAATAATATTTACATTTTAAAGACCCTTTTATATTTTTTTAGGGAAAACATGTTATGGCAAAGGCTTAAAAAAAATCTTAGGATTCACCATTGAGCACGGGAAAACACGTCATAATACGATCCAAAAACATATTTATAATCAGAATTACTTGAAACTTGGTATTAATGCTCTTCAATAAAATTAAATAGATACGTGTTTTAGCATTTTTCCAAATTTATGGTAAAGTTTGGCTCCTGCAACACAGTTTTTAACGAGCGCAGGGGCTAGGAAAATCATTATCACTTTTGTATGTATGAATTTATGTCAATAAAGAATTAATTAATTTATTTATTTAAAGTAGGTAATTACTTAGTTGGTTTTCTGGTTAGGTAACATAGATATCTAAAACTTACATAAATTACCTATTTTATCGAACAAAACCAAAATAGAACAGCACAGCATGCGTAGAATAAAACTAAAAGTACTACAGACTATAAACTATTTAGTAAACAAGTCCGTGCGGTGAACGTTGGGATATAAATACTCAAAATCGCTCTACGACCGTTCAAACACACGCTAGCTTTACATATTGCCCAACTAGACCGATGTAATAAGTGCATTTTAAATAATATTTCAAACTATAAAAAAATAAATAAAAGAAACACACGACTACCAGACTACAGTAGACTGGGTCTAAAAATAAAAATCTATCATAAAGATAAAACTTCAATTCAATTCTCTAGGTTTGTGGCTTCTAGGAGTGCCTTTGAGTTTGGGCACAATTTAAAGATAGAACTTTAGCAGCTCCAAAGTACTCATAGTTCGTGTCAAATATCTATCACTTGTAACACTACCACTATACATCATGTTATCGTTACGCCACTATAAAATTGAATATTTATAAATTAAGGCATTTAAACTGATTAAGAATCCAACAATCTATATGACGTGGTATCAATATTCTCAACATCATGATAATGATGTTCTCCTGAAAGATTCCGGCCACGGAGGCCAATCTCATTGAGACTAGCCAACTGCACGCGCAGACACAAGTGCACTCTCTATTCCTGTCACTCTCATATTCCGGTGGGACGACTGCTCGACACGACCGGTGCGAGTTTAGGCGCAGGACCGACGGCTTTACGTGCTCTTCGAGGCACGAGGGTGAAATACCGCCAACTTCCCAACTCCGGGCTGTTACTGAGGCTTAATATACAGAAAGACTCAATAACTAAACTTGGCCCGACCCGGGACTCGAACCCAGGACCCCCGGGTGTGCATCCGTACATGCTAGCCACTACACCACCAAGGCAGTTTTTTTTGTCAATAACATATTTAGTGGTTATGGATTGAATTGAATTTGATTCGACGAAACAAGGTTTTACCCACATTCTAGCAGGAAAAGGTAACGTGTCAAATTAAATTATAATTCACTACTAAATCCTCCTCCGACATATATTAAAGCTTATTTAATCGATTTTACAATATGTATCTACGTATAAATGGAAGGTTTTTTCTAGATCAGATTAAATCTGATATTTTTATAATAACCGGCGCTATATAATGATAAGAATGTTAACGTCGACGTTTAATTATTATTTTGAAATTTGAATCTTTTAGCAAAGTTTAATAAATTTCAAAGTTTTTAAAATTAACATTCGTGAACATTAACTACTTTAAGATAATATTAAGACGAATGTCTCCTAACTAAGTAACAATAGGCCTAGAACAATGTAACTTGAGACACAAGTTAGTCTAGACCAAAACCAGACTTGCATTGTTATTGCGAAATTGTATCCAATATACTATTGCTCGTAGACATTGTAGAATTAACGAGTTTGAATAAGTTTACGTAATACAAGCTTCTAGTCTTCAAGATTATATATAACTATTGCAAAATAAACTAAATTAAAGTTAAGGAATCCTAATGATTAATTATATGTTAGCTTAATTTTATAAGTTGAATAATAGAACTCGCCATTGCAATAGCAAAAAAAATGCTTCAATACAAGATATCATAAGTGAAATTTAATAAAAAAATGGAATTATTTAAACTTATTTAATTAAAATTATACAAGCACTTTTGAATCGCCGATTTTATTTAAATAAAGTCAGTGTGGTCACTCAGGAGGAAGCTACTCTAGCGGCTCGGAATGCAATTATGATTAGAAGAGCCGCCGAGAAACTCAACAGTTGCTCCTTTAAATGCCGAGTTACAGTTATTTTTATTACTAAATTAAATTAATTATAGCCCGCATTTGAATCAATTTATCATAATTACACACATTTTCATCAACAAAAAACGGTTATATATGAGAAACAGCATTGCCCGCAGCTCCGCCCGCGTTCAGATGACCAAAAACCAAATTCTTAGGTTTTACATATTACATTGTATTTTATTGTTATTTTACATTGTACTTTTTGTATTTTTTCTCAGAAATGAGACATTTTCCCGCGGTTAAAGGTATCCTATATGTTGACCCGGATAACCAGCTATCACCATACCAAATTTCATCAAAATCCCTCCAGTGGTTTTTCAGTGATGCGGTAACAGACAGACAGACAGACAAAAAATTCAAAAAACTATATATCCGGCTTCTGTATCGATAATAATAATGTCTATTTTGATAAGATTTTCAAAAAAATATTTAATGTACAGATTCGGCTTAGTTAGAATTTTATTATATGTATAGAAGTAACTTAAGCAGAGAAAAAGTAATTTTTTTAGGTCCAGCTCAAACTGCCAGGTAAACTATAATCGCTGACCTAAGAAATGAATATCTAACATTTAATATCAATATCGATACCACAATATTTTATCGTCTTTTTAAACAACGTATATTCTTTGAAGTGCCTATTTATTTTCGCGTCAGAAACACCTGGTTGATTTATTAATTTTGCTATTGCGTATGAAATTGAAATTTAACCGATGAGTTCTTTTTTATATATTATTTAAGAATATAGGCATTTGTGAATGCCATATGTGTATTTATTTCTCGGGGTAGTATAATCCTCAAGTGCAAATAGTATTTCTTAGCATTAGAGCTTTTTTGGGATAAAAGTAAACTTACATTCTTACTTTGACGACACGTTTGGCTCAGTTTGTAGTGACCCTACGTGCTGTGCCAGCGGTTGCGGGTTCGAGTCCCGCTGGGAGAATTCATTTGTGTGATGACGAATGTTAGTACTCCAGTCATGGGTGTTTATATTTATAATATGTATGTATTTAAAGTTATATATGTGTAGTGATATCAACTACCTGGTATCCATAACACAAGCCTCGTAGCTTACCATGGAACTAGATGGCGCTGTTTGTTAATGTCCCAACATATTTATTTATTTATTTATTATATTCATCATCAGAATGAAAGACCTTAATTTCCAAGTCAGTTCCATAATTGTGAAAATATAACAAACTTTCATACAAACATTTTATGTTAGGAAAATATATAGGCAATAATTGATAATAGTAAAAATCACTATCTCTTATTATTGTACCTACTGGTTTACAATGGAGGAAGTGTTTTATCTCTAGATTACATTCGCTAACTGCCACAATTAGCTTCAATAAGGTTTAATTGGACATCTTGCGCCGCCCCCGCATTCACTTTTCTAATATGTTGCGATCTTTTGGTCAACGCTTGTACGTTGAGTGCGAAATAATATTTGGGGCATTGATTCAGTATTACCTATTATATTTAGGCAGTGTAGCATACTAGTGTCTTACACTTGCTTCGCTCGGTTGCATCCCTAAGTGCCTAAAAGTAAGTAGCCATGTGTTACTCCAGGTTATAGTCTGTCTGGGCGCGAATCTAAAAATCACAGGGACGTGACCCACTTCGGTGGGCGGTGTACAATGCGGGTTGCTCTTGGTACTTTTCTGATAGCAGAGTGGACTGTGGAGCAACCCCATGGATCTTGATGTCTGCTTTGGCAGACCACGATAACCAAGGCTTTTGGCTAATTGGCGTCCGGCAGTGAGTACAAAATTTCATCCAAATCTGTCAAACCGTTTCTAACCTATGTGAAGTCTATGTGAAGAAGCAACAAACATTTAACACACATAGTGTGTAATATACGCTTGAGTTAATGCAAAAATCTCCTTTTGGGGCTCCCCTACTGTATAATATATTGACAGATTCAAGAAAGTCTCTCTTTTTTCACTTAAAAAAATGCAAACATAATTATATATATACAATTTTATGTTTATTTAATATAGAATAGAATAGTTCTATATTGCTGCAACGATAATAAAGTTTTTTAATTGTCTTTAAAATTTAAAAAGGTCAAATAGTATTAAAAAACCGTTCATAATTACCTTTTAAATGAAAGTGTCAGTTGTGAAAGTATTTTATGGTATTAAAGTTGCGTGAGCAGTCGTCCACAGCGATATGTGTAGGTACATATGATTACATAAGCATAACGCAATTTCCTATATCGGAACTACGTTTGGCTAACAATATACATAAATATAAAACATATATATATTTTGGCCATTTGGAGAGTATTTCTTTTATCAGTATTGCTATTTTGAATAAAGGTATATAAATTATTAATATGTTAGTAATATGTACATAGTACAAAGATTAAAAAAAATATGAAAGAAATAATACTCATCCGTTTCTTTAACCTATAGATGTATGTAAAAGAAAGTTGGGTTTGTTACAACACTTACTCGAGAACTGCTGGACCGATTTTTATGATCTTTGGTTTATTGGACTTGTCTTCACCCCGAATAGCAGAATAACTATTAAAACATCGGAAAAAAATCGGGAAAAAAAAACAATTCCATACTAAGCGTCAAAATGTACCGAGCGACGAAATTGTCAGGGATGAACCTGAGCGAAGCGAGGGTGAATAGCTAGTATAAAGATACAAAAAAATAAAATTAATACGAAATAAGTTTAATTCTGCGCATATCAATTACGCCATGCAGTGACGTATTACATATTTTAGTTTAGTCACTTTTGGTTTGAGCTGGTTTTCGTATTTAATCACCTATTGAGAAATATAAAACAATTAATGAGCCATTAAACACTAATTTAAAAATGATGTGATAAACCACAAATAGCAACTAAATTATCTTAACTTACAGGTTTTATATATCGTTTTCAAAGTCATGTTATAACTAGGTAAGCTGTTTAAAACTGTGCGATTTCATTTTTCTTACTTCCTAGAAATACTTTACTCTTTACTAAGTAAATATAAAATTATTATTAATATTAAGAACATATTGTATTTAGAAATGAGTTTCTTTATAAAACGGGCGACTCACTCTCGCTTCGCTCGGGTTCGCCCCTAGCTATGTTTGAACGATTAGTATGGTTATTCCTCGGGAACCATACATTTTTGGGAATAAAAATTAACCTATGTGCTATTCCAGACTATAATTTATCTCTGTGCCAAATTTCAACCAGATCCGTACAGCCGTTCTGGCGTGATTGAGTAACAAACATCCATCCATCCATCCAAACTTCCGCATTTATAATATTTATTGGGATTATAATGACTATAAAAAAGTTATAGTAACACAGCAATATAACGAAAATCTAGAAACTAATAATGATAAAGCACCAGTTCATTGCAACAGGATTGATTGCTATAGCGTGACGAGTATTGACCTGTTGACCTGAATGAGGGTGTCACTACTTATGTTCGAAAATAGAAATTCCCCTACCACCTAGTCCCTTGTTAAAATTAAACGGATATTTTGATGATTTTGACTGGCAGGCACATATATTATGCTACTTAATAAGATGTAAATATTTTTTACTCAATTCAAAATGTATTATGAAATATTTTATATGGAAATCACTTTAAAACCATATTAAAAATAAGCAATCAATTTTCGATAATTGTATTGATATTCGGATCTCATACATATACTTAGAAAGTTTTAAATCGATAGGACAACAATTAGAATAATATTAATAAATCGACTTTCAAAATTTAATATTGTAGTTAAAGTGAAGTTACGAATAACGTGTTTAAATAACTTTATCTGTTGCTCTGTTACTACGTTAAAGAAATTTTCTATGTTTACAGGATTAGATTTGAAAGCTCTAATTTGACCAGAACCGAGGCCGGGATATATTTGAATGATATATAATAGTATGTATATTAATTAAAAAAAAAAACAAAAAACATAATAAAATAATATTAGTCCCACTGAGTTTCTTTCGCCAGTTCTCCTCAGGTCTGAGGCTTCTTCTTTCCGAACTGGTAGAACATGACGTTCAGTAAAAAATTGTAATAATTTAATGCTGAATAAAATATTTTGAATTTGAAATTGAATCCTCTTCAAGGCAGTCATATATACATAGGTATATCGTACGTCACACTATAAATTGTTGCGTAAAAACAGTTAAAACACACGAATCCTAATATAGTCAGATTTTATATAAGAAAAACAAAATTCAAGCCAATTATTATCTATACTAAATTATGTATACACCTTATCTATATATTTTTATCCCGACATTAATATGTTGGGATAAAAATAAGTAAACACTAGCGTAATGCTGCAATGTACACAAAATATTGTTTTCTCGATTAAAATGCAATCGCTCCCGTTCGGACATGGCGATAAAAACTATTACACAGGTCGCCAACCTCAGTCCGACCTAGATTTCTTAAAATAGACCAACTTACTCACATTTCGATCGAATTTCAGAAATTATTTTGTCATTTTGTTACACCTGAAGATTTTTTGTGAACTTTTAAGTATTATGGTATAAACGTGTAAGTACCAACATGTAAAAAAATTAGGTTTTACCATCGATCAAAAAGTACTTTTTTGATCGATGGGTTTTACCTTTAAAAGCAAACAATATGTGTACCTACATAGAAAAATATACATATTTATACTTTCTCTAATAACCATTGTTGAAACAAAATACAATACAACATTTGTCACGCTTATTTCCTGTATCAAAAGAAAGTATAAACTTTATTGCTGTTATCATTTAAAACCAATCTAAATTGAATGCAAGTTCTTATCGTTACTGTACATATTTCTTAGAATTGTACGATGATGAATTTTTTGTTAACCAACAAATATCAGCGACGATTATAAAATCAAATGCAATAGTACCTCTTTTTGGACATTATTATTGTCAAGCTACTATAAAAAATTTAAACTTCTATATTATAATACATTATACTAACGACTTGCCTCAACTTTGTTCGGGTTCTCCCCTGGGTGCTCATGAGTTACTCCAAATCTGTGTATGTCTTCGAATAATTAATTTATTTATTCGTAGGTGTATGTACTAAATTCTATTTAAATACCGCCATTTAACAGAAGGAAAGGAGTAACAGACATTCATACAAACATATAAAATATTCATATTCGCATATATCGCATTCGAAATAAATATAAATATTTATTTCTCCAAAATAATCAGTAATAAATAGTCCAATTAGTAGACTAATAAAATTCGTATGGTTTCTTCGATGCGAGGAAAAAAACATTATGGGAAAGTATCTATTGCTTTTACTAATATTATCATCACGATGAACTGAATAAAGTTTTGTAACATAGAAGCCTTAAACAATCCAGGTGTTCCATACATTAGGTATATTGCACAAGACAAGATGGGTCAATGCCCGCTGACAATACGGTGAACTGGGTGTCGTTAACAAGAGGCATCTTAGCTTACATAGCAGCACATAACGCTATTGTCGAATATGTGTTCATCTATACATATAATAAAATTGTAACTAAGCCGAATCTGTACATAAGATATTTTTTGGAAAATCTTATTGAAATAAACATTATTATCGATACAGAGGCCGAATCTATAGTTTTTAGAATTTTTGTCTGTCTGTCTGTTACCGCATCACAGAAAAACCACTGGAGGGATTTTGATGAAATTTGGTATAGTGATAGCTGGTTATCCGGGTCAACATATAGGATACTTTTTACCGTGGGAAAATATCTCATTTCTGAAAAAAATACAAAAACTGCAACGTAAGAGAATATTAATATGTAAAACCTAAGAGTTTTGTTTTTGGTCATCTGAACGCGGGCGGAGCCGCGGGAAATGCTAGTACTGTAATAAAAATTTGACTTCAGCACTTCTGTAAAGGGAATTTGTCCTTAAGATATTAGGAATAGTCAATGAACTCTATTTAAAACTAAAATGTGCTTCGTTTTTTAACCGACTTCCCAAAAAAAGGAGGAGGTTCTCAATTCGTCGGAATCTTTTTTTTATGTATGTTCACCGATTACTCGAAGACGCCTGAACCGATTTAGATTTTTTTTTGTTTCAAAGGGTATACTTCCCAGCCGACAATATTTTAAGATATGAATATCTAATAGATAAATATGTATTTTACGTATCGAAATATATTAGATTTGCTTTGCATCGACTGGCACCGACTTCGAAAATATCTGATTAGGTATCTATTCTAAATGAAAACCTCCGTTTAGTTTTTATTTTTTTTTAAGTTTTTATGGTACTTTCTTTAAAAAACTTTAATTTAAAAATTTTAAAATTTAAATAGACTTTAATGGAGCTTTTTGTTAATAATTTGCAACATTTTTAGAATTAACCAAGTACCTACTTTAGTAAATAAAATATCACTTAATATGACTTATTTTGTAGCTTTTTGTAACTTACAACTAGGTCAAAGTACAACTTTAGCCCGTCCAGTCTGTTGTATGAGCTTTAAATATAAGTGCTCGCTAGTTAAACGCCGCAATTAGACTACTTAACAAGGATAAAACCGGAAAATTAATAAAACTGAGCTTTTATTTAAGCTCACGTCAAAACAGAAGTTGCTCTTATGGGAGGTTTTATGGTTACGCTAACGTTTCTCAATTGCACGTGAAGGTTTTTTAACTTTTTAAATATTTAGAAAGTTATTACGTTCATTAGAATCTAGTCTTTTAGATGATCTTTTGTAAAGCATTTATAAATATAAAATGTAATGGGAAAATAAAAAAAATATATTCCAAGTTTAATGTACATAAATTTAGCATTAGTTCTATCTTTATAAGAAAATTCTTACACAAATTCGTAACAATTCACCTATTATACGAGGCTATTAGTATAAAAACAAGTTATTCCGCTTGGCAGGATGTAGTAATTGAAAACGGGTCACGTGACCGAGCCTCGATACCATCATTATCATGCGAGTCGCTACTCGTCAAGACACCAATGGCATTTCAATATATAGAAAACAGTGTTTAATTGTCTTAGGAATTATTGCGTAGTGCCTACCTGCCTAGTGAATCTATCATTTGTTTCATATTATAGTTACGAATTAATAAAAGGAGAGTGATTTAAACAGCATATTTTCAATTTAAAAAAGTATTTTACACATCAATTAAGTATTATTTTTATTTAACGAATTATTGATTTTAACCTTTTATTAGAAAACAGAACGATTCGCGTCCTGAGACAGAAGAGAATAGGCAATAGAAAGTTAGCTAAATGAAAATTACTTATTGCTTTTCATTAATTTTTTGCCTATTTTGCCATAAAAATCTACATAACTTCAATGTCAAGCGTTGAATGCAATTCAAGACAATTTTATTTATTTATCATTCGTTATCGTAACATTATAGCAATAATTGATATTCATATTCTGGAGACTGGAGAGGGAAAACCGCAAAGCAGAATGGATAAACAACTCTTCATATGATACAGATAATTTATTATAAATGTGAAAGTTTAGAAGTTTGAATGTTTGTTATTCAATCACGCCATAACAGCTGAACGAATCTAGCTGAAATTTGGCAGAGATAGATTATGGTCTGGAATAGCACATAGGCATTTTAACCCGGAAAAATGTACGGTTCCCGTGGGATAATTTGTTTTTATTTTTCTGGAGTCGAACTCAAACGAAGCGAGTGTAAGCCACTAGTTATATATTATATGTAAATATAATAAGTAATGCATTTATGAAATATTTTAAACAGATTTAGACTTGAACACCAATTTTATTTGAAATTTATTCACATCTTTTTCAAGGTCACCAGGATTTATTTAATAATGGGGATTCGGTAAATTTAGGGTGAAGGCGCCATAGGGGCGACGCGACGCGGCCACACTGCCTTCATTCTTACTCTTGACATGAGATATTTTATAACTACCATAAATTTCCTATTACTTTAGCTCCAATTAATATTATGACACAAAAAACCAAAATAAAAAAAAACAAAAACCAAATCGATTAGATTTTATATAACTGAATAGTGAATACGCACTAATTTCTAATTGATACTCAAGAGAATCAGTACTAATAAATAAAGCTTAAGAGTTTGTTTGAATGCGCTAATCGCATATAAGGTTACAACCTTTACAAAAAAGTAGTATAAATTATAAAATATGCAGACAGAGCCGCAGGCAAACGCTAGTAATTAATAAAAACTTCAATATCCTAAACAAAACCAACGGTCTACAGTTATATTGAACAGTATTCTTATTAATATTCTCCAAAGTTAGAAACGCTACGACAAGGTTATATAGTTGTACGCAACATCCATACAGTTTATTACCAAATTGGCAATGCAATATATATTTGTAACAATTTGGTTAGAGAACAGGTCTACTAATGACTGCTTGTTTTGTTAGAATGAGAATGGCTTATGAAGCTAAACATTTAATATAATGTTGCATGTATAATTAAAGACTAGCATTGATGATACATAATGACGCCATACATGGTTTATGCAATTTGTTTGTTCTTTTAAAAATGAAAAATTTACTGTGTGACAGTAGTCCAAAGATTATTCACACACGGCAGAAGTGAAACTTCAGAAAAGTAACCTACGAGAGAATGAGATGAATATAGAATATCAGGAGTAGGATAATTATAAAGTTTTTTTTTATAATATTTATTTATCAAGTTTGAAAGTCATTTTATATTTTATTTATGTGTTTGTCTCTTTGTCGTGACTCGTGATGCATTTTCGTTTCATCGAGTTTCAAATCTCAACGATTCTAAAGAAATTTCTCCTCAATAAGAAATAAAATATATATTTTGTTTTCTAAAGTTATTTATCACAGAATTTAGTTTTATATTACTAAAATAAAAATTCGTATTTTTATAGTTTATATCTTATTTCACTACATATATACGGTATACCTACTACAATATATATACGGTATACATACTATCGACCACTTTAATTCTAGACTACGCTAAAAACTTTTTTTTAATTACCTACTTTTTTTTTAATTTCCTCGAACGTGGGCGAATGCCAACACTTAGCTCAGTGTATTATACCTATAACTCTGCCTAATAAAACCAATATATAATTTATATTAATTATAAAACTAGTTTATCCTACAACAGGTATAAAAAGAACATAAAATTATAGTTATATCACAAGACGCGTAAGATGACATCATCAAACGATCTCAGACGCCGAGATGGCGCCTGCATCTACTATTGCAAAACTATGTTATATCAAGGACTATCTTTAGAAGGACAAATGTTTGTTTAAATTTTTTATCTGTATAGAAGATAAAAATGAATGTATGGTTTGTGTCTGTTAAAGGTAAAATTCCTAAGCCATACTTCCTTCCGGTTTTGATGTGCGCATGTAACTTTATAGTTTACACACACGCACGCGTAAATTATACGCGCATCTTTTACAAAGATAATATTAAAAAAGTATGATTGGTAGGTACCCAGTACCCTTCAGTTTCAGTAGCAATCTACATTTTAACTACCTATTTATTGTTGGACACTGAACAAATAACCATATTTTCTTTGTATCTTCTATGATCCATAGGACGTAAAATCGAGTGTAAAAGTAGTTAGTAATAATATCAGTAAAATCCTATTAAACTTAATAAGGAAAAATATTCAAAAATCTGCGCAATCTGTATTACTCAATCTTTCGACCATAAGAGGGCACTCGATAACCTTCTGACGCCATTTTTGTTACGTGTACTTACGACGAGGATAAATACCCTATATCCTGTCACGTCCAACTGAGTCACGTCTCGGGATCCTCAAGTTTTCCTTCAACCTTAAGGACTTTTCCATGACCCACTTGCGTGTTGAACTATAACTTGCGTTTAAAGGTATCATAATATGCTAAATTCCCTAGAACATTTATTATTATTTTGAAAACAAGTGCTAAACATTTAAACCGCTTATTTGTCCATAGCTTTTGTGAAGTGGTAGGTATTCTAATAGGTATTGTCATGTGATCACGCAATACTTGTCACATTTTCATATCATGGGTTATGACAATTAATCTATATTTTCATATGAACATATATAAAATAAAAAAATATACGTGCCAAAAGGTTACAGTCTTATTTTTTGTTATTGAAAAATAAAGTTTTACTTACTATTAGGTAAGGCAATTTTTTTTTATTTATTAGCGTTACAATATGTATGTATGAAGTAATTAATGGTAATAATGAAATGAGCATAATATGCTTTATTATTCATTGTCTTGAAAACAAAAACAAAACAGAGCTCGTAATTTATGTTAAACAGAACGGAAAGATTACTTAATGAACACATGTCCACACTAAGCTTACGATTGTGCATGCAAATATGCATCTAACGTGAGGATCACTGCTTATGAGAGGCTGGCTACGTGGTTACGTACTGACATACCTACGTGATGTCATATTATAACAATTACATTTTTTTATTTAAATAGAAGGCAATATGTATCATTTATTTTTATTCGACCTTCAAAAAGGTGGAGGTACTCAATTCGAGTAGATCTTCGCAAATTGTGAACAGATTTTCAGAATTACTTATCGTTTGATAAATTAAAAAATCATCATGAAAATGAAAAAAATCCTCATAGCTCAATAGTCCCTTAATAAAATTTAACAAAAAATTAAGACCCAAACAGCTAAAACACTAATTGTTCCAGTAGACGACGACCTTAATTAATTTTGTAGACGAAGTACTTTCAGTACTTAATTATATAAAAAGTTAAGAATTTATTCATTTAGGTCTGTTGTATTATTTTTATTATAAATTATAGGGCGTTGCAAATTGCCTTCAAGTGGAGTACAGCTTATATACGAGTATAATAACAAATATGCGAAATATTTTTAATTACAGGATAACATGTTTACTTCTTCAAAAAAATAGAGATAACTTATTCAAGTTCAGATAATATCTAGAAAATCTATGAAAAATCTGCTACACACGGTAACGAGTAATGAGTATGATGTCATCTGGCTGTATAACATTGAGTCATTGCCTGTTGCTCGCTAATGTGGTATTTAAAATGAAGTAGGTAAATGATGGCATTTTGAATCATTGGTTATTAGAACAGTCTTTAAATCAATTAGAATCATTTCACGGAATATTGTTAGATTTTGTTACCACATGCGACATGGCGTACAATTGAAACATGTACGACTGAATTATTACAAGTCTTTTATAATAAGTTTATTATAGTTACCTATACTTATTTAGAATAAAAACAAATATATTTTGAATAATCATTCGGTAAGAATTAGTTTTCTATTAATTATCTCAACATTCCCACGCATTCTTGCCACAGAATACCTTTATCTGTGAGCAGTCTGTGAAGGACATCTTGAGCATAGCTATATAGATAAAGACGTGACCTTTCATCTTTTTCTCTCCAATTTCATTTCTTATGAGTAACAGAGAAAGTAAATAACTATTTTGATATTGGGGACCGGTTCCCCGCTTCGATCAGCAAAATTATATTTATTACAATTTTGTAATGTTTACATGTTTATCTTTTTTTAACTACGAGGTTTATAGAATATTGTTAACAGATGAAAAAAATCATGATACAATCCATAATCAGCGATTAAGTGAAAGTTACGGTATAATATGGTTATCGTGTAGGTAGCGTTTGTTTTATTTTTGTTTGTTACAATAAAGCAAACCTGAGCTTTATTTTCCAAAGGACTAAATATTTCCGTCACGAGTCACAACCGGGCATCGGGCCACGTCAAGCAGTGTTTCACTGTCCGTTGATCACCATAAAAAAGAAACCGGTTCTCCCGCCCTTTACTCACCGCAACAACGAGGTTGAAGAAAAACAGCACATATTTCACAAAACTCGTTCCACACCCCATTTTGAATATCTCGTCACACACAAATTCACAAGTTGATGTCACGCACGGATTTACTTATTTACGCGGTTGACGGAGCGACACAACCTTACGTTTTTAACGTTATAAGCGACTAAATGAAAATAAACGGGAGATCGCGATGGCGACGCGGCCCCTCCCCGACCCCCCTCGGTTACTCGTGAATCGTGACCCCTCATTCACCTATTAACTATCTCTTTCTTACGTTAAGGTTACCAATATGTTTTTTCCTTTTCTAAATCATCTCAAACTTGCCATGACTTCAAATGAAATATTTGAGAAGTTAATCTGGATACCTACAATATTATTATAAATATTCTTATCTTAGTTTTTATTCTATTATAACCTCAGACGAATATTATTCCTTAATTTGAAACTACGAATTTATCATAACAATTATCTTGTAGGTAAGCGTAAGACTAACATAAATCTTCTTTTCTGGAGAAGAAAAGTATTTAACTAAGGGCTTTTTATTTTGTCTTCATATTTTTTTTCTTAAAAATTCCTTAATTCCCTGAACAAACAAGCTCTATGACAGCATTGGGAATAGTACATAGCATAAAAAACAAAATCACATTACTATTTTCGACATTGACCATATTTTTGACCACCATACCTATTATTTAAAAGTCTAGATATAACATAAGAAAATTCAACAATTTGTAAGTATTATAGAGGTTATACAAAAAAAGATAAAAAGCTCTAAGCGCGAAGACAAAACGTTTGGTTGAAAGACCTTTATGAGTGTAGGCGTTACTTAACGTTTCATGCAAGGACGAACAATTAGATTTTAGTTTAATGCATAAAAATATAAATAGAAAATTTAAAATTTATAGTTAATGTAAGCATTATAAATATGGACCTAATTATTATATGTAATGTTATGTTTTGAAACTTCTTTATTTTCAAATTTCAACTCCCATAAGTAGCCTAAATTTTGCTGCAAGTGCTGTACAATCGATGTTCAGAATTCAGAGGTGAGATCTAAACGACTACCACGTTTCATAGCAAATCGATATAATAGGTAATATGACAAAATTTAAATTAAAGTAGACTTAAATACATACCTATAGATTATTAAATATTTTTTCGCAAAACTTTTATATCTGGTAAATAAAACGTTTGTGGCAAAAGTAAAAAAAAAAAACAAAAAAAATTATATCGAACAAGTTAAATAGGCTTAAATATCATGAAAAAGCAATACATAATATTAACTATTTATATTTTATTTAGTGTATTTAGAATTTCTATTTTTGAATATTTTTCAATCAAAAATCACCTTACAGAATGATGTTCAATTTACATTATATTTTTGCAATAGTAGTTAAGTTTGCCATCTTGAAAGATGCTTAGGTAGTTATTAAGAGTTCAGAGCTCTACAGCGCAATGCCCTTCTAGCTCCGCTAGGTACTCGTTGTACCATTCGATAAGTTTTTGTATGCAAGTCATTTCTTTTCATTAACCCTTTTAAGTGTTCATTAAACATGTTGTTTTATGAATATTTTGTAATATATGTACTACAATTATTGTATATAAAACATAGATGTGATGTGTGTATTTTTGTACATTTTACTTTTAAACATGTGAGGCTGAGAAGAAGTTCGGCTTGACTTGTGAAAGTTTGCAAGCATTTGGCAGTTGTCAGCTTTTGTGCAAAAATCAAAGGAAGTGTGCGACAATTTGATAAATTCCAAAAGAAACAAGCCTCGTGTGGTTTCTATAAATTTTGACACCATATCCTTTGTTGACTATTTCATTCCCTTTCGTTTCTTTGTATTTCTTTTTATAATAGAAATAAGATAAACCGAATGTAATAGCCGATACAAGCTCGACGTCCATTATGCTTGCTTTTCTCTAACACACAAGCGCAGTTGCAAGGATATCAATGTTCGTCTCTTCAAATTTAGCCAGGCGTTTGTAGAGGTTCAAAGTTTGTGGCAAATAGCAAGCCTCTGGATCCAACATTAGGATACCTAAACAATCATAATAATACCATACCATAATGGTCAACATACACAAAATAAAATATACTTATAGAATAGAGTTTGCCTTAGCAATTAAGTTTTAGCCGTCAACGAAAAAGAGGAGGTTCTCTATTCCACTCTATTTTTTTATTATGTATACATATATATTTGATTGTAAACCAATTTGATGATTCTTTTATTAATAGTAAAGGTTATATATCAAGTCTTCCATATCAATTAGAGGGAAATATTCCAGCCCTAAGACTGGCATCGACCCCAAAAATTAGTGATTACCCAGACAGTTGACTCACGTACATGACAGGTGCAGTCATATTTGGTAAGGTATCAAAGTGACCATTTGGCATAGTGGTCACATAACCGGCTTCTTTGCCAAGAGTTCAAATTAATAAATGAGGTGGTTCATTCGATAATATTACTGTCATGAAAATTACTTTTACAATTAAGCTAATAAGCTTTCTCTTTATATAACGCTTATCAGTGACTTAAATAGAGCAATTATTACACCGCGCAGTATTATGAATTTTTCCATTTTTTAAAGACGCTATAGAAACTTAAAAAAATATCTAAGAGATATCTAGGTATCTACGTAATAATTAATATGTACTTTTCTAAATTCTATATATTAAGCAATTAAAACCTAGCCAGTTGACTCCCATTCACATAATATACTTAAGCATTGATTTTTTCATCTAAAATATTCTTTCGGATATCCAACATTTTATGAAACCAAAAAAAACTATAATGCATAGTGTGTCTATACGACCTTATATAGAATAAATAAGTTGTTACTTTTTGGCAAAAGTTTGGGTGACATCTGTAAATTTTCAATGACAGTAGCGAAATGTTTGGGTCACAATTATTTAGCAGTTCACATACGATACCATATATTTACCATACAATTATCACTTCAAAGCATTCGCTTTCATCTATCTAAAAAACGTCATACCGTAAAGAAACTTTGTACTTAAGAGAAAGTCCACAAGAAGCGTAAAACACGTGTTGCCACTTTCCATTACGAGACCCTTTCGTACAAGTTGTAAAAACTTGGAATATGTATATCAGTTATCTAAAAGGAAATGATATCTTGGAAAAAAGTCTGGGAATTTCGTCTAGGTATATGTTGAATATAGAAATTACACTTTTTAATGAACAGGTTATAGTTAAAGTTCTAAACTCTAAGTCAAATTAGATATTTCCTAAATATAATTTAATTTACGTCGATTTATATTAAACAAAATAGATGCTCAAAATTAGATAAGTCTGAAGAGAATATAATAAAAGGTGTTGTAAATATCAAAATATATAGAAATAATATGTATACATACATAACATGTACATATTGTAACATATAGAAATAATAGCGTATAGAAACTATGTACATTTAATTTCTCAGCTGACGTACGGTGTTTTATTACAGAAGGTAATCTAAGTATGTATATATTATGTTAAACTTAATAGTTTTAAAAATATAAAAAATATTTAAAAATATAAATCGTTACTGTGTGACGTGTGTGTACCGCGTGTGATAAAGTGACTCGAGTATGGAATAAAAAATTAAAAGTACAACTAATCAGCCTTAATTTCGATCCCAAACCCGTAGTTTGTAACAATATTATATATTTTGTCTTCATTATGTATATTGCGAATCATTCGCTCTTAATATTGAGGTACGTATTGTTAGTAAAGGACACTACAAGGTCAATAAAAAAAATTATATATCATAACTTTTTATTTTTAAACGATTATAAAAATTACAAATACATATATTAAACTATTACAGTTATTAAAATTATTATAATACGTTTTTCTCTAATTTTTATTTTTATAAATAAATATGATCTTAGTTTTTACGTAATCTGTGGACGAATTAAAGGACGGTAAAAGAGAATTTATATTTTCGAATAGTTTATATATATAGAAAAAAAAACAATGCAATATGGAGTGGTGGTGCTTGGTCTGCACTACACGAAGCCAACGACCGTGTCATATCGAGCTACATTTTAATGAACGATTTTATACGCTTCGTGATAGATCTACAACAGTAGAACAATAAATACTGCATGAACTTATGGCTAAGGATTTAAATTTAAAACCTATCAGTATAATTTTACCTATATCATAGACTTGTCTTTTATATTCTATGTTAGAATATAATATGCATTAATTAAGTTAGCTTATTAACATGTTTACATCAGCTTTAGCCTCATTTTTCTCATACCTATTATAAAAATTATGAAGTAGGTAATGCTATTGCTGTTTTATCACTTTTCTTAAATATTTATTCAAATTTAGCCATTTTTAATTTTAATTTTGCGCTATTTTTAATATTTTATTCTAAATTTCTAAAACTTTGTGCTATATTTTGTGATAAAACATTCCAGTCTAAGTAGTAGGTACTATTTCTATCTATAACTAAGAAATTAAATTCAATAACTAATAAATTTTAGTTAGTCATAAAATATTTCCCAAAACTAATTTATTTAATCATTTAGAAATACGTAGCAGGTAATATAACACCTTTTCATATAGAATCATCGTTCATTTACAATAAGTTTTAAACGCAAATGAAATGATATACCTACTGGAGTGAAATCATAAGTATATAGGTACTGGCTACTCATAAGTAGTGCAGTAAAAAGGTACTAATAAAATGATATAGAACACCTTTTTTGGCTTACTTCTGGGTATATGTTAATAATGATGATTTATACCAAGAATGCCTTTAACACTTGATCGCCGTATAAAAAATAAATCAGTCCACGAATAAACAAATCACCACCTTCAGTATTTGACCTTTTTATTTTTTATAAAAAAACTGACCCCGACACTAATAACCTTGAAACCAATACCTAACTTAATGCTTGTTCTAAGAATGAATCGTAATTTACCTATGCCTACTAAAAGAGGACAAGAGTTAAGCGCTTAGTACAATTCGTACAAAATAAATGCGATCGTGAAGTTAGCCGCAAATCTATGCGCAACACACAACCGTGGGTAATTACAGCCTTCAATATACGATGTTCTTATATTGAAGGATTATAATATGTATATATAGAACATTGGAATTTATCTTATCTTATATCTTTAAACGAGCATTTCTTGTATATATGTATATATAATCTGAATCTCGGAAACGGCTCCAACGATTTTCATGAAATTTAGTGTACTAGAGGGGGTTTAGGGGGCGTTAAATGGATCTATGGTCGATAATTTCGCACGCTCGGGAATAATCATCATGACAACCGGGTAAGAAGATTCACAATGATAGGTGTCGGGGTTCGAATCTCGGTCGAAAACAGAGGTATATTTTTTTGTATTTATTTAAGTTTTCAGCTTTTTTTTATAGAAAATTTTACTTTTGACCAAAAACTCCGAGCGAAGCTCGGTGGCCCAAGTACTTATATATAAATGTACTAATTGTTAATATAAAAAATTTCGCACTCAATAATACCTGCGCGATTTCAAAAGGCTAACTTCACTCAAATGCATTTCTGTTTTGTACGAATTGTAAACCACTACCACATATTTTCCACCGACTATAGATCATTATATCTAATACTTTGGCAAGGTAGATGCAGGGGCAGTGGGTGCTGCAAGTAAAGTGTCATCAGCCGCAGAAAAAGCTTCTCGTATAGAAGCTGAATGACGTATAGACGCTCTACGACGTTGTTTGATCGCGTGAGCGAGGAAGAACGTGCAGAAGATGCCGGTACTCTGTAACAAATAGCAATTATTAGTTTTTTTGTTTTAAACTTTATTACAAAATTGAAGTCTCCAACTGAATTCGACCTCGATTCGATTCGATATTATAACTTCATATTGTAACTAAATAATAGCTATTTAAATTATTAGTTACAATATGTAGCAATATACTCTATGGTTACAATACAAAGTACAATTTATATTGATATAACTTAAATTATTGTTTGTGTCTGTCACTCTAACTCTGACTGATCTTACGAGTACTTTGAGAGAACTGTCCCAACCAACAAAGTTTAATCATAACCACACAAATTGTTTAGATAAGTATAAAAGACGATTGACGAACAAAATACGCGTCTTTGTGGGATATTTATTAGCGATGTATAATTTTTATGCGAAGATGTCCGAAAAAATGGCAAATACCTAGTAATTGTTTAGTATTTCCTCTTGTACTCAGCAATTTAAATGTTGCCCATCTTGAAACAGAAAAAATGCAGACAAATTGAGTAAACAAGATACTTTTTGAAGTCATTTTTGAATTCGGAAATGTTTATTTCTTATTTTGATTAGGAATTCAAATAAAACATAGTCGTATATTCTTAAAAAAGTTCTTAGAAGTACTAAATTATAATTTATGAATGATCAAACAACCAAAGAAAAGAAAAAACCCCGTTCATAAGCAAGCCAACGAATAATATTTATCCATTATTTCGTCAACACTATTATTATAATAACAAAGCGTCATTATTCACCCAATACATGACGCAATTACTACTTGGATGACTTAACCGTTAACGCATTAACCAACGTTTGTATATGACTGGGTCAAACCAAAATAATACTAACCACAAAACACTAAATTTTCCCCCAGGTTTTGCTCACGGAAAATGGGAAGTGCAAACGTATGTTAGCTTAAATAGGGAAATTATATTTAAAATACAATACAAGTTACAATTATTGAAAACATCTAGATTTTTTCTATTACTAATCACGCCACTATTAATGTGAATTTTACATGTATTTGCATGTTTGTTACTCCTTAACGCTTAAACTGTTGAATGGATTTAGAAGAGACAGATAGACTAACTTATTATTATACACTGGTTATCTATAGGCACCTAGGGAGTAGGGACTAAGGAGTAGGGACTAGGGAGCAGGGACGCACCCGAGCGAAGCGAGGGTAAGTCGCTACTCGCTAGTGATGTATAAAGAATATTACTGTCTAAAGACAAGATTGATCTCCGACTAACCTCATTTCAAAGGAGTACTGCACTCTAAGCACTTAAAATTTAACAGGTAAATCGTAAGCGAGACAAATTATTGAAAAATCAATAATGAAACCATGCCCTAGCACCAACCGGTTAGTGCATTGAGACTTTAACTTATAAATATTAATGTATGCATGGATGGAATATATAATTAAATAATTCCATTTATAGTTGAGTATGAGATTTATTCAGTATTTAATTCCTATTAAATGATTAAATAATATTGATGATTGCTGTAAAGCATTTGAAACGCCTGGAACCAAAAATCCAAACAAATCCGCGAAAAAAGCCGAAAAGATAGTTTTATTTAAAATGTCAAATATTCGCGTCAATCTAAGAAAGTATTAAGTAACATTAATGATCAAACATCATTGTGTTTAGCTTTGTACTTGTTGTAATGACTTGGAATTATACAAAGAACTGTAAAACTTTGAAAATATAAACTGCTAGTAAATATATGAAGTTTACGGTCTATAATTTAATACAAGATCAGGTCAATCAATCAAAGAAACATCAAACACCCTTATCTGTATGTAGACAGACGGCTTATTCTTATTTTCCTGAAAATTAAATATTGTGCCTAAAATTTTTATTATTCAAATAACCCTTATATTTATAGACAAATTTGACTCACATTTGACCGATTGTATTCTTTTAAAAAGATAAATTTTCTATAAGACGTAATAGACATAATATTATGTATGTATGTTGATGTAATTAAAAAGCTGAACAAAGCTAGGATGGGTTATTAGTAACGAAGAGTCACATGACTGAACCAAAGTGACTTGTTCATTGTTAGTCAGACCGAATTTTCGCTAATATTTACCTAACTCTTGTAAATAAAGGCAATGCAGCACTAATAATGCGAATTAATGATGACAGCGCACTCAGTGTATGGGACCGCCACCAAACATTTGTAACTTAAAAAAAAAAATTCTTTACTTGCAAAGAAAATGTCTAAAGTGTTTTTGATTTAATATAAAATCTATAAATGTATTTATTATGTCGCCTATCTTCACTTTTTGGAATTATATTTAGTCTTCCATTAATTTTACATTTATTGATTTTCTGTTATGGAAGCATCAATTTTTCAAAAATTAAAACCTTAAAAACGTAGTTTCTTCCATTAAATAATCATTATATTATGTATAATCAAAAAGTTAGCTATTATCTTAATCCCTCCACGACCGCGGACACGCCGGCGTTACAGTTAACAATAGATTTCTTAGAAATTTTATTAATTTCTTAGAAATTTACCTGAAGGTGTTCGACAAAAATATATTTCTAAAACAAATTTTCATATAATTTATTAGTCTAAAACAAATTTTCATTTAAATTTTTTTTTTGCGAAAACATTGTGAGATTCGCTCTTCGTGTAGACTCAGAAGTTATTTTTATATTATACATTTTTAATAATTCAGTCGGGGAATAATCCAGTGACCTCCGGTCCGGACTGAAGTCATTGCCCATTTGACATTTAAAACACAGCACTAACCTTTTGCCCGCAAGCACTAGGGTGAGGGTAAACTCTATCGAATTGATCTTGATTACATTTTGTACGGTTATAATTTACATACATACCCTACCCTACTTTTATCATGGGAAATAAAACTTCCTATAACGCGCGGCACCATAGAGCCGGCCCAAATCATCACTATGTTCTCGCTTAGCGTACTTTCTGACTTATACTTTACTAGAAGAATCCGCGGTTTCGCTCGCGATAAAACTACAAAAAATCTCTAAAAAGGTAGTTTCATACAAACTTTCATCTCCTATTTTACCCCTTTATAGGATGAATTTCTAAAAATGCTAAAACACATATTTATTTAATTTTATTGAAGAGCATTAATATCAAGTTTAAACTTATTCTGATCATAAATATTTTTTTCAATTGTATTACAACGTGTTTTCCCTTGCGAATAAGATGATCTCCCGCGATAAAAAGCCTATGTTATTCTCCAGCCCTCCAACTATCTCCACATACAAAATCACGCCAATCCGCCACTCCGTTTCGACGTGAAAGAAGGACAAACTAACAAACAAACAAACAAACAAACAAACACACTTTCACATTTATAATATTAGTATGGATATATAAAATAAAATTATATAAAATAAAAATATTCAGCTTTTAAGGAATGAGTACATAAGAGGATGCTTGAAAGTACACGAAACGAATGAAACGTTAAAAGGGCATCGTCTAGGTTGGTATGGACTATAGATTATTAAATTTCCTTATAGCGGATGGATGTCTTCGATAGTGTCGCCTCACAATAAAACCACGGTCCACGTTATAAATATACAAGCATTATATACAGTATTTCTATTACACAATCGCTATATTAAAACACTATATCCTAGATAACAGAGTGTAAGTTTGGAAGCCACGTTGTAAGGTGGAATAGTCAACCTGTCTCTAACGCTGTCCCATCCAGAAATGTGTGGATCTCAAGATAACTAACCCATTTTAAAGTAAAGCAATCACTGAACCATTTCACAAGAGTCAAAAATTCCAATTGACCATTTTAAAACAAAACTACTTACATATTTTTCTTAAAGTGACAACTTATATTACGAACCACTTCATATGTGTAAAATAAAATATAAATTAATTATTTTGAAGCGATGAAGCGACAATCGTAAATTGGACCCAGTTATGCAAAAAACAACCATGTGCGTAAAAGTACCAACAGAGTTATAAGCATTTTTCTGTCGATAGTTGCACTTGGGTTATGTTTTTTTATTTCTGGTTATTTTAAAATTGAACAATATTTATATAAGTATTGTTTATTTTTTATAATTATTTTATTTTTTATAATAAAATGCTTATAACTCTGTTGGTACTTTTTTTGCATAACTGGGTCCAATTGTTGAACAAAAACAATCCTGTATCTTAATTTAGCACAAAATAAAATTATAATCGGTTTCTAGTAAGATAGGTATAAATTCAAATACGAGGAAGTAGCTAACTCTGAGTCAGCTCTCAGAGTAGAACAATGAGTTCTTGGTACACTACACTAGAAGAACTCAACAGAGCATTCAATTACATTGTTACGAGTTTTTTGACATTTAACAAGTTGTTCAAGCCCGAAAATAACAATTCATGTAGATGTAACATATAAAAATAATATAACAATTATGGCAGAAATAAATACAGTCTTTAAACGTGAAGTGAACGTAGACAAGCAAGTAAGAGCGTTAAAAGTGTTAAAAAATTGACTATGCTACATCACTACATAGTATAAAACAAAGTCGCTTCCCGCTGTCTGTTTGTCCCTATGTATGCTTATATCTTTAAAACTACACAACGGATTTTAATGCGATTTTCTTAAATAGATAGAGTGATTTAAGAGGAAGGTTTATATGTATAAAATATGCATATTGTAGTACAAAAATGCCAAGAAATTCAAAGATTTGTATTTCATATCATCATATCACATGTCAAGCGAAGCGAGAGTGAGTCGCTAGTACTCGTATATTATGTTATTAGTTACATGATGTTGATCGACATGGTAACAAAACAGTGTCGCACTGTCGACTCATTCTTTCAGTGACGATGAGTGCTTTGCTGAGTTTATTTCGCCAGTTATTCTCAGAAGTCAGAACTGAGGCTTTTTCTTTCTGAATTGATGATTGACCAGACATGACGTTTAGTAAACATTTTAATAATTTAATGGTAAATATATATTTTTTGAATATAATTTTAATTTGATTCTATCATGTCGTAATTAAACGCTATTATGGCTACCAACTTGACCACCACTTAAAAAAATGTCGTACGTATGTTCGTCGGTCTGTTCGTATTCTGTGATCGTTAACCCTAACCTCTCATTAAAACGTTGCGACATAGTGGGATCGTTTGCGCATACACTACCATGCTCTCACGATCAGGCCCGCACCATACAAGCAAGCTGCGTAAGTATAGGATACCTATATCGAGCCCCAACCATTCATGCTTCATCTTTTAAATTTAGAAATTCCGAAAAAAATACGGCATATCCTGAGACCTCTTTGTCTTTTATAATGGACAGGGAAATTTTAACGAAAATCCACAGTGATAACTGATAACTTTACAACCTCTGCAACAAAGTCAATGACAGTAATCAGATAATTACCGCGAGAACGCACTTTGCCTGCAGTCTTAATAATAAATATGTTGGGACATTAACACACAGCACCATCTAGTTCCATGGTAAGCTACGAGGCCTGTGTTGTGGATACCAGATAGTTGATACACTACACATTTTTAACTTTAAATAATAAATACATACATATTGTAAATATAAACAACCACGACTGGAATACAAACATTCGTACTCATCAAACAAATGAATGCCCCCAGCGGGACTCGAACCCGCGACCGCTGGCACAACATGTAGGGTCACTACAAACTGAGCCAAAAGTATCGTCGGTACTACGTTGTTTATTTAACTTTAGTACCTAGTACGTTCACAATACACATAATAAGTCTGCAATTTTTCCACGATATGTTTTTATTTTATACCAACATAGTAAATTCTTTGCTAGATCCTTGAAATTATCTTGTGTCTATTTATATACACAAAACAGTATCGGTGAAAATAATGTTTTTTTTTGTTTTTATAACTACATACATATAATTATTTTTGGCTAGACTCTCAACCGAATTAGAAAGAAATTAGTCGAGTTAGAGAGAACATAAATTCCATCATCCTAGTGATATAAAATAAACTTTATAAGAAAATTCTGTAAGAACGATTACATCTCACGAAGTAATTTAATGTAGGCACAATCACGACTAAACAATTTGAATATACTCCGGAAAAAACTAATTTCGTAAAATAGGGTATGAAACTTAAGTACCTAAAATTTGATTGAAAATAGATCGACTGCCATATCTATATGTATCCATACTAACTCATGTCATATAATACTATATTGATATTATAATTTATGTGAAAGTGTGTTTGTTTGTTGTCCTTCTTTCACGTCGAAACAGAGCGATGGATTGGCGTGTTTTTTTTATGTGGTGATAATTGAAGGGCTGGAAAGTAACATAGGTTACTTTTCACAGCGGGAGATTATCTCATTCCCACGGGAAAACACGTTTTAATAAAACCCAAAAATTATTTACGATCAGAATTACTTGAAGCTTGGTATTAATGTTCTTCAATACAATCAAATAAACAAGTGTTTTATCATTTTCCGGAATTCATCCCATAACCGGATACAATAGGGGATGAAAGTTTCTATGAAACCTACCTTTTTAGAGTTTTTTTTGTAGTTTTAGCGCGAGCAAAGCCGCGGGTTCTGCTAGTTTATAATAAAAACACAAATCTGTAAAAATTTATATATTTGAAAAGAGTATTTTCAAATACTTCGACCAATATTATTTAAAACTTAGCTCATTTACTTACATTTACCAGAAGGTTACCTTGTATTATTATATGGGACTGGAAATAAGGTTATTTCCTGGATTAGCACAGCGTTTCGCAGATAGTATTATCAAAGTATGTTAGACTAACGACTCACCCTCGCTTTGCTCGGGTTCGTCCCTAGCTTGCTTCCCAATACAAACTTTCATCCCCATTTTCACCCCCTTAAGGGATGATTTCCGAGATAAAAGTATCCTACGTCCTTCCCAGGATCTTAAACTATCTTCTTACCAAATTTCATCTAAATCGGTTCAATAAATCTAGAGATTACCCCCTACAACGTCACACAAACTTTACCTCTTTATAATATTAGTATAGATATTGCAATAATATCATCATAGACACAATGCGTCCCCTCCAGCTATTTAAATAATACAACTGCATATCAAACACTATATCATTTATCCCCTACGGAGATCTCTTTAAACTGACATCCTCTCATCAGGACCTAATCACTGGGCCCATTAACTATCGCACCGACGAACATACCCGTCCTTATCTAATTACGTGTGGGAAAGGGAGAGAGGCGATGTAGTAGATGCTCATATGCTCCCACGTAGCAGGTGTATAGTTAGATAACATCCTCCGCCCGGGCCAATCTTCTTATTATGCGTGATTCAATGAGATATTCAATGTTTTTAGTTGTACTTACGAGGTTAATGTTTCAACTAAAAGAATTCTAGTTTATATTTAGATCACAAATTACGAATTATAAAATTGTTTTATATAACATTCTCGATATGTTATTTAGAAAAAGTGTTAAAATTAACTTTGTATTTGGCGGGTATATTCATCATAGGAAGACGGTATCGGCTAAGAAAGCATTTTTGGAAATTCAAGCCCTTTAGGAGTAAAAAAGGAAGTTGGAACTTAAATCACATTCGAAAATCCGTTATTTTTAAAGTTACAGTGACCAAAATGATCAACGATCCTAATTCAAAGTTTTAAACAGTACATCCTCTAGGGATGAAGAATAGGGAATAGGGAATGAAGTAAATATCGAGATAATGTATATCTATACTAATATTATAAAGAGGTAAAGTTTGTGATCTTGTGAGTTTGTGAGTTTGTGACATTGTAGGGGGTAATCTCTGGATCTACTGAACCGATTTTCAAAATTCTTTTACTGATAGAAAGCCACGTTCTTTCCGAGTGTCATAGACTATATATTAACCCGAAGAATAAAAAGGCTTTTTCATGGTAGTCGGATTTGCAAAGTAAGTCGGAGAAAAAACGGTCGAACGAAAATGTTTCTTACGAACGCTGCCTTAACGATGAGAGATATATGATTATGTTCTAGAGAAAAGTTGTAGAGCTTAATAATGCCTACAAAAAAGTCAGCGACAGCATATGTCTAACTTTTATATTTGAGTCACAAAAAGTACTTTTTTATATTAAAAAAATAATTTAAATCGGTAAGTCATGTTTATTGGTCATATTAACGACAATTATTAATTCCTATCAAAATAAGTAAATTTATCATCTAAAATGTTTAAAACAAAAGACTTTTCTCTTTTACTGCATGTAATTTCGACAAATGGTTAAAGAGATAATACAACATATTCGTAGGTATGGACGAACCCGAGTGAGCTGTTAGTCTGTTTTTCTGTTTGTACGGGCTGATCTCCGAATCTATTGGACCGATTTAAATGAAATTTTGCATGGTGGGACCTTATATCCCCGGGCAACATCTTAGATACTTTTCATCCCGGAAAATTAAAGAGTTCTCGTGGGATAGTTAAAAAACTATAACAACTTATACAGCTTAGTACACAAAAACTACTGATTGGATTTTAATGAAACTTTACGATAATATAATTCATATATGACAAAAACAAATCAGCTACTTTTTATCCCGGAAAATTAAAGAGTATCCGTAGGATAGTTAAAAAACTATAGTAACTTATACAGCTTAGTACACAATAACTTATGCACCTAATTTAGTAAAACTTGGCATGCTGATACCTTATATTGCCGGCCAAACAACAGGTTACTTTTCATACCGGAAAAAGGAACGGTTCCCGTGGGATAGATCTGTTTGTGCTTTTCTAGAGGTGAACCTGAGCGAAGCGAGGGTGAGCCGCTAGTGTTATTAATAAAGTCAGAAACATGAAAATTTATATCAAGGCTCTTAATATAGAATGATGTGATGTGATGTTCTCCTGACCGATTCCGGCCACGGCGGCTAATCTCATTGAGAATAGCCAACTGCGCAGGAGATATTATAGTGCACAAGTGTACGCGCAGACACAAGTGCACTCTCTATTCCTGTCACTGTCATACTCCGGTGGGACGACTACTCGACACGACCGGTGAGAGTTAAGGCGCAGGACCGACGGCTTTACGTGCTCTCCGAGGCACGGGGGTGAAACACCGCCAACATCCCAACTCCGGGCTGTTATTGAAGCTTACTATACAGACAGACTCAATAACTAAACTTGGCCCGACCCGGGACTCGAACCCAGGACCTCCGGGTGTGCAGCCGTACATGCTAGCCACTACACCACCGAGGCAGTTAGAATAAACTTCCACTATTCACTTTTCGAAATTCAATCCCCAAAACTTAAAATTAGTCTTTTTTTTTGTTTGACAGCTGTAATGAGGGGAAAACTGCGCGGAAACGTTAGTAGTTATCGTAAATGCTTCGATTTTGTTTTAATATTGTGATGACACTCGTTAATTGTAAAATAATCAAAGGTACTTACTGTTATTTGAACTTTGCTCCGACAGAGTAATAAGTAATAAATATAGGGAAACCCATATTTAACTGTAATATAAGTTCATAAAACCCACTTATTATATATGTATATAAATACATTTACAAATTACCATTGAGTCATTAAAAATCTATGAATCTCTATTGGTATGAAACATTTAGTCTGTTTATTTAAAATATTAAAAAAATATCTTTTAAAAAAAAAGAAGGTAAACGCATAAGTTAAACACATTTGCAATTTAACAACTTACTACCTTTTACACACAGCACAAGAATTCATTCATCAAATAAGATAGCTAGTCCGACCCTATGTTCTCTCGTAACTTCTAAACGCCTGAAGTGATTGTGATGAATTATACGTCGTTAGATTGTCGTCTTTATAACTCGAGGGCAATTTGGGCATTTTAATTTTTTTTCTAATCTGGTGGCGTAAAATCTAGTTGAGAATATATTAAGTATAAAATATAAAGGCATATTTTATACTTGATGAGTCTTGCCAATATATGTATCTAGCTGCACGTTCCTACGTAACTTTTTAGTTCGCTTCTTATTAGCTTTTTAGTTCGCTATAATCGATCGATTCGATTCCTTCGATGAAATCGATTTTTTAAGTGATTTTATTAAAATTTGTAAGTCCACCTGTGTTTTAAATATGTCCTATATGGTTATTTAATATGGTCCGATTAAATTATCTTTGTGAACAGACGACATACAGATTCCAAACTGCGACCATGCAGAAGAAAGCGTCAACTGGACATAAAAATGATTGCACCACTTAACATTTTCAGTAAATTAATAGACATCAAAATAGGATGTTTAATTTAATACCCATATTAATTAAAAAATATAGTATAACATTTTTACAATCCATTGTAAAACCACGGTAAATTACCGTGGTAAAACTGTGCTAGTAGATACATTCTACATCTTATCATGTAGATATAATCTATCGTCACTCATTTGAATGAGACATTTGTTTGTATAAAACTTAACATTGTTTATATTAGTAACTTGAAGCTCGAGATAAACTTGCGACATACGTAAATAATCTCTTTCACAATAATTCCTATGAGTCAGTGTTTCTAAGGATAATAAAATCAATATTATGCAGTTACACTAGTATTGCCCGCGGCTCCGCCCGTGTTCAGATGACCAAAAGCCAAATTCTTAGGTTTTACAGATAAGTATATACTCTTACATTGCAGTTTTTGCATTTTTTCTCAGAAATAAGAAATTTTCTCGCGGTAAAAAGTATCCTATATGTTGACCCGGATAACCAGCTATCACCATATCAAATTTCATCAAAATCCCTGCAGTGGTTTTTCCGTGATGCGGTAACAGACAGACAGACAAACAAAAATTCTTAAAACTATAGATTCGGCCTATGTATCGATAATAATGTTTATTTCAATAAGATTTTCCCAAAAATATTTAATGAACAGATTCCACTTAGTTACGATTTTATTATATGTATAGATTTATATCTATACTTAAAATTAACCACAAAATGCCTGGGGTATTACATTTTAAATCAATGTAGTTCAGGCGTGTTCAGGCATCATGTGAGTGTGTATACTTTATTGTTTTTTTATACACGGTGAAACACGTGCTACAAACACTACGGATGAACAGATATAAAAAATAAATAAAAAAATTCTAACAGTACATATAATTGTTAATTTATGTAATTTAATATTTATGATGAAATAATATTACAATATAAAAATATACCTATATATGATCAAAAATCATTTAGCAGTTTCCATATCGAAATAAATCATAATCGAATAAAAAAATGAAAAACATTTCTTGTATAAGAATATACAATGGCAATAAGTATAATAGTGAAGGGGAATTCCCTCTTTCGTTGCCTTATCTAGTACCTACCTAAAGCTATTATTATATTCATTTATTTTTTAAATTTGGTTGCGGAATACGATTTTTTAATTAATAATTATTATCTTATCATTCTCATCAATAAAAGTAAAGTCTGTAATATTTGAAAATTAATCACTTGACATTTGACTATAATATTGTATTTTTTTATTATTTTATAATATTTTATTTTACTTATTCTTACTTCACAAACCTTATGACCAATTCTTTACAGTAACTGTGTATCCCTAAAATGCTAATCATATGTTTAATTGTTAATTTCCACCCTAAGATACTCATAGAATATGCAAATTAATGATATCTAATATTGTACATTCATACAAAAGCAAATAGTAACCAGAAAAGATTTCGACGGATCTGTTCAAATGAAGAAGTGGCGATACAACCTTGCCCCAAATTAGTTCAAAGCGGAATGACGTCATCTACATCTTATAAAGATGAGACACATATAGATCTTAATTGGGGCAAAGGTTAAAATAATAATCGCCTTTTAAAAGCCACTTACTATCTATAAGTAGATAGTAGTTACGTATTCAGAACTTTTTAACGTCCCACTGCTGGGCACGGGCCTCCCTTCAGTACCTACGAGGGGAATCAGGCCATCCACCACGCTGGCCAAGTGCGGGCGGACTTCACGTGTCTTTTGAAAACTTGCTAGGTTCTCTCAGACATGCAGGTTTCCTCACGATGTTTTTCTTCATCGTTAAGACAAGTGGTAATCATGTTGGAAATGATTCGCACATGAAAATATCAGAGGTGCGAGACCCGGGATTTGAACTCGCTTCGCTCAGTTTCTCAAGCGAACGCGTTACCACTGGGCTACCACTGCGAAAAGAGTACTTAGTTTTTGATATTTTTCGTTCTCGTCGTATTTCAATTTTTCACTTATAAGTTAGAAACAGTTGCAATATATTTTATAAGTAACTAGCGGCTCAGCATCGCTTCGCTCGGGTTTGTCGCTAGGTACGTTTTAAATAGATGTAAATAGTTATTAGCCAGCATTAGCCATGGTATGATATGTTCGGGCTAGTTTCCGCAACTCTACGACTATGCGCCTATAGCGCGTGTGTGAAGCGTTAGCCATTAACTTTTTTCGTTAATTTTTCATTTTTTCTCTTTATTAAAACATTCCGTGGACATTAGGGACATACGAAAAAAAAATTTAGCCGAATTGGTCCAGCCATTCTTGAGTTATGCGCTTACCAACATTCATTTGTATTTATATAGATTTATCAATCTTATAATACATATAACATTAATTATACTAAGGCTTTGCAAATAGTTCTAATATTTCCTCTAACCAATGTTATTCTTTAAGTTTTAGTAACATTCAAAAAACCATATGAGCCTATATGCTTTGTTACTCCTTCACGCCGAAACTGCTGAACAGATTTGGATGAAGCTTAAGTACATAGTTAGACTATGACCTGGAGTAACACAAAAGCTACTGTTAAGTAAAATGTTAAAACATAAACTTCTCAATGCTACGTACTGTTATTCAAATATGTAAAACATTCTTAGTATACCACAAATATATCTTTTCCCAAAAACATCTACAAAGTAAAATCTGTTACGGTTCTATTAAACATACGAATTATAGTTTCATAATGCTTCATTAACACCTCCAGGTAAATTCCTAAGATATTAATTAAATTTCTAAGAAATCTTTTGTTAACTGACACGCCAGCATGTCCGCGGTCGTGGAGGGATTAAATACATAATGAAGAACACGATTGCGTTTAGCGAGGATCACAGCTTGAAGGCCAATGCCCACTTTGGAACGTTGAGGTCACGGATGACGGTGTGCAATTGATTTCATATCCAAGAATATTCCAGCCATAAACATATAACGTAAAGCGATTCATCATGGCTATTTAAAAAAAAAATGCAACTGTGAATTAATTTATTAATATTTCCATGTTACATTAAAAAAAGCTCAAAAAACATGTTCATTTATATCAAATAGTATTATAAATACCTTTGATTCAAAGACAACTTCGCTAAAATTACTAGGAAGAGTAGACGAGTGGTGAGAGCAATCTCATGGTAGTCGTAGATTGGAAGAAAGATCAAGACAATTCTGAATCAAAATTATTCTAAGTTTGGGATGTGTTTGCTAATTTCTGGCTTTATTGCTCGGGAGGAGGCTAGCTTGACCAGTTGTCGGGGCGTCATGGTGAGTGAGTATACGTAAGCGATCCCACGGTGCTCCGTTAAGACGGGGAATGTTCCGCTGCTTAATTAAAAAAGTCGTACTGGCTGTTCTATCCCACGTAACGACCTATATCATCTATGTAAGGAATATATAAGGTACATATTATATCATATATAGATGTACAGCCGAAGGTAAATATTACATATATCCTTTAGGCTTCAGGACTTATTGTAATTTATTGAAATAATAACATTTCATTTTTTTCTGTCAGGAAAAACCCTGTTCCCGGGTACCCGCTCGCAAATGGGGGATGCGAGACGGGATATGTGGGGCTCCTGCCGCGCAAAGATGGTAAGCGCGCGGCTGCCTACCCCTTAAAAACCTGACCTAGACATCTCCTTCGCCTTAAGGCCGGGGCCACGGGTACCAAAAAGACTTCCGTGACCCCGACGGCGAGTGCCTGTTAAGGCCCGTCCCAATGTCAGGGGCTGAGATGTTCGACCACCCCTGATGGCCTCCTGAAATAATAACCACCCTTTTTTTTATAGTTGGGAAATCCTATTACGGATTCCACCCGACTTCCCCCGGTTGTCAGGGAATTGATTTCGATCACGGCTGCTAATTTTACAGACTTGGTTCTCAGGTTCATGTCTCTGATTGTAAACCCAATAAAAATATATTTGGTACCCTATTTTATAGATTACAAGTCTGTGAAAATATATGACTAGAAAAAATATTATATTACGACTTATTACAATATCAATTATAAATGCCATGTAAATAGGTTATAATGCATTATAATTTACGAAACAAACAACTGTCGATATATTTTAAAACAAACACGGATGTTAGCAATATCCCTCATTTTCCACTTGATTTAATAGTCAATATACCTACTTACCAAAATACAGGAAATTGTACTGATTTATAGAAATCTGTTTTAAACCTTGATTTTTCTTAAATATTAACATAAATAGGAAGCTTTTAATTACAGGACTTATGCCCGATTTCACCAACAACCCATAAGCTACCACCTACGTATGGGATCCCTTTAATTATTTTTTTTTTAACGTTGGGAAATGCATTTACGCATGAGGTGTGGGACTCACCGGCGTAATAAAGCCAGTACTACCCACTAAAACCCAACAAAACCTTCCCCCGTCTTAATGGGGCGTCGCAGGATCGCTTACGCATTCAACTACGACGCCCCGACGGCAGGTCTTTTTTTTTTTTTTTAACGTTGGGAAATGCATTTACACACGAGGTGTGGGACTCACCGGCAAAGCCGGTACTACCCACTAAAACCCAACAAAGCCTTCCCCCGTCTTAATGGGGCGTCGCAATTAAATTTCGTTTTACGATCGTCTCTATGCCCTATTTCGAGCACCTAAATTTAGGGGGCCTTTTAATATTTAGGTGACCCCTAATTGTCGATGAAACTGAAACTGTCCTCTAACAGCCCCCTAACCATGCTTAGGGGATTCCTTAAACGTAGGTGACAGGTGGTGAAATCGAGCATTAGACGTAAAAATTAATGCTCTTACGAGTACGTTTGTTTGTAAAATGTAGTAAAATTTAACATGACCGGTAACAACTCAGAAAATGTATACAGCGCCATCTATGAATAGTTGATTAAAATCATTAACCTACCTACCTATATTTACCTACCTATTATTCCGATCAGTTTGATGTCAATTACATATTTTTTTGATAATTTGTACATTGGTAACAATTAACAATTGGCATAACTGTGCCCAAATAATACCTATAGCTCTATCTATTGAAAATAACTAGGTACTATATTTGAATAATACTCAAAAACCGTCATGGTAGATATACGAGTACATACATACATATCTAAATGGATTCAATTTTATTGATACGTGTAATGGATGCCCAATTACCGTTTTTGCTGAAATATAACCCTTGCAATACTAGGACGATGCCTAGAGGTCGATCTCATTTAGAGATTAAAGGAATTAAAATAAACCCCCTAGTGGAGTGGGACTTGTCTATAGGTAAGCTATTTCAATTAGCTTAAGCTTTGGCAGAACCAAACCCATTTAATTAAAATTACTTCGCTTACCTACTACTAAAACAAACAATAGACCTTATTAAAAGTTACATTTTAGCAGACAGACAAACATTTTAAAACATGTACATGTACATTCTATCTTCAACCTTTTTCACTAGCATTGCCCATGCCCGCGGCTCCGCCCGCGTTCAGATGACCAAAAACCAAATTTTTAGGTTTTACATATTAGTATACTCTTACAATGCAGTTTTTGTATTTTTCTCAGAAATGAGACATTTTCCCGCGGTATAAAGTATCCTATATGTTGACCCGGATAACCAGCATCACCATACCAAATTTCATCAAAATCCCTCCAGTGGTTTTTCTGTGATGCGGTAACAGATAGACAGACAGCCCAAAATTCTAAAAACTATAGATTCGGCCTCTGTATCGATAATAATATTTATTTCAATAAGATTTTCCAAAAAATATTTAATGTACAGATTCGGCTTAGATACAATTTTATTATATGTAAAGATAGATGGACTACTGCTGTAAACGCAAATGTTTGTGAGAGTTCTTCACGCTGAAAGTTGTCACTTGTCAGATACCTACAACCTAGAGATGTATTCGATGAAAGCGAGGGTACATCGCTTGTATATGCATTATAGTAAACTACGTATAACACTCGTGTAGGTAGGAACGGATGTGAATAATCGTTCCGTATTTATCACTAATAGCGTGACAAGTGTCATTTAGTCTGCCATTGTTCGTGAATAGTTCAATAGATAATAAAAAATATACTCTATTTTTTTTTCTCAGGATAGATAAGATGTTAATCATAGCAGTTTTATCGTATAGACAATGAATTTAACACGGACAATAAATAAATAAGCCCCGTAGGTACTTGAGGTAAGGATTAAGGATTAGTAATTACAGGTTGGAATTATATGCTATAATTATATTTAATATAAACTTAAAAAAACTCCTTTGAGCACCTACCATTAATATATTGTCAGGAACTCGCCAAAAGAGAAAAAAAACGTTTATAGGAAAAAAAAACAAATTAGTACATATAAATAAACAAGCTAGTAAATATTGAGTTAAAAAAAAAGTAAAGCCCAAAAGAGAACCTTTTTTTTTGGATAAATCAAGGTTTACTATAGCAGACTGTAATATTAAAAATAGTGGATAATAAACCATCCACTAATAATTATTATTATATTCGCAAGAAGCAAAAACTTCTTAACATGCTCTAAGGTAAAAAAATTACTTGAGCTTCAAGGTTCCAAGTAAACATTAAAAGAAAGCCAAAAACATTCATTTAATTTTGGCAAAACAAAATAAACGTCGATAGTCGATAGTCGTGCAAACATTTTTTTTTTCAAAACTTATTCGATGCACAATTTCCACACTAGTATGAAGTATCATTTACAAAATAATGAAAATAATTAGAAAATTAACATGTTTTCTATCAGGCATCAGGCATATTTGCCATATTGAGATGGGGTCCATGGACCAGGGCGGCCGGCGGAGGGGCGGCGCGAGCTATTCGAAGGTCTTTGTTTGACAAAGTGAGAGATAAATATGAATGATTAATTGACTTTCATTCAATGAATGGTCTTTTTAGTAAGAACATGGGGCGTACAATATAAGGAGCGGTCAATCTCATAGGTTAAAAGCGCCAAATTTTACACTATTGCTTTTAGTCTGAGTTAAGTACTAAATAGTACCCAGTATTGTGAAATATTTGAATAAAGTAGCAGATGAAAGCGCTTCAACGCCCACATTCATTACAATCGCTAACACCTACACCGTCTGAGAAAATCTTTCAACATGTCTTTCACAATTTAAAGTCAGTTTTCTTTTATTTAATAATATATTTTACAGCTTTATGTTACTTTCATATTACATTACAAGATCTTCAGAATGTACCTTGTAACTTGTTATTACGATCATTGAAAGGTCAAAGAACTAAAACACAATTGTAAAGCTTTTAACACACTATGCAACGCACCTAAATTCCGTGAAAATTAAGTATAATTAACTAAGAACTAAAATCAAAATGAATCCGCGAAAAAAATCCGTAAAAATAGTTTTATTTAAAATGTCAAATATTCGCTTACCTAAATCTAAGAAATATTACTTATAACTATTCTATTTGTTATGTGAAATAATATAAAAGTTATTTATGAATAATTACAAAGTAATTTTTTAGCTTGTAATTGGACGGGCTTTAATTAGGCATATGGAAAACGTTGAGTTGATTTAAAAATTATGTTTGAACTAGAAATTTTTTGTTCATCTTTAAAAAGCCTTTGACTCGATGAAATTTTTTCGCAGACCGGATCTTAATTTGTCATATACCTAAATGGACTGGAAGTTATTTAAAAAACTTTTTAACAAAAAATAAAAACCTTCCTTCTTAAAAGACTTCCAGGCACTAAAATGTAAAAAATAACTAAACGGAGGTTTTCATTTAGAATAGATACCTAATCAGACATATAAAATGAGAAATTATTTAAACATTAAATATTTCCCGTGGAATATTAGGGTTGTACTTTCCTGCAAAATGTGTCTGGGCAAAATTAACAAGTGTGGTTGATCATAAATGAATATTAAGCTATTGCATAGCTTCTATCGCGGGCCTTGAGCGTGGGGACCGAATCCAGAAATTCCGTAACGAAAAAAACCTGACACCCCCCACTCCGACCGGCACAGCGGTGATACTTTTTTCCACCTATCGATAAATACCAGAACTTTTAATGACTTTTTGAAATATCACGCTTGTCTCTTTAGTTTAGCAACCCGCCTTTAGGTGGCATTGGTTGTATTGGAAAACTACCGTAATCAGCTGTTTGTGAGAAAGTATATAGGTATTTATCATCTATGTACAACAGTGAATATCTGTACTCGTATAATTTGTGTACAAAGTGTTTTTAAATATGAATAAACAAAGTGCATTTATTAATGAAGAAAGTCACGAAAAAATAGTGAAAGAAAATGAGTTAGTACTCTATATACATTCATTTTATTATTATTATCACAAATGCAGTATTATTTTTTGTTTTGTTAATTTATGTATAATACTGCTATAAAGATAACCAAAATTTTTGATATTAAAATAAGCTTGCATAAGTTGATAAAAAATGCTATGCAATAGCTTTACCGCGGCAGTCTCCGAGTGCCACATTTAATTTTTTTACATTGTTCTTGGTCATATTAAATTATTAAAGGAGTTAGACAATGTCACATTAAGTCTCTTAAGGTAACGTAGGTCCAACGAAATTTTATGTGAGGGAGCGAAATCCCCCGTAAGCGTCCACTAAACGAGTTACACGTTGACGAATTTCACTTTGATTTACCTTTACCTAGTAGGTTAGGTAGGTTTAGGTAGAAGATACCTATAGTATTATATTATCTGTGCCTTTACCTACCTTTATAGTTACGAAAGTTTTATTAAACTTTTATATTCATATTTGTCAGTCATTATTATTTTCATACGATTTAAGTTTAAATAGTAAACTTGATAAATTACCTATTTTATTCAAATTAGTCAATTTAATTGACTAATTTGAATATAATATTTATATTTTATAGGTATTACCTATAAAATATAAAAAATTAAATTAAACAAAATATCACAAGGTCATATAACAGTATGCTATTAGGACTAAATTCTATTCAGGTGACATGAAAATTATTTCACTTGTCATAAATATTCACCTTCGTAGGTTGCGTGCTGAGTATTTAATTAGCAGGCTGTTAATCGGCCACGAAACAATTAAAACCTTTGGGACGAACGCTGACATCATTTTAGTTGAATATATTTATTAGAAGGATAATTTATATATACAATTATATTAGTTAATGCAGTAATGTGGCATTGTTATCTGTTTATTTAGACTTGAGACGACGCAATGATCTGTGGATTGAATTGCTATGGCTTGCTTAAGGATTTAGAAGCAACGCGACACTCGTGCCCGATTTCACCAACAACCCATAAGCTACCACCTACGTATGGGATCCCTAGCTTAAAAGTCCCCTAAACTAGCCACTAAATTAATTTTCGTTTAACGATCGTCTTTATGTCCATATTTCGAGCACCTAAATTTGGGGGGCCTTTTAATATTTAGGTGACCCCTAACTGTTGGTGAAACAGAAACTGCCCCCTAACAGCCCCCTAACCATGCTTAGAGGATCCCTTAAACTTAGGAGACGTCGGTGAAATCGGGCATCAGTTCTCTATCTCAAATGCTTTTAATTTGACACTTATAAATTGCATTATTCTAGACTTATGTTGCTGAAAGAATTGGTCATTCATTATAATTTCCAGTCTGTGAAATTTCAAAATACAAGCAAAAGCAGAAGTTAAGTTGTGAAACAAAGATTCAATATAAAAAAAAACTTTGCTTAAAATCAACGTTATGCTCTACAAGTTTTTACAGAATCGTAAAAGCTATTTAGATTATAGGAAATGAGATATTTACAAAAAAAAACCAAAGGCTTTAAAGCGTGCCAATTCAGTATAGATTACAAAGAAAATAAACAATGTTGCCTGCTGCATGCATGCAAAGTTTCCTCACGTTGTTTTCTTTCATCGAGAAGAGGTTTTAGATGACGCTAGAGGTAAGAGACCAGATGCCTCACAATTTAAATAATTGTTAAACCAAAAATGTATAATCAAAACAATTAATTTATGAGCAGATCAATTAAATTTTGATGTAACCCATGACATAAAACTTAAATCGTAAAATATAAACTGTATTTATTTCTAATTTAAAAAATTACCAACTTCCGAACAAAACCTTCATTTAATTGCAGGAGAAGATTAAAAAATTGTTTTCATACAAAATAATTATAATTAAATGCATTACAATATGTCGATGACACGTTTGGCTCAGTTTTTAGTGACCCTACTTGCTGTGCCAGCGGTCGCGTGTTCGACTCCTGCTGGGCATCCATTTCTGTGATGAGCACGAATGTACTCCAGTCATGGGTATTTATATCACTACATAGTATAAAACAAAGTAGCTTCCCGCTGTCTGTCTGTCCCTATGTATACTTAGATTTTTAAAACTACTACTAGAGTTATTCAAGAGGAAGATTTATATGTATAATACATGCATATTATAGTACTCAAACTGCCTCCGTGGTGTAGTGGCTAGCATGTACGGCTGCACACCCGGAGGTCCTGGGTTCGAGTCCCGGGTCGGGCCAAGTTTAGTTATTGAGTCTTTCTGTATAAGTAAGCCTCAGTAACAGCCCGGAGTTGGGAAGTTGGCGGTGTTTCACCCCTCGGAGAGCACGTAAAGCCGTCGGTCCTGCGCCTTAACTCTCACTGGTCGTGTCGAGCAGTCGTCCCACCGGAATATGAGAGTGACAGGAATAGAGAGTGCACTTGTGTCTGCGCGTACACTTGTGCGCTATCTCCTGAGCAGTTGGCTAGTCTCAATGGGATTGGCCGCCGTGGCTGGAATCGGTCGGGAGAACATCATTATAGTACAGAATAACCGAGAAATTCAAAACGTACCTAGAAGCGAACCGGGCGAAGGGAGGGTGAGTCGCTAGTTTATATATAATATGTATTTATTAAAGTTATGCAAATCATTTTGAACGTAATTACCTGATGTCCCGAACCCTCGCATAAAGAAGGGACGCCCGCGCCCAGCAGTGGGACATTAATAAGGGCTGAATACATACCTTTGCTTATATGCTATGGCCCATGGCTAATACTAAATACAATATTACCTGCAATATTGAAGCCGTCAATGCCGCCATTGCAATCCACAGTAGTTGTTCCTTGGCATATTTGTGCAATAAGTTGCCACACCCCCTCTGATACAAAGTGGAGCAGTCCGACGTGTATGGTTTCTGTATGGAGTCGAGCGGGCCCTGGCCGCAGCATGAGAACGGGACGTGCCCGGTCGTGCTGTAGTCGTTCGGGCCGCTCACTCCGCAACACTCGAACTGTAATAATAATAACAATAATTAATTAGTATTCTTTATTTTTTAGGTAGACAGAAGCAGTCATAACTTCAAAAGTTGGGTTAAGTCTGTACATATATGTTTTTTTATTATGTAAGATTTAATCTCATATAGAAATTTTATTATTTTAACTATTGATGTCCAAAAATCCGTATTGTATATCAGTAATTAACAACTCTATACCTAAGAGACTATAAGATATATTTAAGTTGCAATATTTTTTTGTAAAATATCTATTCTTAAAATAAATAATTAATATATACTCAATTATAGTTTACGGAGAGTAAAGATAATACTCTAAGCGCAAGTAGATCGATTCGAACTTATACGTACTTACAATAAAATGGTAAATAGTTTAATGCAGATTTTATGCATCATATTAAAACTTTCACCTTTGCTTTACATTGGCGCGGGGGGAGGTAAAAGCAAAAGTTTGATTAGCTTTTTAATACTATAAAGTTTTGAGCATCCACAAAGTATTGAAATTATTATTTTACTAAAATTGTCACGTATTCTTATTAATGGAACCCCTTTTAATTTGAGATGTAGAGCTGAAAGAGTAATTAATGCACCTCATCCATTCCACTTAATTATTTGCTTATAAAATATAATTTGCTTTACTGAAAAGTAATAAAAAAATATATGTAAATCCCATGTTTAATCAACTCTACATTAACTGTAGGTATATTATTTTTCACTCAAAAAACCTAAATATTTGGCATCATTGACTAATAATAGTTATTAATTATTATTATTCTATCTAATGAAATCGTGATCTAGATTGTCGTATATAATATCCTCACCTTTACATGTAACCTGTCCCAACGGACAGAATCCGAGTTAGTCTCTTTGTTCTCGCCTGTAAGCAAGAAATAGGATGTCATGGTCGTCTTGATGTCTATCTCTATGTTGTCCCACACCACCATCGCCCACACGAAGCATGAGAACTCGATTACTACTACCAGTATTATTAGAAGACCCGCCTGAAATTTAAATTAATATGTTTAATTTGCAATAAATTAAATACATACATAGGTATTAAAATGACATATAAAACATTTTTGAATAAATTTAACAAGCGATGCAAGTTTAATAATATTTCATATTTTTCATATTATGATTGCATATTAGTTAACTTTTTATTAAATTCTTAAATCGTAAATATAAGTTGAAGACTCTACATTGGTTGCTATGATAGAGCAACTAGTTATGTTATTTAACAATAGATGGCGGTACAGAGTAAAAACAAATTTAATAAATAATAATCCAAGCAATTTATTTATCACAGAAAAGTGTAAAAAATTATAATATCATTTAATTTATTTCTTTGTATCATTCTTTATTAGAAATCGTAATTTAATAAGAATTTATCTTATTACCATTATAACGTGAATTTGATGCATAGATTTTGCTGTTCTCCATCCTATCCAGGCTATGGAGCATGTTATGATGGCCATCATTAGCAGGATTATCGCCGGGTACTCTACATTGACTCCTATGAAGTGCCGGTAGATGAAAAGCCGGTAGAGAAGGAATCCGCTCACGCCGAAAAGTATCAATGCTGACATCTATTGAAAAATTACAGAATCTCTAAGGAAACAACTATATAAGTAACGCTGGGAAAACGCGAATAGCAATTGTTTTACCATTTTATGTGAACTTTTCAAAGCAACTAGCGCCATTATATAGAGAAAATGTTTGTGGAAAGCGTCCTTATTTACTCAAGTAGTACAATATTTTGAAATGTGGAAATACCATTGTTTTCCTTATCTTATTAAAAAGTATATCTATATGTATCATATTATGCTTGCAGCATGTCATAGATAATAATGAATGTTTGGTTATTTTTAAGAAAGTGAACAATTCAAAGTTTCGTCGTAAGTTGTTATGACAACACACGACGCTGAATCAGCATAACGGGAAACACTAAAGAGCGGAGTTTTGTATATTTATAATGAAACTCACCGCGAACAAAATATTGAAGGTCAGCACGAGATATTTCCAGCAATTCGACGAGAGAGCCATTGTTCTTGTTCACATGTTCAACTCGGCCAAAACAAAGCGAGAGTTCCGCCTCAGATGTTTGTATGTCGCTCCGCTCGCGTAACTCACGACTGACGGTGCACCGATACACCGACGTACAGAATTAACCCGACATTTACTGTATCGAGTTATCTCGGCCAATTTTTAAAACATAGCGTAAGCCAAAGTTACCGGGAATTTATTATTTATATTGATGTATGCTTATCACATTATCGTAGCGATAATGTGATAGAAGATATTTGAAAGAAGTGTGGATATCGCATTGCCCTAGTTTTTCAGACGACAGTTCACTTTCAGCATTACGAGCTTAAAGATGTATTAATAGCTAATGACATTTCTATTTTCGAACACGCTTGTGCCTTTGCTTTATTTATTTCAATTATCATGAGATTCTTATGGTTTAATCATAGTTATTAGATTTTTCATAATACATTCAAAAATTAATCGATATTACGTACTATTTAAATACATACATACATATTATGTACTACTTTCGGCATTTGGTAGAGATTCTTTTATTTTAAATTGTGATTAATTGGTGAAAGCGTTGTTATATTTACTTTCAATATCATATAGTTGTAAAGCAATTATTTTAATTTTAACACCTTGTTTAAAATACTCGCTGGCTAAAACCACAATAAAGTGAGATCAGGATCTCGTAGCAGTTAGTTCATCCGGTAATTGAAGACGTTTAACCAATTAACATTCTGACAAATCCTTTAACAGATATCTTTAATAGAAACTACAAGTTTAATTGCTCGTAATCTTTATTGTTAATAGGAACAGGAATATGAAATATTACACTACCTATTATAGTAATATACTAGAAATACTCGCAAAAACATAAGTCTTTTACTATAGAATCTGGCAGAGATTGCACTCGAACGATTTTCATGATTTTTTTCAATTCTTCTTCCATGTCAGGACTTATGGGACCTGCTTGTTTGGCGGTACGGAGCATCATCATTGCTTTAATAACGTTCCTATCATACATAGCTAACAAAGCTAGAAATGCCCACCCATCAGAAAGCAATGGTTCTAAATTAACCGCTGCAGCTGCCCATCGCTCAGCCAACTTTTCTTCTCTTAATTTTGCATAAACCCGACCAATGGTTAGAGCTGAATGAGCAGAAGGAGCAATTTTATGAGCACGAGCTGCTCGTTGCAGTGAAACTGAAGGATTACTTTTTAGACCACCTACAGCAGCTTGTAAAAGTAAAGTAGGACAGATCTTCGCTCCCGCGCGATCTGCTTCATCTAAAGCGCTCTCACATTCTCCATCCCATCCTCGTATACAAGTTAAGCAAACTGCACGCATTTGTGACATCATAGCAGATGGTCCAAACTTTTTTATACCTTTTTCCGTCATCTCTAATGCTGCATCCAACTGGCGACGCAAAATCAATGATACCGCTCGTAAATAATAAATATCAACAGTACTATTAAGTTTAAAGTCAAAACGTGATCCTCTTGTTAAGCAACCCTCTTCCAAACATTTAAGAAGTCTTTCGCTAAATTTATAACACCGCAAACAAAGAAAGAATGCAGCAGCTATTAGAATTGGATTTCTAGAATCGACAATATCTGGTATCCAGAATCTTTCCTCTTCTCCACTCATTTCGACCCATCGGTGATAAAAAAAAATCCATTCCCTCGGCAACTCAAAAGACTTTCGCATTTTACGTGCTGCGACGAAAGCAGCATATATATTTCCTTTATTGTGATGCAATGCATGCAAAGCTGCCCAACCGATTGTCCCGGTAGTTCCATCAGAAGTATCACCTTTAACAGCTATACGAAATGCCGCTGCTGCTATTTCACCAGAATTGTCGTTACCATATTCAGTGCCTCCAAAAATCCAAAGCAAATATCGATTCCTAGTTTGAGCACTTAAAGCTTTTACAAGAAAGTTACGAGCCAAATCGTCATTTCTTTCTTCCAAAAGACGTAAAACTTTTGCAAGTAATGGTCCAGGTTGTTCTGGACTTGCTTCTAAATTTTTTTCGATGTGATGTTCTGCAATTCTTTTATCGCCAGCTATTCGGCATCTAGCTGAGGCAACTGGAGAAGAGAGACGCGATGGTGGGGTCTGGGGTGCGAATGATGATGTCACTGCGCGACGACAAGCAGCATGCTGAGCCGTAACTATATCTTGCCATTCAGTTGATGAACAATTGGAAGCTGGCGGAAACTGTTTGAGCATAGACCTTATACGTAATAGTAGACGATTGGCAGCCGTGCGTTTGATCCCTTGAGTCACTTGCGCAGAACCTTTACAGGCTAGGCCGCTTAGTTCTTTGTGTACAAATAATGCTCCACATTCTTTCTTTATATTGTTTATGTCAATAGCAGTATCATCAGAAGATATGTCTATACATAATTCATCAACAGGTATCGCAGAACCTTGAGGTGAAGGAAATCCGATGACTTCAAAAAGTGAAGCAATCTTTGCGTTAGCAGTTAAAGGATGAAATAAATCAAATCTTATTACTACATATGCAATATGACCATATTCATCTGTCACTAGGTCTGTTTCACGTGCAGTATTCTTTGCACTGGTTGGGGGTAGTTCTAATAAACCACTTATACCATCAGGTAAAATAGCTTCATTATAATGTAAAAGTTTTGCACATGTAGTTATCCCAATTTGCCCAAGTTCTAAAAGAACTCCTGCATCTACAAATGCCATATATCGTCCCCGTACATCTATTTTACCAACTCTTGGTACACCTGCTATGTCAATTAAAAACGGTGATCTTAATCTATCACGAAGTTTTGTAGAATCTACAAGAATTCGTTTCATAGCATTCCAATAAAATGAATTACAAGCCTCATTGTCATTTAATTGTAAATCTGGCGGTATAAATTTATCTTCTCTAGGAATATTAAAACTTGTATTAGCCGCGAGACCGCCATTGCTTGCAGAAGCCCATAGAATTTTTTGTGCACTATTACTACTTAAAGACATACCAAAGTTCACAGATGAAGGATCCAAGATGTCATTTAAACCTACTGCACTTATGAAAACAGTTCCTTCTCTTACTGATGGTAAACAATGGGCGGAAATCATCGTTAGCATTAAAGGAATTGTAGTTCTATCTGATTCTCCAATTGACTTAGCTAAAACTTTAACTTTACAGTCTGTTTTTAATCCTGTATTTATGTAAATCATAGGTACCTCGATAAAGATGTGTTCTTCACCTAATATTAAAGGAAACAAATCGACAGTAGCTCCAGCACGATTATCAACATTAAGAAGAGGATCTGGATCTTTGGTACATTTCCCACCAACAAAACGAATTAGAAATATTAGGGGCTGGTCAGCAATCAAGGATTGATAATAGGATTCTTTTAAGTCCAATGGTAAAGCTTCTGAATACAGTTTATGTTTATTATGCCATTTTGTCTCTAATATGACTTGACCATTAAATATAGTCAAAAATAACCAATCACCTGGACCGAGGCCTTCGCCTATTAGTTCTAAGGAAAGACTAACAGACCGTGGACTACTCAAAATATCATCAAATTCTCCATACGTACTCGATTTCTCGGTTAATGGTGTTTTCAAACCTTTCTTAATTTCTTTAGGAGCCATTTGTTATTAATTTTATTTTATGATTATTTATTAATAGCTTGACATATGTCTTTTTCTTTTTTTGGTAAGTTGTTAATAATAAAAAATAACTAATAAAAAAATATCATACTACTCGTATAATTTATTGTTTTTATTTAAGGTATTGTTTGCTTTTTTTTTTCATTTTAAACTTTACAACATCTAACAATATTTTTAATGGCATCCCACACAATATATTATAAAGTGCAACAAATCATTTATTCAAAAAGATACGAATGAAAGCCTGTTTTTTAATATAGTACGGTACATATGGAAAACGTTTAAAAATTCAAATAAATTTTAAGTCCTTTTGATATATCTCAAATAGTAACTGTCCAATCCTACTGACTGATTTCAGTCACAGTGGCCAATATTATCAAGACTAGCCATCTGCGCAGGACATATTATAATGCACAAGTGTGCACGCAAACGTAAGTGTCCTCTCTATTAGCCCGAAAGCTCGTGACGAATTTTGGGAAGGTCCTTTTGGCAAGTTGAAATTGTGAAAAAATATAATTTCGTGAATTGGCGAGTCCAGTCCTGTGAGTCTGGTATAGCTTTAGCGGTTATTTCATTACTGCGCAGTATATGACATTTTAAAATATATATATGTATATAAATAATATATTCCTTGTACACTAAACGTCCAATTGGACGTTACTTCAACACGACCGACGACGCAAGACCGTTATAACATGCTGTCCGAGACACGGGGGTATAGCACCGCCAGCATCTCCTTACTGCTCACTCACTCACTCAAACCCTCCAGACCACCTTTGAAAGTTTGAAAGATTTTTAGTTCTTTTTGTAACAACTACATTTATAGAAAACGTTTTAGTATATCTCTAGTAAAGTGAGACAACTGTTTTGAGACCAAGTATATTGTCTTCAATTAGATACTATGGGGCATGGGCGTTTTCCAATTACAACACTAAAGCGTATTATGCGGCATAGTGCTCAAATTCGAATTTTTCAACTACAGCAACGCTTCGCACAATCGAGCACTTTGAAAAGTATTGCTTTGGCGTGAACAAAAATAAAAGAAAATATAGGAAGTTTTTTTCGCGTTGTTCGTGTTTGTACGTCAAAGTGCGGCATTATGCTCTGTAATTGGAAAACATGGTATAACTGTCTGTCACATTCTTTATTACTACTAACTTTATGGTAAAATTTCAATAGACAAGCATTAAAACCTCGTTCAAAAGTCAAAACATCTTCTAACGTCGTAAACGTCAATGTCATCTGATTTCATACGTCATTTATTTATACAAATCTGGTTATTGGTCCAGAATAATTAAGATTTAAGATTACATTAAATACATTTAACATATATCCAAATTTTACGAATTATTTTTCTATATTTTGATGAGTAATTACTAAAATGTTAAAAAATGTATACTCTACTTCACGGTTTTTATAAATATATTGTTCAAAAAGACGAGTATTGTGTGTTAATCTTAGGTCTTGACAATGCGGGTAAAACGGTACAAAAATTAAAAAGTGTTATGACTTGGTCACGTAAAAATATAAACTTTATTTATAATAACATCAATTTATTTTTTGCAGACTTATTTGGAGGCTACTAAAACGAAATTTACCAAAAAGTATAAAGCAATGAATCCCAGTAGAATTACTACCACAGTAGGACTAAATATAGGAAAAATAGATGTAGATGGAGTTAGACTTAATTTTTGGGACCTTGGTGGCCAACAAGAACTGCAATCATTATGGGACAAAGTATGGTTCTAAAAGTTACTACTTATTTTATTAAGAACACTTTATACTATTACTTAAATACTCATGGGAATAATTTCAGTATTATGCCGAATGTCATGGTGTTATTTATATTGTTGACTCATCAGACAGAGAAAGAATATCAGAGTCTAAAGAAACATTTGGTAAGTTTATCACCACAATTACAAAACTTATATGTTCATATGTTAGAAATAGAGATTAATATGTATTATATACTGCAACAAGGAAAAAAAATTTTTTATTTCATAATAAATTTTTAGTTTACATTGTTTTTTAATAATGTTAAAAGACAAAGGTCTTAAAAAGTTTGATTTGATTTTAAAAATATTTCCACTTTCGTAGCTGCTATTAATAAAAGAAAAAGCTTAAAGCCTACAGGCTCCACCCGTCGGCCTGGCTTGTTTCTTATTTCAATTTATATATTATTAAGATAAATACTACCTATAAATAAATTATAATTAACTGAAATTATTTTATTTAAACAGATAGAATGATAGCTTCTGAACATCTGTCAGGAGTTCCCCTCTTGGTGCTAGCTAATAAGCAAGACATTCCAGACTGTATGGGTGTGCATACAGTAAAGCCGATATTCAATCAAAATGCCCATTTAATTGGTGCTAGAGACATTATGTTAATGGCAACATCTGCATTAACAGGGTAATTAAAATATTTTTGTGATGTCTTCTTCTTCTTCTTTTTTTGTATGAATACTTTGAACAAAAGACTAAAACAAGTCCACATCTACATTGATAGTAAACTGTAGAAGATTCAATACTTTAATGTTTTTCATGTCTACTAGCTTTAACAAACACTGAACCCAAACAATGTTTTAAAACAACAGTTTTAAAACAGTATACAAATAATAATAGAATAATACTGTAATAAGTAAATAAATGTTAATAAAAAAAATACTTAAGTGTTTATTATAATAAAAAAATGCTAATACATATTATGTATTAGCATTTTTTTATTATAATAAACATATCTCTCTTTCAAGGGGAAGAAAAGTAATGCTTAAAAAACAAAAGAATGTACATTTTTTTTATTTTCATACATCTCATAAATTATAAATCAATGACTAATCTATACTAATATTATAAAGAGAGTTTGTTTGTTTGTTTCAACATGCTAATCTCAGGAATGACTAATCCAATTTGAAGAAATCTTTTTGCCTTAGATAGTGCATATATTGAGAAAGGCTATATTAGTCCGGGAGCCAGGTAAATATTTGGTCGATTATTTCCTCTCAAGCGATAATTAGTGAAATGCATCAGACACTTGTATCATAAAGCTTTGTGAATGTAATTTATTAATTTCAAAATGTAAATTCAAAATTTTATTTTTTAACAAAGTTTGATTATATTATACATATTAGTTTTGAAGTATTTATATGAAAAAATTATTTTGTTGAAGCGTAATGCCAAATAATTTAAAAGAGGTCATTTCCTGTTGTATAAAAATTGTTAGCTGATTTTTAATACACTGCTGTAATTAATAAAAACCATCAGCTGACGGTAAGTCGAAGGAAACCTCGTCAGCTCATGCGTTTAAATAGGCGATAGATGCTCCCGCTTACTCCTGCGTTATGACTTTCAAAGTATCAGCTGACGGTCTTTCCACCGAGATACAGCCAGCTGACATGTGAATTTATTATAAGCTACCATCAGATAAATTTTCAGTTGAAAGGAAATCATTGAAAGTATACATTTTTTCGTGTTTGAGCGACCAGCTGGCGTATAATCCACCATGTTATAGTCAGCTGATTGCTTTCTTTCCTCGAGATATTAGGTTAGGAATAATTTAACAAATTTTCAGGTAAGAGGAAATGATTGAATTTATTTAAAAAAAATTCTTGCGTGCTCGCGTACGTGCATGAAGCTTTAGGATACAACTCTCTGAGGCATTCCACTAATTGTCGCTTGAGAGAAAATAATCGACCAATTTGTATCTGGCTCCCGGACCATATATCATCACGCTACTACGCAAGGAAGCAGAGCAATAATCACAAATGTCAACAAATCGGGCACACTTTCATACATTATTCGATGTTTAAACGCGGGTGAAGCCGCGGGTACTGCTAGTACATTTATAAAATTTCCCTTATACATACTTTGAAGAAAGTAAACAATCCATATGGCAAAATCCAAAAAAGTAGCCTAAAAATTAAAGTTACACCACATTTTTGACTTTAACATTTATTTTGGTAACTCCCATCTATATAATTCTTTAGTGTGAGACTAATAGTTTAATTGACATTAATGTAATGTAGAATTATATTTTTAAATTTTCAGTGATGGAGTAGATGAAGGAATAAGGTGGCTAGTGGATTGTATAAAACGAAACAGTGTAGAAAGACCGGCTCGGAATCATGACGACAATTTATAAATCCGGGCGATTGCGACATCAACCATATTATATTAAATGTTCGCACTACTAATACGATGAATAATAATTAGCTTTCCTATTAAGATAACGATGTGACGCTCCATTGTATTGTACATACAGTATTGACATTTGAAAATAAAACATTAAACGAACTGTGTCTGTATTGCTATCCTTTTTTAGTGATAAATTGTACTTTTGATAAGAGATACGTAATAACTGGATATTTGAGGAGCACCTGCCCTGATAAAACACCTCTGATAACACTACAGTTTGTACTTGTAAACGTAGTGTGACATACTTGTGAAATGTTCTAGTGAATTTAAAGTATTTTGTGCGAAATTTTATTTTTATCATGGCTTATCCCATGTATGAAGTCGACTGGAGTGTTTTACCGCCTGAGCAAAACCGAAGGTAGGTGACAAAATCAAAAGAATTCAATTACCTATATAAATTATAATCAGTTAGATTGTTTACATGATCAAAAGAGTAAAGAAAATATTTTTCGTCAGTTTCATAGCTAAGACCTAAGTATGCAAATACATACATACATACATTACAGTACATGAATTGATAGAATTACAAAAAGATTCCACGTATTCCTTTAAATATGGACAAGACGTGTTGTCACTTTTAGGTAGTCATAATAAATACTCGCTATTATTCTCCTTCTAAACATATCTATAATTAGATTTTAAAAATATTATAATCATTATTAAATAAAAATTAATTAACAGCAAATATCAAAGTCAAGCTTATCGAGCATATAATAAAATAAAAATTACTGAATTTGACTAATATTTATAAAACGTCATGTACTCTAATGCGAGAACGAGCAAGCTGCGGCCTGCGAGTCATGTCATGTCGATCGGCCATGTTGAATTTCTTGCAACGCAGGAAATGTCAGCTGGCGGCTGCCGTAATTTTTCTGTATAAAATCTGTGATAAAAGATTTATCCGCAATTTTTAGTGATATATTATAACACCCAAAATTAAAATAATATTATGACTCAGTTTTACTTTGAAGTGAAAATATGATATTATTGTTTAAAAAAGTGGCATGCGATTTCTCTTGCATTTTTATGGTTTGTGACAAGATAAAATGGTTATAAGCCTGACTAAATTCTCATAATTACTCTTATTTTCCTTACATTTTTTTTAAGTGTTTCCAAGTGATAACTATTCAGTTTGGTTTCGTTCGCTAAGTTACGTTACACCTGTCATTTTGAAGACCGATTATCCTGTGCTCGCAATCTCAAAGGAAAATCTGTATTATTAGTAACCTCATCGAGGGACCCAAGATGAACGGCTCAGAATCTGGGTAATTTTTCATTTATTTAATTCAAATGTTTGAAAGCTATGACGGTGAAAAATCTCGGCAATATCTATCATGATCACTTGTTGTCATAAGAGTCTTCTAAATAAAGTAATAAGTCTTCTATAAGTCTTTTAAGTGTCAGAACATATTAAGCTTTCAATCAATTGCTATGGAATATATTATATTCCATAGCAATTGATTTTTAAAATAACATAATGTGATGTAAACTTATCGATGTTTTTATATTTATGGAGAAGTATGTAGTTTATATAGAAAAATAGTATAAATATAATTATAATAACAATGTCTTTTAAAATTTTTGCTAAGCATTTTAAAATAAAAGTTCAGATTAAATAGAAACATTTCTGTAAAACTAAGCTTGAAAATACTATCAAGTACTACATTTAAAAAATAAAAGCAAGGTTTTTGTGTGGTTGCTGTGGTTTTGTGTAAGTCCATGTATAGTGTAAATTCATATAACAGCCATTTTAGAGTAAAAACATCATTTACTTTACTATTTATATATAATATGATGATTTATTTAATGAAAATTATTCTCATTCTTAAATATAAATTCCAAAAATCATGAGTTTCTTAAATATTGGTGTTACCTATTATCATTGTTACTTTTCACTTAATTTTATTAGTCATTTTATAAATCTGCATGTTAATAAAGTTAAAGCTAGAATTCTTCTGTTTACTTAAAACTGAATTATTTAAAGCTCGAGAGTTCAATAAAGTTCAATAAAGACATTGCTGTAGAAGAATTTAATACAATATATCCTTTTTAAATCATTATTTTTGTTTATAACTTTTTCTGATTTTGTCCTATTCAAGAATGGAAACTTAAGACTGAACATTTACCATAACTATTAATATGGAATAATGATGATAAAAATGTTACCAAAAAAGGGTGTTTATATAAACCACTACTACAATAAACTTAATAATACTAATAAATACATTTTTTATGTTTTCATTCTATGAACTACAATCATCACAAGCAGAGTTATATAGCATAGTTCTATTGTTACAGTCAACAAAGGCATGACATTCAATATAACATTCATTAGACTAAGTACTTATGCTTTATCCAAAGCTATTTATATTATTTATTTCTGTCTGTACGAGAAGGCTTGATTATTACATGTACAACCTCTTTCTAGTATACATATATATATAATGAAAACGTTTATGTACATTGTACATATATGACAAAACCAATTGCTTACTAGTCTTAATTAAAGATGTACAGCACTTTCATTAAAAGTAATTGATATTATATAAAAAAGTGACAACATATCTGTTTGTATATTTTGAATGTCTATGAGAAACCTACATTTATGTGTAAAATTTGACATCAAAATTTTCCTCAAATCAGATTCATGTAAATTTTTCCTTTATTTGTATAATGTTTAGCTTCTAAATACAACATTTTATTCATCAGACTGTAACATCCAAGTTCACTGAACTAGCGACTAGAGTTGAATAAATTTCTTTCATCTACAGGTTTAACCCAGCATTTAACATTGCCACCATAAAGCAAGTGGTAAATGAGGCCATTGAGAGAGGTGAGTATTTTTTATCTAATGTGTATTCTAATTTCTCAGGTACACTGTTATACATACATTTATAATTTTATATTTAACATGTTGAATTGTAGATTTAGTTTTTATGGTACTTTGATAAGTAGCATTTGTAGCATTTACTAAAATATAACCTTTTAATCAGATGTATTTCTAAATTAATCCTATTTGGTGAAAGCTGTATACTATGCTTTTATAGCTATTTAATAATAACTAATCAACTTCTACGGCAATTCTTTTTAAGCTTGATCTATATCTTATTCTAACATTGGGATGTTTTTGTTGAAACTTGGAAGATCAAATACTATGTGCAAGAAGTACATACTGATTAAAATATTTCTATCAATTTTTCATAATCTACACAGTACCGGATTTAGTACCTTAACGCCACCCCTAGGCATAGTAAAAAATGCCGGCCTGTTATCGAAATTTTGAATAAAATGTTGAAAATTTAATTTTTTTTAATTAATAATTTTTTGAAAAATGCAATGAAATAATTTATAAATGGTTTCATTTTTTCGAAAAATGTACTAGTTATTTTTTTTATTAATCATTTTTTGGAAAATAAAAAAACATTTTCGATAATACGAAGAAAAATGTTTTTCTCACACTCTGCATTTTGCTGCCCCTAAAAATTTGCCACCCTGGGCACTAGCCCCGGTTGCCCCTAGTGTAAATCCAGTGCTGTCAAAACAAGATATTACGTCAAATTGCTTAATATCCTTAAAGAAGTAACATTAAATAAACAATAAATCACAACAATGCACTTGAAAAACATCACCCTCCCTCTACGATAGTCGTGTAAGAATTGTCGCACACAATACTTTTAAGTTTCATCAAAGCACCCACCACGCTTTTTTTACTTTAACCAACAATGCACTGATCTATGCTTTTTTGTGTGTGTGTCGTGTAACAGTCGCGCCGGTTTCAGTACGGATGCAGACACCCACCCGGCTGCGGGATCTCATACGTCAGATAAGAGCAGCGAGGACTGCAGCGGAGGAACGCAGTGTGGTTAATAAGGAATGCGCGTATATTAGGTCCACTTTTAGAGAAGAGGACAGTGTTTGGAGGTAGGTTGAGGTTCTAGTTGATTGTTTTCTATTATTAAATTCTAGTTATAGTTTTAGTATACGTTGTTCTTTTTTGGTATTCTTTTTTTGTATTTCCTTATTTCATGGTCTTATAAGAAAATACAGTGGAAGTTTGATCATGGATTGTCATACCTTTAGGATAAAAAAAATCATATCTTTGTTTGCCGTCCAGGCAGATAAAGTCAACGCACATATATGAATTCTCTTATGCGAAAAGGTTTTAGGTAATTAATTACATGTAAGAATTTTGATTCAGATTCATGGTTGCACCATAAACACAATTCATTAAATACTACTTAGGATAATGTTGTCTAGTTAGAAAAGTCTGTAGTTAAGTGTTCTAAACTATAAAAATTATAATATAATGGACGACGCTATTTCTAATTAAAAAGTTTATACTTAGATGTCGAAACATCGCGAAGCTTCTGTACATACACATGCTGGGATATCCAGCGCACTTTGGTCAGTTAGAGTGCCTAAAACTAATCGCGAGTCCGCGCTTCACGGACAAACGGGTCGGATACTTGGGCGCCATGTTGCTACTCGACGAGCGTCAAGATGTGCATCTGCTGATCACGAACTGTCTTAAGAAGTAAGTTGTTATATCTAAATAGATTTCTTATATGGCACATTTCCAATGTTTGTTCCAACTTTATATGTTCGCTCAGCCCCTTAACTACACGCGTGCTTGAATAACTTTATAGTATACCAACACTATATGGCCTAGTATGCTTTTCTTGATGTACTTATACATATACATTAAGGATAGCCTATATATAGTATAGACTATCATTAAGGTACGGTACAAGTAGTCTATTTCATGCAGGGATAATGCAGCTTCCTACTCATAGGTATAAGAATTTTATAAATCTCATTGTGTTTGTGCGTTTACCCCTTGCGTCCAAACTCTCAAGGTACTTTTTATAACTGTATGTTACATATAATATGTAATCTGGCTGCAATGAGAAACGGATTGATTTGCTATTTTTTCCGCTGAGATTATATTAAAATGATTTCACAAGTTCTAGTCGAAGATATACATACATATATTTTAAAAGGTGTATGTATAACACTTTAGGGATAAAATAATTCAAATAGGTACCTGGATAAAAATCATCAATCAAAATAATAATAAGAAACAAATATAAATAAATGAAAATCCATCTATGACATTTACTAATAGAGTGGTTTCTCTGGTGTGGAGCTTCATACAAATATTTAGGCCCCTTCCTGACTTGGCGGTGCGGTATCCATGCAGTAAGTACGCTCTGTAAATCTATATTTATATGCATATAATATATTTGAATGCACGCTTCTGATTGGAGCGGGCTGCGCGGGAGAGGGGCGGTAAACGTGTGGCATACTGCGGCGCAGTACGGGCAGCCAGTAAAACCGTTGATACCGAGCGTAAAACTCCAAGATTTTTCAAAGTTGCTGCAAGATTCAATTGTTTTACACCGAAAACATGCCGAAAGTATACCGATAAGTGACGAGATCTGCCCGATTTCAGTAAGCTCTCGGTAATACCGCTATACAGATATCGCACCGCCAAGTCAGAAAGGGGCCTAAGTTTACGTAATATAAACGGTATTAAAGGGATTACTATTCTATATAATATTAAAGTGCCACACCTGCCCTCTCTTTATTCGGATTTCGCCTGTCATATATTCAGGTCTAATTACGAAACCTTAATACCTACATCCTGAGTCTAATAATATTTGACTACAATTTACCTCGTATCTCTATCTTCCAGTTAAAACTCTATAATAGGATTTCGATTCAGTAACTATTTAAAAAGAATATCTAGTTTTGATAGTAAAACTAAATAGCACAACAATTTTCACAAGCATTTCTCATTTTTACAAATAACCATTATAAACGCGAAAGTGTGCTCTGTTAGCGTTTTGTTACGTGCTAATACTTTCTGGTAAATAGATTTTTAAGATATTTTACAGATTCTATACTAATACAAATTGTTAGGAGGTTTGAAAATTCAGTTGCTATCTTAGAAAGTACGCTAAAACTTGGAGTGCGTCATGAGGACGCTAAAAATCGGATTCGGAGAAGCGGAATGACAAATAATGTTCTATCGTGAGTGAGAATTATAGAGCGATATATGCTCAAGGTATATAAGCGCCAAAACAGTTTTTAATTCATTCATTAAACAACCAATCGAAAAATGAAATTCGGTAACTGAAGAAATACTTCTAGGTTTCGCGACAAATATGGACGGCAGTGACCCATGATCAAAAACCCTATAAGTGTGCAAAAGATGTATTTTTCGAAAAAAAATATATTGAGAAAATTTTCATCGATCGTGTTTTCAAAGGCAATTCAAGATAAAAGTCTGAAACATCAAAGCGGTTAACTTTCACATGATTGTGAGATAAATAACGATGTCTAGGTACAAAATTGCCATATGGTCGAGTCAACTTTTGTACTAAAATTGTCTCCTCAAAATTGTCGCTGGCTACCGTTTAAAAGTTGGTGAAAACTGTAGGTATTCTTTAAGTATGTTAAGGTAAAGCCATAATAAGTCACTTTGAATATAACCGACAAAGTCGAGGACGTTAACTGATTTCTAATATCTCTGAGTCTTTTTGCTTTCATATTAAATAGCGAAGATTGCAATTTATCGATCTTTGGAGAATTATCTTGTAATTTATTCTAGAGTCGTGTTAAAAAATTAAGAGAAATAAGTTTTTTTTATATCATAGTTATATATAAATTTACAGAGATAAAGCTATATAAAATATGTATAGCTTTTATAAAGGATTTAAAATTTTAAATATATTGAACTGAAATACACGGTTAGTTGAAGCCGAAGTTATGTAGTTAAAGGTTTATTCGGAGCGGAAAGAAGCCATTCACAAGGGATTACCGGCACGTGCGTACTTTGATAGGGCATTGATTTCAAATACTTGCTCCCTCGAGTAATTAGTATGATATTTAGTACGGTAAATTTTGAAATAATATTTATTTAGTATATTATATAGGTACATACATATGGTGTCGTTTTTTTATCTATACTAACATTATAAAGAGATTAAGTTTGTGAGGTTGTAGGTGGTAATCTCTGGATCTACTGAACCGATTTAGATGAAATTTGTTAAGAAGATAGTTTGAGATCCTGGAAAGGACACTTTTTATCCCGATAATTATCATTTAAGGGGTAAAAATGGGGATGAAACTTTGTATTGGGAACCAAGCTAGGAACGAACCCGAGCGAAGCGAGGTTGAATCGCTAGGAAATCTATACTAATATTATAAAGAGGTAAAGTTTGTGATATTGTGAGTTTGTGAGTTTGTGGATTTGTGAGTTTGTGAGTTTGTGACGTTGTAGGGGGTAATCTCTGGATCTACTGAACCGATTTTCAAAATTCCTTTACCAATAGAAAGCCACATTCTTTCTGAGTGTCATAGGCTTACTAACCCGAAGATTGAAAAGGCTTTTTCGTGGTAGCCGGATTTGCAAAGTAAGTCGGAGAAAAAACGGTCGAACGAAAACGTTTCTTACGAACGCTGCCTTAACGATGAGAGATATATGATTATGTTCTAGAGAAAAGTTGTAGAGCTTAATAATGCCTACAAAAAAGTCAGCGATAGCATATGTCTAACTTTTATATTTAAGTCACAAAAAGTATTTTTTTATATTAAAAAAATAAATTCAATCGGTAGGTAATGTTTATTGGTCATATAATTATCAACAATTTTGAATTCTTATCAAAATAAGTAAATTTATCGTTTAAAATGTTTAAAACAAAAAACTTTTCCCTTTTACTGCATATAATTTGGACAAATGGTTCAAGAGATAATACGATGTACACTTAGGTATGGAACCGCGAACCCGTCGTAGCCTATTGATATTTCTATAAGATGGTTTTTTTTCATAGATAATACGTCAATCTATCTATACTAATATTATAAAGAGGTAAAGCTTATGAGTTTGTGAATTGTGAGTTTGTGACGTTGTAGGGGGTAATATCTGAATCTACTGAACCGATTGAGATGAAATTTGGTAAGAAGATAGTTTGAGACCCTGGGAAGGACATAGGATACTTTTTATCCCGGTAATTACCCCCTAAGGGGGTGAAAATGGGGATGAATTTTTTTATGGGGAAGCAAGCTAGGGACGAACCCGAGCGAAGCGAGGGTGAGTCGCTAGTGATAAAAATAAACTAATTCATAGAATAGGCTTAGAATTTCTTATAACTAATTTGTTTACTATACTATATGTGTTGTGTTGATGTTTTAACTTCAGTTACAATACATTTTTGTAATCGTATTCATTTATAAAAAATATTACGTTGGAAATACCGACAGCGCTTGTGCCGTTTTTTTTGCAAAGAAGTGATGCAAATCTGTGTCACAACTCGGCATAACCAAGCCTTAAAATATTGCATTTTTATTTAGAGTTGGTTCAGTCTATGGAAAATATTAAAAAGTCAAAAAAATATTAGAAAGCTTCCTGTATACTTGTCTAACTTTCAGTAAATGTATATAATGCTAGCCGTCACCCGCGCGCTTTGCTGGCCGTACGTAAATGTTTGTTTTGGTCTTCAGAGACCTTTATGTATACTTAGGTTTTTGTTAATAAATTAAATATTCTCGTTAAATAAAAAAATATACAAAAAATAATAGATCTGTGGAAGTGGTTCATATTCTTCTACCGTTTCGTCGTACCGCTGATAGCCTGCAAAAAAACTGAACGTATTTTCTAAATTTATAGCTAGGAACATTCTCGATGAAGTCAGCTTTCAAACAAACAAAAAACTAAATTAAAATCGGTTTATCCGTTTGGGAGCTACGATTCAACATATAGATATACACTATACAGACACACAGACACACGTTAAACTTACAACTCCCGTCTTTTTGCGTCGGGGCTTAAAAAAACACTTCGATCGTTTACTCTGTTTCTATGTGAAATTTTAAAGGATATAACAATAAATAAATATAAGAACTTTTTAATACGCAATTAATTTTGCATGAAGTAAAAGAACCTTCTGGCAACCTGTCAATCGAATTTGGGTTAATATCCTATTTTTTTTTAAGAATGCCAATCTTCCCAAAGGAAGAGTATTTATTTGTATTTAGTATTTAAAAAATACATGCAATATATTATACTAATATTATAAAGAGACAGAGTTTGTTTGAAAGCGCTAATCTCAGGAACTAATAATCCGATTCGAAAAATTCTTTTTGCATTTGATAGCCCTTTCATTGAGGAAGGCTATAGGTTGTATATTATATAATATACAGTCTATCTATTCCATACTAACATTTAAAACGTAGTTGCTTATATTAAGGCTGGGCATAGTTAGAAGATTCGGACTAAACAAAGTTGCAAGTAATAAAGGCAAAAGGTTAAGCATTAAAAGGGAGGGCTTATAGGCGAGGCGCGAAGTCTGTTAAAGATGCTTTTATTAAGATTTATGTTCACTTTGGATTTATTATCATACGATGTTAGTTGTACTTTTTTTAAAGAATTCATTGATTTTACATCTGTAGGGATCGATTATTATATTTTTATTCTGTATAAAGCTTTATTAAATGTTTTTCTTCATATTACGTTGGTTTTTTTTTAATTTTTTATTTAATTAATCTAGCTTAATGAAAAATTCTAGAATTCCTGTTTTCATCAGTAATTTTGATATATCAATAATTAAATCAAATATAGTGTGTTTTAACCGTTAGTTGATTCAAATCGGAGCAAGAAACATAGAAGGGTTCCATTCTAACAAGAATATAGGTAGCCCTAAATCTTAGCCACTCCCTCGGGGAATGAATAGGCGGCTGCCTCGGATATAGCCTAAAAAAGGTTCACGGAGATAGCTTACCTATTTATACTGTGTTGCTTTATTTAAAACATTTTGATGTAGAATGTAGATTAGGGTCGATTATTATTTTTTTGTAATTTTGTAGGTTTGTTTGTGTAAATGCATTACAAAAAAAGCGCGCAACTTCTATGAACATATTGGTGTAAAAAAAAAAGAAAGTATTGTCTATCTAAAGTTTTCTTTACTAGGGATAGGACATAAGCTCCAAACAAATTGTGTCAAATTCCTATATCTTGTAAAGGATAACAACAGAAAGATAATTTGGGATCCGCCATAAGATTACTCTCAAAATGTTACTAGTTAAGTTTAACGTGACACTATAAACTAGAGTAACACGAGGATTACGTCTTGTTGACTGAGCCGTCGTGATCCGGTCGCGCTCTGATTAACGTTTTAATTGAAAGCTGTTAGTAGAAGGTTTTGTCTTGCGTTTCTGTTTAATGAATAGAAGTAAAGTTAGTACTGAAACAAGAATATCTCTTAAAATTATATATCTATTTAGATAACTAAAATTGGAAGTGTCTGTTTGTAATGTTAAAATTACAGCTATTTACTAAATGCATATTGAATTATTTACGATATTTATACTAAAAATACAATTTTATAATTTTTTGTCTGTATCTGATTGTTCCGGCTAATCTCTGAAATGGTTGGACTGATTTTGACGGGACTTTCACTGGCAGATAGCTGATTTTATAAGATGTCTTCGACAAACAACATTTAATGTTATATATGTAAGCGTATGAATATTGTACATATTTGTAAAAGTTATTTTAAAAGGTCTTTAGGCGTACTCTGTAATTAAGATACCCATTCATTAAATTAAATTTTCTTTTTAATGGCTCCAAAGCGTGCCAGTTGAGCACAGTTATTTAGCCATACCCAATTGTATTTTGGGACTCCAATTTAAGGCGACATGTCGATGTACCATACTCATATAGCTCTTAAAATTTTGTACCTTATCCATCGTCTATAACCATGAACGAATTAACCACTGGACTAGACATATAAGCGGACGTACCTTTATCGGTCTTCTCAGTAACCAGGAGATTTTAGGCTTGGTCGTTTGTTTTTTGCGTCAGTCTCAAGCACTTAATTGTCAACAAAACATCTCCCAAAAATGACTAAATGTTCTGTTAAATGATGTAAAAACTATAACGGCAGAAGCAGCAGTATTTCTTTTCACTTGTAAATACATTATTTTATTACATTTATTGTTATTTATCACACAATTTAATTAAATGTAAAATAAAATGTCATATTATCCAACTATGTTAAATATAGTCGATATTTCTATGTATTGTTGACATCTGACAACCATCATAAAATCCCTGGATTATACCATTCAGAACAAATGACTAAACTGTCGAGTGAGTCCATTTGACATCGACTAGTGCTTGACAATGTCGAAAAATATATCGATATTTGACGAAATTACTAAACGAATTGTGTTATTTGTACAGTACAATAACATAAAATACTTTTACCACAGTATCCTACAATCTGATGACAATAAATTTATAAAAATATTTTCTAAATCAAATAAAAATATAAATGCAAAAATTATAATTAGTATGTGTACTTAATTTTTTATTTTATTTTATTCCACATTTATATACTTTGGAATATTATTCCATTGTAATAATAATAAAGATCATTTTATTTCAACACATAAATTACACAAAATCAAACAATAATGTTTTAGCACTAAACTTCTGGGTTGGCGATTTGTAATAAAACACTTTACCACTTGCACTAATTATTTTACTTTCACTATCCAACACTCACTTTAATTTGCAATCTCTTTTTCTTTTTCCTAATTTCACAAATGTTTATTAAGAACTGAGCAATAGTAGGACAGTGTCACATTTTTATAACTACCCGAGACAATCAATTGCCAATTAAAATAGTTCAATAACAGAATCAACAAAATCACTTTATTTAATTAAATTAGCTTAATATTTTTTTTAATCTTTACAAAATAATATTTATTATATATTAATGGAATATATACCCGATATTCATTTGTTCATTAACATTATTATAAGGCAACAGAATGTAGCCATCAATGCCATCGTATTTATATAAATCAAATTAAAAAATAATTATTATTTGACACATTATTATTGCCTCTTTAATTCATTTATTTTAATTTATTAAAATTAAAAGAAGAAGAATAAATTAAAAGATGTAAAATATGATGACTATGCTAACCAATGTCTAAAATGTCATTCATTGGTTCATCGATATATGTATTTTATCGATTACGTTCAAGCACTAGAAATATTGTATTGTGTATCAGTGTTTATAATAATTTAATAAAATCTTTGTGTGCGTTATGCGTCACTTGGTTGAACTAGTTTTCATACGTTTGTATTTTATGTCAGGTCCAGTCTCTAATTCGTTCATGTCTATAACCTATAGGCGCTTATTTGTGCTTAACGTTAAGTAAGCCGTAGACAATTTACATGAATTAGCCGGTATATTCCAATGCTTGCCGTAACTATCGCACGGTTAATTGTATGTCGAAAACGTTTTCATGCTCTCAATTAGCCTTTTTCGTCGCTCTAGCTTATTATTATGTTATACGTTAGCATTTTTACTATAATTGTAAGCTAAAATGTGCAAAAAAAAGCTAAAAGCTGGAATGGAAAATGTACCCGGTAGCCTAAGCTGCCTCACTAGTAAATATGTAATTATTAATTAGCTACTATTAGAACTTGTTATTGCTAGTTTAAACTTCCGATCGCTACCAAACTTCACATGATCACCCGCTCGGCTAATCTGAATATTTGCTTGCCTGAAAATTTAATCGAAATCGTTCCAGCTGTTTTGGAGTCCACAGGGAACATACGCACAAACATACATATATAGATTCCACAAATGTTATTCTTACTATCTAATCTTATATTCAAAAATTTCGAACAACATATAAATACAATATTTTTGGACATAACGAAGCTCTTCGTTCGTCGCATGTTGCTTTTCTTTTTAATTGGATTATTCGTTGTCGCTGTTCGGTCCTCAGAAAATCTTGACATAATTGAATTTGTATAATGATCTCGACTATTTGGATCGTTCGAGCAATACCTGAGTGTCGTTTCTAACCGCTATTTCTTTGCTTAATTCATACTTCACAGTTATACAATAAATATATATATATATATATATATATATATATATATATATATATATATGCAATGACCCTACTTGCTGTGCCAGCGGTCGCGGGTTCGATTCCCGCTGAGGGCATTTATTTGTTTATCATGGGTGTTTATATTTAAAATATACGTATATGTATTGAATGTTTCATGTGTGTAGTGTACCATTTGGTATCCCTATCACAATCCTTGTAGCTTACCATGGAACTAGATGTGGCCGTGTGTTAATGTATATCCCAGTATATTTATTTTAATTTAGAAAAGCCACAAAGGACATATTTACATTTTTATTCCGAGAAAGGAAAAGGATTTTCTAGTAAAAGTAGGATAGAAAAAAAATTTACTAATATTAACGGAACTTGCAGGAATAGGATTCTTACAAAAATAACATCTAAAACTATCATGAAAAAAAAATCCACGGATTACGGTGGGAGCTTTATTTTTTTTCACACAGGGTGTAGTGTGATCTGAAGCAAGCGATTACAGATTGCTTTTTCATTTTCACTTTATGTACAATGTACATGCATATAATGTTTTTTTTTATTTATGCTTTACATCTATCTCGATGGACATATCGAGTGATGATTTATAGAAAGAAAAAGTGGAAAAGAACTAGGAGTTTGAACGAGCATAAGATAGAAGTTCGTAGAAAATAGAACCTTCTACCATATGAGTAGTTGGACTCGCGACATCTGAAAACCGACAAAAATCGCTACGATACAATTCGATATGATATAAATCATCGTCATTATTTGTACTTGTTTATATTAAGTTAAATTATGGTTTATTGTTGCTACTGTCTACGGTTCGTTTGTATTATTATATTATTTTTTTATTTTTTTGGTATTTAAACTCTAAAGCCGGTCCCTATAGGCGCGTAGAAGTGAGAGCTCTAGTTGTTTATATTTCAAACTTATTCGGTTCAAATATAAAGTTTTGATTAAGTCACCATCGTTCGAGTTTAGGTCTAATAAAATTTTTCATGCGAAGAGGAAAAATAATATTCATATTAAAATGTTAAATAAGTAAGAATGACATATTTTTTATTCTATCGAGATCCATTTATTCTATAAATTATTTCAATTTTGTATAGAATTTCATGTTGAACCATGAAGTATTGAATTTTCAGTTATTAACGAATGTAAGATTCATCGTTATTTATTTCAATTAAATGGGGAAAACTATAAAAACTCATCATAATCTTAAAAATTTAAGAACTCGATAAAGTCTGTAGCGACTTAAAAAGAAATCTAACAGATAGTTCTCTTTTTTATTCAGAATCATCTTTAGATCTATATAAAATCATTATTCTGTGTATTTATACTACTGGATGGTTTTTAGCTACGGGACCTGGTAGGTAGCTGTTGGGCAGATCAGGATTTTTTCAAGACCAAACGAGATCTGTGGCAGGACAGCGTCTACCAGATCCGCTCTTTATATACGCTAGAGTTCGCCGAGTGGTCGAACTTCGACCATGATTATTATTGATTTTTTTATTTATAAAACTAAAGCTCGTCAATAGCTATTAAACTCTACATAATTCTCTATTTGACCACCGACTTTAACAATAAACAAAAGAGTATATATGCGTGTGTGTGTCAAATACATGGTTAGTGCGTGTAATGTTTTTTTATTATTTTAATGTATTTCTTATGCATAATTTAAAAAAAAATTAGCATTGCTCCTTCTCTATATAAACTATAAGTGAAATTTCATACTCCTCCGTCCGCGCAATTTTTGTAAAAAGGGGTACAAAGGTTTTTCTTCACGTATTAATATGTAGATAATAAAATTATTCTTACTAAAATCGATCCAGCCGCACCTGAATGCGATTCCAACCTTTTAACTTATTATAAAACTGTACCCTAACACTAAAGTTTCTAATAATACTAAATAACGTTTTATTATTCACAGTGACCTAAACAGTAGCACACAATTCGTAGTCGGCCTAGCCCTCTGTACATTAGGCGCGATTGCTTCGCCGGAAATGGCTCGGGACCTCGCGTCGGAAGTTGAAAGGCTAATAAAATCCCCAAACGCATACATAAAGAAGAAGGCAGCGTTGTGCGCCTTCAGGATAATACGACGTGTGCCTGATCTGATGGAAATGTTCCTACCGGCCACCAGGAGTTTGCTGACAGAGAAAAATCATGGTAAGCATGTCTGTAGAAATTATTTTTATACATAATTTTTGTTCTTTCAATTCAATTCTCTTGTTAATGGCTTCAAAGCGTGCCAGTTGAGCATATATTAATTACTTCGCCAATGTCACGTAGAATGGAGAAGATACGAAGGAGATTCAGTAAATTTTTGTGGTTTTGTGCGATGCTTTGATTAGCTGTCTACCTCGTTGGAAGTCACAGGTTCGGTTCACGTATAAGGTAAATGTTTGCGTTGATTTTAAATATGTTTAGTAAAATAACTATCTTGACACTTTCGGTGGACGAAGGTGGATATTTTGTGGCTGATTCTGCTTTGTCTTTCTTTCATCCTATATAAAATGAAATCATTTTAAATATAGGTAGACGAATATTAATCATAGAAACTTTAAAAATTCTACACGATATCCAACAATAGATTTAGTGAAATTAGGTTTTATATTATAAAACTTTGTATCAAGTTAAATTAGTTTCCGCAATTTTGTTGGAAAGAAGTACATATATATTTAGTAGGTAATGCAACATATAAATACAATGTTATATAAGTCGAACGCTTTTTTTAGAATGCAATAGAAATGAGAATAAATCCATTTTCATTTCCATTTGAGACGACAGAGTTATAACTGTCTGATATTTAGAATTATTAGTAGGTATTTTTTTTGTATTGTAGTTGCCGTTGTTAGATAATAAGTGTTATTCGTTGAAAATTGAAATACATTTACGTACTTGCTTGTTCGACACAAAAGCATTGATTCATAACAAAAACTGCCATTGCCATTTAATAAAACAATTGCAAACTGATTAGACATGATTATTTTTATTATTTTTTATACATCATTATAGCATATTAGAGAAGATAACCTTTATAAGGTTAGTTATAGTATTAAAAATATAAGTAGGTCGAATTCAAATAAGTATAAATATAAATAATATGTATTTTTAACTCCTAACGCAAACAATGGGGTGAAGCTTAAATATTGTACTTATATATTTTATCTATGGCAACCATTGTATCTATGGGTATCGTAGCTCTTTAATGGATGAACAGATTTTGATCGAGTTTTTTTAAACATAATTTCTGTTTTAAATGAATTAAAACTACAACTACAATGTTATTACTCAAATTCAGCGTAATTTTATTTTTTTTTACCAGGTGTCCTCATCACTGGTGTTACGCTCATCACAGAAATGTGCGAGAACAGCCCGGACACACTCAACCATTTTAAAAAGGTACGTCGAATATACAGTTTCCATTTTGAGTTAAGGTTCATTTATAACTGGTCACATAGTGTGAATACTTTTAGATTGTTTGCGAATTGATTAGACACGAATTGTTGTAGGTTACACTTTGTGTATATTTGTTGTGTATTTTTAGGCATATTGTTTAAGTTAAGGTTATTTTATGTTTCTTTTCTTTTTATGAAAAAATATAACGTTTTTGAAATATATTATTTTTTAAATATTGAAAATCCTATTGTACGTATGATCGTAAAAAATTGACATCCTTAAAATTCACTTGTGTCTATTTGTCGATGACACATGTGTTAGACCTTACTCTCGCTTTAACAGGTAACCTTATTTAGACCACTAAATATTCATCCTATAGGTACTAAAATACTTATAGGTATTTATATACCGGCAAAGTCTAAATTAAATTAATTATTGCCTTCTGGTCACGCTATCACTGGCTGGCTGTGTTGTTACTGAAGTATCAAATCAATATTAACACCTCCAGGTAAATTTCTAAGAAATTAATTGAATTTCTAAGTAATCTATTGTTTACTGTAACGTCGGCGTGTCCGCGGTCGTGAAGGGACTAAAGTTGTCCCATAATCGAGTTTACAAATAAGTTATTTGAAAAATTAAGTCTAAATTTATAAAAGCAAAGCAAAGTATTAGGCCACCAAATATTTCTGGAATAAATTCTATTTGATACTTACGTAGGATAAGTACAAAATTATGAGATTTCATTATTGTAACAAATGTAGTTTTAAGGCGCTCTTTTCCAGAATCGCCGCTCCCTAGGCGCCAGCGCGCGACGACCCGTTTCATTTTATCTGTTTTTCGCCTATTGCCATAAATATAAGTTAATAAATGAAAATCTGTTTCTCCGAATACCTAAATAATGACAAGCTAAATCTATGAGTATAACTTTCATATCATATAATAATGTATTTTGTGTGTATCAGAGATTTTAAGGTATTTTTAGACCTATCTTTGAATTTTTTTTCTATCGAGTGAACTATTGCCAATCGTGTTTTGGCCTCTCCGGGTACTTAGCTATTATCCTTAACTATAACATGTATGAATTTTAGAACTATATGTATTATATTCGTGGTTTTATAATGGTTCAAAATATCCTAAATTCTGGAAAAGAGCGCCTTAAAGAGCAATTGTTGAGTATTTCGTTGGATCTTAGCAGACTGCCTTTGGAGCTTTTGATAGCTTCTTCACGAACTCGCAATACTGAAATTCAACTAAAACGTTGAAATTGACGATTTAATAGCTAGTTAAAGACAATTTAAGTTAACTAATTAACTATACTTTGATTTGAAAATATATTTTGGGGGTAGTGAAAAAACATTTTACCTGTCCTGGAACCCATCCAACCATATAATTTTTGTACGACGTATTAAATTGGTTTAGTATTAGTAATCGAGTTGTCTCTATAGTATTTATGGCAATAACGATAATAAAAAAGTATAAACATAATTAAGGTTATTATATATACTAAATTCGAATGTTTGAGCTAGTACAGTTACAGTGTACACATGTATAATAGAATTCCACAATCGATTTTGAGCTTGCCATTTAAACAGTTTAAGTCTAAAATTAAAAATGTATTAGTGAACAAGGCTTATTATACTGTCACAGAATACTTCGTAGATATCAATGTGTGGAACTAATATCTGGTTAGGTCTCACGTAGGATGAATAGATTATTATTATTGTATTACAATATTATACACAATTATTATTTTAAAAGAGCTACTGTTGAGTTTCTCGAAGGTTCTTCTCAGCAGTACTGACTTTCCGAGTCCGTAGATTCCTCACGAACTGACTGTACTTACATTTAATTTAAATTTGAAATTGACGATACAAAAGTGATTGTAAAAGTCGATTTGAATAGAGTATATTTTGATTTGATTTGAGTGTGATATACGCTTTCTACTACTTCACACTACCAGAAGCACACGTTCGAAGAATTTGAGTGAATTTCTAAATAGTTTATATATTTTTGATTCTTATCAACCTCTTTTTATCAAAGTATCGAACACGCGAATGGAACAGCGGCCAAAAATTATTCTCTGTCGGAAAGTTAATAAAAATAAACATGTAGATCCAAATATACATCTTGAGCATCACATTTAAGTACTTGGGCTCGAAATCACAAGACAATTTTGTATTATAATATGTATTCAGCCTTTTTTATGTCCCACTGCTGGGCACGGACCTCCCTTCAATACCGAGGGATCAGGCCATAGTTCATCACGCTGGCCAAGTGCGGGTTGGCGGACATAACATGTCTTTCAAAAACTTGCTAGGTTTTATTATAATACATATACGAGTATAAGCCGTCATTACACACCGACTTCGAAAATATTTGATTAGGTATGTATAGTAAATGAAAACTACCAATCAGTTATTTTTTACTTTTTAGTGCTTTTGTTTGAAGTCGGTTTTTATTTTTTTGTTAAAAAGTTTTTATATTATAGCGGCAATAGAAATATATACTCAGTAAATCTGTCTATTACGGTTCATGAGATACACCCCGCGGATAGACAGACGGGTGAACAGCGGAGGTTTAGTAATAAGGCTCCGTTGGCACCCTTCGGGGACCCTGAAAAAGACAGGACAAACTAGCTAGCTAGTCTAATACAAAGTCCCTTCACCTATAATTTATGAAAATCGTTTAACTTTTAACCTATCTATACTAATATTATAAAGAGGTAAAGTTTGTGAGTTTGTGACGTTGTAGGGGGAAATCTCTGGACCTACTGAACCGATTTAGATGAAATTTGCTAAGAAGATAGTTTGAGACCATGGGAAGGACATAAGATACTTTTTATCCCGGAAATCATGCCTTAAGGGGGTGAAAATGGGGATGACAATTTCTATTGGGAAGCAAGCTAGGGATGAACCAAGGCGAAGCGAGGATGGTGTCGCCAGTATATAATATGTATAATAATAATTACTAATACAGTAGTCAAACAAATATTAATTTTAAAACAGTGTTCATTTTGAATAGTCAATTATATGACTTTGTATGTATATACAAGAATAACAACTAATAAGACTAAGTGTAAATATGCGATATTTACGATGTTTTTCAATGATGTTATTTTTCCTATAATATTATGTTAACTGTTTAGGTATGCTTACTTGATGTGCCATATTTACTAATGCTTTGTTTAAATAAATAAATAAATATGTAAAACTTCGAAAATATCTGATTAGGTATCTATTCTAAATGAAAACCCCCGTTTAGTTATTTTTTACATTTTAGTGCTTGGATGCCGTTTTTTTTTAATTTTTTTATTATATGTACCTAGGTATAGATGATAATAATAACACTTTATTTTCTCAAAAAAAAGTTTACACTTGTGAATTAACATTTGTATCATATGTTAATTTTACATTAGATTAGATAACCTTCCTCAATAAACGGGATATCTAATGGAAAAATATATTTTTAAATCGGATTAGTTGTTCCTGAGCATTTATTATTATTTATGATTCGAAACGAACGAACTCTGCCTGTTTATAATATTAGTATAGATTTGTAAATAATGCTAGGTATAACGCATACAAAGACAAGGAAACTCACTCAATCCCCTGCAGAATTGACATCAAACAATATTATCTTTATATAATTTATTGTAAGTATATGAACTACTAAACAGTAACAAAAAAATATATAATGTACTTAAAAGAAATCGTTTTAAAACTTGTGTCGATCAATCTCGTTAGACGGGTTTCAATCAAAAAGAAATTGCCGCTCGACTTTTAAATAGAGGCAAGTGTGCGCTGAATACTTAAGTACTTGTGGAAAAGTATTTTCTTTTACATAATTTGTATATCTTAATAAAGTCACCATCTAATAAGATTTTTAGTCGAGTTTATGATCGATATTAATCATAATAGCAGCAATGAAATAGTGTATTGCAATAAGATTTTTATTTCTTAACCATTTTCAACTCCTGCTTTAGACGTTTCTCTTGAGTGTTGGTATTCGAATTGTTATTATAAATGCGAAAGGTTTTATGTGTGTATGTTTGTTACTAATGCACGCTGAAACGGCTGGACCGATTTGGATGAAACTCACCGTACGTAACACACTCAGAGATTCAGAGATTCGAGCGAACCAGATACTTGGTAACTATTGTTAGCTTCAAATAAAATTGCTCTTTTGATGTTTCCTATTATTATTTCCGACAAAGCAACGTTGGTGACATACAATATTAAATCATTGCTCCCCATTCCTTATAAGGTCAATCAAGGTCGACTACATTCAATCAATGACCCCGTGGCCAAAACTGATAGCAAATTTTGTGTTTAGATTTTATAAATCTTCTGCGTTGTAGAATGTTTTCCATGTCCATTTTTATACCTATATATTACCTACCTACGTAGTAGGCGTAATATCATATTATAGAGTAAGTACATTTACTTTTAGACAATCTTCAGTACTTTCTTTGAATTTACGACAAATTTGTCATATATTGGTTTAAGTTATCGTTGAAATAGTCTAACAATAAGGTTGATTTTTTTGAAGTCATACTTCCTTTGGCTCGATTGGAAAAAAATATGAGAGTAAAATTTTTATTATGCGCGCGCACACCGACAGCCAAAAAGCGACATGATGAACTTAGATGATAACTGTCATTTATTTTTATTAATTTATCATTCCTTTTACAAACACAGAGTTGTGACATACGGGATGAAATCTTCAGCTATTTTTGTTATAACGCCAAAGAAGTATAACTTCTTACGTGCGTACATAAGTACACACACACGTTTTTTTTTAAGTAGTTTGAATAATAATATCAAAGATTAGGTCATAATTATAACATTATTATGGCATTAAAGATGAAACTTATTGGCTCTAGCCCAAAACTGAATACCTGCAATATTATACTATTCTAGCTGTTCTATGATAACACATTAGGTGTGATAACAGATAAGCCGCTGATAAAAATAAATGTAAATAGAACACGTCACGTTATCGTCTCACACGTTTGATAACGATCGCTTATCAGTACATTCGTTGTTTCTTTTGACTTTATATACTGCCATTATTGTGAATATCGCTTGATTTTGTAAATTATTAGTAAATCTACGTATTAAAAATCAAAGATTCTATTATTATTCATGTTATTTTAACTTTTAATTGGGGGTAATGAGTTATATCGGTCTCAAAATCTGGGTAGTTTTTCACAGACTCGCCATAATAATTACATTTCCTAACCCATTTATACTCATTTTTTGCAACCACCGTGATTTTCGCTAATTTGATGTTTATATTTTGAACAATTTCAGAGATACTTTGATATAAGATGAACTTGTACAGTTGACAAGTACTAATATTGTTTGTTTGTGTTGTCCCGTAGGAGAGCGGACAGCGCGAGGTAATCACTACCGCTGATCCTTGCACTATAATTTAGTCTGTCGATAGAAATTAATAATTTATTGTTATACACGAAAGTGATTGATTGAATAATTAAAAGTTAAAATGAAGAAAATTAGCAATTTAAATAAAAGTTAAGTGTTAAACCTTTAATCGATCCTAACATGAAAATTGTTCTCGACAGGCTAAATTACAAAAATCGCATGAATGTATAACTATTGTGTTGGTTACATTGTATTGTATGTACCTATACGTTTAGACCATTCAGAAGTCTTATAGTCCATTAGCGTTGAACTTTGATATTTGACCTTTGCAACTATCTCGCTTTGACCTAAGCGAAATGAAAGCGATAGAGAATACGGAGACCTTAAAGTTTATCAGATTATAATTTTCCCAAGTGATTTATTTCAGCAAAATCTTTTATAATATATACTTATTTTACTAAATGTTTTGATTTATTCAGTAGTTTTTGTTTTAGAAATCTAGGAGTTGTTCCCACATGCATTGATTTATATTATTTTATATCTCATGTGGACGGAAAGTCGTAGGCAGGATAGACCGTTATGCACTTTCCCTTTAATCTATTTAATATTAATATCACTAAGACTAACAGGATAGGAGGACGGGACTGATGTGGTATTCAATTTATAATTCAATGTAGATCTAATAATATCATATTAATGAAAGTAATGGACTACAAGGCTTCTTTAAATTTTAGCGGGGACATATTATAATAGCGATAATACTTTTATGGATATGTATTTAACATCAATTTTTTATAATAGGTCTTCCAATTTCTTCAATATTTCATATATTTAAAACAATAGTATTTTTGATGGAGTTCCATATAGTTTATAGTTAGTATTTTCGATTCAATCATTCACCTAAATAATAAATATCATCTATTGACATAGTACTTAAAATGAACACGAGTTTGTAAATCGCACATGTGACTAATATCAAAACGGAATATGGGGGGATGGAGTTCATATATTTTTTCTTTTTTTTCATTTATTTATCAGTTTATTCGATGTATTTGCCTCTGTAATGTGATAAATCATTGTATATTTGGCGTAAAGTTTTTTTTTTATATTTCAGTATTTAGTACTCGATGCCTGAAATATTGTAATTGTTGTGTAAATAAAAATATAAGCTTACATTGTCTCTTTGTGTGTATTTGGGAGCAAAATTGAGATAGTTATAATATAAATAATGAAGTTTTATCGTTTTAGATTGTGCCCAATTTGGTGAGAATACTGAAGAATCTTATATTAGCTGGATATTCGCCGGAACACGATGTCAGTGGCGTTTCGGATCCTTTCCTACAGGTACATAAAATATCGTATAACTGCTTATTAAATGAAAACATCGTACTTATACATACAACAAAATATTTAATTTTTAAATATATGTAAGTATTACTAATATCACAAGTCGAAAAGTTCCTTTTTAGTCGATTTCTCGGAAAATAGCACTTTATCCATCACATGAAATTCAATGAACAGTAGGTATATCCTAAAAAGTTGATAGAGACTCCAGTAATAATAATAATTAGTATTAATCCAAAAATATTCTCAAAAGGGGTTTCAATATTATGAAATTATTAAATTTCAGGTGAAAATCCTCCGTCTTCTCCGAATATTGGGTAAGAACGACGCGGAGGCGTCCGAAGCGATGAACGATATTCTCGCCCAAGTCGCAACTAACACGGAGACCAGCAAAAATGTCGGCAATACCATCCTGTACGAGACAGTTCTATCAATAATGGACATTAAATCTGAGTGCAGCTTGCGAGTTCTGGCCATCAATATCTTGGGCAGATTTCTTCTCAACAATGACAAGAATATACGTTATGTGGCCTTGAACACGTTGTTACGGACGGTGCACGTGGACACTTCGGCTGTGCAAAGGCATAGGACCACCATATTAGAATGTCTAAAGGTAAAGATAATAATATAATTTATTATTGTATTCAGCTATTTTAACGTCCCACTGCTGGTTATGAGCTTCCCAATATGAGGGAGATTAAACCATAATCCACCACACTGGCCGAATGCGGGCGGACTTCACATGTCTTTCGAAAACTTGCTAGGTTCTCTCAGACATGCAAGTTTACTCTCGATGTTTTCCTTCGTCGTAAGACAAGTGATTATTGTGTTAGAAATTATTCGCACGTGGAAATAACAGAGGAGCTACACTCGGGATTTGAACCCGTTTCAATCGGTTTTCCAAGCGAGAGCATTACCATGGTCTACCACTGCCTATGTCACGCATCACACCTGAAAATAAGTCGACAGATTTAAATCAAACACCTATACTAATATTATAGAGAGACAGTTTGTTTGTTTGTTTGAACGCACTAATCTCAGGAATTACTAATCCTTTTTGCATCAGATAGCCCGTTTATTGAGGAAGACTATAGGCTATATATCATCATGCTACTACCCAAGGATGCGGGAGTAGTAATCATAAATATCAACAAATTGGGCAGACTCCCATAAATTATTGTAAAAATTATGTTTATATCAGAAGATTGAACGCGGGTGAAGCCGCAGTTTTTAAATACGCAGTAATACCTTTATAATTAGCGGACTTTATATACTTGTACTATATATAAATTACTTGCAATTGACACTATATGTCGTTGCTAACGTTGATATCAAATGTCAATTCAATGATTACCAATTGTATATCGCGGCGACTAACACTCATGTAGCGTGTAGTTTAAAAATGTTGGTAACTTATTCTATTTTTTTTTTAATTATATGAATACATACATATAACTGTAATATGATGCCCGCTTGAAGGTTGCGGATTTGATTCCTGCGTAAGGCGAATATTTATATTGATAGTTGTTTTTCTTGACTTATTTAAGATATTAATGCTGTATCATTTATTATATGTATGTAACATTTATCGTATCGTGTTCTTTCATTTTTTGTTTTTCCTCCAAATTTTAAATCTGTTAATTTTTTACATCCATGATTTTGTTATGACCTTATATTGTCTCGTCTAGGTATTTTTATAAGATTCGTTATATTTAACGTAGTATAATTATTTTATAATATTTTAAATAAAACTATTTTTTCGCGAATTTATTATGATTTCCGGTTCCCGACTTTTCGATTGCTTTACATCAATCATGGTCACGGAAGGATCCGAAAATATAGCTTTATTTAAAACTAGGGGCTCATTTTTGCTCCGCTCAGGTTGATAATACATTTTCCCGCAGTAAAAAGTATCCTATATGTTGACCCAGATAACCAGCTCAATCATCATACCAATTTTCATCAAAATCTGTCCAGTGGTTTTTTCGTGATGCGGTCACATCCTGACAAACAGAAACAACAGAAGAATAGAAAAATTCTAAAAACTATAGGATCGACCTCTGTATCGATAATAATGTATATTTCAATAAGATTTTCCAAAAAGCTTCAGCTTAGAATTTTATTATAATATGTGTAGATAGATGTCAAATATTCGCGTGAATTTAAGGAAATCTAAAAAATACAACACCATCACCTTCCAGGACCCGGACGTGTCTATCCGCCGGCGGGCGATGGAACTGTCATTCGCGCTGATCAACGGGCAGAACATCCGCGCGATGATGAAGGAGCTGCTCGTCTTCCTCGAGCGCTCCGACGCCGAGTTCAAGGCGCACTGCTCCAGCGCCATGGTGCTGGCGGCCGAGCGCCACGCGCCCTCCAGCAAGTGGCATCTGGACACGCTGTTCCAGGTCTTGCTGAAGGTGAGGAGTGTGTGTGCCGTACCTTCACCGAATATCTTAAAATGACACAAATACTTCATTTGTGTCATTTTAAGAGATGTTTCATTTTGAATTGAACATATCAACAGACACTTCAATTTTGTTTATATGTATAAAAGTTACCTAGTGACTCTTCGTCGCTAGGTACATTTTAATTTTTTGAGTGGAGTCCTAATTTTTATACTGGAAGAAAAGTAGCCTAAGTTACTCTTTGCAACATCGACTACCTGCCAGTGAAAGTCCCATCAAAATCGGCCCAGCCGTTTCGGAGATTAGACGGAACAAGCAGACGGACAGACAAAAGTTTTAAAAATTGTGCTTTTTCTTATAAATACCGTATATAATTCCATATGCATTTAGTAAAAAGCTGTTGTTTGGACATTACAAACGGACAATTCAATTTTATTTATATGTATAGAGGAATGAGTTTTAAATCCGCCGTTGTGCCCGCAGGCGGGCAACTACCTGCGCGACGACACGGTGTCGAGCACGCTGCAGATCGTGTCGGCGGCGCCGGGCGCGCGCCAGGCCTACGCCGCCATGCGCCTGTGGACGTCGCTGGAGCGCTCCGCGCTGGCCGCCGACGCCACCGAGAAGCAGCCCCTCATACAGGTGAGCTGCTGGGGTTTCTCACGGGATTTGAGGGTTTCTTTTTCTTAAAAGACATAGATAATAATAACAATATGTTGAGACATTACCATACAGCACCATCTCGTTCCATGGTAAGCTACGAGGCCTGTGTTATGGATACCGGATAGTTAATACACATATATAACTTTAAATACATACATACTATAAATATAAATAGCCATGACTGGAGTACAAATATTCATGCTTATCACACAAATGAATGCCCCCAGCGGGACTCGAACCTGCGACCACCGACACAGCAAGTAGGGTGGCTACAAACTGAGCCAAACGTGTCCTCATAAGAAACGTGTCAGTAGATGAAAGAAAGATGAGATTGAAAACATTGTGGGTAGTTTGAAAATAACATCTATGATGACCGAGAAACTAAAGAGTATGATGATGTAGAGAGAATAGATTTAGCGTAGCTTAAGGTGAAGGCAAGAAAAAGATTTTTTAGGTTATCGCAGTAATGGAATTGTATCATATTTTAATATTTTGTTATTAACCGCATTTTGAATTTATTAAACACTTTGTACCAGTACAAACACAAAATATAAATAAGCAGCAACTTATCCGCGATTCGCACGGCGATAATATAGCTTCCTATTCTTTAAAATTTTTTCGGAAACTGAGCGGTAGTGTCAAAGATTACCCGATAGATGTAAACTTACAAACTTTACCTCTTTATAATATTACTAGAGACTGTACAGTATAATAATTTAAAACCACTACCAGTTCGATAAAATAACAAGCATACATATTAATATTAATAGAATTTTTTGTTGTAAATCTGTTTGCCAATTCGATTCTACATAAGTATAGAAATTATAGTGGACCAAACAATGATCCAAGTACTATGATGTTTTAATTTCAACTTTCATAATATTTCATATTATTATGTTTTCACTTCAGGTCGCCGCGTGGACTATTGGTGAATACGGAGATATGTTGGTGTCGGAGGCCAGTAGCGCCATTTCCATGGTGGATGAGGATGGTGTTGGTACGTGCTAAATGTTTAGTTATGTATAATATTATAGAAGATATAAAATAATTTATATAATACTTAACAAAAATAAATTAATGACTGGTTGTCAAATAGTGGATATTTTAATAACACTATCTCGTACGCCAAAGTCATGAATTCAATACAATATCTCGCCTTAGTGCTCATTTGTTCAAACTATCAATACTTGTTGTACTTTACAGTAGAGTTTTCCTCCTCTATATATTTTACAAACAAAGTTTCATTCTAAGATTTATATGCATATATAGATAAAATATATCATTTCGGATTTTTGAAAGTAAAATGTGTATTTGATACCAATATAATTAACATTTAAAGGTTAATAATTCTGTATTAAAAACTCGTTCGGTAAATTGGTAATTTAGACAAAAAAATAAGCTCGAGAGAATCTTGAGACGACGAATACTTACGCAAACCATCATTTTAATACAATGTAGTTTTCACCAGTACTCTTTTTTTTCCAAATTTTTCTATCCTTGCAATATAAATTGCAGTGGTAACGTGCTCGCTTGGGACAACAAGTGAAGCGAGTTCAAATCCCGGGTCTCGTATCTCTGATATTTTCACGTACGAATCATTTCGAAAATGATTACCACTGGCCTTAAGGTGACGGAAAACATCACGAGGGAAACCTGCATGTCTGATAGAATCTAGCAAGTTTCCGAAAGGTATATGAAGTCCAACCTGTCCTTGGCCAGCGCGGTGGACTATGGCCTGATCTTCCTCGTTTGAGAGGTCCGTGCCCAGCAGTGGGACTTTAAGAAGGACTGAATACAATCGTTGATTCATATATAAAATGTCGTTTTCAGATGAATTCACCCGTCCCTCAGAAGAGTATGTGATAGACATATACCAGAAGCTGTTGTGGTCCACGCAGCTCTCGATCACCACCAAGGAGTATTTGCTACTCTCTCTAGCGAAACTATCCACTCGCTTCACTACACGACCCAGTCAAGAGTGAGTGATATTTTAAAATGTTATTTAATTAATTTTATTAATAAATTTTTGTTTATTATAAACATAAAAAGTTTATACTGAGTGCGGGTTCAAATTCCGGGTCCCGCATCTCTGGTGTTTTCATTGCGAATTATTTCCATCATGATTACCACTTGTCTTAAGGTGAATGAAAATAGCTCGAGGAAACTTGCATGTCTGAGAAAACTGAACAAGTTTTTGAAAGATATCTGAAGACTATGATCCCCTTCGCATCGAAAGGAGGCCTGTGCCCAGCAGTGGGACGTTAAAAAGGGCTGAATACATATTTTTTATATTTATATACAGAAATAATATATTTTCTTTAGCTTAAGTCTCTTTTATTTTTTATGATAATAACAACATTATAATTTTTTTTCAGCAAAATACGCGTAATAATAGACACTTTCGGCTCGCATATTCACATCGAATTGCAACAAAGAGGCGTTGAACTATCACAGTTATACAAGTAAGAAATGTTATTTTTTTAGGTTAGATTATTATCTTATGTTACCAATCAATCTCCCATGTGTCTTCTCCATTCTACGTGATATTGGTGATGTAATGGATGATTTTTTAAATAAAACATATCTTTTCGGATTTTGTCTTATTTTTATTTTATGTATTAGTTTAGCTGAAAAATTGAAAAATATTAATTTGAAATGCTGTCATTTTAATCCACACAGTAAGAACTTACCTACTAAAACTAATTAAAATTATAAAAATGTTTAAAATTAAAAAATATTATAAGATTTATCAATTTATTGAATTCATTTTGTTACTTGTGTGGGTAGGCTGTCTGTAATAACTATATAATACCTTTGGGACATCTAACACCTTAGTCTCTCCCGTGACCATGATTGCTGTAAAGCATTCGAAAAATCGTAAACTAAAAATCAAAATAAATTCGCGAAAAAATCCCAAAATATAGTTTTATTTAAAATGTCAAATATTCGCGTAAATCTAAGAAACGATTAACTATACTGCTATACATGCATTACATGGTCACGGGAGAGATTAAGGTTTTAGACGTGTCAATATATAGTTGTTGTTTGTAACAATTGTACTGTTTGACATCCAAGCAAAGCTAGGCTATGTCATTAGTTTATTATTTATGTCAATAAAAATAAAAAAATATTGTTCATACCAATATTATAAATGTGAAAGTGTGTTTGTTTGTTTTGCTTTACTTCACGTATAAACAGAGTGACGGATCCGCGTGATTTTTGTGTGGAGATAGTGCGAGGGCTGGAGAGTGACATAGGCTACTTTTTACCGCGGGAGATTATCTCATTCCCACGGGAAAACACGTTATAATACAACACAAAAAATATTTATGATCAGAATTACTTGAAACTTAGTATTAATGCTTTTCAATTTAATTAAATAATCCCGTGTTTTAGTATTTTTTGAAATTCGTCCCATAAGGGGCTAAAATAGGGTATGAAAGTTTGTACGAAACTTACCTTTTTGGAGTTTTTTTTATAGTTTTAGCGCAAGCGAAGTCGCGGGATCTGCTAGTATTATATAGTTCTTGCTTGTAGCAACTGTACTGTTAGACATGTAAGCAAAGCTAGGGTATGATTACTCTTTACTAGGTTATGATATATATGAATGAAGAATTTATTATTAATAATAATAATGATGACGTATGTATCCCGCAGACAGTACGCGCACCTGCGGCCGGCGCTGCTTGAGCGCATGCCGCCCATGGAGGCCGCGGCCGCCGAGCGCGACGACAGCGACGCCGAGCCCGAGCCGCAGCCGCCGCCGCACGCCCACGCGCAGCCCGAGCCCGTGGGTTATTTATTTATATTATTTTCATCCATACTAATAATAATAATAATATTCTTTATTTGTAGTAAAAAATCGGGTTACAAAAATAATATACTCTACATAACTGTTTCGCTTAAGACAATAATATAAGATTATCCAGTAAGAGTGCTTAGGAGCTCGTACTAGGAAAACCTGTATTACGAGCACCGTTACTAATATTATAAATGCGAAAGTAACTCTGTCTGTCTGCTGCCTTTTCACATTTAATCCGGTGAACCGATTTGAATGATATATTTGGTATGGAGATAGTCTGAGACTGAGAGGGAAGGACATAGGATAGTTTTTACCGGAAATCATCCCTTAAGGGGGTGAAAAAGGAAGGGAGGGGGGAGGGGAGTTATTATGGGTAAATATATAGTCTATTCCATACTATAAAGTTCCTTTGTGTATGCATTACCTTCTCGATAATTAATTGTACACTATCTTTATACAGCCTGACTGTTATAGTCCTACAAATTTACGCATAAATGTAAGGTCCAGAGATATAAAGCAGAACACATTATATGAATATGTTTAATTGTAAAAAGAATGTCGTTTCTTCTCAATTTTTACCTATATGATTTTAGACACCATCTCACATTTGTTCCATATAGGTTTCGGTCTCCACCTTGCTTCAATATTTCATATTCAAAAGTGCTTGTAATAAGCCTAATTGAATAAAGTTTATTTCATTTCAATCATCATACTTCATTCGCTCACTCATTCACTTATTTACGCACTCACTCACATACATTTATCTCATTCCAACAATATACCTATTACTCAACAATCTTCCTACACATACAACCTTTATTTATAACACTATTCTGATTATATTTGCGTATTTCATTTCTAGGACGCATTATTAGACCTTATCAATGGATCAGAGCTGCTCTCAAATGGTGACGTCGAGCACGCGCCGCCCGCGCCCTCTAACAACAACTCTAATACTAATGTGAGTTACAATAATTATTTACAATATTAATTTTATTCGATTAATACTGTTTAAAGAACGTTTTCAAATAGAATTAAACTTTAAATGATAAAATAAGTATACATATTTATATTCTTCTATTGAAATATGTGGATAATTCCACATAGCTTGTGGTAATGAGATCTATCGCGCTTGAATTAGCTGCGAGAGGCGCTAGTGTAGAGTGAGATTTCTGGGAATGTCAAAAGACACTGAATGATAACTGTGTACGAGCTTTTCATCACTGATTTTCTGTTTGTGGATTGTTGTTAAGATTTCTGATTACATAATTATTATGGCAGACATACAGTATGACTTAATTAACGTTAGTGCTTTTAAAAGAAGAACTAAGAAAGAGTTTATATTTTATTTATTTCATAATTATTAATTATTTAAAATAAAATTCTGATAAACTAGCTAACAAATAATTTTATTATTATATTACATGCCTTGGCTCTGTCGCAATAGAAAATACTTTTTCAAAGACAGCTATAGGACCTTACTCGCCTGTGGCGCCAACTGGTGCCGCCAGAAACGATAACTCTAGAATCAAATTTTAACATGACCAAAAGAAAATGATGTTAATATTACATAACATTCAATGACCCTGCAATATTCATAATCTAGGCAGTGGTAGCCCAGTGGTAACGCGCTCGCTTGGCAAGCGGAGTGAAGCGGGTTCAAATCCTGGGTCTCATTTTCAACATGATTACCACTTGCCTTACGGTGAAGGAAAACATCGTGAGGTAACTTGTATGTCTGAGAGAACCTAGCAAGTTTTCGAAAGACATGTGAAGTCCGCCAACCCGCACTTGGCCAGCGTGGAGGACTATGGCCTGATGCTCGTCTTGAAGGAAGGCTTTTGCCTAGCACTGGGACATTAAAAAGGGCTGAATACGATCCATAATCTAGTCAATCTCACAGCACTATTTATTTCCAATTCCCAGGATATCCTGGACCTCCTCAGCGGGCTGGACCTGAGCACGCCCGCGCCCGCTGCCGCCGCCAGCGTCGCCAACAACAACGTGGCGTCGCCGTCGCTGCTGCTCGACGGGTTGTTCGCGCCCGCGCCGCCGCCCGACCAGCCGCAAGGTTAGATGCTTTTGTGTTCTGTGTCATTTAATATTTTATTTATATTACAATATAAATAGAGAAATAAATACACTACATAAATTTTACATCATTTACATTGCATATTTATTTTATTTATACTTGTATAGTAATAGTACAAAATAAAGAATTATTGTATTAATATTAGAGTTTTAAATATCTTTATAAATTTTATTGAAAATATAATAGAATAGAAATAAGAAAATCATGTAAGTATATATTTATGTTATATTTTATATCTTCAATTTGCAAAATAACTAAATATAAAACCGCATGAGGCGATTAGGTTCAATTTTTAGATTTATTGTTTATTAACTCATTTGTTTCTTTTCACAACAATATAAGTTCTGATCTTTTTCATTTATATCATTTACTATATATACTTTATTTACCGATTAATACAATTAATAAAAAATATCTTATCAATAATTATTGTATTAACAAATCCATACATAAAATGTCGTCATCGCAGAGACGGTGGTGCGCGCGCTGGAGCGCAACGGCGTGACGGTGGAGCTGGCGGCGCTGGCGGCGCGCGGCGACGCCGCCACGCTCACAATGCGCGCGCGCTCGCTCGCGCCGCTCACAGACTTCCTGTTCCAGGCCGCCGTGCCCAGGGTACTGTTTTACTACTTTGTTTTTTTTAGGATTCCGTACCCAAAGGATAAAACGGGACCCTATTACTAAGACTCTGCTGACCGCCCGTCTGTCACCAGACTGTATCTCATGAATGATAGTTAAATAGTTGACATTTTCATAGATTATGTGTTTGTGTTGCCGCTATATAACAACAAATACTGCAAAACAAAATAAATATTTTAAGTGGGCTCCCATACAAGAAACGTGATGTTTTTTGCCGTTTTTATAGATAATGGTACGGAACCCTTCGTGCGCGAGTCCGATTCGCACTTGGCCGGTTTTTTTAATTAACCTTTATTTTTTATTAACTTTTCAAGGAAAACAAACTGTACAATAAATAATTACATTATAAACACATATAAAACTAACTAAAACCAACCAAGTTTCCACAAATATCTAATACATAGTAAATACTTGCCACCACAATATGATATATAAAAATAACTGAATGGTACCACTTGTGATTAAACATCAACATATAAGCAGTTAAAAGTAATATTATACATACAACCTATAGCAAAACTAGCAATTATAGTTGTATAGTTTATAAATAAATTTACGCATACCTCTCTTGTATATGTTAATGGGGCGTCGCAATCAACCACGACGCCCGGACGACTGCCTGCCTGCCGAAGCAACTCAGAACACCCAAAGGGTTGTTCTGGGTCCACTCTACTATCTTTTTATTATTATATAGATTTTTATTTGATTTTATTATTATATAAAGTAGTTTATTTTTAATTTTTGAATTGACTACAGACTTATCCCATAATTAGTCATCTTTGAATTTGCTTACTTCTTAGATATCAGATTTCGCCGGGAACTAAAAAAAATCCGAAAAGATAATTTTAATTTAAAACTACCAAGAAATGTTAAATTTTTTCAACCACTCATTTTCTTTTGTTGATTCAGACATTCCGGTTAGATATGATGTCGCCGTCGGGGACGGTACTGACGCCGCAGGGAGAGATCACGCAAGTCCTCAAAATCACCAATCCATCCAAGGTAATTGACTAAAAGTATTCATATATTTTTGACGACACGTTTGGCTCAGTTTGTAGTGTTGTACTTACTGTGGTTTCGAGGTTTCGAGTCTCGCTGGGGTCATTCGTTTGTGTGATGAGCACGAATGTTTGTACTCCAGTCATGGGTGTTTATATGTATAACATCTACTCGTATGTATTTAAAATTATATATGTGTAATGTATCAACTATCAGGATCCATAACACAAGCCTCGTTGCTTACCATGGAACTAGATTTTGCTGTGTGTTAATGTCCCAACATATTTATTGATATATTATGTTAATCCAGGAAATAAGCTACCTTTCGAAAAATCTGTTGAGCCATTATAACTTAAACTGTAAAGAAATAAAATCTTAACTCGCATTCTTACTTAACTTTCGCATATAAAATATTAGCGTAATGAAGTTAGTTTTTACTTCTTGAATTTTTATAATATCCATATTAATATTATAAATGTGATAGCGTGTTTGTTTGTCCTTCTTTCACGTTAAAAGAGAGTGACGGATTGGCTGGAGAGTGACATAGGCTACTTTTTACCGCGGGATATTATCTCATTCCCACAAGAAAACACGTTGTAATACAACACAGAAAATTACCTATGATCAGAATTACTTCAAACTTGGTATTAATGCTCTACAATACAATTAAATACGTGTTTTAGCATTTTTGAAATTCATCCCGTAAGAGGATATAATAGGGGATGAAAGTTTGCATGAAACCTACCTTTTTATTTGGAGATTTTTTTTGTAGTTTTAGCGCAAGCGAAGCCGCGGGCTCTGCAGAATCCAAATCCAGAATTAATGGAATAATAAGAAATAAATGTTATTTTAATTTATAATATCTCATTGAATTTTAATAAAGTTTAATCAATTAATTAACTAATAAATATATATTGCAGGCGCCCCTCCGATTAAGAATAAGAGTGTCATACAACATTGAGGGCAACCCCGTGCTGGAGCAGGCAGAGGTGAACAACTTCCCACCGGACCTGTTCAACTGACGAGACCTCGGACCTGATCGCTGAACTGCCTGAATATAATAATATGACCGTAGATCGTCTACACACTCAGCATATTTGCTTTAAACTAGTGACTTACCCTTGCTTTACTCGGGTGCTTCTCTAGGTATTTGACCCATAAGTCCACGTTCTACAAGTAGTGAAGTCTGAAGCATTAATTATATCGAAAAGAAAATTTTACATCAAGACATACTTTTGAATTTATAATATTAGTTTGAATGAGTATCTAAAAACATATTTAATTTTTTTTTATTTACTTTGAATGAAAATAATATGCATATCTTTTAAAGAATAATTATTAATATGCTGATATTCAAAAGATCATTGCAGTGTAGATGTACTGAGGTTATATACATAAGGTTTGCCCCACTCAAGTGTTTTTTCTAAAGAAACATATGTATTCATAGTACATATGTGTGGAAAATACTAATTATTTATGGATTTAGAAGGATTTCCTTCTTCTTTAACGTTTGTTACAGTCAAATTAGAAAACAGTGGGGCAATTTATTATTACGTCATCTAATTCTATGGCAATAAAAACTTTCCACTCGAGGTGTTCAGTGAGACATGGTGAAGGAAACAATCGAATATCACTAAAACAACATAAAAGGTTGTAAACTTACTAATAAACGGCAGCTTTTTGTTATTTTTGCGGAATTAATAATAAGTGAAATTCATCGGCTTAGAATTTAAATATGATTAACGAGGTTTAAGTAAAAATTGAAATAATAGTTCACTCACCTATTCTAGTTATAATCTGTGGCGTAGCTATGCCAATGCAACCAATGCATGGGGCCCCTCATTTAAGGGGGCCCCAGCGGGTCACAAACGATTCTTTTATTTTAAAACATTTTTTTTAAAGGCCCTATAGAAGTTTAAAAAAAACGCAAAAAAAAGTGTCCTAAATTTCCGCATATTATTTTTTACGAGGACCACGAGGAATGTGATTGAACCTACATCCTATGGTCTTCTAAACTGATCTTTTTTACTGAATTTTACTCTACCCGTTCTTCCGTGAGAGCAGTTTGAAAAAACTTACAAGTTCTAAAACTACCTCTGTCATATTCAAATATATAAGAGTACAGCAGGACTCACGGCTCACGCTGATCTTAAGAGGGGCCTCATATTTTTCAATTGAAATTTCTTTAGAATCCTTGTTATTTGAAATTCGATGTAACGGAAATGCTACACTAGAAAGAGACAAACACATAAATATATAGGATTAAGCCAGCGAGTGAATGAGATAGAATACATAGCCATGGTAACCGTTGTTATTGTCTAACAAATATATAATATTAAGTTTCGCTTCTACCTTATGTGAATTGCACACACGCACTTTTGTTTGCATTGGTGCCCAAAAAGGCTAGTTACGCCACTGGTTATAATAATATATATTTTTGTATGTAAAAGCTATGATATACTGTGAAGGTAAAAAATTATATATTGGTTCTTTAAAGCAAAAAGCAACATTTCTATGAAATAAAATTAAAGTTTTCATATTTATATTCTAACTCGAAATAACAAAAGTACTGAATTTCAATAGTACGTGAGCGCGTAGCCGTCACTCATCATAGAGATTCGTTTAACATTCCACGTTTAGATAGATTTATTAAAGACTTGGTCTATTTATATTGCTACGAGGGCCCAAATTTGAAAAATTTAACCTTCTAAATTTTTAATTTTAATTGAACGCTTTTATAATCTTTATATTATCGACAAATATATTTATTATTTTCGCATTAACAAAAATAATTAGTCATGAGAGTTAAAGTTTTTGCGGAAATTACAAACTATTTTTCTGGATTTCAGTATTATATAAATCTCATTGTAACGACAAAAATAATAATTTATATATATATTTTCAGCGAGATTTATTAAATGATAAAGAAATAATACTAAGTTTGTCCATAATTAAACAGAAATGGCTAAATCGATTTTGGAATATTGAATGTTTTTTTTTAATATATTGTGCGCGAGTTGCTGTCGCAAGCAACGCCGCGAATGCAATTAATATGAATTCCTCGTGTCTTTCTGTACATATGCGTATTTGTAACATACTATGTATAGTAAGAGGATGGATCGCGTCAAATGTACTTAATAAATTATTATAAGTATCTTAGAGGTCATGATGGATTTTTAACTAAATAAAAACTATCATATATCACCGAAGTACCTACATACATACAGCTATACATGTTTTTTGGCGTGTTTCAAAGGTTCCCTTCCCAAGGGGACCCTCTCAAAGTAAATATAAAATATAATTAAAAATGATTTCTGTTATAATATAAAGATCCATCGTTTCTTCTGATTTGAATATTATATGTGTGATACAACTAGGATATTCCAGACTCTATAGGTTTGTATAAAACATTGCTGTTCACGTCTGACATTTCATTTTATTTATTATAATAAGTGAATTACAACTTTATTTTACACGGTTATATATTTTTTTAATAAATTTTTACTATCAATTCTTATTCTGATTTGCGAACACGTTTCATTGCATTTTAAATATAGTTTTTAATTTAGTTCAGTGTATTTTGTTTGAAATTATTTTATTTAGTGACAATGTAAATATTACGAATGAGTTCCATTATATTATATATTTGTATCCCTAATATTTTTTAATTATTGCATATTATTGTCAACATTAATTCAAGCCAATACTAGTAATAATCGTTTTTCATATTAAGTTATAGTTTTGCTTGTTAAGTTATTACCAACACATTATAGTAGGTAAATTACAGCGAAGTTCACACGATGCATGACTGTTTTTGTTACGCTACGTTTACACTTGCGATATTTTAAACTTTGTTACAAAGATTCGTATTTTGAGAAATTAATTCCATATATTATTATAAAATTCAATTACTTTCTTTTTAATTTATTGTCTTATTTAGCATATAATATGTAGTTATTCATTTTATGATGAAATAAATTATATTTTCCTAATTTATACTAAGGCCTATGAAATAAGTAGCATGGTGAAATAAATAAATGTAAACGTAGCTCCAGTATCCTCTAACATTTCATGACATCATATAAAAAGAGCTTGGCAGAAGAATATATCGCAATTTGGTGCTTGTTTTTACCTTACCTGGTTGATAGAAGGCCCTCCACGACGAGATGTTATGATTTTATGTAACTAAAGCTATGGAAGATGTACATAATGATAATGATTTTATGTAAATTGGTTAATAAATATTTGAGAATGTTTATATAATCACATTATTTGTTTTCTTTCCTTTCTCAGTTTGCTATCTTATTATTATCACAGACCACATAATACAGATGCTTCATCCCGTACAAAGAAATTGGACAAAAAATAAAGCCGATTGGTAAATATTGTAAAATTTATTCCGCATTCGAATAAAAAAAATATGTAATTTTAAATTTTGTTAACCGTGATAATTCACAAAAAGTAAAAGCGCTATCTATGAATATACACTACAAACCCATCATCTGATTGATGATATTACAATAATCAGTAAAATTACGCAATTTTATTTACGAGCGCATTATTTCGTTTTTCCACTTTTTTATTCTTTGTTAATTTAAATTTTAACACAACTAGTAACAAATTGATACATGTAACGTCATATATTCACATTTATTTGAACTAATTTTTCTTTGATCGTGATAAGACCCCATGCTACTTTTATAAATGCAAAAATTTGAATGGATGGATAATTGTTACTTAACCACGCTAGAACGGCTGAACGTATCTGGATGAAATTTGGCACAGAGTATAGTCTAGAATAGCACATAGGTTACTTTTTATCCCGGAAAATGTAGGGCTCCCGTGGGATAGATTTATTTTTTACAGAGCAAGGAATCGACTATTTATTCCATACTAATCTCTACAATATACGCTAGTTTTATATATTAGTAGACACTTGGCAAGGCATTGACATAAGTAACTATTACATACTAAATAAGATATGGTTAAAATTGAAAAGAACTATAATGGTTTAATATTTTTTAATTGGTGAATATTTAAGGAAATATATAAATGACTAAATTAATTACAGGAGAGCTATTACATTCACTCGATCATAGGTGTGGGAGGTGCGGGACGTCCACTGACACTGTTGAACAAGCGATCCTTAATCATTTGGGCCATGAGTCCGTGAATCACTTCTATTGTGGTCTTGCATGCATCTTTAGTGGCCTTGCCAAGTTTATCTTCGGTGCGTTTCTCATTCGGGTCACTTCCTACGACCATGTAACCTCCTCGACCTGAAAATTATTTACTTTAAATTAAACATGCAGTTAAAGTCCGTTTTTTTCCGCATACGGATTTTTTACTTCTTACTATAAGAACAAAACTTCTTTTTAATGAAATCACAATGTCAAAAGACTAATGCCCGATTTCACCAACAACCTATAAGCTATCACCTACGTATGGGATCCCTAGCTCTAAAATTCCCCTTAACTAGCCCCTAAATTAAATTTCGTTTTACTATCGTCTTTAAGCCCATTTTTCGAGCACCTAAATTTAGGGGGCCTTTTAACATTTAGGTGACCCCTAACTGTCGGTGAAACGGAAACTGTCCCCTAACAGCCCCCTAACCATGCTTAGGGGATCCCTTAAACTTAGGTGACGTTGGTGAAATCGGCCATAAGTCACATTAATTATAGTCAGTTTCAGTAAAAGCATGTGGTCTCATCACTAGCAAACAAAAATTATTTGAAATATCAATGGTTGACGTTACATGTACCGATTTATAATTAAAGGTGTGTTAAATTAACAAAAATTAACAGATCCCAAAAAGTTAAATGATTGTTTTAAAAAGTGAAGGGAAACGAAATTATGCGCTCGTATATAAAATTTGCGTAATTTTACTAATTATTGAAATATCAACAATTAGATAATTATTATATAGATAGTGTCTATTCACAGATGGCACAAAATCACAGAATTTTTTTTATTCGAATGCAGGATGATTTTTACAATATTTACCATACATTAGTTTGCACATATTTATGAAATAAAACAGTTTTAAAATTTTCCAATCAACTACATCTATTATCTATATAAGATAACAAAAAATAGCCCGAATTAGCGCTGCCCAATTCCTTTGTATGGGATGAAGCATCTGTACTAGTATAGTATTATGTGATTTGTGGTAGAAGTAATAAACAGATTTACAGGACTTAAAGAGTGATTTAGGACTTAACTCTAACATATTAAAAAATATCTCTGGAGTGGTGATGATTAACTCTCATGAAAAATTGTTACTGACACACAGATAATTTTATATATAGATAAATAGCTTTTACTGAGATAATTACAACAAATTAACACTACCAAAAAAGTAAGTAATCATAAAATTGCCTTTGTAAAATATTAAATTTTTAAGTTATTTCATATCAATTAACCTGTATTAAAAATAAAGGAAGCAAGATATATCAATTTACCTAAACAAACTTCACTCTGCTCCAATTTATCAGATAGATCAAATATCTGTCCGGTAGTATAATCTGCGTTGGTGATCAAACTGGAGCTACTCAGCGTATTCACCCAGTATTTATTCCAGAGAGAATCTAACAACCTTCTGTCTAATGAAGACTTGAAGTATGACACTTCAAGAGAATAATATTGTTTGCAATGTACTCCAAAGTCTTCTATTTTATTGAGCGGGATTGTTTGATATTCTGATGGCTCCTCGTTAGCTGGTTTGTAACCCTTCATAAAAAAATATTTTATTATAGACTGCTTGCTATAAATATATTTCATATGCATGGTTCCCTACATTTTATTCCATTGACAGCAGTCACTTCTTACTGCATAATATAAAGTCTAAATATTTGCATTAAATATCTATTACCAAATTATTATTTTGATGAATTTTAACGAGTCTTCATCCAGTTTAGGTATAAAACTTTACTTATTCTATCTTATATTGAAATAGGTAAACAATAAACATATCCATAAAATCACAAAAATACTTTAACAATACAGACCTATGTCTTATGTGTTAGACACATGTAAAGCTATACCTTAGGATATGTTCTAAAAGCACCCAAGCACACTTTTCCTGCTGAAATAGTTCTGACAGGATCAATAACAATAGCAACAAATGGTTCCTGGAAGTTCTGGTTAAGCATCTGTGTGGAGACATCAATGCCCGAGAGCCAACATCCATAGCCAGGATGACTGTGATACCAACCAATTGCATTTTCATGTCTGCCAACCTAAAAATTTTAGATCAAGAAATTTATGAAAATTTTGTATTCATGGAATTATCAACTAATACTCCACTATAATTTATTTATAAAATATATTAAATTACTTATCCTATCATTATAAGTATTTATAACAACTAAGAAGCCATTTAATATAACTCAAACACTTAACTTTAAAGTATCCTATTTAGAGTCATAAAGTTTATGTGGAAAACAATATTTTATTGGCATAACTGAATGCAGGTTAGTGTTAAGAAAGTGTTACTTTGGAAAGCAATAAATTAAATAAAGTGCTGGGTAAAATGAAACAAAGTTGCAAGTCTCTCATACTAGAAAATATTACCTGTTTTGCAGCTTCTATGTAAGCAGTCATATATTCATAAGCTTGAGCCTGGGCATTAACTCTAGTTTCAGTTCCTTCTACTGGCAATGCAAATGAGTCCATTACAATCATTGTGTTTGCATCAACTTTACCTGAAAAAATAATATTTATTTTAAATAAAACACGATCGTCATAAAACATAACCTAAATGCCAATTCCAATTTTTATGTTCCTTACCTAACAACAACCCCATAACTTCTAATGTACCTCCAGATCGCGCGTGCATAACCATTTTCAGCAACGCAAGCGCTGATATTTTGATGTCTTTGAAGAAATGGGGACTAAAATTAAGAATCGGAGTAAGTACCGTCACAATTTATTAATTAAACATGATTATTACTATACTATAGCTTATTTAACGTACTCTTTTTCCCATGGTTTTGCAGCTAAAATGTCCTGTTGTTGTTTTTTATCGTAACGATAAATATCGTCAACACTTGATATAGTTTCTATATTGTTAGCCATTACCCATGTTTTTTGTGCTATCGAAGACTGTGGATCTGCACTAGTAGATGCCATATTTGCTTAATTTATTTAATATTGATTATTTAATGACAACGAACTTATTATTTGATAATTTAATTTAAACCATTAAGTAATGAGAATTGAGCAATTAAGCCACAAGAATCATTAGACATTGACAAATATGAAATGAGAATGACAATTGACATTTGACAAAGACATTAGACAACTGACAATCATTGATGACAATTAAAGGTGTCAATTGACAAGCAAAACAAAAGCCGACACTGTTTTTTTTCGATGTGTCTCTTTTTGGCGAAAGCAACAATCATATTAGTGCTATAAAACTAGAAAGAAAGACCCCGTTTTCCAATGGGGAATAATTTTGCCTTATTCTCCGGCCAGATGTCGCGATCACTATAGCCCTCAGCATATAGTGTAAAGCATTATAGCGTGGATGTTTTTTTTTATTTTATTTAAAATTTAATTAAATTGACAAATTGTGCAGTGCCAGGATGCAAAGAAAATGGATTTCATTTGTTCCCAAGAAAGAGCTATATCATATGTGGGCATAATTTTAAAAAAAGTTTTTTAATAAAACTTCTAAATCGTCTACAGGTATTTTTTTACATACAAATTATTACATATTAATTACAGAGTTTCATACAAACTTTCATCCCCCATTTTTATCCCCATATGAGATTGAATTTCGAAAAATACTAAAACTCGTATTGATTCAACTGTATTGAAGAGCATTAATACCAAGTTTCAAGTAATTCTGATCATAAATTTTAGTGTATTGATTTATAATTATAATATGAAAAGTAAAAATACTTATTGTAAAAGTTAAAGATGATGCGTTAGAAAAAGAAAAAGAGAGAGATGCTACGCTCTATAGTTCACTGTTAAACGTTCTGGAATTGAGGATCTACTGACACCGAGTCGCTTAGCCTAAGAAAGCCTAAGCCTTACTCCTTAGAAACTATGATACTATGGTATTATATATTTCGTATAGACAGATCCTGGAATCTTTACTCAATCTTATGCTTAACGTGAAAGTGTTGCTAATAGTTCTTTTTTCACGGTGCATGGTGTAATGAAGCAAGGTATCGACGTTTATTTTGAATAGAGGCAGTTTAGGGCCAGGAACTAGATAGAGCGAGAGGAAGACTACTTAACTTTTTATCTCGACACATTAAGAGGCCCTTGTTGAATAGCACCCTATTTTAAAAAGTAAAAAGCTCTAGATAGTCAATTACATAATCCTCTTGTCACTTTTCGTTAAATATCTCATTATGAAACTTACATAATTGTTAGATTTACAAATATAAATAAAAAATAATACCATTTTCTGTGCTCTTATAAAAATACTATAGCTACTTATTCTCTCGTAAATTAATAAATAAATACGTCTTCTACAACGAAGAATAAAGAGTCGTTCACGTTACATTCCGCTATAGTTTAAAAACCGTCTCGTGGCGAGAGCATCTAATGTGAAATTAATAATTATACTTTTAATTTAAAACATTATTTGCAATAAAATGTTAATAGCTCTATTTAATAGAGTAAATGAAACTAAGATTTTTATTGTTCTGTCTGTCTGGATATTATAATGTTACCTACTGTACATTTGTAAGCAAAAGTAAAGATAAACTGCTAATTTACATGTCTCGCTGTCGCTTATCGTAAGAAACGATAATATTGCGGCGGAAAATGTTTTCAAAATGATTTTTTTATGAATAATATTCTTATTAAAATAGAAAATTAGATATGTAATGTTCATTATTTTTTCGTATTAGTTCCAGGTGCCTTCAGACGTTTAAGCCATAAATGAATAGACGTAGATACATATATTTATTCTTTGGTACGCACTGTTGCTTTAAATGGCTTGAGAATTATCTTATTATTGAATAGACTTTTAGAAGCACTTTTGAATCGTCAACTAGTCCATAGGCTCGGAATTCAGTTGTGGTGGGAAAAGATACTTCCGATATATTATGTCTGTCCACGTACATTTTTCTTACATTTAGAATGCTTAGATTCAAGTATTTCTATTTCCCTATTTACTCGGCAGATTATGCTGCATATCCGGAGGTCTGTGATTGAGTATTTTTGTTAAAGTCTCAACAGCAGCTCTAAGTTGGAAAATTGACAGTATTTCAATTAGTCAAAAAGGTAAGTCCACATATTATTTAATAATTAATATATATTGTTTATTATTATAATACGAGGGGGATCAGGCTATACTCAAGTGCGGATTGATGGACTTCACATGTCTTTCGAAAACTTACTAGGTTCTCTCAGACATGCAGGTTTCCTCACGATGTTTTCCTTCACCGTAAGACAAGTAAGTGGTAATCACATAGGAAATGATTCGCAATGAAAAGATCAGATATGCCAGACCCAGATTTGAACCTGCTTCACTCGGTTTTCCAAGCGAGCCCGTTACCACTGGACTACCACTACTTTTTAGACTGCCTCGGTGGTGTAGTGGCTAGCATGTACGGCTGCACACCCGGAGGTCCTGGGTTCAAGTCCCGGGTCAGGCCAAGTTTAGCTATTGTGTCTTTCTGTATAGTAAGCCTTAGTAACAGCCCGGAGCTGGGAAGTTGGCGGTGTTTCACCCCCGTGCCTCGGAGAGCACGTAAAGCCGTCGTTCCTGCGCCTTAACTCTCACTGGTCGTGTCGAGTGGTCGTCCTACCGGAGTATAAGAGTGACAAGAATAGAGAGTGCACGTTGTGTCTGCGCGTACACTTGTGCACTATAATGTCTCCTGCGCAGTTGGCTAGTCTCAATGAGATTAGCCGCCGTAGCCGGAATCGGCTAGGAGAACATAATCACATCATCACCACTACTTTTTGTAAGGTATATTGGGTATATTGTAAGGTAGTTATAAGAAAACGAAATATTTTCCTATACATTGTATTGTTCTAAGGATCTGGCTTTTGAATTAAACTCATCGTCTGAAAATGAAACTGCAACTTTAAGCCTGAAAACCGTTTATTAAATAATTTACTAAAAATTTTTGTGAATATTTCATTAATATTATAAATAAAATAAGAGATACGTGTCGCTTATATTATGTGCTTCTATATTTATTGTGCAAATCATAAACATTTTCATATTAGATTTTATCTACAGCGGAGGTATAAATTGCTATACGGATTTAATTTGAAATAAGCGTGAATACAGAGTAGGACGTTTGTAATACTGATATAAAAAGCTGCATGTTGAAATATACTAGGTCATTCCCAGTCAGTATAAGTGATTGCTGAGATTTTGTTATCATAAAAATAAAAAGTTTTTGCACAACTGGATCAGGCATTCTTCCCATGCAGCACCATACAGGTCCCAACTTAACTCTTCACTAGTCTAGAAATAAATAGGAAATATTTTTTTTAAAGATAGTTATATTTAAAATATTTTTTTATTAAACTAGTTTCCGCCTCTAACTTGCCCTGTATGAATCCTTTCTTTTTCTTCAACGCAAGCTTTTAGAGGCATGGCTGTCTATTTATTAAGTGCAGAATAAAAAATGATAACATTACACCATAATTCAACACTATAAGTATTAAGTAGAGATGGGCCGAATGTGGCATGAACCGAATACGTACTTCGGCCGAATATTCGGTGAGAATAAAAACTTCGGCCGAACTTTGGTCCAATTTCGCCGGGCTTTCTTATTTTTTTATTTATTATATTTATATTTCACTACATGTCGTATCACTACACGTCGTGGCACTGTAATAATTAAAAATACTTTAATAATTAATGTTTTCTGAGTGTTTTGTTTGTGAACCAAGAACGTGTTTTTTTTATTCAATTTGCGAATTGTAAATAAAAATAAAAAACCAAGAAAAAATTAAAAATGTTTTTTTTGCAAATATCTCGAAAACTTTGAGGTTATTGCAAAAAATAACATCTATAAAAGTTGTAGATTTTTACTACACCTACAACTTTTAAACAGAACATTTTTTGATAGGGCGTGACAGTAAGCCGGAAATTGAAAAAAAGTTTTTTTCGACGCTTTAATCCCCTCATTTTTCGGGGATAGCTGGACATCGGGGGCATTTTAAGGAATTTTGTTCCTTATATACCTTTTGAAGATATATAACTTCAGGTTTAAATTTTATCGTTTCCAAACCGGATTCCGATCAGACCAATGAGTACATAAAAGATTTTATTTTATTAGTATAACAGACATGCTTTCTATTAATTTCAGTCCAAATAGCGCGAGTAGTTTTTATTTCAATTGCCGAATGTTCGGCATTCAAACCGAATTTCGATTTTGCCGATTTTAATATAATATTCATATATCATTTGATAATCTTTTTCCATTTCATTGCTTTTTAATAAGTCTTCGGTTATCTTGTTAAAAATTGGGCGAATTTTTCAACTTTCCCAAAGGCGTGTAATGTTTTGAAGAAAAAAACGAGCACTAAGATACCTATTGTGATTTGTCTAGCGAGATTATACATATCCAGATTATACATACACTTGAATAAGTATAAGAAAAACCAAATTAATATAATAGAATGGAAAAATACATCAAAGCAAAATAATATAAGTCGTTTTCTGACATTTGTTGGATTCGGGTAAATGAGGGCAATCGCGAGCGCAAAGGTGCAATGAGAAAATGTTTCGTTGAAAGATTTAAATTTTTTCTCAGGCACGACCATTATAATTTCCATGTCCATTTCGGTTTTGGAGACGTCATACGGTTGTTTCCTGTAAGCTTATGACGCGTCAAAACAATTTGTTGGCGGCCTTTAATGAGAAAATTTCATCGACAATAGAGGTAATTACCTACGTTATAAAATTGCTAACCATTTCATAGATATTATGGCAGTAATGAAACCACCAGATAATCCGTAGGTAATCTAGAATTACCTGCGATATTGTTCATTAAATGAAAATAAAAAATTAAACCGACTTCCAGGCACTAAAATGTAAAAAAAACCTAAACGGGTGTTTTCATTTAGAATACATACCTAATCAATATTTTCGAAGTCAGTGCCAGCCGACGCATAGGAAATCTAATATATTTTGATACGTAAAATACATATTTACCTATTAGATATTCATATATTAAAATATTGTCCGCTGGCGCCGACTTCGAAAATATCTGATTAGGTATGTATTCTATATGAAAACCCCGTTTAGTTATTTTTTACATTTTAGTGCCTGGAAGTTGGTTTTATTTATTTTTAAAAAGGTTTTATTTTTATATTTTTAGTGTAGATGTATTAAGCAGGTAATTTGTAGCAAGAAAGTTTTTAATAACATATTCGATTAAACAATTTGTTTAAAAAAAATATGTATTGTTGATTTTTTTAAAAACTGTTCGATCGATTTCGATAAAATTTATATGGGACCACCTGGGAAGTATACCCTTTCAAACAAAACAAAAATTTTCCAAATCGGTTCTGGCGTCTTCGAGTAATCGGTGAACATACATAAAAAAAGATTCCGACGAATTGAGAACCTCCTCGTTTTTGGAAGTCGGTAAAAAAATATATCTCTACCTACAAAACAGTACTTACTGTGATTATTTGTATAAGTATAACGCACAACCTAAACTTAGAAATTTCAAATTTAGAAATACTATTTCTCGAGTGATTTGCATTAAATATTGAAAAAAAGAAACACAGACGAAGTCAGGTTTTTATTACAGTATATTATTGAAATTCTTTGTGTTATTAAGTATTAATGTTTAATAGGTGTTATACATTAAATTTCGATATATTGCACCTTTATTTATATGACACGCATATTCCTATTATTTTTTATGTCATCATAAATAAAATCCGATCTAACATTTAAATAATCAACAGAATAGTCATAAAATATAATTTACAACTACCCACAGGCCCTTTTTTGGCGAAAAAAAGGTTACAATATAAATAATAACGATAATTTTATTTAGTTATATACATACATGCATCCTACACTGGCTCTGGCAGTGGGAGCCCAGTGGTAGCACACTCGCTTGGGAAACTAAGTAAAGCGGGTTCAAGCTCTGGACTTCACACATCTTAAGTATCTCATATGCACATCGTTGTGATCATAATTTGCCACTTATTATAATACAGTAAAGGAAAATATTGTGAAAAAAACCTAGAAGTCTGACAGAATCTAACTAGTTTACGATAAGCATATTAAATCCGCGAAACCGTATTTGATTAGCCCTCTCGCTTTGAAAGTTGACTCGTACCCAGACTCGTACCCTCTGGCTGAAATATAATGTTGTTTTTCATTATTTTTTCGAAAATATCCATAATCAAGAATTGATAGGAGAGCGCCATTTTTGTAGGAATGTATAGAAAGTTGCATTATAGTCCAATCGGATTCCGTTTTACAAACAAATAAAAACCTGAAGTTTTATGGTTTTAAAACGTTAGCAGATATATAAGGAATAGAAATTTATAGGATACCCCCGATGGCCAGCTACCCCCGAGAAAAGGAGGGACGCAGTGTTGAAAAATAGTTTTTTTCAATTTCCAGCTTTCTGTCGAAAAATGTTTTCATCTCATCGTTGCATCATTGCTACTCCCATCTAAAGGTAAAGTTTGTGAGTTTGTGACGTTGTAGGTGGTAATCTCTGGATCTACTGAACTGATTTAGATGAAATTTGATTAGAAGATAGTTTGAGATCCTGGAAAGGACATAGGGTACTTTCTACCCCGGAAATCATCCCTTAAGAATATGAAAATGGGGATGAAAGTTTGTATTGGGAAGCAAGCTAGGGACGAACCTGAGCGTAGCGACTAGCGAGGGTGAGTCGCTAGATAAATAGGTATATAGGTAATTTTAGTCTTGGGCTGCCAATAATAATTAATTAAGTTAATTTATTCTGGATTCATTTTTAAGTATAACGATTTATTCTATTTTGTAATATTCGATAAGTTTTCGTTACGTAGATAAATATATTGTGATGTTATATATGAGAAATCAAGTGAAGTAGATTGGCGGTATATTTGTAGTACAGATGTATATAGATTATAGATAATATAGATTATTGTCGACCTAGTGGGTGTGGGGGAAAAAGTACACGACACTTTGAGTAACGCAAAAAGTACTGGAGACAAGAAAAATTACCTTCATATTTCATCATCAATCATCATTTTAATTATGTTATATTTAATTATTATTTATAAAAATATATTTAGATAGATTAGACCAAGACCTAATATTTATTTAATAGCGCCGATAAGTCATATTGACAAGTTCTCAACTTAATGTAAATTATAGGCTAAATAAAATGTAAAAAAAATAGTAATTGCATCGTAAGCCCGGTAACGTCTCTACACAAAAAGGTCATTGCACGAGCCTAGTGATGCTGATGTTGTAGTTAAAATCGTCACGTTCAAGTACCGTTTCAATTTTTTCCCGCAAAATATCTAATACATATAATCTAATTATTACACATTGCCGGTTTTTTTAACAGTTAGCGACTTGCGTCATTCTTTTTAGCACTTCCTAGCTCTAACGATATTGTTATTTCACTCTAAAATACAATAATCCGTTAATCGGAACCACCCACTCGAATGCAGGCGCCAATCACAAAGCGGCACGTACGCTTTTTCGAGAAACGTAAAACTCGCTTATTATTTGACATGAGCTCGAGTATGTACGACGCAAGTGTTTATCGTGAGCGGACGAAAATAATTTACACAACTTATTCTTAGCAGACGTTTATTTGTTGTTGATTATGCGATTGTTAAGTTAAAAGTGGTGCGAGTTTGGAGCATTAGTGAATATATTTTATCACCGGCTAAAAATGAGTGCACCGATAATCATCACCGTTCCCAACAATTATCTGGCGGTGGATGAGTTGGAGTCAAAGGTCGTGGTCGACGTGGCTCCTAGTCCATCGTCCAGGAAACGGAGGCTGGACCATCTAACATGGGAGGAGAAAATGCAAAGAAAGTAAGTTTTCCTCAAATTGTTTGCCTGCGTGTCAGTTTTTCTAGAAAGATGACACGTTAAGTTGCGGCAGCTATGATTAATTTGGTTTAGTTTATTACGATGAGTCATAGCTTATATTTAGTAATAAAATCTACACAAAACAATTTTTGGATTTGTCATATGTGTAAAATTTTAAATCATTGTTTCCAATTGAGGAAACTAAAACTAACAGACATTATTTACAAAGTTATTGCATCATGCAGGAAACTTAAGAACCGTGTAGCGGCGCAAACATCGCGCGACAGGAAAAAGGCAAAAATGGACGAAATGGAAAGCAGAATCAAGCAATGTATGGACATGAACGAGCGGTTAGTCAGTGAGGTGGAGAGTTTGAAGGCGTTGAATGAACGCCTACTGAGCGAGAATGCGGCGCTGCGTAGCGCGGCCGCGGCGCGGGACGTCACGGGAGCCCCAAGACCAGCAGTGTCTTATCCTCAGCAGAAGGTTTGTTATATGTACTCGGTAGCTGTAATAAAGTAACACTTTGTTTATGACTCATATCAGTAAAAGGCCAACTTATTTGTAAAGTTGAAGAAATATGACACACCAGAGAAGACCTACATAAATGTACTCTACATATGAAATTAAAGATAAGACATAACAGATAAGATTGTGGATATAACTAGTTGTACCTAAGAACTATATGAATAAATTTTATTGACTTTATTTGCATAATATGGTGTTGATTACTATTGGTAATGTTACATCATTTTGCAATTTGTTGTATTAAGTGAAGCAATAAGTATTAATTGTAGTGTACAAGTATATTGTTTATTAATAATATAATGTTTATCCACAGGAGGGGCCCCCGATGGCGAGCCGCGCGGCGCGCATGCTGATGGCGATACTGGCTCTCTCGCAGAATTACTCGCCCACCTCGACTCCCCTGAGTACCTTGACACCCTTCACGAACTTGCAGATTCACTCCTCAAGGAAATTACTGCAAATTCTCCAGGAGAGGATAAACATGTAAGTGTTTTAGAAAAATAGTATGGAAATGTTTTGTTTATTATTAATGATCTATTTTAAAACTTTTAATATACAAAATATACTGAGAGTTTCTATTAATTTGGGTAAATCCACATAGTTCACATAGTATAATATAATTGCTATATTGGAAAACAAATAAACAGGATGATGTAATATGAGCCAAGCTCTAATCTGAGTCATATGCATAAATTATATTAATATTATTTCAATCAGACTTCTTTGAAACAGTGCATTTAGTTCCTACGTCTTGATTTATCACACTAACATTAATTGTTACGTTAAAAAAATATTATAATGCTTAAAACAATATTACACAATTTTTTGGACAGTTTGCGAATCCCAAACTTTTAACATCATAAATTCATATATTGCATCAGACAATTGCATTAGGTCGAAACTTGTTTTAATCTATTAAGAAAATATTTATTACTAGTAATTAAATTTGTATTTAGATTTTTGTGTTGCTGAATATTGTCAATTGTCATATTTTAAATAATAATGAGGCTCTAGATAAGATAATATATGGATGTATATGATGGATGGATAGGATAAGATATATGTATATCCTTGAATGTTGCAAGTTGTAAAAATGGAATATTTTTGTTACTAGGTCGAAAGCAGGAGTGATTCACAATGCGATCAAGGAAGAGAAGTGGTGGGGACCTCAGCAAAGCAACTGGAATCCGGTGAAAGTGGAATCCTAAGTGCGGTGAAGCATGATATTGACAGGATATTAGCACAACATTCATATGCACATCCCTACCCTGACACAGATGTAGAAGTTAAGGAAGAAAGCAATGACAAAGGCGACATGTTTTATGCGAGTTATGAAGCAAATGACTGTATTACTGTTGAAGTGCCATGTGACGATCAAGTGGTAGAAGTGCCTTCGACAGATATTGAGGCAGATTTTAATATATTAACTGATAACAGTTCAGATATTACATTAGAATGTGACATGAAGTTGCTTTCTCCTATGACATTGTCGCCTAAGTCTAGCGAAGAGAACCTCTTTGGAGCTTCACCCTCGCATACAAACTTCAGCTCCGACTTGGGCTATGAATCACTATCTTCACCGCTCAGCGAGCCAGAATCTATGGACTTGTCAGATTTTTGGTGTGATTCTTTCTCAGAATTGTTCCCAGGCCTAGCGTAAGGGATTTCTGCATTTTTCCCACCAAAGACTGACTAGTTTGTAGATTTTGTTTAAGGTTTAATTTAATTTAAGTTTAAATGTCAAGTTAGTTTTAATGTTATTGCTTAAAAGTTTATATAATTGTTTCTAAATAGTGTTATGGTAGGAATTTGTGTATGTAATAAATAATGTATAATGAAATAAATACTGTCGTGTCAAATATATTGTTTTATTAAATGTCATGTGTCATAATAATTTAGTAAAATATATTTGATATGTGTTCACAAATAAGTCCATAAATGGAACAGTGCTTGGAACATTTTCGAATGTTTATATAAAACACGCCCAATTATTTTTATTTGCGTTTAAATACATGATCATATATTTATTATATAATAATTTGTATGGGCTAGACTAGATTTGATATGCTTTGTCGATTATAATGTTCATTATCCATGTATTGATAATACTACTGGTGTAATAAATATTAATTTAATACACTTATGGAGAAGTTTAGGTAGATCCGGCCGTCTGTTGCAACTGATTGATTGGTTGATAATAAATTTTTTTCTATATATCTTTTGTTACTTTTGGCCTTATTAACAAATTAAAATGGAATTCTGTAATAACTCGCAAGTAGCTGTCTAAACGCCTTTAAAGTAGCTTATTTTAGTGTTTCTTTAAATTTTAAAACATAAGCAAACCCGCATCTCATATAATAAAATATATATTATAACAATACGTTAAAATGAATATAGGTAGCGTGTAAATTCAACTTGATAAAACATGTGGGCTCAAAAACACTAGGTATTTAATTAAAAAATCAATACAAGCCGATAAGGAATAATTGATGAACGCTATCGATCCATACAGAATTTTCTAGGCAAAGTTAATTTAACAAGTGTTATTAATATGATTGTGATATTTGAGATATGAACCATAACACGGTTTCACTTGTACTTTTATTATTTAAATTTTTTGGTCTATCTGTTGTATTACGATCGAAATGTATTCGATACTTTTGACTAAAGTTGAATTTAATAATCTCTTTATAATAAATATTATAAATGCGAAAGTTTGGATGCATGGATGTTTGTTCTCTTGACTAAATTACGCCAGAACGGCTGAATGGATTTGGATGAAAGTTAGCACAAAGATAGATTATATTCTGGAATAGGACATAGGTTAGTTTTTATCCCAGAAAAATGTACGCTCCCGTGGGATAAACCTGTTTTTGTTTTTTGTTGTCGCTAGTACAGTATAACTCGCGTCATCTAAAAAGAACGCTGGCTGTCAACCTGCGTAGAAGCGATTTATCGGTCAAATTGGTGGTAAGAAGCGAGGCGGCGGGGCGCGCGCCGCATGCTTGCCGGCGTGCTATTGGTTCGTCAGTTCGAAATACCATCGCGCACACTAAAGTTTTTAATTAAGAAATGGTTTTATATATAGAAAAGAGAAAAATTGTTTTTGACATAAATTGTTTTATAAAGAGAGAGTCTAATAATAATGCAGTTAATCATAAAAAAAATGTATTAAACGTATTAATTTAATTTTTTGTAAGTAGATTAAACATTCTGCACTGAATCAAAAATATTTTAATAATGAATAGAATTCTATTTAATGATATTCTATCTAATATATTTTTCAATGTCCCTACCAATAACTATTATATTATGAAGCCGCGAGCGAAATGCCATGAAAAATAACATAATAGGCGTACTTTTGTGCGCCACTTTCTTCCAGCGTTCTTTTTAAATGACGCGAGTTATACGAGTCCAACTTATTGGCGCCTCTGAACATAGCATGTTCCGATGCACAGAACGCAATATTAGGTATCAGCGGTTCGCAGAGGTATGAGACGCTGCGCTTACCTTGCGCTCGCAACTAATGTCCAAGCCGCCATACTACTATTATAACATAAAAGCTTTAAGATCATCATCATCATTAAGTAATCTTGAATCTGCGTTTTTATAGGCGGTGTCAAAGTCAGTACAAATCTACATATTTCTTAGTATATTCTATTATTACTAGCGGACCCGACAGACGTTGTCCTGTCTACACGTCTTTAATTTGAAAATTTCAAACTTTTTTTAATAAATTTTTTGATGAAAATTATTATTCAAATTGTGAATCTAAACCATTCCCAGATCCCCTTGAACACACACAAAAAATTTCATCAAAATCGGTCCAGTCGTTTGAGAGAAGTTCAGTGACATACACACTCACAGAAGAATTATATATATAAAGATATATATTTTTATCTTATCATTTTTATTTTGTGGGATATGCATGCATGCATTGGTTCTACTTTCGGGGCGTCGTAGTCATAAGTGCGTTAAGCGATCCTGCGACGCCCCATTAACACGGGGGAGGTTTTACTGGGTTTAGTGGGTAGTACTGGCTTTTCGAGCTGGTGAGACCCACATAGACCTGTAAGTCTACAGGTGGTATGTGTAAATGCATTTCCCAACATAAAAAAAAGCATGGGGTCTACTTAGGAACAAAGAAATGTTAGTACAAATAAATATCAACAGATGGCATTATAAGTATCGATTTGTTGTAACATTTTGTCTAAAATTAACTTTATAAATATAATATAAATATTAACGATATGTTATGGCTTTAATAAATATTCTAAGTGTAGCAAAACGAAATAATGCGCTCGTAAATCAAAGTTGAATTTTACTGATTATCGTAATCAGGTAATGAATTACTAGGGCATTCACAGATAGCGCTTTTACTTTTTATGAGTTGCTTGTTACGATTAAAAACGGTGATAGTTACTGAAAATTGTTTCACTTAATTTAGGATGAATTTCGTAATATTTCTTACATACCTATTAATAAAAAAAATATTTGTAAGTCAGCAAAATGATTATCTATTCACGTAAACAATAATATCGCGAATAAGCACTGTCCAATTTCTTCGTATCGGGATGAGGCATCGGTACTAGTATTATAGTTTCATATCATTTGAGGTGCAGGATTCGAAACCGCGAGTCGTGATGTAAGTTGGCACTCCAATCAGATGCCCACTTCTTGGAATAAAAGATCAAAATATTTATAAGTACAAAATATATAAAGTCATTTCATGTTTTCTTTACTACAAGACCGTTGTAGTTTATATTCGTAATGTTTTCTTTTAGAAATGATATTTATAAATGCTTTTATGTGCATTACACACGTTATTCAGTTCATTAGGGTTATCGTATTCGTTATTTCCTTAGATATAGGATAAAATAAATCTTGAGAATCCATTTATAACTTAATGATATAAATATTGTATTGTTTTAAGGATTTTTCAAAAAAAAAAGCAGAACTATCACTAAGAAAAGTCGAATGTAATGAATAAAAAAAAATATAGTAAATATACTTAGTAAATTAAGCTAAAACTTGAACTGCAAAATCAATACATAAAATATGATTAATTAATTATCAATCAACCTATCACATAAAATTATTTTTACATTCACTTTTTAAAAATTATAAGGAATAGATAAAATAAAAGGCAAAAATAATCAAAAAAACATTTAATATATTTGTTAAAATATTACAGATTTAATAATAAAAACGCGTCTGACAATACGTACCGACTAACCATCAGTTAAACTCGTGGTCACTGTGACCCACGCGATGGAAGCCAGCACTACTAACTTAGCTAACTGCAATATCTGATGATTTAACTATGGTTTTTAATGTTAAATTAAAAAAAAAAAATCATTAAAATCGTAAAAAAATGTATATTCATCGCGGAAAAAATCAGTATGCAGGAAATTAAATATTATTGATATATATTTTATCAGTTCAGAGATGTGGTTGAAGAATTATTGATTCTAATAGATATCTAATATTTTTTTTTACACTTTTTTATCAATGTGACAAGACTAACATAAATTACTGCTTTTGAAGTTATACTTCTTTTGGCACGTTTGGAAAAAAATATGAGAGTAAATTTTTTACTATGCGCGCGCACACCGACAGCCAAAAAGCGACATGATGAAGTTAGCTGTTTTTTTTTGTTTTGTTACGCCAAAGAAGTATAACTTCTTACGTGCGTACATAAGTACACACACACGTATTTTTATCCAATAAATTATATATTTCATTCAAGTTTATAATATTCTCAAAACAAAAGTCACCGCGAGAGCCTGACATTTGGCACCCATTGATCCTAACCGACTAAAAGCACTAACGTGGTAGAAGTAACATAAAATGTAATATAACTGTACAGATTTACGCTAGTGGAAGATATAACTTAAAAATATATTGAGTCAGCGTTAAAAATATAATATTACGCAACAGCATGTTATTTAAATGTCTTGAAAATGATAATTGAAATTAAAATAGAATTTTGTATTTCTCTTTTAAATTTTATAATCTAGCTTTTTTTTTTATTTTAGAAATGGCGACATAACTTTTTTAATAATTTCCCGACTTAAATATAATTTGCGGGAAAACTTTATATTAAAGTTAAATACTTTTTTAATATATAATATAAATAATTTGCTGTTGCATAATAATCTTAAAATACATATACAATATGGCATTATCTGCTAGATTTTTTATAATTTCGAATTTCTTTCTAAACGAACGTCTATGACATTTTAGACCAAATAGCACATCACAATGTATTTCCGAGAATTTATTATTATTTTTATTTAATTATTTATTTATAATAATTATAAAGTAGTAACCTCACGAACACCTTTTATTTCATCACATGTTAATAACTAATCTACCGTAGACAGACTTACACACTATATATTGAGACCTTATAAATATTTTTAATGTATCGATCTCAGTACCTTTCTTTATATAATTTCAATTGCTTTTGGACATACGAGTAGTAATGCATTTTTTTAAATAATGACACATTTATCAAATATTCATAATAAAATATTTTAAAATAATAGCGTGAGCATTAATTAGACCGGTAGATATAGATTCAGTAACTTGCAGCAGTATATATAAATCTATTCTATTTCAATGGCATATAGTAAGTAAATTATGAAAAAACATTGCAATCTTACATACATATATACTCGTAATATTTATAAAATCATAAAGCGTGGCTGAATGCGAGTCGGATTAGTCGATATCAATAATTACGGTGTATCAGTTATTTATCATTAAAAGACAAACAACGATAACCTATATCTAGACAGATAATCATAAATTATATAGCGCCATTAAATATTTTAAATAAATTCATATCAAATTTCCAAGGACATATGAAAACATACATATTATTCACATAATAAAATTACTTAATGGAGATTAAAGCAAGAGTTTATCGTAAAATTATGGTAAACAGATAAAAAATTACGGTAATCGTTTTAGCGCTCTGTCGAGAAACGAGTAAAATAAGACAACAAAGAACAGCGCCATCTATCGTGTTTATCCGAAGAGTTTGTCAAAGCACGCGTGACAGTAGGGTTTGTCGTTTTGTTCCTTGAAGGTTCCCTTGTTCAGTTGTCGAAGGCAAAAGGCGCAGACGAAGTGTTCTGGATGGAACTTCCTGAACATGGCGGTGATGCATCTCCCTGCAATGGGTTTGTGGCAGCCGGCGCAGAGGGAGCCCCTCTTGCCGTGGTAGTGGGTCTCGCAGTACGGCTGGCCTTCGTGCTCGAAGAATGAACCGCCGTGGAAAGGTTCTCGGCATTCCTGTAACATAATATTTTATATTGAGCATCGGTTTATATAGGACTAATATGATTAATATTAGTCTAAGATCCGACGTAAGGCCTTTACTTATTTGTTTACTGGATAAAAAGTTTTGTAATTAAATATAATATTATGTAAACGAATAAATCGCAGATGGGTTAGCTAAAGAAATATTGGAAAAATTGATAAAAGATCCATTGATAGAAGATAATTGATAGAAGAAAGAAAATTGATAGAAGATCTATCTATTAATAATTAAAGGATGCCAAATAATTGGAAAACTAATATCATGCGGTTTCAAAAAGCGAGTTCAATTCAAATCCAACTTTTCGCTAACAAGTAGCAACCAAGACTTTTTTTTGTATTTTCACTCACAGTTTGTACTTTTAATTAATGTCAAAGAGAAAAAGAAACCTTCACCTTACTTCATTAGATAAATTATCTACGTTATATTTACTTATAAAAAAAACACAATTTATAAAAAAAAATTCTGAATGTCTGTCTGTTTGTTCCGGCTAATCCCCGAAACAGTTGGACTGATTTTGACAGGACTTTCACTGACAGATTGCTGATGCAATAAGGAGCAATTTAGGCTACTTTTATTTTAGAAAAAGTATTAGGGTTCCGCTCATTAGTACAAAATATAGTTAGCGGATGGGTGAAGAGGGATATGGAATGAATGAAATTGGATTATTTCAATTCGCATCCTTCCATTGCGTTGATAGCCATGATATATAGATATTGGGTTATAGTGTACGTCTGTAGTGCGAATGCCATTATAGTACCAAACAAAACAAACGATCCAAAGAAAAGAAATTAAAAATAAAGTTTCTGCAAAGTTGAGGTAAGCATAAGAATTAAAAAGCACTTGTAACTTAATATGTATAGTGTAACAAATCTGAATCACTCATTTTTTATTATAGAATAAAACCTCATCTACTTTTTTATGTAACTATAAACTTTTTATACACACTATATAAAATTCGCGTGTTTATTTAGGTATCCCGCTATTGGTTTTGCGGAAACGTTATAAATTTTACGTTATTTTTTATCCGGAATGAGTGAATGCAATGTGATCGAAATGACGAGTTTACACGAGAGAAACTTGATTAGATAAAAATAAAAAATATAAGAAATTTATACATAATGATTTAATTTTGCAAATGTTAAAAAACAAGATTTTCAAATGACTCCACTTGATTTACTTTCTTAACACGTCATTGGCACGGGTCCACTCGACGGGTTTTTATTTAACAAGTATATTTTTTAACAAGCGTCTATTTTTGTAGAAACAATTTACGATAGCTTCCATGTCAATCGTGATATGAGATCAGATTTGCACATTTGGCTCACAACACGGTACACGAATGGCATAAAGGAGAATTCGGTAAGCCATTTATAAACTTAACATAAGTATATAGTTATGTGAGTTACATTTATTCATTACATGACAACTGACGATGATTGCTAATTTGATCCTTATAAGTTTCTTTCCTTATCCTCCATATATCACCATTTGTATATATACTATCCTCATATGTCATCGGATCTGGATGAAATTTGGCACATAGATAGATTATAGTCTGAAATAACACATAGGCTACTTTTTATCCCGAAAAAATGTACAGTTCCCGTGGGATAGGTTTGTTTATGTTCTCCTTCTTAGAGGTGAACCCGAGCGAAGCAAGGGTGAGCCGCTAGTATGTCATAAAATAATGCCTCATTATCTGTTAATCGACCTACAATAATGCCTCATTATCTGATAATGTATGTATATACATTATTGTTATTCAATTTTACATTCACGAGTTGAGTTTGAGAAAAAAAAAATCGAGGTTTTCTTAAGACGCTCAAGTGTAATTAGACCCTGAGCAACGGTTTCGCTTGTAATAAATCAAAAACAATTATTCTTCTTAAATATCACCCATGTTCTTATATTCTATATAAAACTATAAAAATAAATTGTATCAATGTAATTTTTGAACTTCAACCAAATAAAACTTGCTTTTAAAACCGCATGATTTTAGTTTTCCAATTTTTTGGCATTCTTTAGTTTGTAGGTCTTTTATCAATTTATATTAAAAAAAAAGTCTAGCCTTATTTTCAATTTTTATTGAAACTAAATTGACCTTTTATATTTTTTTTATTTAGACATAGTACCTACATAATTTTGTATAAATATGTTTGTAATTTTAAATGCCAAGTAATTTTGAAATTAATTTAAAAATACGTACATTATATTAGCTTAATTTGATTTCAAACAAAAACTTCAATAATACTAATACGTCATAAGTTATTATTATAACTATCGAGTATATAATAGGTATGTACGTTTAAAATTTAAATGTAATCATTAGTTGTCACTTTACAGTCTATTATTTAATTGGGATCAAATTAAATTTTAAATAGCTAAAAGATCGATATTTATGTATATATGTAAATCGATATTAGATCGCTTGACTACAGTGCATCAACAGATTGCATCGAATCAAAAATAGTGTCATCGGGTGTCTCTTAAACAAACCAGCTGCTCCGCATTAGCCGGAGTGGCGCGTGACGTCACTCACTAACTTATTTTTATCTCCGCCGGGAAACCCTACACTAGCACTTGACCCCGATATCGATTTTTTGGCGATTTTTGACAACGGCCTTCACTATAATGCGTTGACAAAAGGTCATTGCCGCGCGTACGCATGTGACCTTGACGGCCGCTACAGGGACGCTCGGCTCATTCATTTTCATATTGTTATTGTTTTTGTTTTGTAATTTTTTTTTTAATTATTTTTTTTTAATTTTATTTTTGTTCTCTTTATTATAAACCTTAACATTACAATATTATAAAAATATATTACATAATTTAATATTCCCTAACGAATATGCTAAGACTAGAGTATTTGTTGAGTAGCATCTGTGTTTTGTGTCATTTTATTATTCGTTTGCACATCATGTTGTTGGCATAGCTGAAAAAGAAATGGGGGGGGGGCATCCGTGGGGGGGCATTTCATGTTTTATTTACTCGTCCTCATCAACTCCGACGCATTTTGGGCATACCGGTTTTCCTTCCATGGCATAGAATGTTTTACCCTTGACGGGATTTTGACAATCCTGTGAGAGCAAAACACGATTTAATTATTTTTACTTCTCAAAAGTCATTTGCTGTGTGAACGCTAGATATTTCTATATCTTTAGATCCATACTTGACCTGGCGTTAAAGGTTAGTTAGTGTTACGTTCTTTACCCACCTGTCATTTCGCCTATCTCGGGGTTGCTAGAGCTATGTAAAGAAATACTGACCTTGCATACGAAGCAGTCTGGATGCCATTGTGTGTTTAGAGCGGAAATGTAGTTCTCCATGATGGGTTTGTTGCATCCGCCGCACTTGGGCGCGAACATGTCGAAGTAGTCAGCCCGACAGTAGGGCTTGCCATCCCTTTCATGGAACCCTTCTTCCCCAAACTGTTGGCCGCATTGCGCGCAGAAGAAGTGCTCCGTATGCCAAGTCTTCTCTAATGCCGTGACGCATTTCTGTAAAATAGAATCAAAATTACACAATTTGTTGATCTAATTGTTTATTTAGATCGGTAACAACACTAACATCGAGAATGGGTCCATTGCAGTAGGCGCATCTTGGTGAGAACAAGTTGTGGTAGTCGGGTTCGCAGTATGGCCTTCCATCACGTTCAAAGAAGTTCCTCGTTCCAAGTTCTTGGTTGCAGTGGGCACATGTGAAGTGCTCAGGGTGCCACGTGCGGCCCAGCGCGGTGATGACCTGCAGCAAACAAATTTCATATATTCACTGATAAAAACACTGGTCTTCAGTCGTAGTAAGTATATCCACCTGTCCAACGATGGGTTTCTCGCACGCGTTGCAGCATCCCTTCTGGGGTGTTTGAACTCCTTGGCGGCTCATGTCTGCTCGGAGGGAACCGAGCATATGCTCCAGAGAAGCGGATTCGGGTTGCCGCGGGTTGGTGCGGTACTGCTCCTGCCAGGCGTGCTTCTCCCGATACACGTGGGTTCCGCTCTCAGCTGGTACTGCAGCTGCTCCGGTTACCTAACAGACATAAAGAAATTAATCCATTTCTTCGCCGTTTCAAAAATTTAAGCAGGAAAGAAATTCATTAATCTCCGAAACATCGACTTAAGATATCATCTAAGTCGAGGTTTACGTATCTTGGCAACGTACAGTAAGTAACCGATCGGACGGAGCGGACTGGAGTGAATGCGGAGTGAAATCTGTGTCTATGTACTTCTAATATTATAAGCTCGCGGCCCCACTACGCCTGTGATGTAACACCGGGACTATCTTTAGATGCGAGCTTTTCAACGGGTACGAGCGAGACGGACATAGCGCTGGAGAGACGACTGTTCGCACGGCTGGAAATAGCCGTGGACCAAGAAAGGCGAGTAGTAAATATTATAATAATCGGAAAAGTGTAGTGCAGTGTGCCGAGGTGGCCATGACAGCTGCCGCCCTATATTAGACCTTACTAGGATGACTCATGCTATATTGTTTATGAAAATACGCCACCAATTGATTGTACCTATATCCCTTCTTATCTAATTATATGAATGAAATCTAGGTTAAAAGATATCGAGAGTAATTTATATTATTTTAAACTGCTGTGCACTTGATATCAGGTCAAGTGTCGTGCTGGCAGCTGGCACTGTCCTCAAAACTCTACAATTTCTAATAATTGCACGCAACATTATTAGAACTAGTGTATGATATGTACGAGTATACACATTGAATGTGTAGCACTATTTGAAATAAGCCAAGTAGACTTAACGACTCAAAAAATGTATAAATAAAATGTATGTTTGAACTGACGTATTGTTAAGATATACATAAAAATATATACATATATGATATGTTCCCTTATTGTATATTTCTTTTACTGGTTAATTAAATTAAAATATTTCCAAACATAGTAATTATCATTTGTCTGTCAAATTCTAATACTTAACAGTGAACAGGCCTCTATCAACAATCAACATGCATGAAAAGAGTTACGATTTTAAGATAAACACAACTGCTACGCATAGATTGCAATCCTGAGGTTTCCTGCTTTTATGTTTTTGATAGACAGCGTCCATCTTCATACAAAAATAAATACGAGTAAATGCCAAATATAAAATAAATGATTTTTGAGAGTGTTCTCGTGGAAATAATTTTTATAAAAGTAATTTAAAGTAAATGCTTTTTGGAAATGAGCCAATTAATATTGATTGAAAGTGGCTATATAACTTTTTAACTTTTATTTATAAATCAAGAACAAAAAATATTTTACACTAATTAAATTAATGTGTATACGTCTCAGACTAAGGAATAATATATACAGAGCGTCATAGAACTAAACATGAAGCCAAACAATAATGTTTTATAATAATAAACAAATAACAATTTGTATGCTAAGTGATAAGTAAATAAATGTTAATAAAAATAGCTAACGTATTTTATTATAATAAAGAAAAAAATATATATTAGTATGATTTTTATTATTTATATTTTACTAGCGTCTCACCCTCGCTTCGCTCGTGTTCATCCCTAGTGAAAAATACACATAGTACAGTTTTGCGGGATAAAAAGTACCCTATGTGCAATTCCATCCATCCATTCTATCTTTGTGCCAAATTTTATCCCGATCCGTTCAGCCGTTCTAGCGTAACAAACATCTATCCATCCAAACTTTAGCATTTAAGTATATAGGAGTAAGATTCTCAATAATTATATATTAACCAACAGAACTCGCGGCTTCGCTCGCACTAAAATTACAAAAAAAAAACTCTTAAAAAGTAGAGGTCATACAAACTTTCATGCCCTATTTTACCTCCTTATGGGATGATTTTATAAAATGCTAAAACACGTACTTATTTAATTGTATTGAAGAGTATTAATAACAAGTTTCAAGTAATGCTGATCATAAATAATTTTTTGGCTTGTATTATAACATGTTTACCCGTGGGAATGAGATAATCTTCGGCGGTAAATTAGGCTATGTCATTCTCCAGCCCTCCAACTATCTCTACACAAAAAAATCATGCCAATCCGTCACTCTGTTTTGACATGAAAGAAGGACGAACAAACAAACAAACCCACTTTCATATTTATAATATAAAGTATGGAAGTATGGATTTAACTAGTACACATACAAAATTTTACATATTCTTTACAGAAAGTAAGCGATCTGATCATATTATTTTTCACTTTGACATTTATTTTGGCGGACTCTGTCGTTATAACTCTTTGCTCTGAGATATAACCCTAATTATCCTTATTTTAACAATAGTAAACTATTATTTGGCGCCATGTTTGGCTCAGTTTGTAGTGACCCACCTCACTGTGCTAACGGTCGCGAGTTCGAGTCCCGCTGGGGGTATTCATTTGTGTGATGAACAGGAATTTTTGTACTCCAGTCATGGGAGTTTATATTAATAATATGTACGTACATATTTAAAGTTATATACATATGTGTAGTGTATCAACTACATATCTGGTATCCGTAACACAACCCTCGTAGCTCATCATGGAACTAGATGGTGCTGTGTGTTAATGTCCCAACATATTTATTTATTATTTATTAGAAGAACTTTATTCCCTGTTTTCAAAACACAAGTATATTGTTAAAATAATTATGACAATATGTGAAAATTTAATTTGTCTATAATTTATGTAAACCGTCAGTTATATTGCAAAGATATATTTATTGATGTGTAGTTAGGTATATATATTTACGAAACGCGTGCGCAAAAAAGTCGTTAAGCTACTATTGGCTTTTATCCCATTTCAAATATCGTTGAGAGGAATCTATATGTAACATTTTTTTTATACGAACGGATTTAAAAAAATCTAATATCTTCAAACTAGATATTTATATAATAATCTACATTAATTACGTACAGTATTATAAAATACTAGAGACATTTACGTTTTAACGTTTAGTTTTATAGATTTCTCAGAGATGAGATATTTTCCCACAATAAAAAGTATCCTATATGTTGACCCGGATAACCATCATACCGAATTTCATCAAAATCTGTCCAGTGGTTTTCTCGTGAGGCAGTCACAGACAGATAGATAGACAAACAGACAAAAATTTAAAAAATTGTAGAATATGGCCTCTGTATCGATAATAATTACTATATTAATAGGATTTTCCAAAAAAATATTTAATGTACAAATTCGACTCAATTAGAATTTTATTACATGTATACATATACCTAAGGCGACATTATTTTAAGTGATTATTATTGATGAAACACAATCATCTCCGTATATATACATGGATGAATCTATATTATAAAGAGGTAAAGTTTGTGAGCTTGTGACTTTGTAGGGGGTAATCTCTGGATCTATTTAACCGATTTAGATGAACTTTGGGAAGAAGATAGTTTGAAACCCTGGGAAGGACATAAGATACTTTTTATCCCGGAAATGATCCCCTAAGAGGGTGAAAATGGAGATGAAAGTTTGTATGGGGTATCAAGCTGGGTCTTATATAAACGTAAATGTAAGTTTTTCTATTTGTTTGTACAATATGCGGTCGTTGGGTCTATGAAGTTTACTGACATAGTGTGATTTGCCCGTAAATCAATAATAATAAATAATTTGTGTACGATATTATGTGAGTCGCCAGTCGTACTAATATATTATGTATATTTTATGATTTATTAGTCTGTATTTAATAGTTATGACTGGTAAATAATTTAGGGGTACTCGACACTCGTGTCACTCTATACAGTTGGGCGGAGTTAGAGCGGCACGATGGACTATAATAAAAGTATACTAAACAAGTATGGCTTCTGGTTTTTTAATATATCATAAATAGCATATGCATAATAGATTTTCATATAAACATCCAACCCCTTTTTTATCCTTTTAATGATTATATTACCATAGTCACACCAAATTATTTTCTTTAGAGGAATCTGCCAAAAATTCAAGATTGTAGCATTTATACTTTCTGAGTATTTTATTTAATAATCAGTGAGCAGTGGCCATTTCTCTTTTATACTCGTACATACAAATCTATGTAAATTCACTTACCTTAAAATCTGATAGAGAAGCCATAAGATCGTCCAGTTCTTTGGTCGCGCTGGACGCATGGTGGTGTTTGACGGTGGTGACTGCTGGTACAGGGGGCGGAGGCTGGGCGGGCTCCACTACCGTCTCTTGCACCGTCACCGTCACCTGCTTAGTGCCAGGGCGTGGTAGCGTTCCCGAGGGCGGCACCGGCGATACCGACGCACGACTGATAAATAGACATGGATTTTAATATTAGAAAATAATCTATCCCATATCCCATAACTTATTCAGCCCTATTCAACGTCCCACTGTTGGGCATGCGAGTGCCTCACAAAGCGAGGGGGATCAGGTTATAGATCAGACTAACCAAGTACGGGTTAGCGGATTTAACTTCAAGTCTTAAAAACTAAACTAAGTAACTATTTGAGGCAATTTAAAATGTTAAAATTAAAATTACTCTTACTATAATGATACGTTATCATTATAATAAGTTATATATAATACTAGCACTGCCCGCGGCTCCGCCCGCGTTCAGGTGACTTAAAACCAAATTCTATATTAGAATGCTCTTACAATGCAGTTTTTGTATTTTTTCTCAGAAATGAGATATTTTCCCGCGCTAAAAAGTATCTTATATGTTGACCCGAATAACCAGCTATCATCATACCAAATTTCATCAAAATCTGTCCAGTGATTTTCTCGTGGTGCGGTAACAGACAGACAGACAGACAAAAATTCTAAAAACTATAGATTCGGACTCTGTATTGATAATAATATCTATTTCAATAAGATTTTCCAAAAAAATTTTAATGTACAGATTCGACTTAGTTACAATTTTATTATATGTATAGATAGAGAGAGTTACACTATAAGTTATTATTATATTTCTTTACGAGAGTTGTGGCCTCACAGTACTAAAATGTTATGGTAATATAACATTTTGTTAGTAGTTATGTATATTTATTTTAGTAATGCGAGTAGCCAAGAATAGGTAATATAATAAATACACACAGGCGTGATTTTTTTTTGATAAAATCACTCTTGGTACACGAACTCTATTATTTTTCTTAATAACTCAAAAACTATTCACAGTTAGCTTTTAACGAATTGAATTCAAGATATAATTTAATACAATTTAGTTTGTAAGGAATGTGTATGTCCGTTCTTGAGAAGGATACTCAACAGTTGCCTTTTTAAAATTGCTAATGAGATATAATTTAAACCAGACGAGAAATTAAAGCAAAAATGATACAATACTTCAAAAATATTACAGAATAATCTTGAAACGGATTTTACTATCGAAATGAAATTATAAATTGTAGTTTGTATATGCAATGGCACTTCTTAGTTCTTAAAAGACGATACAAAACTATTAGAAAATGATTTGTGAAGTAAAACTTGTTTAGGCGTGACAGGGGTAAGTAGATACTTTGGAAAAATGAGTGTCACAGAAGTGTGTCGCGGAAGTGAGACTCAAATGTATTAATAATAGTTTTATAATAATTATTGTTTAAATGAATAAATATTTATTAATAATAATTTTATAAAAAATATATTTGACGACACGTTTGGCTCAGTTTGTAGTGGCCCTACTTGCTGCGCCAGCAGTCGCGGGTTCGAATCCCGCTGGGGGCCTTCATTTGTGTGATGAGCATGAATGTTTGTACTCCAGTCATGGGTGTTTATATTTATAATGTATATATTTAAAGTTAGATATGTATAATGTATCAACTATCTGGTATCCATAACACAAGCCTCGTAGCTTACCATGGAACTAGATGGTGTTGTGTGTTAATGTCCTGACATATTTATTTATTTGTTTGTTTGTTTGTTTGTTTGTTTGTTTGTTTTTTATTTATTTATTTATTTATTTATTTATTTATTTATTACTTATGTTTTAATTTAATTGCGGTATTTGCTACAGTGCGAAAGATGTTTTACTTCAAAAAGTTACACGCATTATTATTTTTTTTGAAACAGTGGTTCTACTTACTACTATATAATATGCAAGAATTGGTTTAAATTATCAACAGATTAGTGTTTTCATATGTAATTTCTATATAAATCACGTATTGGGAACTTTATAGAAACTAGCCAAAATTGCGTACGCGTTTTGGCAATTTGGCATGACACCACACCGAATCTTTTGGACAGCAGACACTCCCAGATTTGATTTATTCATCTACAAATAATATCGGTAGTAACTTGTCCATCCTGGCACAATTCATAAATCTAACAAAACGGGTTTGTTTTAATAATATGTATGAACAATAAATCTTTTGGAAATGTAGAGCCAGGTGTATGGGGTATAAATACTAATTATGTAGAGACGTGCGCAGGAGTCGATGGTGCCAAGATCGATTATTATAAAGTAACAATTAAATGTAATATACTATTATAAAATTAACTTTCATGGTCAGACATACTTGATTGTGACGAGAAAATCTAATTTATTTATGTATATAAATAGTTGTTATCAGTCTTTACTTTACACATTGCAGTATAGAGATTTCATGCAAAACCTACACATTAATGTATTGTGAATACTAATAAAAATAACTCTTGTTACATTTCGTGAATAATCTCAGAAATAAAATTTTATTGCACATAGAAGACGTGGGTTTTTTTATCAATTAAAAAATACTAAGAATTTAGAATAAATAGAAGACGAGAAATAGTACCTATACAAAAAATAATTTTAAAATATCTATAGATTAATAGTATTAAGGAGAAAAAGTCATTGAACTTTGAATACGTGCAGATTTAGCATAGTAATAGCCAACAATTTCATTACTTATCGACTTTAGTTCAAGCAAGCGGAAATCATAAATCACTGTCTGTGCCAAGTAATATTTGAGGCCCTCCAAATATAAAAATTAATAAATACAATTTAATAGAATCCATAAACTTAAAAACTTGAAGAAGAAAACCTGAATGACTGTTGCTGAATGCTGACATCTTATTTCATATTTTTAAAAGCATTTAAAAATATCAAATTATATGTATTATATTGCCTATGTATTTGAATAATAATTTTCATACACGTACTGTTTATTTGCAAGATTATAAGTAGAAAAATGCGCTATTTTATTGAAGAGAAATAAAAATAATCAAAGTTTTCAATTTTACTACTTTATAAATAATAAGCAAAAATAAAACATTTAGTTTTATTTTTGCTTATTATTTATATTTTATCGATTTCCTTTAATTTTTCCATGAATATATAATAAAAGAAAACCTTGACAAATCTACGAGTAGTGTAAATTACTTGTAGACCTTCATATATCCTAGTTCTTGAAAACGAATGACCATCGTCTGGCGATTGTTACATTGTGCGTGACGTAGCCTGCTATTTGCGGACTCGCCACGAAAATACGTTTCCACACGGCTCTGTGCACGCGCCAAATATCTATTGCCCATAATATTGAAACTTAAAGAGCTAGTCGTGGGTTCATAGTACAACAGAATAGAGAGTTAAATTAATTTCACTTTCTAACTATACTTTGATCAAATGTTATAGCGTAAACTCTGTAGATATTTTTGCCATATGTATGTAATTTATATAAAAATGAAATTTTCATTGTATGTTTGTACTGTATGCACTAATTTCTAAACCATTCAACCGATTGTGATGAAACTTTGGTGAGTCGTTCTGCGTCCTGTGTTTCTAAGTCGTTCGGCCCTAGAGACACCCCAGTGCGAAGCAAGTGTAAATCGCTGGTCAAGAATTAAAAAACAGACAAGTATATTGTATTTATAAACTTCTGAAGTAATGTAAATACAGTGCTTATAGTTTATAACACGTACTAAGTATACGTAGGGTATTATTGTGTACGTTATCTGATGAATATTAAATAATATGTTTAGGGTATTTTTTTTACAACAACGACTCTATATTATTTGGAGCATCTAATATATAAAATTTCCATGTCACAATGTTAGTTATCGTACTCCTCCGAAACGGCTTTACCGATTTTTACCAAATTTTATATGCGTATTCAGTAGGTCTGAGAATCGGCTACTATCTATTTTCCATACCCCTAAGTGATAAGGGTGGCCCACATTAGGGATAAACCCGAGCGGAGCGAGGGTGAGTCGCTAGTTATTATAGATAATTGTTCTTTAAGACCTGTTTTTTATCGTCAAAGAAATAATTGAATATTAACAAGTATATCCTTGGATGAATGAAACCAACTTTATTAAACTGACTTAAGGTAATTTTTGACGGACTCCAAAATCCATTTTGGAGTCCGCCAAAAACTGGAGTGGAGGTGCTCTTTTAGATATATTATTTTTTTTTCATCGCCAATTGTCAATCGATTTTTATAATACTTTTTTTAATGAATAGATTATACTTAAAAGGTTGTCCAATATAAATATTAAAAAAATACATTTCTAAGGAATAATAACATTTAAGATATTTTGAAATCGATGAACCTTCTTTAGTAAAAAGTAATTAATAATCACGATGCAACGAGATTTTGTGATAATTAATAATTATTCATAAAGAACCCAGATATTTTTACGAACACTTAACGCATTCGTCGTACAAGAAACTGAGTACATGAAATATAATTAATTGATATTCCTTCAAAAACTTTGGCATCCGTTGTCTATTTGCTTTCAAAGCAGTTAATTAACTATTAAATGTGGTCATGGCGCTTTATATGCGAAATGTATTTAGCTTATTTTTAAAACATTTAAATAAAAGACTAGATTACTCGACACGTTAGTCAAGATACAAAGTAAAAACTTTTGCTGTATATTTGTTCAAAGCATAGAAAGAAACGATCTAGAGCAAACAATAATTATTTTACTAACGTACTGGGTAAATCCTTTAGTACTACGAGTATAAAATATAAACAAATATTAATATGATATAATCAAAAATAGAACAAAATGAATACAATATGTTAGACTCACCCATTAGGAAGATCGGTGCTGAGTTGATCGAGAAGTGAATCCACCGTAGGCCTGGTGGAAGCTGGGCTCGTCGCTCCATTTGTTCTCGTGTATACATCTTTAACAAAAACAATCCTTATAACAATTTTATCTTTCATATTTGCGACCTACATATTCCTTTGCACATGTTTGTATTGTTGTGAACTAAAGCACCTGTGTACTAACTAAGGAAGGATGTTTCAAATGAGCAAAGCGTTATGTTGTTTAAAGTAGGTAATTGTGTCTATCAGATACATAATAAATTTAGTACGACGTTGGCTTCAAGCACAACTGTTACATGTTGCTAATGATCAAACAATTCTCGTAAATTACAAACAGTCGCTTCATCTTTGCTTTACGTGTCAAAGTAGAGTACGATTTGGTGGGTATAAAATTTTAATCCATACTATTATTTTAAATGCGAAAGTAACTGTCTGTCTGTTATGTTTTTACGCCTAAACCACTGAACCTTACCTACTTTTCCATACCTATGTTTGTTCATATATGTATATAGTCTATTCTATACTAACCGTTATAACGTACCTAGGGACGAACCCGTGCAAAGTGAAGATAAATCGTTGGTTCAAATATATTAAACACTAGCGTTTTCCTGCGGCTCCGCCCGATTAGTACATTAATCACCAACACATCATATATAAGGAAGGCAGTGGTAGCCCAGTGGTGACGCGCTCGCATGGGTAACCGAGTGAAGCGGGTTCAAGTCCCGGGTCTCGCACTTCTGATATTTTCATGTGCGAATCATTTTCAACATGATTACCACTTGCCTTACGGTGAAGGAAAACATCGTGAGGAAACCTGCATGTCTGAGAGAACCTAGCAAGTTTTCGAAAGACATGTGTAGTCTGCCAACCCGCACTTGGCCAGCGTGGTGGACTATGGCCTGATCCCCCTCTTATTGAAGGGAGGCCCGTGCCCAGCAGTGGGACGTTAAGAAGGGCTGAATACAATACACATCATATACTGAAAGCTTCTCCGAAACACGTTGCATCTTATGGTATGAGTATTATTCCGATCGGTTCAGTAGTTATTCCAGTATAACCGATTAAAAAAATCGACTCTCCATTTATTAGTATAGATTTCGTCACTCATATAAGAGTTCACACTTCACAGTCGATATTAAAGTAGCTTATACACTTTGATTTTTAGATACATAGTTATCTACGATTTTTCTATTGATTACTATTATCGTGCATAGTTTTAATTCCTTACTAATACCTTTATAATATCTATGAATATGCCATTAGAAACAAGATCAAAATATAGCACTAGTGACAAAATAACGAGCGTATCGAATAAGTAATTTAGCGGTGATGTCAGTTACGATGTGGCGGCTAATCAGGCAGGCGTACGTTATAAATAGAAATTGCTTATAAAACTGCAGTCTATATCTAATTAATGTTTGGATTTTGCGTCATTGTTATTTATGTCACCAGAGTTATAATCAAAGACGTCCAACCCTATTAAGAAATTCTACATGAGGTTAGATTTTTTTTAGTTGGAAGACTGATTTCAAAAAACAGCAGACACGACGGAGATTGATCAGAAAAAGTGTACTATTTCTATACGAAACGTTAGAATAGGACTCTGTAAAATTTTGTTGGCTACCGACAGCAAAAATATTTCTTAATTTTATTCTGTTCTTTGCTAAAATACGTAAAATACTTTCTCGTAATTCTCAAAAATATTATGTTGAAAATGGAATGCTAAGGTTGTCAAAATATTTGATACATAATAAAAGTTAAAAAGACGGAGTTGCCATAATGAATTGGGTAAAAAAGTATAATTTTAAGCCTGAATTTTCGTAATGAATTTGATGAGAGCTGTACACGATCTCAATGTCAAATATCGAAATATTGCTGTCATATCCGTGCCAGATGTCGTTAAAGCGTTTATATTATAAGATTAGTGGGCCACTGTGTATTTGCCTCAAAATATCATAAAATGGAATATTTCTTTTAGTTTAAGTAACTAACTACATATTAATGTTTTAATAATTAAAGTTTATAAAATGCGCTTTTATATAATTAATTTAATATTATCCAATTAGTGGCCAAAAACTATTTTTAAATTTGAATTCCTTTAGAATTTTCACATATGGGTACCTAAACTTGAATAATTTCGAAACAAAAATAAATTTGTAGTATGCGCGATTTTTTGGTAAAAGTAATATCACGCAATTCCTTTCCTTGTAAAATGCATCGTGAATAGTTCGTTGCATTGTTATAGTGTCGAGAATGTGTATTGAATGGATAGAAATGCTTACTATCTGATCTGTCCGTGTTTGATGATTTTTTGCAAACGAAAGAAAAAGCAAAACAATTTTGTGCAAGCCAAAGTCTATGACTTTCAAAGCATTTTGTAGTCTAAACACCGTTTAAATTATTTTAGCCAACGTCAAAGAGTTTATTAAGTGGCAATTATAGCACTTCAAAGCAAAAATACGTCCATGAATTTGTAAGCTAACAACATGTACTGTACTATATTTTGCTTCTGCCAAATAACAATGGAAATAATTTACTAAAAAGAGCAATTTATATAGATCTATACATAGAATAAAACTGTAGAGGTTGAATGTTTGTACATAGAAAATTTTTTGCTAAAAACCGAGTCAGGAGGATGTAAGAAGAGAAACAGAACAAATCCAGTTTTTTTTTCAATTTTTTTGTTTCTCTGTCTGTTTGTTCAATGTTTGTACAGGCTAATCTCCGAAACTGTTAGGACGATTTAAATGAAATTTTGCATGGTGGTACCTTATATACCCGGTCAACATATTAGATACTTTTCATCTCGGAAAATTAAAGAGTGGGATAGTTAAAAAACTATAGTAACTTATACAGCTTAAAACAACAATTTATGCATTTAATTTAGTAAAATTTGGCATGCTGATACCTTCCTTATATTGCCGGTCAAACAACAGGTTACTTTTGTCCCGGGAAAATGAACGGTTTCCGTGGAATCGATCTGTTCGTGCTTTTCAGTTTTATATTATATATTAACATATTAAATATTTACAAAAATATGTATGTAATAATAATATGAGTGAGTTGTAAACGCTATTTTTATAGAGAGGAAAAGTAGCAAGGTTGTTAAATTGGCCGCATGTAATATTTTATAGCAGTTGGGTGGTAAAGATCAAGACGTACGCTGGAAAATATGTAATACGCATCCCGACCAAAAAAATATTTTAACGGTTAGTATAGAAAAGATCAAATCAAAACAAAGTATATTTTATTCAAATAGACTTTTACAAGCTCTTTTGAATCGTCACATTTATATTTTAAATGAAAATTAAATGTCAGTGTAGTTTCAAACGAACAAACAAATTCTGCCTCTTTATAATATTAGTATAGATATGCATTTTCAATAAAAATAATTTATTTTAAAGAATATAAAGAACATAATTAAAAAAAATAATTTCTAAAAATTTATTATTACAAATGTCGGAACTTTTCAAACCCTATAAGAAACGCTAATAAGAACCCAATTTAGAAAATTACTATATTGATGTTTTGTAAATAAGGTCTTATTGCCGAGTAAAACCGGGAGGGACGCGCGACTTTCAATTCTTGAAACGAAGCGAAGAAATTATTTATACAGATTTTTATTTTCTATTTGTTGGTTCTAAAACACTTTTAAAAATACTCGTATATAACAAAGTCTTAACAAATAGGTAAAAAATACAACATTGCATAAATAATACTGATTATTAGTCAATGTACATTTTTTAACCTAAATAATATTCCATCTATACATATAATAAAATTGTAACTAAGTCGAATCTGTACATTAAATATTTTTTGGAAAATCTAATTGAAATATACATTATTCTTTCTTAGATTTACGCGCATACTTGACATTTTAAATAAAACTATCTTTTCGGATTTTTTCGCGAATTTATTTTGATTTTTGGTTCCCGACGTTTCGAATGCTTTACAGCATCCATGGGATGGCATTATAAGGGTCGGAAAGATCATCTTTTCTGAAAACTTTCGTAATATTGGATGAGGCACTTGTACCAAGTGCGTTACGTGAAATGCCAAAATTATCAGAAGAGTCTAATAAGAAACATTAAATTCAATCAAGTAGAGATTTTCGTGCCACAACTGGCGTTCGTTATATAATATACTGCCGTTAGTTTGAAGAACTCCTCAGTTCGAGTCCTGGGTCTGGCCAATTACTTCATGAGTTTTTCTGAGAAAGGAATTCCCAATAGTTGGGAGTTGGGAAATTGGTGGTCTTTCGTCGGTCGCGTCGAACTGTCGTCCCGCCAGACATTAAAAGAGAAAGCAATACAGGGTGCACTTGCGTTTGCGCACAATTATGAACTTTAATATGTCTTATGCCAGTCTCAGTCGTTGGCTAGTCTCAGTTAGATAGTTCGTCGTGACCGATATATGTACAGCTAAATAAAATTGAAGTGTCTGTTTGTAATGTCAAAATAACAGCTTTTTACTAAATGCATATGGAATTACATGCGGTACTATTTTTTAAATTTTGGTCTGTCTGTTTGTTTGTTCCGGATAATCTCCGAAACGGCTGGACCGATTTTGACAGGACTTTCACTAGGAGATAGTTGATGTTATAATGAGTTACACTTAGGCCACTTTTTGAGCTACAATGGACCAAAACTGGTCGACGTAGCTAGGGCCGACCTCGGCACCACACCCAACATAATAATAATAATAGGCCACTTTTGTTTTAGAAAAATAATTAGGTTTCCGCTCAAAAAAATTAATACGTACCTAGGGACGCACCTTTTTTTTTTTTTTTTTTTTTTTTTTAACGTTGGGAAATGCATTTACGCACGAAGTGTGGGACTCACCGGCAAAGCCAGTACTACCCACTAAAACCCAACAAAACCTTCCCCCGTCTTATTGGGGCGTCGCAGGATCGCTTACGCATTCAACTACGACGCCCCGACGGCAGGTCTGCCGAAGCAGACCACAACAACCACGGGGTTGCTCCACAGTCCACTCTGCTATCAGAGAAGTACCAGGAGCAACCCGCATGGTACACTGCCCTCCGAAGAGGGCCACCTCCCACCGCCCACCGAAGTGGGCCACCTCCCTGTGCGTTTCTTGGCTTCGCGCCCGGTTGGGTTGCCAGGCACTACTGAGCCCCCCCACCACGACAAGGTGAACGCACGTTGGGGGGGACCTAGGGACGCACCTGAGTGAAGCGAGGATAAGTCCCATATGTCGCTTGTTATATATAAATAACAATATAATATATACCCATACTATATAGACATATAATAACACATTTATGAAACAACACTATGCTATATACAATATTGAATATAGGTATATTTGCACAGTAAATATTTACGGTTAGATTTATTATTACATCATAATTTTCTAGGACATCCTCAGCAAGATGTCTCTGGCAAGGTCGTCATTTCCTTCCAAATGTATGTAAATAGCTAAAATAGAACGCGTTACAAATAGTGATATCATTATACTGGTACATAATTTTCGTTGTTTTAATTTATAAGAACCAGAAAATCCCATTTCCTTTTTGTAAAAATCGCATGATATCGTATAGTATTTTCTATGACAAGCCCATGAATATGGTCAAAGTCAGCGCTGGGGTGGAATTTATTTAATCGACTTCCAAAAAAAGAGGATGTTCTAAGTTCGTTTGTATGCATTTTTTTACAATATGTAGGGATTATTCTATTATTATTATTATTTATTCAGTCAAAATATATATATATATATACTTTTGTAATTTTACTCAGCTGTCACATCAATACTTATTATTGACAGAGTACCAATTAATGAGATTACGACCTGAATTACATCGTTATAAACTGCTTTTATATGCTTAATGGAGCAGGTATGATGTTATAATTGAGTTATTTATTACATCTAACGTCAATTATTAATATAAATTTTAGTTAGATTTAATTTTGATTTAGAGTAGAGTGTAGACGGTCATGAGACATACAATTGTAAGTGAGCAGACAGTTTATGCGTATTTAGTTATGAATTAGGACATTTTAAAGGCAATTAAATTGCAATACGTATCTACTATGTATTGTCAATGTAGGCATAACTCGTTATTTTGACAGGATTTCCCAAAACAACTTGAGACACAATTCTATTTACGGTATTACTAATCCATACTAATATTATAAATGTGAAAGTGTGTTTGTTTGTCCTTCCTTCATGTCGAAACATAATGACGGATTGGCGTGATTTTTGTGTGGAGATAGTTGGGGGGCTGGAGAGTAACATAGGCTACATTTATCGCGGGAGATTACCTCATTCCCATTGGAAAACACGTTACAATACAACCCAAAAAATTATTTATGATCAGGATTACTTCAAACTTGGCTCTTCAATACAATTAAATAAATACGTGTTTTAGCATTTTTCGAAATTCATCCCATAAGGTTGTAAAATAGGGGATGAAAATTAATGGAGGGTTTATATGAAACCTATCTTTTTAGTTCTTTTTGTTCTTTTTCAAGCCGCAGGTTGTGCTAGTATTGTATAAAATGAAATTTAAATTGCTGTTAATTTTTGAATGTACATACATACGTACCTACCTACATACATACCTATACATATAGAAACCAGACATACATACCTATATATATAGAAACCAGACAAGTAACTGTAGAAACATTTAACATTTACAAAATAATATGGCATATAACTTTTTCGCTGATCCACTCGTGGGTAATGGGTACTTATAAGAAATTCACGCAATAATTCATAAAAGGGCTCATAGAAACATAACATGACCGAGTGTCATTAAAATGTTTAGTTACTATCTAATACATTTTTAATTACAAAAGCATTTTAATAGAAACAAGTAGTTCAGTGATGTATGAATCCAGACAGACAATATATATATCCTAGTTAATTATATCTAGTTTTTAACAGTATTCTGTATTTTGGTGGCGGTTAGACGGATTTGGGGAGGCATTTTTTATTGTACATTAAGCAGTCTGAATTTACAAAATTAATACAATAAAATCTATTTTCCATAAAATACATTTCGAGTATACCGCTATCTTCTCGTTTGTATAGTACATATTGTGGGAGACATGTTTATTGTTTAGTAATTTTAAACTAAAAAGAAATACGTATGAGAGATGAAAAATCTATACATTATTATAATAAAATTCTGAGTCAAATCTGTACATTAAATATTTTTTTTTAAACTTTTTGAAATAGGCATTATTATCGATACAGAGGTCGAATCTATATTTTAGAATTTTTGTCTGTCTGTCTGTTACCGCATCACAGAAAAACTACTGGATGGATTTGATTTTGATGAAATTTGGTATGGTCATAGCTGATCATCCGGGTCAACATATAGGGTACTTTTTACAGCGGAAAAATATCTCATTTCGGAGAAAAAATACAAAAACTGTAATGTAAGAATATAGTAATATATAAAACCTAAGAATTTGGTTTTTAGTCATCTGAACGCGGGAGGAGCCGCGGGCAATGCTAGTATATATATATATATATATATATATATATATAATATGTATTAAATTATAAAAACAGACTACATAAAAACTTACCATTTCTTTCAGTATACGTCGTCTTCTCCGCATAATTTCCGTATCTTGCGTTACTAAGGTCATCTAATAGAGTGTCTAATTCGGATAAGTTTCCGCGGCCAGTTGTCCTTCCATAGCCAGAGGACTGACTCGTGTAGCCAGGAGACTGAGCAGTGTATCCAGGCGACTGGCTTACGTAGGCAGGGGAATGACCATAGCTTGCGTATTTTGCTGGTGTTATCTTTTCATGTACTGTTGTTGTATTTTGGTATGTAGGCTGAAAAAAAAAATTTTTATTTTTTTATATACACTTGAATTAATAATTTATAACAGAAGTCAGACCGAATTGTGTCTATTTTTACCCATTAATTCATTGAAAATGCTTAATTGGCTAAAGCATTTTATATGAAAATTAAATGCATTTATTCCCTTTGTTTTACCAGCCGTAATGGCAACTGAATTGTATATTGTGCACGTAATTGGCATTGTTATCAATCTATACATATACTAAAATTAGAACTAAGCCGAATCTGTACATTAAATATTTTTTGGAAAATCTTATTGCAATAGATATTATAATCGATACAGAGGCCGAATCGATAGTTTTTAGAATTTTTGTCTGTCTGTCTGTTACCACACCACGGAAAAACCACTGGAGGGATTTTGATGAAATTTGGTATGATGGTAGCTGGTTATCCGGGTCAACATATAGGATACTTTTTACTGCGGGAAAATATCTCATTTCTGAGAAAAAATACAAAAACTGCAATGTAAGAGTATACTAATATGTAAAACCTAAGAATTTGGTTTTTGGTTATCTGAACGCGGGCGGAGCCGCGGGCAATGATAGTGAGATATAAGTTTAAAGCCCTCCTCGAATAATAATAAACTAGTGTTTTCCCGTGGTTCCACCCGCGTAGTGCAATTATTTAGTTTCATCAAAATCCCTTCAGTGGTTTATGCGCGAAAAACGTAACCAACATACATGCATTCATCCTTACAAACTTCGCGTTTATAAATTATAATATTATAAATAAATACTATATAGGTCGATCTTTATGTTTTAATATAAGAAAATATCTCTTCAATAGTTTTATTTTATTTTCTAGTAGGAAGAAATTCTTTAAATAAAACCGACTATGTATGGTTTGACGTCTTTAAAAAACTAGAAATCTAGAAACATTTCTAACATAACAATAAAATATTAAAGAAGAATGATATATGATTTATTTATTTATATATGTCGCAGGCATATTGTATGATTCGTCTTTTTACAAACGGCGCTATCTGTTTGTAAAATGCCTTAGGCAAATTGTAAAAACTGCAGCTTTTATTTTTTGGCAGAAACCTTTCTTTCTAGGTTGGTTAGGTTAGAACAGTGACCACAACGCCATCAATTGAACGAGTTGCCAATTTGTCAAAGGCATATTTCATAACAGCGAGCGTTTGTAAACGGACGACGCCGTATGTAAAACGCGAAATTATGCGATTTGCCTGCGACATATATCCATAGTATACCACAGTAATAATATAAAGATGAAAAAACAAAGTATAAAGGATGTACACGTCCTTAGTAAAAAGGCGGCCTTATCGCTAATTAACAATTTCTTCCAGATAACCTTTGGGTTAGGAAATATGAATGAACATCATATACAGGTGTAAGCATAATATACAATACAACCTTATACTTAAAATACTACACATATATCTATCTACATATGTATTATACGTGTAATATCTTAATATATAAAATTCCCGTGACACAATGTTGGCCCGCGATGCACGAGATGGGAAATACTTTCAATATTTAATTTTTATTTTCTATCCACTTAAACTTTATACTAGTATTCTTAATTAAAATGTAGAGCGACATCTATGTTAAAATGATGCATCTAGCGGTGGCAAAATTCCAAGTTGATAAGTAGCATTTACTAGCAGTTGTCTGTATCTCTGGACTAATACTGTCCATCTACACTAGGTGGCGTTTAATATATAAAAATTGTTTTTTAAAATCTTCGTTTCAAGTCGCCACATGCCTATTATACTAGTTTTCGCTCAATTTCGTTCGTTTTCATTGATAACGCTAAAGCTCAACAAAGCTACGTACGCTAAAACAAAACAAAGAAACGAATATTAGTTGGCAATTAGAGGAGATAAAAGTACTGAACGGTTTTGTATTTATCTCTCCATACAAAAAACTGTTATTATTGGTAAAATCCCGTTTTAGGCGTGCCAGAAGAGCTTAATTTAGTTCGCACATATCACGTTGAACTTATTAATTATAATTTTTTCTATAAAGATTTACGAAATCAAATTAAAATTATTATCTTCATAGCGTCAAATGGAAGATGGTGTTTCCTAGGGAACATCTTGTAGACGATTGTAATAAAAAAATCTAGAGCAATAAAAAAATATTACAGAATACATAATACTCCACAACACGAATATATAGTACGTCCTAGTAGCTTTGAGTTAATACATATTATAATAAATAATTCAAGCTTTTGTTAGATCTATTACGCTACAAATTATTCGGCGAAGGTTGAAAAGGGTCAGTCTATCGTATAGCATTCTGTGCATTTTAATACTTAGAATTTAGTAACAGTGATCGGAATCATCGCTTAGGAATTCTTCGAAGCTCTGGCTAAGGGAGTTGGTTATTTTTAAAGAACATAAATTTTATCGAAGCCGCCTTAATAAAAAAAATTGCTGAAGCTCGGCTCGTCTAAATCCAGTGTAGAAATATGTAAGTACAATATAATAGTTGCATCGCTCCTTGCTATCTTACATCTTGGAATGATAACTTGATATTAATATTCTTTGTAAAGCTTACATTATAAATTCTTTAAATAAATATTTTGATTTTATTGTTAAACTAGCATTGCCCACGGCTCCGCCCGCGTTCAGATGACCAAAATCCAAAGTCTTAGGTTTTACATATTAGTATACTCTAACATTGCCGTTTTTGTATTTTTTTTTAGAAATGAGATATTTTTCCGCGGTAAAAAGTATGCTATATGTTGACCCGGATAACTAGCTATCACCATACCAAATTTCATCAACATCCCCCGAGTGGTTTTTCTGTGATGTGGTAACAGACAGACAAACAAAAATTCTAAAAATTATAGATAATAATGTTTATTTCAATACGATTTTCCAAAAAATATCTAATGAACAGATTCGGCTTAGTTATAATTTTATTATACGTATAGATAACACCTCTTTTTGCAAACAATGGAAATTGAAATGATAAAAACATCGAAATACTATTTATAAATCAAAACCTCAAAGTAACTAAAGAAGTTTGGAGGATATAATAAATAAGTATAGAGTCAACGGTTATGACTGATACTATGGTGAATGATGAATAAATAAATCTATGCATACATGTGCGTTTTTGTGTGCTGGCAATAAGTTTTTTATTATATTTGATTTTTTGATTGCTATCTCTCAGTATGTAATTAATATGCGAAACACCTTTTAAATTATATCCATAAATTTTAATAGCTAGTCTAAGTATTTTTTATACTTTTTAGATTTACGCTCATATTTGACATTTTAAAATTTAAATAAGAATATAAAATGCATTTTCGGATTTTGTCGCGGTTTTATTTTATTTGTCTTTGATGTTTCGAATGCTTTACAGCAAACATGGTCACATGTTTGTCAATTGCCACTGTTGAGTTGGAATAAAACACAATTTAACCAGAGCAAAATTTTTCACTGTCCATACGTAAAATCGTAATAAAGTATATATTGGACATCGTGTAACAGCACTTCTTAAAATTTAAATATATCAGTATGAATTATTAATTATTAGACCCTTTAAAACTCGTATACAAATTACACGCAACGTTGACTTATATATTATATCAACTAGCGGCTCACCCTCGCTTCGCTCGGGTTCACCTCTAGAAAAGCACAAACAGATCTATCCATCCACGGGATCCACGGGAACCGTTCATTTTTCCGGGATAAAAATAAGTAACCTGTTGTTTGACCTGCAATATAAGGTATCAGCATGCCAAATTTTACTAAATTAGGTGCATAAGTTGTTGTGTACTGAGCTGTATAAGTTACTATAATTTTTTAACTATCCCACGGGAACTCTTTAATTTTACAGAATGAAAAGTATCAAATTTCATTTAAATAGGTTCAATAGTATCGGAGATTAGCCCGTACGAACAGACAAACAGACAGAGAAACAAAAAATTTGAAAAAAATCTGGATTTGTTCTATTTCTCTTCTTACGGGATGTAAGAAGAGAATTGACTCGTTTTTTAGCAATTTTTTCTACCATCTATGTACAGACATTCGACCTCTACAGTTTTATTATTCATATATGTACCTATATTCAGATAGAATAAATAACGTATAATAAAACAGAAATATATAATAATGAAAATAGTTATAGCGAGTGTACCTTAGAAGATAGACATATACTATGTATAACTTTTCTATAGACTTTTTTAAGACTTACAATTTTCTTATACAATGTTTTGATCTATCTCTTAAGGTTGAGCCAACGTTAGCCATATAAATTTCTAAGGACAATTCGATAGAACCAGTTATTGTATTTTCCCGTGGGAATGAATAATTTCGTTTGAAGTCGTAAAAAGTATTCTAAATGTTGACCCGAGCACTAAGTTTTTTCACTATACAAAATGAAGTTAAAATCGGTTGAGTACTTTTTGCGTGAAACGCGCACATCGATTTGACTAAGTTTTATTATATAGGTATAGATAAGAATAAATATTGCGAGTGTAACTTAGGAGATAGACATATACTATTCAGAACTTTTCTGTAGGATTTTCAAGACCTACAATTTTTTAGTATATTGTTTTGATGTATGTCTTAAGGCTTAGCCAGAGGAAGGTTTCTAGGGAGGACTCGATAAAACCAGTTATTATATTTTCCCGTGGGAAAGAAAGATTTTCTTTAAGTAAAAGGTATCTAGGCAGTGGTATCCCAGTGGTAACGCGCTCGCTTGGGAAACCGAGTGAAGCAAGTTCAAATCCCGGGTCTAGCACCTCTGATATTGGCCAGCGTGGTGAACTATGGCCTGATCCACCTCGTACTGAAGGGAGGCCCGTGCGTGTAAATGTTGACTCGAGTAATAAGTTATCACTTCACCAAATTTCGTTGAAATTAGTACATTACTTTTCGCGTGAAACGCGCACACAAAAACAGACAAACAGACATACAGGCAAACAGACAAACAGACATTTTTTTAATAACTACTAGCGGCTCACCCTCGCTTCGCTCGGGTTCGTCGCTAGGTACGTTTTAAATAGATATAAAAAGAAAAAATCTTTCTTTCTCACATTTTAATTATATGTTTTAATACTTACCTATTCCGGACTAAGAGAAATCCAAAAATTAAAATATCATAAAAATTGGAACGCGGTCGAACGGGATAAAAAGTATCCTATGTCCTTCTCCTGGCTCTAAACTACCTCCCTGCCAATTTTCAGCTAAATCGGTTCAGCCGTTCTTGAGTTATAAGCGAAGTAACTAACACGACTTTCTTTTATATATATAGATTTGTGTGATGAAATCTCAATAGTGTCAAGTTACCACAACTTGAATATACGAGTACATACAATAAAATTAAACTAAGCCGAATCTGTACATTAAATATTGTTTGGAAAAACTTATTGAAATAGTCATTATTATCGATACACAGGCCGAATCTATTGTTTGTAGAATCTTTGTCTGTCTGTTACCGCATCACGGAATAGCTACTGGAGGGATTTTGATGTATGATGGTAGCTAGTTATCCGGGTCAACATATAGGATACTTTTTACCAAACGTTAAAACGTATAGAATAAATTTTAAAATGTACAATACAATACGTGTAAAATTTTAGATTTATTTTTAGTAGCATCGTCTGTGGTTGAATTTCGACTAAATGTCATACAGCTAACGTGCTCAAAATCGAACGTGATCAAAATATATACTTATATGTATACAGTATACTCAAAGCTTTTTATAAGGAAAAACACGGTGTATGTTCACTTTACTTCACCATAACGTCAACATACACACGAGTTTTTTTGTTCATTTCACATGTGATTTTATAAAATCACTTTCGGATGATATTATGTTGCCTCTTTTTATTCGAATAAACAAAAAAAAACTAAAATTGTGCTGAACCATTTTTGATATTCACGTATTTATTTATATATTTAATAAAATTATATAATTTTGCAAAATTTACAAAAAATAGTGTTGTTTACAATACGTAAATAAAGTACGTGATGTCTTTTCGAACAATTTCGGCCAAGACGGTCAATCTAACTGAGATTAGCCAATAAGCACAGGAGATATTATAGTGCACAAGTGTTTGCGCAGATACAAGAGCGCTCTCTATTCCTGTTACTCTCAAATTCCGAAGGGATGATAATTCGACACGACCGGTGTGAGATCAGGCGCAGGACCGAAAGCTTTACGTGCTCTCCGAGGCACGGGGATGATACGCCGTTAACTTCTCATCTCCGGGTTGTAAGTTTTTCTTAACAGAAAGACTCAATAACTTAACTTGACTCTACCTGGGATTCAACCCAAAACCTTCGAATGTGCAGCCGTACATGCGAGCCACTACATCACCGAGGCAGTCAACGAGTAGGTACAATGTATGTACATATACTAACTATACGTTATTGAATATTCTACATGGTGGTGTTTTTAGTACATTTTGGACCTCAATGGGGAAAAACGCATCTGTTACATATTCAGATAAAATAAACTGTTTTATTCCGTTTTCTTGTTTGGTTCAGAATTTAAAATTAACGCGAGTCGAACTTATGTGGAGAAGGATTCTGTATCATGGGAATTAGATTAGATAAATAGAGTAAGTAGAGTTTTCTTAATATTTTTCTCTTTAAATTATTTATGTTCCTTCCAATTGACATATCTCTACACCTAATTAACTATCAAAATTAAATTTCAAATTTATTAATTTATTTATACTTTCTCTATCTCTCTTTCTTCTATAATAAGGTCACGTAACTCTATGTATGTATTTGTAGTCTACATGATTTATTTTAGCTTTTTTCATCAAACGATTTCGGTATGATAAATACAAGCTGACACGCAAGTAATCCTATTAGGGTTCCATTTTTTAAAGCATGGATGGATTATATTATAAAAAGTCATATAACTATCAATAATAATAAAACATTCCTCTAACATCAGATCTTCATAGGTTTATTTCATTTATTTATTTTTCATTTATTTAATTCATGCCAACTTGTGTTTTCTCTAAGTCGTAGTTTATCTGTGTAATAAATATCATCCAAATCGAAGGAGGATCAAACACATACATAAATACACAAACTTTCACATTTATAATATTAGTACCATTATTCAAGCACACGTCCTTCACATTTTCTTCATCTATACATATAATAAAATTGTAACTAAGCCGAATCTGTACATTAAATATTTTTCAAAAAATCTTATTGAAATAAAGATTATTATCGATACAGAAGCCGAATCTAGTTTTAAGAATTTTTGTCTGACTGTTACCGCATCACAGAAAAACAACTGGAGGGATTTTGATGAAATTTGGTATGGTGATAGCTGGTTATCCGAATCAACATATAGGATACTTTTTACCGCGGGAAAATATCCCATTTCTGAGAAAAAATACAAAAACTGCAATGTTACAGTATACTAATATGTAAAATCTAAGAATTTGGTTTTTGGTCATTAAAACGCGGGCGGAGCCGCGGGCAATGCTAGTAATTTATAAGAGAAACCATTAAAACTGAGAACGAATATCTTTAAATTGAGTACACCGTTATTGTACTTACTGAAGCAGGTTTTGCGTAATCTGAGCCAATATTTCTTGAGCCATTAATTGAGCCGTATCCGGTCGATGTTGGGGAGCTAAGGCTGCCTCCAGGCGAGCTCAAGCGACCAGGTGAACTCCCACGCCCGAGAGGAGAGGCAGTCCTGCCGGGGGATTGTGTTCTAGCTCCTGGTGAATTAGTTCTCCCACCAGGACTGCTTACTCGTCCCGGATTTATTGAGTTCTGAAGATCTGCGAGTAGGGCATCTGAAATTAAAGAAAACGAACAATTAAATATCTTCAATCGGTATATTTGTTTAAACAATAAGTATAAGTTACAGGCTCTTTTATGATACTCGTATTATATACTTAAACAAAAACTTCAACTGTTAGGAATTCTCCCAAAAATTATAAGTAGAGTTACCAGATACATAATTAGATTTGTATTTATTTTTCCATCACGAATTTCGAATAATCTTGTTGTAACAATATGTGCTCAGGCTCACTAGGCATAGTTGTGAAATGGACCATAAAGCAAGTGATGTCATCTTAGTTAAAATAAATCGAGTATCATCTAATTGGCTTCAATATAGGGTCGGAGTCATAACTAACAATTAACTTGAATGTCAACAAAGTGTAATTATTGGAAAGTCAACAAAATATATGTACAAAATTAAATGTTGTTTTAAATTTTGGTTTAGATTACGGCGCTTTGTTTAATCTTGCTAAAGTTTTAAAATATTATGAAAGTTATTGATTTTTTTTAATACTTTCATGGCCCTAGTCAGCCTTGATCTCGTGTTTACCAAAAACGAGTTTCATTTCGAGTGAGTTCATCCACCTCAAAACATCCTTTCATACAGTTAGCAACCGAATTCTTTAATTTATGAATTTGGTGTTTGGTCCTTACCACAGTACGTAATGCGTTATCGGTCAAACAACGCAAAGAACAGAGTTATTCATGAGATACCACAGAGAGCTCTCAGTCGGAGTCGTAACACTCAATATTTTATAGCCTTTGTCACTAAACACATCAAAGGGTCTTTATTCGATAGAAAATAGGCTAATAGATAAACAAGATAATAAAATTTTACTCTTGATTTAATGAGTATGTACTAAAGCTGTTATATTACTCGTATAGATTGTGAAATATTACCGAGCCCTTCAACTGCCTCGAAGACGTCTGCGTAATCCGTTTGAGGTTGCAAATTTGTGTGAGTTTTTAATATTTTGCCGTAAACATCATCATTGACCGAATAATGAGCTTTAGACATATTAACACCACTTTGAATAGAAGTACTACACTAAATTTACGTTAAGTATATGCACCTTTAAATATACTTTACGGCTTATTACAACTAAAGTAGACACAAAAAGCTTATTGGAATAAAAATCTAAATTTATATATTAATATAAATTCTTTGCCTTCAAACTAAAGGCGCGGGCGACTGTCTTATGGACTAATGTAGTACTGATTCACCTCGAGCGCAGACCGCAAAAATCGCGCACGGCCTAACACATTGTTCATAAATATTTGGTATTCCTGTTTGATATTGAGTGAAAGCGTTAATTTAGTAGCTTATCTTGGTATCTGCTTTATCTGAGATAATAGTATCATTGTAAGGTTATTGACCTACCTTTTAGATCTAGATTTTGTTATCTACTTTTCCCGCATCTCATTAGCGGTACGTTAAAATGCTTGAATAATTTACATTTTATAAAATATACAAATATCTAACCAAGCCTCAAGTAACTGCTGATTAAATTAACATGTTTGCTCTGTTAGTTTAATTTTCTGATAATAATTTTCTTTAATTTCTTATAAAAGCGCTTTTTACGCTTGAAAGTACAAGTTGATCAATGGACACGCTGACGCCGCGCCGGCGTGATAATGAGGAGGCGTCATTCGATGACGCGTACTTTGCGGAATTTGTCTCGCTTGCTCTGAGGCTTCGGTTGTAGAATTAGTATGTTTACTGTGTATTGAGAGGTCAGGATCTATACACAACATCGAAATATCGAATATTTGGTGTGCAAATATCCGACATTTTATTGCTAATTTTGGGCAATAGTCATTGAGTCTCTATGGATTTAAAAAAAATGAAAATTAATGCAAGTTTTTTAAAATACAACGAGAATAAATGTCAATTTAAAACGTAACATTATGTACATAGTACTTTTAAGTGTTATAAATGGAAATACAATACAAATAGATTAATAATATTTATTTTAAGGTGTTCTTAAAAGTGATTTGCATTCAGGATTATTATTTTTCCATTATTATTTATTATTGCGTCGACAAAAATATTAATGTGGTCGATGAATAATGAAATCGTAAAATTTTATATAATAGTAGTGACTCACCCTCGCTCCGCTTGGGTTCGTCCCTAGCTCCTAGGTACGGTTTAACGGTTCCCGCAGTAAAAAGTATCCTATATGTTGACTCGGATAACCAGCTATCATCATACTAAATTTCATCAAAATCTGTCCAGTGGTTTTCTCGTGATGCGTTCCCAGACAGACATACAGACAGACACAAAAATTCTACAACTATAGATTAGGTCTCTGTATCGATAATAATTACTATTTCAATAAGATTTTCCACAACATATTTAATGTATAAATTCGACTAAGCTAAAATTTTATTATATGTACAGATTAAATACTTTATCAATTACATATTGATTTATTCAATATGTTTATTTAACAAAATCATAAAATGATTGATTAGAATGGAACATAAGGATATCCGGAACTCTAGGCACGAATTTACTCAAGACTTAAGTCACGGTAATGTTATAGGTACACGATACGAGTATGTAGTGAGCTTGTAAGCTTGCGCAGAAACTGCAAAGTTCAAATTAAATAACAAATAATTTAAAACGAAATAAAAAAATGAGGAAAATAAAAAATCATCCGATATCGATCTCTTAAGAAAAACTGCTGGTGCCTATTTATATTACACTATTAAAACTATTTATATTACATTATTCAAAACTATCATTACAACAAAAATAAAATAACAATTAAATCCCATTTAAGACCATGCGATTTTTCCCATTAATTGAAGTGTAATTAGTTGCCATGTCGAAACAACATATTATGTACATATTTTAATTTGCTTCTTAAAAATATACATAATTATTGCCATTTATGAATAAAATAAATCAACCATAACCCTATAATAATGTATCACCAAAAAAGTTTGATTAAAGGCGAAAGGTGATACATTTATTTTTCTAAATATTCCATAAAAAAATAAATGATAAAATAAATATTTAAAAATAATTAAGATGATTTATTCATGTTAACATATGGGATAAGATGGTCCATTTCCAATGGTGAAAAAATTACATACATATTACGGAGGTCATAGGTAAAATATTTGGGTACGCTATGTTCTGTCGAATAGGTACCTTTTGTTTGTACGATTATTGTTCTAATATTATTTATTATGGTAATTATTTATATATATGTTGAAATTTTTACCAATATTTTACGCATTTTAACTTTGAATAACGATAAAAACAGATGCATATTCCCAAAGTTATCGACGCCTATTAATTTATAAAAGCAATGTGACCGTGTAGTGTATTAGTAAGTACAAAAATAGGTTGGTGAATTCTCAACCGCATCATTTCGATTTTTATAAAGATATTCGTCACGAAAGCATTTTTTTATTACTTTCAAAAAATTAAATTAAAATTTGCAAACTAAAAGCGCACAATTTTTTTAGCTTATATCAATAAGTTCAATACTAATAGTGCGTATTAAAATTACAAAAACTTTGCTATATGCATATAATGACCTCCATGAGACCTCTTCTCACACGGACTAGCCATATGGTCCTATTAGATATATACCTAGGAGATAGTAAGTATATTTAGTGAAAGATCAGGCACAGGACCGACGGTTTCACGTGCTTCCTTGGCACAGTGGTGCAAAACCTTTACCTTCCCAACTTCGAATTATTACTGAGATTTTCTTGAGAAATACACAATAACTATACTTGATACTCAAACCTAGAACATCTAGATCTGCGGCCATACAAGTTAGCACTAGACCAACGACGCAGTGCCCTCTGTACTAACTCTATGTCCTGTTTTGTCAAATTAATAGAGTAGCTCTACATAGTTGTAAGCAATTTTGTAACGCTTTTTAACAAATTCGATAAGTAAACTTGACCCGGTCGGTGGAATGATAGACTCTAATCATTAAGCTAAACGGAATTCAAAAGAGTTGTTTCTCAAGATTAATTTAATTTCGGGTTCATAATTTAGTCAAATATATAGAAGATACAGTAAAAGAGCAGTTTCGCGGTATAAACGCTAACCGCAAGGTTATCTGCAAGTTGACACTTCTTGATACAACGTGCTTTATTTCATTAGGCAATGCATCGATTGCCACATACTAGATGATCATTACTGGTTTTAATAATTAATTTTAATCATAGTTTTATTCATGTAAAATTGTGATAGTTTTAGCATAAATAATAACATTTAATTAGAAATAGTGTATTGTCTAATGTCTTGTAAATAATTAGCTTCCCATACCAAATATTATAAATGCGAAAGTTCGGATGGATGTTTGTTACTCAATCACGCCAGAACGGCTGAACGGATTTGGATAAAATTTGGCACAGATATAGATTATAGTCTAGAATAGCACATAGGTTACTTTTTGTCCCGAAAGAATATACAGTTCCGTGGGATTTGATTTTGTTTTTCACTAGGGATGAACCCGAGCGAAGCGAGGGAGTATCGCTAGTTGCATATAAGTGAAGGCTATCAAAGATGTCAAAGTAATACAATAATGATGCTTCTGTAAGTGCTAGTCAATACATTAAATGGCTTTTCAACTCTCAAGTGGCGAATTGCAGATGCCTTGTGAATAGTGGTTTTGTAATGGATACCGATTATAATTGTAACCAATACGTAATCAACAATCAATGATTACGTTTAAATTTTAAAGGTGGATTGATGTTTATACTTCATCATATAGTCATTCATAAATTGTATTTAAGCTACATTAGGGAACTGAATAAATCGATCTACTTCGTTGATAGGAAGGTCATTTTCTTTTACTAATTATAGCTACTACAATTTTACAGATGCTAAAGAAATTATACTACAAAATTCAAGAGATAAGCTATGAGGGCACATGCAAAGGCCAAGGGGGTTGGCCCTTGCAAACATAACTTTTAAAAGGCGGGTTCATGTCATCAGTAGATCAAATCAGAGTCAGATTTCCTGTTATTTAATTTACATGATACTTTTTATTAGTCCAATAAATAAATTAATTATTATTCTGCCAATCAATCACTAACGTGTGTCTTCCTATTTATTGGCAAAGTAATTTTTTCTTATTTTGTACATTCAAAGTCAATAACAAAAAAAAAATAGATTTTCATAATATTCCATACATAAATATATATAAAGTATCAAGAAAAATGAACAAAATATTAACGGTCTATTACTTGCGATTGCGCAGTTTGTTTACGGTATCGCCTCCCAAACGCTCCAGTAAGTAACAAGTCACCGATATAGAACAAGGCCGTGTAATAAAAGCATCTTGACTCATTTCAGGTCACACTATTTTGTGCACTTACCTAGATACGAACTGAAATCGCTAAAATATTTCCTCCAATCCGTAGCACTTAACTCGGGTCTTTCCACTGGTCGTTCGACACTGTATTTACGTTCTAGCACAGGAGAGAACGAAACAGACTTGGGGGATGCTGAGCGCGTGCGCACAGACGCCATCCCTCTCGAGAGTATAAAAGGCGGGGGATATTTAATTTTCAGGCAGTCGTCTTACGACTGTGGTTGTGAGAAGACTGGTTATTTTGGTGTGAGACGTAGGGTTATCGACGCGAGTGATGCCGGATGATAGCGCGGTCACACTACAGCTGGCGACGGGGCGGCGTTACGCGACTATCTATTCCCGTCGGGTTGATGCCATTGACGTTATATTTCATAACATCGCAGACTTCATTAACCCATTTGCCGTACTTCCGATCGCAAAATTATGATTCACTTGGTAATTTAGCTAGGAGTAATGAGTTTATTATTATGAATACGTTAACCTTGAGAGTCTTGAATAATCATAAACATTGAATAGAACTTCGTGTTAGCTTTCTATGTCTATATTTATATATTTAACTTTAAGAGTGTCATTTTTAAAAAAAGGTTTTTTGAGGCAAATAGCCCAAAACTTTCTAGCATTTCACATTTGTAATTAACTATAGTACTTAGTTACATAAGAAGTCATTATAAATTGTATATACTGTGGTGGGCGGGCGACGCCCTACAAACCCAGCGAAACTAACGTGGTCGTAGGTAAACAAAATTAACCTGCTTTTTGGGCCATAGAAGATCTTTATAACTATAGATGCAAATATTTAAAAATAACTTTTTATAGGCAAAGAAAAATGTAATTTATTGTTCTTCATACGGAACCCTAACATCGTCATATAAGCATTAGAAGTGACACGTGGGAGTAGATCTTCAGAGTGGGTTTCAAGGTCCCTGTATATTAAAAACAAGTAATTAATCCTTTAGTTATAAAATAATAAAACATCCTTAAACAATACTCAAAGGCATTATTATGCACAAGTACAATTCAAAGATTTTTTAAATAACTCTAATATTAGGAGAGGCATGACAGTTGTATGATTTTGTAATAATAATAAATTGTTAATTTAAAAAAACACTATACGATATGCATCGAAATTGATATCTATACATATAATAAAATTCTAACTAAGTCGAATCTGTACATTAAATATTTTTTAGGAAATCTAATTGTAATAGACATTATTATCGATAGAGAGACCGAATCTTTAGTTTTTAGAATTTTTGTCTGTCTGTCTGTCTGTTACCGCATCACGAGAAAACAACTGAACAGATTTTGAAGAAATTTGGTATGATGATAGCTGGTTATCAACATATAGGATACTATTTACCGCGGGAAAATATCTCATTTCTGAGGAAAAATACAAAAACACAAAAACTGCATTGTAAGAGTATACTAATATGTAAAACCTAAGAATTTGGTTTTTGGTCATCTGAACGCGGGCGGAGCCGCGGGCAATGCTTGTAAATAAATAATGCATGAAGATGTCAGCAGAGATTTACGTCGCATTTCACACCGTATTGAGAAGGCAAAACTGACAGTAAACAAACGTTCTACGTTGTGCCCTATTATCTTGTATTGATAACAATACAAATAGGCAACACTGTTTAAACAAGTTTTAACTCATTGCCGTTTCCAAGACAATATGACATAGCAAATTCATATTTGATCATAGTACATTTAATAATAAAGCAATTGCGTTATAAAATATAATATATAGATACTTATACTCTTTAGATATATACATATAAAGTCGCAAAAGATTGATTGTTTGAGCTAGTAAAAAATCTTTTCGCGTTTCATATTTCATATTAGGTATAAGAGAAATACATAAATAAATTCCAGAAGCTGAGCCTAGGGCAAAAGCTAATTAGGATAATACTACTATCTTAATTATATACTCTATACTCCTATGCCTTTACGAAATAAAAGTAGTCTATAACACTAAATGCTAAGACCTCACAAGCTTTTGATTGACTGTTGACATTCAGCAACACGAAAGTGCACTGCACTTTTATTATAGGACTAACATTTATAAATGTCCCTTATTCTAAAAATGTTAAAATATATGTCAAAACAAGCCTTGACAAATTGCTAAAGCAACCATTTTAAAACTTCATAATTTTCTCAGTCGTTATTCAGAACGCCAGCATGTAGAGTGCGCCGTCACACAACTAACCTAATTCGTCTCACACATCATCCAGTATTACAAATCAATTTCACAGCACAAATTTCTTATGAAAAAATGACCGTAAATATAAAAATCTATGGTACAGGAGTACGCGCGTATGCAGCGTTAACAGATTGATGCCGACGCTACGACTGACGAGGCTCAAGCAATCTTCGATTCATTGTGGTGTCGAATCGCGTTAAATGGGGACGAGTGGGCGACAGTAACTAGGGTCCAAGCTGGAAGATCTTGCATAGCGGATCTTGGACGAATTTTCTCGGAAATCACCGCGAAAGGGAATGCGGGACACTATCGGCAGTTCAAGGAATTTTACTGTGTTCCTATATTTGTGGAAGCGTGTTGATAGTCCGGATTACTTACTCTCATTTATTAAACTATAAGCATTTATCATGTGTAAAGTACGCTATATTATTTTTTTCAATATAAGCAACATAAAGCCTATTATGTTTCATATATATTATAATTATTTAATTATGATGATTCTTAATGATGATATCAAGAAACAAAAATATGTAATATTTTATACAAAATGTACCTAAGTGGATATCATCATTGGGTAAATTTTGCTTCATAATGATGTACATTGTACAATGTATGTAATGAAATTGTTCAACGCATATTAAATATATTTGTATTACGATGATTTTATATTTTGTTTTTAAATGGGATGTGTGACGAAAAGTTTTTTTCTTCCATGTTTCTTGCATTGTTTCGAGAACATTTCGAAATATATCAATTTCAGTAAAATGTGAAGCTCGTGTGACAAAAAGTAATTTTAAACGCGTAACCGAAACGACAAACAAAGTGCTCTAATGACGATGGCGAAGAACAAACCGTAACGAATCATGGTCATTGCCGCTCCCATGTCCAACTGAGCGTAAACAAACTAAATATGCCTAAGAGGCAGACGACACAGATTAACTGACACGTTCTCACCATACCTTCCTCAAAACTTAAAAAAATTAGGGTTTATGAGTTCACACCTGACATATTTACATTTCGATTGCAATTTTACGACGTAAACTATGCGTACGTTGTATAAAAACCAATCGATATATGTGTAATTTCATCCGGGTCAAAAATGGTCAGTGGGCGAGAACCAATTATGGAATCTTGGCTTTTACCCACCGGTAGGGCCTCACAAATCTATTTAATCGGCCCTATTAATGCTAAGCTAATTTTAATTTATCACTGGGCAGGTATAATATCTAATAACTTTTGAATGCACATTTTTTATACAGCCATAAAAACTCTTGGACTTGATGAGTACCTACTGATCTACGTATTTACTAATAAAAATGAATAGTTATAATTTTTAAATGCAATTTTATATATCTCTGTTATTTATATATTTGGATTTTGCTAAAACGTTATTTATTAAGCTTTTCCAGACAAATAAAAAAATATTAAAATCAATTTCATCATAAAAGGCTAATTCAATTACCATACGATGAGGACTTAAAAGGACCGCTACAACAAAGATAATATTATAATCAGTTTATTACTATATTTCCTTTAAAAGCGCGATAAATTATCATAGTTAAGATACCTATAACCGCCCCCACAATTCGTCCAAGCCATATAAAGTAATTAGAGAAAAAAATTATGTAAAAATAACTCTCAGTATGTTTAGATATTTTTAAGCGACGATATTATGTAATAGCTTGTATAGGATAATACAGATTTTTTTTCTAGATTTAAACTTATAAGAATTTTTAAATTTAAACTGGATTCCTATTCTACATATAAATTATTTAGAACTTACCTGCGGGTTGCCACTTGTATTTTATCCACAACCACTAAATATAAAAACATGATAAGTTTATATCTACTCAACAGATTAAAATAAAACTTATCTATTTTTTAGTAGATACTACATCTAGCTGATTTCCAGTTGTACTGATATATAATTAAAGTCTTTTACACAATTAGATTCTTTATATATTTAACTTATGTATTATTGATATCTGTGTACTTAATTTTATCCAAATCCGTCCAGCCGATTTAGAGTAAAGCAGTAACAAGTACACATATATATATTCTAACTTTTGCATTTATAATATGTAGTACTTAGTCACTAGTCAGATTTGGAGTTGCTGCGCTTCGAAGGAAAAAAACCGAGTATATATCTAAGCGCAGAAACCGACAGTCTAAAAGTTTTTCATTTATTTAGTATCAGGATTTTAATATATATAATAATATATATAAGTGATTACTATAATATGTATGAGAAGTTGTTTATTTTTCCTTATTTACGATATACGTAAGGTTAAAATAATCATGATTTATGTTAAATGTAACGAATTAAGAACCAGAGATTACACAATACTATTTAAATAGAATTTCAGTTTTCATACTCAATAATATCATCTATGTACTTATGTTGTTGAACTAGCAGAACTCGCAGCTTTCAATCTACAAGAAACTCTTTGGCTTTATCTATTCTACTTTTTTACTCATCTTCGCTTCGCTCGGGTTCATCCCCTATATATATATATATATATATATATATATATATATATATATATATATATATATATATATATATATATATAGTTTTATAGGCAGTGGTAGCCCAGTAACGCGCTTCCTTGGGAAACCGAGTGAAGCGGGTTCAAATCCCGGGTCTCGCACCTCTGATATTTTCATGTGCGAATCATTTCTAACATGATTACCACTTACGGTGAAAGAAAAACATCATGAGGAAACCTGCATGTCTGAGAGAATTTAGCAAGTTTTCGAAAGACATGTGAAGTCCGCCAACCCGCACTTGGTCAGCGTGGTGGACTATGGCCTGATCCCCGTCGTATTGAAGGGAGGCCCGTGCCCAGCAGTGGGACGTTAAAAAAGGGCTGAATACATATAGTTTTACAATAATGTACGGAAGTCTGCTCGATTTGTTGACATTTATAATTACCCTTGATTTACCCTTGGGTAGTAGCATAATGATATATAACCTATACCATAACCTATACATAGCCTACCTTAAAGAATTTTTCAAATCGAATTAGTAGTTCCTGAGATTAGCGCGTTCAAACAAACAAACAAACCTCTTTATAATATCAGTATAGATAACTGCCGGTGACGTGAAAAGCACTTTTTTGAGATAGAGCTACAAAGTTTTTCTTGTAATTTCCTTTACAGAAGTTGCAAAGGAATGTGTGCCGCACCCGTTTACTAACAAGAGTTAACAGCATCTTATAAAAGCACGTACACACACGTGTGTATTTTGTAATGAGTAAAAGTAGTATGAGATAAACGTTACGTGATGGAACAATCAACAAAATGAATAAGAACTTTGAATTTAGATTATTTTCAAAGCTTTTTCTAAAAATCTAACTTTTAAACTATTTATAAACCTCCTTATGGTAAATAAATATTAGATAAACATTATGTGTAAGGGAATAGAATCCACGATATAGTGCATATAGTATAGTGCTCACTGCGCGCGTTGCTACTGTATTACGACAATCGTAAAAGTTTAAAACAACTTTAAGCTATGTAAGTTTTTAAGTTATTATTCATTATATATTTATTATATGCCAGGATTATGTTACAGCAATAAAGTTTGAAACATCGACACAATAATAACAATATCGACAAAAAATAACGAATGTTGACACATTAACGTCTCTCGAATGTTGGCTGAAAATAACTCACCTGCCATTTCCGATGTAAAAAAAAACTTGTCTCACAATCACTCAACTAAAACTAAAATTAGTACACTCGTTCTTCTCAAGAATTAGAACCGAACTGAATGAATGTTCCAGAATATTCGCACTGGAATGTTTCCTCGCCATATGTTTTGTATTTCAATGTCGGGATAACAAGAAGTGATTGGAAATTCTAAATGTGGTTTTAGTTTTTACAACACTATTGGCATCAAACGAAACAGCTACATATGAGACGTCGATTTTATTTCACCAATAAAATTCCTTAATTAATAATTAAGTGTTTATTTATTGCTGTTATATTTTTTGTTAATTGAATGTGAAGGTATGCAACAATGTGCATTTAAAGCACGTACTGCAGTTTTTCCGGGGGTTGCGATGTAAGGTGTATTGACCTCATGACGTCATGTAAATCAAATAGAGATAGGTCAGTGACAACTAACAAAAAAAAAAGCCCTAAATGATAAAACCCATAACAGAGACATAAGTTTGGAAATTTTATTATTATGTTACGATAGCAATTAAACATTTTACTGCTATAAAAATTTAAAAACTTGTATTAAAATAATTTAATAAAATACCACTAAGAGCGCCACCATGCGTATTTTATATGAAGTTGGTTTAAAGCAAATAACGCGTACGCGTTGTGTTGCGGCAATGACGCCATGGACTAATAGATGGCGTTTATATAAAGTTTAACTCCATAATATCTATACATTATAATAAAATTCTAACTAACTAATCTATACATTAAATATTTTTTTGGAAATTCTTATTGAAATAAACATTATTATCGATACAGAGGCCGAATCTATAGTTTTTAGAATTTTTGTTTGTCTGTCTGTCTGTTACCACATCACAGAAAAACCACTGAAGGGATTTTGATGAAATTTGGTATGATGATAGCTGGATATCCGGGTCAACATATAGGATACTTTTTACAGCGTGAAAACATCTCATTTCTGAAAAAAATATAAAAACTAGCTTGTAAGAGTTTACTAATATGTACCTAAAACCTAAGTATTTGGTTTTTGGTCAACCGAACGCGGGCGGAGCCGCGGGCAATGCTATTTCAAAAATAAAATATATACGTGTCACTCAGTCCAACAAAAATGTTAGGAAAATTCTGTTGAAAATATGATAAAGTGAACTTTTTAAAGAACTAATAATACACTGCGACAAAAATAAAGGGCGAACTGGGAAAGTGTTTGGCGGGAGAGCCGAACTTAATGAGGCCGTTCACAGATGTTTGTAGGAGAAATAAATTCGTATTTTAAGAAGAAAACTCATCAACTGTAGCTTCCTAGGGTTAGATGTTGAATGATAAGCTTTTTGAAGTTAGCATCCTGTACGAGAACACAGTTAATTAGTAAAATATTTCTCTCCTTACATTACAATATATGTATAAGACTAGCGACTCACCCTCGCTTCGCTCGGGTTCGTCCCCAGGTACATTTTTATTTTGAGCGGAAACCTAATTCTTTTACTGAAATAAAAGTAGCCTAAGTTACTCCTTATAACACCAACTACCTGCCAGTGAAAGTCCCGTCAAAATCTGCCCAGCCGTTTGGGTGATTAGCCGATACAAACAGACAGAGAGACAGACAGACGAAGAAAAAAATTAAAAATTGTGTTTTGCTTATAAATACCGTATATAATTCCATAAGCATTTAGTAAGAAGCTGTTATTTTTACATTACAAACAGACACTTCAATTTTATTTATCTGTATTGATGTATAATGTATATTGTATGTTTCATTTTTATTATGAACGAAATGCGCTTGGCTGGCCATTAGTCATTACTAAATATATGGATACATAAGAAACATTATTTAATTACAGATAGCATTTAATTATTTTATTTTATAGCTAGCCTTGAATGTTAATATATAGCCGCAAAAGCCTGAAAGACAATAACGACTAGTTTGTTACAACTACGAGTATAATAAGTGTGACATTGGACTCTCCATTTATGAGCTTAACGGGATAAGGTCGAGGATAAGGATATTAAATAAATAATGTTGTAAGATTTCATGAGAAGCATTATTCTGTCATGATAACTTATGAAGTAACTGACCAAGAAGAAAAGAGGCTTTAAAGCAAAATTTATGCATTACGTCGTTTTATAACTATATTAGAGTAGGTATATAGAGTTAGAACATGTAACATTTATTAACTTTTTACCTCTATGTAGAGATACTTAGCAATTTTATTGTCTCTTAGATTCCTGGTACTATTATAAGCAGGAACATAAGAAAGTATAATTAATCTTCTAACAATGCTTTACGTTTGTGTACTTGCATGGCATATTACTTTCTTTAAGTTCTTCCTACAATCCATAATATTTTCTCAAACACTTCCTTGCTACACTAAAAATGGAAAGCGGATATCGAATCCATGATAAATGTTGAATAATATATTGCAGCAAGCAGTAAGCATAGAATATATTATACAATAAATGCAACTTTTTTGTACAATTCTTTCTCGTAAGTTTGCGAAATATATTGAAATTATTTCTTTTAGATTAAAACCTATACTAAACCTACGATTTTATTCAAAATAAAGATTACATCTAAAACGAGATTAAAAAATTATATATAACTAGCGGCTCACCCTCGCTTCGCTTGGGTTTGTCCCTTAAACGTACCTAACGTTTTAAATAGATATAAATATTTTAAATAAAACTATCTGACCGACCTATCTATCTAATATACCTATACTACTATACCTATCTAACCGAAAAGATAGTTTTATTTAAAATGTCAAATATTCGCGTAAATCTAAGAAAGTATTAGATATAAATAGTTATTATATAGCGTTAGCCATGTGAATTTATATTATTTTTTTCTTGAATTTTTCCGATGTTTTAATAGTTATTCTGCTATTCGGGGCAGAGACAAATCTGACAAATAAAAGATCATCAAAATCGGTCCAGCCGTTCTCGAGTTATAAGTTTTGTAACAAACCCGACTTTTTTTATATATATTGATTAAAAAAATTAAACCTTTTTCATGAAGATCCAATACAAGTATTAAATAAGCAAATTATCGTAAAGAAGAAATACGAGTGCAAAATTTGAATCATACATTGGCTATTAGTATTGCCAACAAAATATAAGTACAAAAATCTAGCCCACATTAACCTGCTAAAAGAAATACTCTAAATGAAATACTAATTGGCAAAGATCCAAATACACTCAAATTATTGTACTCAGTGTTATTGACCTTTTTGGAGAAAACAGTTTTATTCTCAAAACAGTTTGTAATACGAATATCGAGTATACGAACTTCGTATGATAACATGTAATTAAAAAATAGTCCCTAATTTTAGGTAGTTGATTTTTGTTTTATATAACAACTAGCAGAACCCGCGGGTTCGCTTGCTTTAAAACTACAAAAAAACTCTAAAAAGGTAGTTTCATACAAATTTTCATCCTCTATTTTACTCCCTCATAGGATGAATTTCGAAAAATGCTTAAACACGTATTTATTTAATTTTATTGAAGAGCATTAATACCAAGTTTCAAGTAATTTTGATCATTTTTTTTGGATTGTATTATAACGTGTTTTCCCGTGGGAATTAGATAATTTCCCGCGGTAAAAAGTAGCCTATGTCACTCTTCAGCCCTCCGACTATCTCCACACAAAAAATCACACCAATCCGACACAAAAAATCACACCGATCCATTTCGACGTGAAAGAAAGACAAACAAACAAACACGCTTTCACATTTATAATATTAAGTATGTAAGTACATGCAATTTTTTTATAGTAAAATAACAAATATAATATGTATGTATATGTAATACTATTTGAATTATTAAAAAGTCAAAGTATATCTACCGCTACGCACATGGTCAGACTTTTAATGAAACACGTAAACCGCTCTAGATTGATCGACCATAATCCGCAAAAAGTCGGGCGCCTAAATACTCCGCAATCTACTGCCCTATTAGCATATCTAGATATCTAATTGAAACATATCATATGTACATGTATGACATACAGTCTTTAAAATATCTATTTGAAACGCTACATAGAAATTTTAAGCTGGGAAGTACAATTTTTGTTTGTTTCTTTGAAAACGCGTTTACAGAAACAACCAATTCGATTTGAAAAAAATGTTTATTTTTTTTTTACCTATCTAACATAACGCTTCGAACTATATATATTCGAAAAGATTAGAATTTTGATACTAATAACCAACCTTAGCCCGCGGCTTTATCCTTGTTACTTCGGACTTAAATAACTACCTTTATGTGGTATCAATTTTCATGGCGATCAGATGAACGATGTAGAACTCGACGCATGCAGTGCCATGTTGTGGTGAGTTATAGCAAACTATATAACATAAAAACCTCAAAGTAAAAACACTAATATGTCAAAATTCCAGATCGATGACGAATAATTGATGATAATTTGAGATTTTGTACAAACAAATTTTTATTCATTTATAGATCATAAAAATTCTCAAAATGCATGAGCAGAGTCAGTTTCGGTCGAAAGAAATATTTTTATGGAAATCTTTGTATCCAAACCGACGGTTATAAACACAATTAATGATATAGTAAATTATATGAGACGAAACCAAAACACTTTAATATATCTTGTTTTATATTGTCACTGACAGTTTTAGTTGTTTTTTTCCTCTCAGTCATCAGATGATAATCATTAGTTAACCGGATAATATAGTGTACATAAATTCGAAACTTTAAAAAGCCTAAGAGAATTGGGCCGTATTTTAATTAGTAGATTTAGCCGACTAAAACATAAAAATCCATTTATTTATTTTGTGTAAAATTTTGTTTTACTGATGTAAAACACTGTAAAAATAGCGATAATATGGATTTTTCCTAGGTTTATCCTAGGAAAAATATGAAATAACAACTCTACTCGTAAGTGTAGCACCAACCCGAAACATAGTACCAACATATAATATATAGTTGTTTGAATTAAATACTAATAATACCTAGGTGTTAAAGAGAGGTAGCCTAGCATTTCACCGAGTCATTACGAGTATATACTAATGAGATGAAATTCATAATAGTAGTTTTCTCGTCACACATTAAAGTTCGTTCGTTAAACGTTATTTACGTTTAGTATCGATTTCTCAGAGATGAGATATTTTCCCGCAGTAAAAAGATCCTATATGGTGACCCAGATAACCAGCTATCATCATACCAATTTCATCAAAATCTGTCCAGTGGTTTTGCGTGCATGCGTTCCCAGACAGAGAGACAAAAATTCTAAAAACTATAGATTCGGTCTTTTTATCGCTAATAAAAATAATGACTATTTCAATAAGATTTTGCAAAAAATATTTGATCTTACAGATTCGACTCAGAATTTTATTATATGTATAGGTAATAATAAACAGTTTAATGGAGATAGAGGAACATTGATCAAATTGATTTTTTTAAAGTATACATATGCACCTCCATACGGCGCGGCGTAAACTTTATGTAGGTACCTGGTTATATATTTATTAATAATATTTTTACACTAACATTTTCACAATATGTTTTAAATGCTGTTACGTAATATACATTTATTTTTGATGGAAACATTTTTTTTTGGAAGTAATAATATAATTTAAACGGAAAATGTAGTAAAATATTAATGGAAAGAGAAATTGTTTTAGAACCAGATCCCATTTTGTCTACTAGTATACAATGGACCATATTTCAATAAATTGTACCTAATATGGTATACATTCGAAAGTATGCTATAGAAAATCAACAAAGAAGTATGCGAGAAACTTTTGTACGTACTAACAAACAACTTAAATTCTCAATGAAATTTATACGCTAGCTATAAAAAACACTACGTCTCCAAATATGGCAAGATTTTGGTCGACCTTCCGCAGTTAAATAATGAGTCAGCAGGCCTTTTCAGGTGATATGTTCCACTCATCGTGTACAGATATGGCCGCCAGATTAAGATAAAAATGTATTACTAGCATCGTGTGAAAAATACAGACAGATTTAGTAGACAAATTTAATATATTGTGTTTCAGTTTTCACTATAAGACATCTATAGGTACATATAATAAAATTGTAAATAAGCCGAATCTGTACATTAAATATTTTTTGGAAAATCTTATTGAAATAAACATTATTATCGATACAGAGGCCGAATCTATAGTTTTTAGAATTTTTATGTGTCTGTCTGTCTGTCTGTTACCGCAACACAGAAAAACCACTGGAGGGATTTGGATAAATTTTGTACGGTGATAGTTGGTTATCCTGGTCAACATATAGGATACTTTTTAAATAAAACTATCTTTTCGGATTATTTCGCGGATTTATTTTGATTTTTGGTTCCCGACGTTTCGAATGCTTTACAGCATCCATGGTCACGGGAGAGACTAAGGTGTTACATGTACGTGTATAGTTGTTACAGACAGCCTACCCACAATTAACAAAATGAAAATTGCACCAATTCTATTACAATATTTTTAAAAAAAATATTGTAATGTAATTGGTACAATACAGTGAAAGAAAACTTATTTATTAATGTCATAAATTGCGCCTTAAAGGAATCCTATTTTTTCAAACATACAAGTAAGTAAAAGAACTCTACTTGTTATTCTAAGCACATGCAGGACGTTACAATAGCTTTTACGGTTTGTTCTCGGCGGCATTTCTTTACAGGGTGGTCTCTATATCCTGATATGAATATTGCATTAACTGGTTGTACATTTCATAATCCATTCTAATGTCTAACATACGATTTCAGGCATATTATCTGCAGGTACATATTCGTATGTTTGTGATCATGTTAATTTGTGCATTGAAATAAGAAAGTAGAATAATTTCGGAAATTCACCATAATTCGTTAAGTTTAGAAGTTATTGAGGTTCTTTTCTTTGAGTTACATACATAAATGTAAAGTTTGCGAGTTTGTGAGTTTATGACGCTGTAGGGGGTAATCTCTGGATCTACTGAACCAATTTAGGTGAAATTTGGCAAGAATATAGTTTGAGGCCCTGGAAAGGACATAGGATACTTTTTATACCGGAAATCATCTCTTAAGAGGGTGAAAATGGGGATGAAAGTTTGTATTTGGAAGCACGCTAGGGACGAACCCGACCGAAGCAAGGGTGAGTCGCTAGTATTAATATAAATGTGAAAGTGTGTTTACGTGTTTGTTTGTCCTTCTTTTACGTCGAAACAGAGTGACAGATTAGCGTATTTTTTCGGTGGAAATCGTTGGAGGGCTGGAGATTGACATAGGCTAGACATAGACTTTTTACCGCGTAAAATTAACTGATTCCCACAGAAAAACACGTGAGAATACAACACAAAAAAAATTATTATGATCAGAATTACTTGAAACTTGGTATTAATGCTCTTCAATACTATTAAATAAACACGCGTTTTAGCATTTTTCGAAATTCGTCCCATAAAATGGTAAAATATGGTATGAAAGTTTGGTATGAAACCTATCTTTTTAGTTTTTTTGTAGTTTTAGAGATTAGCGAAGCCGCGGGTTCTGCTAGTTATCTATATATATTAATTACAGAATACCCTGAACCTATGCACAGAAAAAAATATGCTTATCTTCTACCAAAAAGGATCTTAATTAATAAATAATGCATACTTTATATAATTAACCAATCCCAAAGGGCAGCATGTCAGATGATCTAAGAATACTTAATTTATGTGTCACATAATCGAGGTTATAGGAACTAGAATATTAACGGAGCTGTCAGATCTATATGGATTTGAATTGTCATATTAAGGTAAGCAAGATCTACATAAACACTCGTACAGTGAGATACGACTCGTAGTACTTACTTAGGTATTGCTCTCAATGTTTAATTGAATCGATGAATCTAGAGTACTAATAATAACTATTATAATTGAAATTATTATTTTTAAATTACAATGTAATTATCGAATTTAATATTTTTTTAAGTTATTCAATTGGTTTTTACTTTTTAAGCATGCCTGTTGTGCATAATTCAGGTACTATTGTCTTTTTAATTTAAATATATATAACTAGCATTGCCCGCGGCTCCGCCCGCGATCAGATGACCAAAGACCAAATTCTTAAGTTTTATATATTAGTATACTCTTACATTGCAGTTTTTGTATTTTTTCACAGAAATATGTTGACCCGGATAACCAGCTATCATCATTCCATCAAAATCTGTCTAGTGGTTTTCTCGTGATGCGGTAACAGACAGACAAAAATTCTAAAAACTGTAGATTCGGACTCTGTATCAGTAATAATGTCTATTTCAATTAGATTTTCCAAAAAATATTTAATGTACAGATTCGACTTAGTTATAATTTTATTATATGTATAGAAAACAACCTTAATAAATGATATACGCAAACCTTATATTTAGCGCGTTCATTTCGATTATTAAAACGCTAAACCATCTGTTATATCACACGACCTTACAAAGGTCATCTATTATATACTATACAAGTTTAAACACAATCCAATGAAAACGAGTTTTCCATTATTAATAAAATTTTACAAATTCTTGTCCCATACACGCATAAAAACGCAAATTATGTCATGGTGGAGTCGTCTCATCAAGTATTAGTACTGGAAAGCGTTTAACTATTTTAGAAGGAAGATCTTTTACAGAATTTATAGTTTAGCATTATTTTTTTACTTAATAAAGTTTGTTTTGTTAAGTACAAAATTAAAGTAACTTATTAAAAAAATTACTTTAATTGTAGAGTTGATCCGACTTCGGGTCGTGTTTTATCCATCCGCTTACATGAGGTAAAGCATTTTTATTAAATATTAATATATCATGCTTATGGATTTATTTCATTAATCACATTTTAAATAAAACTATCTTTTCGGTTTTTTTTCGCGGGTTTGTTTTGATTTTCGGTTCCCGACTTTTCGGATACTTTACAGCAATCATGGTCACGGAAGACCATTCTCTCCGTCGGTAAAAAAAATCCCAAATAACTTTGTCAAAAGTTTAAAAGATTAAAAAATAGTTCCCAACCTTGTACTTTGATTGTAAGCAACTATTATGCATAATATAACAGATGTTAATATTAAATACAATTAAGTTATGAATTGGAGGCGTAAAATATGAATAAACTGTGTCTTTTTGTTTCCGAGTAATATTGTGGTAACATGTGGCATTCGTCCTTAACTGGAAGTGAATCATTGTAAGAGGCAAACCTTGTTACATGGTCAATAACAACTTACGTATATAAATGAGAATAGTGATGAAAACAAAAATTCTAAGAAAATTGTTTGTCATTCCATCATTATTATATAAATTAATTAACAATTATTATCAAAACTTTTAGCACAACCTTTAAAATAAATATAAAAAAATTTATAAGTTTAACTAAGCAGTGAACTGATAAGCTGTTTATCTCTTCCATTAATAATGTTGATATAAAATAGAAAACGACCTAGCTGTCCATTTAAGTAAACATGGGTAAAGCAATTACAAATGCGCTCTTGAAACGAGAAATCAAACAGGTTATAAATAACTCGATCTAAATAAAAACAACGAGATAGTAATGGATGTAAAACAGAAATTGTTTTGACAATAGCATATACATAGATAATAATTAATTAAGATCAATTAAATATTATTATTAGTGGTTGAAAACACTAACTCGACCACGCGTAGGTACCTACAGACTTGTGAGTTAGACAACAGCTTATGCTTACATTTTATCTAAAACATATGAATTATTCCTAATCACAGAAATAAAAACTATTATTGGTTAAGAAAAAGAAATTTATCATATTTATTAAAATCTTGCTATTAATATAAGTGCTTTTTTATTAATTTTTATTAAAAAAAACATTTTGTAAGGCTTTACTCATCGTTTTTTTTAAATAAATAACTAGAATATTTTGAAGAAACCTAGGTAAGTACCTAATACAATTCCCTTATGGTTTGTATCAAACCAAAACCTAACCAAGCCATTGAAAATTGTAACAGATGCAGAGCATCAACTTGATCGAGTGTAAATTAAGTTTTATCGCATTCATACTCGAGTTAATTGAAATAAAATACTTAAGAAATATTGTAAAAAATTTTAATAGTGTGAAACCTAAACAAAGAATTATACCTACATAATATAAGCAAGAAGAAAATAGGATGTCGGTCAAAGCTAATATCGTTTACTGTTACAGCTGTAAAGAAAATTATGGTGTTCACAGTGTTGATATTACTGTAGTATATGCAGAAAATGCACTTCATCTAAACAAAATGTTTCTAAACTCTATAAAATGTAACACCTAAAATGATCTTTTGCTATGAAAATGATCTTTTGCCATGAAAATGTTTTGCCACGATTGATGTTTTGCTATGAATAAAAATATGTAAACACATATTTTTATTCATAGCAAAAGATCAATCGTCCGATTCTCAACATACTTGCACTTCCCTAATAGCTTTACGTACCTATATGTATGCGCCAACAATCACAAAATGCAATACACGTACAGATTTCATTTATACATGAACTAGCGGCTCACCCTAGCTTCGCTCGGGTCCTAGAGTACGTTTTAACTGTTAGTATGGGATAGATAGACTATATATTATATTACTGCTCCGCTCCCTTGTGTAGCATGATAATATGTAGCATATAGTATGTAAAAAGAATTTTTCAAATCGGATTAGAAGTTCCTAAGATTAGCACGTTCAAAAAAACGCACTCTGCCTCTTTATAATATTGCAAAAAAGCTTGCTTCCCAATACAAACTTTCATCCCCATTCTCCCTTTCTTATTAAGGGATGATTTCCGGGACAAAAAGTATCCTATGTCCTTTCCAAATTTCATCTACGAGTAAATCGGTTCAGTAGATCCAGAGATTACCCCCCACAACGTCACAAACTCACAAACCCACAATTCACAAACTTTACCTCTTTATAATATTAGAATAGATAAATTAAACAAATAGACTATCCATCCACATTCATTGTGAATATAAATTCTTCTTTATCAGTGGATAGATACCTAGCTAATAAAAATAAAAATAACTATCGTACACGTCAAAATTACGATTGATTTTATGCTCGTATAAATAAATATACTGTGCCATACTAACTGATGCTAATGATACCAATGAAACCAAATTAACCTGCCTCACAACAATGCGATGACTTCACCCGCATTTTATTAATGCCTCTAGGTGTTAAGTAGACGAAAATTATGCAGAAAAAATTTGCAGAATCTTTAGACTTTAAGGCAATATTAAATTAAAATATCTCTACAATTAAATATCTGAAAAATAAAAGCCTTTTTATATCATTTAAAATTAATTTAGTTTCTAAATTCCAATGTAGGCAAATATATTTTTATTCAAATTTTCCTAACGCAAACATATTTTTGCATTAGTGAAAAATACATAATAACATCGCGTGCCAAGTTAGATAATAAAGTAATATCTATAAATAAAATCACTGTGGTGTACTATACTTATATTCATTCAATATAAAATAAATAAACCCAATGATGGTCTATTCATTGATGGATACTCTAGTCTTCCGTGCTTAACAAAAATAAACGTGCCGGATGGTTAAATGAAACCGTAAGTGAATGCGATCATTCGTAACTGGAACACGTGCGTTGCTACTTAACTGTACACATGATAGTAAACAAACACTGACTGCATCTACTTAATAGCACTATATTAATTAAATTATTAAATAATATACTCACAGCCCGGCGAGATTCCGTTCTCCTTCATAGCGCAGCGAAACGGATAATAAGTGCCTGGCATCACCTTGCCGTACATTGTCCGATCCATCTTGGACCAATCGCGTGGCCGATTATTGAATCAAAACACCCACGGGAGCAACACTACGGTTAACGCACCATAATCACAGCCTACACTTAATTAATGTAAACAAATCGATATCAAACCCCAAAGTACCTATCAGGTTCTGAAGCCCTGAAAACTGATAACACTGCAAAGAGTGTATACTAAACTATCACAAAATAACGACTGTGATAGTGGCGCAATTGTGTTGATATCAATACTTATCAATTTTTTTCTTATCACCTGTCGATAAGTTTTGTGATAAGTGAGACGCAATGTCAAGAGGGCGAGGTCGCGGTGCACTGAGGAGAGTATTCGTCAACGCGTCCCAGTCACAACTAAAGTCTCGCAGCTACGCTGCCGGCGTCGGCGCAGGCCACTCCAGCCATACCGGCTGAAGATTATTTATAGTGGACTTGACCACAAATTAGATGCCTTCGTTAGAATATAAATATTTTTCATAAGGGTCGTTTTATTGCTGCAATCGTGTTAACAGGACCGTGCGTTAATTTTTATTTAAAAGGTGATATATCTAAGTTTTCTCGTTTTAATATTTTATCATCATACTTATTATGAAATGTGACCGTTTTAATTTAGTTCCAGTAGCGATAGCGAGTAATTAACAACGTTTATGAGTAGTCATTTAGTCAAGCGATAGATCAAAGTGGCGTAGCTTCTAATGAGCGTTGTAAAGTAAGGGGGAAATTGAGAAATGACGAAGACGAAGAGAGACGTGCGGAAGCCTGTGACTCGTGCGCATCGTGTAACCGGATGTGTTCGACACAGAAAGATTCAACGATAACCGTGAAATTACCTTTAAGCATTCGCTTTATACAGGGTCATTTTTAATTTACTGAAAACTATGCAATTACAATGAATATACCTATATAAACGTTTCGTCTTATTAGTGCCCTAAAAACTTAACTGCACCTACTTCTAATTAAACGCAATATGTGAAAATAACTTTATAAATAAATTCCTACTTTAATATGTATAATGTATATAATGGTGCGTACTTTTGTTACTTTGTCATGCTGAAACGGCAGAACGGTTTGAAATGAAATTTGGTACGCAGATAGACTGTGGCCTAGAGTAACACTACTGTTAGTAATACAAGCCAAAGGGTCAGTACATACTACATACATATTATATTATACATACTAGCAGAACCCGCGGCTTTGCTCGCGCTTAAAATACAAAAACAAACCCTAAAAAGGCAGTTTCATACAAACTTTCATCTCCTATTTTACCCCCTCATGGGATGAATTTCGAAAAATGCTAAAACACGTATCTCTTTAATTGTATTAAAGTGCATTAATACCAAGTTTCAAGTAATTTTGATCGTAAATATTTTTTTGGGTTGTATTATAAGCATTAATACCAACTTTCAAGTAATTTTGATCATAAATATTTTTTTGGGTTGTATTATAACTTGTTTTCCTGTGGGAATGAGATGATCTCTCGTGATAAAAAGTGGCCTATGTCACTCTCCAGCTCTCCAACTATCTTCACACAAAAAGTCACTATGTTTCGACGTGAAAGAAAGACAAACACACACTTTCACACTTATAACATTAGTAGATATGGATTATAGTCGAACGTTGATGTTTTTTTATATGCGCAAAAGGAACCTAGAGACGCACCCGAGGGAAATGAGTGCATGATTCTAGTACAGCAATAGCTAGTTAAGAAAACAGCATAAAACACGTAAGCGAGGAACTAAATTCACCGCTAAAGTATTGATGTTTCCGTAACGACATGAAAAACAGACAACTAAAATATTTAGAATTCATTCATAGATTGATAGCTTTACAACGCTTCGATTGCCCTAGATACGATACTTTGATCATTAAATCGACATTAATATACGACTAGTCTTCTAAGATGTTCCTGTTATTTATTTTTTATAACTGAAATATCAGATAAAACTTATTTATATGATATCTATCGCAAATATATTTTACTAAGGACAAATAATTTTACAAGTGATATAATAGTCTAGAACAGATTTACTATTTAAATAAGAAACAGTTGACGTTCGAGCTCGTGCATCGGTGTATAACTTACAATACGTCAACAATATTGAATTATTTATTACGTACATACATACATACATTAGGACACGCGAACGATTACTTCATAAATTAGTAATCTTTTTATATATAGAGTTGATTAAATTATTCAGTAGGTATCGATTAATCGAATTATACTATTAAACAGTGCGATTATGTGTCAAGGAGCTAAAAAAAGCTGTACGAAAACATCAAAAAATATCTTAACACCTCCAGGTAAATTTCTAAGAAATTAATTAAATTTCTTAGAAATCTATTGTTAACTGTAACGCCGGCGTGTCCGCGGTCGTGGAGGGATTGATAATATGAAAAATATTTGAAAAATATATGTAACTTTTATAATAGGTACTCAACATTTGTTTTACAAATTACAAGTGATCCAAACATTTAGAAAGCGCGAGATGAGACGAGAAAAATTCTATAATATGCCTGTTCTACGTAAAAACATAACTAATTAGAAAAACAGATAGAAACTTTACGATGCGTTGGTTTTACGATACGGTTGTTGTTCAGAGTGCTTTAATAAGGAAGTCAATATTTGTGGGCTCGTCGAGCGGCCGGTGCTAACTCAACCCACTTGTGTGTAGCAAATAGGAAAATGGGCGAGTGGATGCAATTTTCACCTTCGCAGTACGTACGTAACGGATGATGGTTGTTAAGCTTCAAAAACACTTAAGATAGCTAGTGTCTAGGTCATTAGATACCTACCTAACCTTTTTCTAATGTTAATTTCATTTGCTTTTCATATTTTTTACTTCATAAAGCAGTTTGTGTCGATTTTTAATTTTAATTTGTCAAAAATTTTACTTGTAAAAAGATATAATCTACTGAACTATATGATACTCGTAGGTATATCAAACAGTTCTCTGTATAAGAGTACTTCTTTATAAAAATTCTTAAGGATATACATATATAATTAATGTATCATTATGTAGAGCTGTATAATGTATCTATGTCTTATAATTTAATGTTTAACTATTAGAATAAATATGTTACATTTATTATAAACAATAACAATGTTGTTAACACGATACTTAACAGGTCAATGAGGCGATAGGCAGTCTAGATTCTGGACTTCAGAAAGTCTTTGAAGTAATGCCAAGAATGTCCAAAAACAACGATCAAGGGCAGTAAAGGTAACAACAGTCATCGAAGCTAATTACTATATAAATATAATTATACTAGCAATAAGTCATAAAATACATATAACACTAAACTTATTTAAAGAAATAATAAAAATAAAAAGATATGTCCCACCACAGGCAATTTTCGTGTGACAATGTTGCAACAACACAAATATATTAAAAATATACGATGTTTACGTAGAAAAGTCAAATGTCGTAGACTAGAAAATAATGAATATATTCAACGATATTATCAAACAGTACGTTGGTGCGTGGTACGCGTCGGGTCGGACTGACGGGGAACGTAAAATGTAACTCATCGGAAAATGAACTGCGACGTGCCGCGACATAGTTGTATCATGTCTGTAGGTTTCCCATGGTTCCAAGAATTCGATAATATGATTATAAAAAAAAGGTGAAACCCAAAAATACTTATGAGACAATAATGCTTTCTTAGATTTACGCAAACATTTGACATTTTAAATAAAACTATCTTTTCGGATTTTTTTATTTAAAAAGTTTCAATAATGATTTTTACCTGAAATGAAAGTAAGAATTCTGTAAATACCTTTACGATAGTATAAAACTATATAGTTTAGTTAATCATGAATCAAGCTAGTAAGAGTGACGTAAGAAAAAAATTGCTTTCTACACCTTTGCTTAGTTCGGAACATGAACGAATTAGTCTCTAATTCGTTCATGGCTCGGAAATTAAGAAGCTGCAACACGTCATTCTCTGTTAGAAACCTTATAATAAATTAATCGGACATTACCAACTTAGCCGAAAAGACTGACTGACATTTATATTTGGATTCCATCAATATCTTACTCTTTGACTTATTTTAATGAAATTATGTAATATTAATTTAATGTCTATACATATAATAAAAGTGTAACTGATAGATGTTTGTACATGGAAGATATTTAAGAAAAACTATTATTGGGAGTCTTTATAATGCAATAGAACCCAAAACTCTATTTGTCTGTGCGTTTGTGCGTGCTAATGTCAGAAACGGATTAACCGATTTGGGTGCGGTTCATAAAAAAAAGTTATGTAAATTTAAAGAATCGCCTAGTGACGAACCCGAGCGAAGCGAGGGTGAATAGCTAGTATTAAAATAAATCTGAAGCATGCACAAATATGTATAAAAAAATTAAAGAATCATTTAGATACAAATAACAAACACAAAACATAACAGAAACAAATAAAAAAAATTCATTGGCTTAAAACTCGAAGGAATCTTAGAAAATGTCACTACAATTTGACTATTTATATTTGAGAAAGGCAAGGAATGAGGTAGGTGTGTCGCATATGTTTCAACACGGTCTAACGAAGCCGAACGGAAGATAATCAAGCTAATTGAGCCAAGGGACAAATTACCTATTATCATGGCATGCCATGAGTCGTATTTAAAATTTTAGAGGGCATAGGGTGAATAATTAGCCGATAAATTATGCAATGTAAAGACATAACTATTTCATTAAAATTTAGAAATGACCAATGTTGTCTGTATCAAACACGCGGTAGCGTGTCCAGCCAAGTTCAAACCAAAGGAACTGGCGACGCAGCACCGTGTGGTATATTTTACTCGTACCTTTTGGAACCACTTTTCACTTAGTACTAACTCAAAATCTATTTAACATAAACTCATGAAATTTGGTTCATTTATTAAACTCTCTTAAATTAACTAGAATCCCCAATTTCATAAATACAGCTCAAACGCTTATTGAGATATTAACGTCTAAAATCGGCATTTTTATCACTGACTGAGTGACATATAGAAGTAAAACCTAGCCTACTTCCAGATGACCTAGAAAGTCGAAATTCTACGTCTTAAAAATACATAGATAATTACTGTGATTTATCTAATACTAAAAATTGATGGCTCGAAAATTTTAAAGCTTATAACAAATCTACAATATATACTAATAATAATTTTACATTTCGTTATTATATTTAGATAGAACATACCAAAACTTTAGAAAAAACACCGCATAATCCTATTTGTACAACGTTACCTATGCAAACATAAATAAAAATAAATAAATATGTCGGGACATTAACATAGAGCACCATCTAGTTCCATGGTAAGCACAAAGCTTGTGTTATGGATACCCGATGGTTGATACACTACACATATATAACTTTAAATACATACACATTATAAATATATTATATAAACACCCATGACTGGAGTACAAACATTCGTGCTCATCACACAAATGAATGCCTGCAGCGGGACTCGAACCCGCGATCGCTGGCACAGCAAGTAGGATCACTACAAACTGAGCCAAACGTGTTGTCAAAAACGTGTATTTGTACCAATCATAATTAAATTCTGAACAGAAGCAGCTCATTTTTTGAAGTTATTAAGACTTCTAGTTAAAGTCAAGTCAAAAGTTATTTGAAAATTCTTTTAACAAGAGGAAACTGTTGCATAGCTTCCTTTTAACAAATAATAAGAAAAAGAGCTTTTAAGAAACAGTTTTCTTTTAACAAATAATTAACATACTTTGCTGACATTAACTCGGAAATAGTGTTCTATATTATATTTTCTGTTCAAGTGATCAATAGTCCTTTACAATTACTTATAGTTTCTAAATATGAACACTTATACATCAAGGGCCAGTTAAAGCAGTAACTTATAAGCGGTAGTTACTGTTATTAATAGTTTATGTACGTGTGCATTGCCCATATCTATACTTATAATAAAATTGTAACTAAGCCGAATCTGTACATTAAATATTTTTTGGAAAATCTTATTGAAATAAACATTATTATCGATACAGAGGCCGAATCTATAGTTTTTAGAATTTTTGTCTGTCTGCCTATCTGCCTGCCTGTCTGTCTGTCTGTCTGTCTGTTACCACATCACGGAAAAACCACTGGAGAGAATTTGACGAAATTTGGTATGGCGATAGCTGATTATCTGGGTCAACATATAGGATACTTTTTAGATAAACGAGGAAAATGTCTCATTTCTGAGAAAAAATACAAAAACTGTAACGTAAGAGTTTACTAATATGTAAAACCTAAGAATTTGATTTTTGGTCATCTGAACGCGGGCGTCATCGTTTATCTTAAATAGAAAGTAAATGGTATAGCCCATTTTTTTAATTCTAATACTTTGCCTAAAGCTATATTAGATTCATCCTGTGTTTATTTGACCTTTTATTTAGGCCATTAAAGCTTTTTAAGAAATTGCGAATGGGTGGAGCGACTTCGACAGTGGTGGTCATTAATCACGTCGATATAACAAGATATAGCAGGTAATAATGATTAGTGGTACGCATTGACGTAGAAATTATAACAGGAAAACAAATTATGTAGTGAATATTAGACTATTATAATAAGGGTAATTTCCACATGAATCTATTATCACTAAGAAGAAAAACCTTAGGAACCATCACTAAGAACAAATAAAATGAAATAAATGTATAAATATCATAAAATAAGTGAACCATTTAAAAAAAACTAATATTGAATTAAAAGTAAATTTTTTGTAGTAAAACTTAATTTATTTATTTATTAATTTTTGGGAAACAAACAGTGACAAAATTCTTAAAATTAATCAAAAAACTAAAAAGTCCACACACCAGCAAAGTTTCCACCTATAAATATGTCACAGGTAGAGTAAACATAAATAATTTAAACATTAAAACTATATAATAAAATTTTAAATTTTTAAAGAATTTAAACACATTTTGAACAATAATAGTATAATTACCCTATGTTGCATACCATGCAACAAAGGGTACTTTTTAACCCAGAAAATAAAAAGGTTAACACAAGAAAGGAGGTATATAAAAATTATTGCATCTATTTTGATACAAATTGATGATGTTCTCCTGACCGATTCCGGCCACGGCAGCCAATCTCATTGAGACTAGCCAACTGCGCAGGAGATATTATAGTGCACAAGTGTACGCGCAGACACAAGTGCACTCTCTATTCCTGTCACTCTCATACTCCGGTGGGACGACTGCTCGCCACGACCAGTGAGAGTTAAGGCGCAGGACCGACAGCTTTACGTGCTCTCGAAACACGGGGGTGAAACACCGCCAACTTCCCAACTCCGGGCTTTTACTAAGTCTTATTATACAGAAAGACTCAATAACTAAACTTGGCCCGACCCGGGACTCGAACCCAGGACCTCCGGGTGTGCAGCCGTACATGCTAGCCACTACACCACTGAGGCAGTTACACACAAATTATTATGATAATGTAATTTATGTACCGGGGCCAGCGGATTACCCCGGCGACCAGGAAGTTAGTTTTATTAAAATTCTTTTCTTATAGAGTACTGCATCAATGATGAAACAAAATGATACACAAATTACAGAGTCTAAAATAATTATTTAGTGTACTTTTTGTCAAAGAAAAAAAGGGTTTTGCCTGGAGAAAGGGAAGATAATATATTATTATGAAAAAAAAATATGTACAAAGTTACAGTTTTGTAAATTTTAATATAAACTTGCAAGATTATTATTATATTACTTATTCATCAAAGTTATTTTAATATTCTTTCAATAATTTTATACATATTCTTATTTTTAATAATTTGTTACCAACCAACATTGATTACCATACAAAATTATTATTTGTCAGTTAAAAAAATAATAACTCTGGTGAAATTATAATTTTACAGTTTTTAAAATATCCCTTCAACATAATATATGTTATCAAGATTGAATGATCAATGAAAAGAATTGAAAAATTAGATTTTTTTAGGATATTGTGTAAGTCAACAAGCATGAAGCGTTTAATTTGACATTAAGTGTGTATTTATTTATTAATATAACTTTAAAAATGTTACCATTATATATGAAAATAAATAAATACTAGGTTCTTTTAAAAAAAATTGAAAATGAATAATGAGACCCACTACAATGAGTATCTAAGTTCCTTACATTAATCTGCTAAGGGTTATGATGTGATATTTTATATAACAATAAAACAAATACTGTTTTATTATTATATAAAATATAATATACTTAATATATATATAATAATTATATAATTATACAAAATGCAGTTTGTTAATAAGTAACCTTGTTCCTGGAGTTCTTTATACTGAGTGTAAGGTGTTTTCATAGAGGTTAGTAGAAATGAGTAGTAATCAAGCTTTAAGCTTAACAATAAGCTAAGTTTTTGCTTATCCATCACAGAGGTCTTTCCAAATTATTTTAATTGTTTGCAATGTAATTTTAAACATAATTAATTATATTCTTTAAGTATGTATTTACAATATTTTAATAGAATTAAATCTTCAAAATATTAAATTATTTAGTTCAAATTAATTGTATTCTTAATAAAATTAAAATTATAATTTAAGTATACAAGACACAATAATAATATCTTAAACTTATCATTATAAACATCATAGCTTTTACATTAATTTTATAAGATTATTTTACGCAAATAATGTTATGAGCTATTTATACAATTAAAATAAGATCAATTTTTAAATAGTTAAGAGCAGAAAACTTAAAAAACAATAGCATTTGCGAGGTAAGTAAAACTTCTATGACAAAATAAGATTATAATTTTAGGTAGCATTTTAGTATTAGGAATAAAGTACGTAATTTTCCTAAAGCTAATGTAAATAATGATTTCATTTCTAAATAAAACACGTCATTACATAGTGAACCAAACAGGTTATATGATGATAACAAGTAACTTACCTAAGTCATCCATAATAACGTCTCAGAACACTTAAAAAGTCTATATTTCTACTTCACTCAATAGAATATACTATAATAACACAGGACGTTATCAAAAAATACCTATTTATTATTATATACTTTATTCACGAAAAATAAAACAAGAAAATATAAGTCAAAGGCAAATTATTTGAAGTTGGCACAATTGTTAAAATGTCACAATCACGAATTAGTCGAATTAATGATGTCATTGACTCTTTTTGTCTTTCAAAAGATTGAATAATGATTTTTTTTATTTCAAAATACTGGATAATATAAAAAGGATGTGATAAGTATGTATTGCTAAATAAATTGAACTTTGATAAAGAGTTAGTTTTCTTCGTTTATTAATATAAATTATACTGAACCTGTTAAAATATAATATTGAACCAAAAAATAGTAAAATCAATTCTTATTAACTACATTACATAAATCAATATGTATGAGTATGTATTTCAATACATAGTTAAATAATACTAGCGGCTCATCCTCACTCGCTTCGCTCGGGTTCGCCTCTAGAAAAACAAAAACAAATCTATTCCACGGGAACCGTATATTTTTCCGGGATAAAAAGCCTATAGAGTATAGACTATAATCTACTTCTGTGCCAAATTTCGTCCAGATCCGTTTGGCTGTTCTGGCGTAACAAACATCTATCTAAACTTTTACATTTATAATATTATTAAGATAATTATATTTTTTATATGACATTTTCGTATAGGAGATTTCACAGACAAAATCTGTATGTTGAGACTCGTATGTGCTAGACTTTAATAGTGAATAATAGATCCCGTGACGACTGTCCAAAGAGTGTCATCATTACTATTTCCTGTACTCCATTTTTTCCGCAGAATTTATTAAAATATGAGACGAGAAGACGTGATTCTTTGTTTTTTGAATTTATTGAATTATTGTATACTTCAAATTAGGAATAAAAAGAAACTGAGCTCGCGAGGAGTGGCTCGGCTCGCCATGTAGTGAACATGTGCCTGCATGTATCAATCATGTGCATACCTATCTAGGTCAACGCATTGTGTGTATCTATCATTACATTAAATACGTATCTGATTTGGCCTGCTTCTTTTCGTTTGTTCGCTACATTGGGTAAAACGTAGTGGTTACCATGGATGAAAAATAAAGGTGGCTATATTCTTTTTGGCATTGGGTTGGTCTGTTTCGGAATGGACGCTCACGCACAAAAATTATATTATCTCTGTTTAGTCTGTGCAATATATCCGTAGTAGACCAAATCCGATGTAATAAAAACAAGAGGTGCAGAGGAAATTCGATCGGTACCTGGAGTATTGTGTGCTGACCATAAAACGGAAAGGAAATGGTCATAGATTATATTATTATAGCAAGCTTCAAGCAATATATTGCTCGAAGATAGTAATATACTACACTACAACCAGATTATACCTCTATCTCGTTACTACTTACTAGTTCTTTAATTTGTGCCTCTGTCCTCTAGTTGCAAGACGTTATTTAATATTTTAATTTTTTTTCTATTCATTTAATCATTACCACTTTTGTCATCCATGATTACCACAGACAATACAACTATATTGTTTGTGATCATTACCAACCGTTTACACTTCACAGTTAACCGTGTCATGTTGACAATTTGCTGAGTTGACAGTCAAAGAGGGGAAACTTGTGTATTGTTATCGATTATTCCAATATTTGTGTTCTAAGAACGCCCAGTTTCAGTTATATGATAAGAACTTAAAATTAAATTAAGTAACTATCATGAGTAATACAGGGGAACAATTGACTCTAGCGAGAGATATAAAAAGGGCGATAGAATTATTGGAAAAACTACAACAAAGTGGTGAAGTTCCAGCTACAAAATTAGCTGCATTGCAAAAAGTGTTACAAAGTGATTTTTTAAATGCTGTTCGGGAAGTTTATGAGCATGTTTATGAAACAGTTGATATTCAAGGATCGGCTGATATTCGTGCTTCAGCAACAGCTAAAGCAACGGTGGCTGCCTTCGCTGCGGCAGAAGGCCACGCTCACCCTCGAGTAGTTGAACTTCCTAAGACTGAAGAAGGCCTTGGATTTAATGTAATGGGTGGTAAAGAACAGAATTCTCCCATATACATATCTAGAATCATACCTGGTGGAGTTGCAGACCGCCATGGAGGATTAAAGAGGGGTGATCAGCTACTTTCTGTAAATGGTGTATCTGTAGAAGGCGAGAATCACGAAAAAGCTGTAGAACTTTTAAAGCAAGCTGTAGGATCCGTTAAGCTTGTAGTTCGATATACACCAAAAGTGTTGGAAGAAATGGAAATGAGATTTGACAAGCAGAGAACAACAAGGAGGCGTACAAACTTTAATTAAGTATAAAATTGTCAAAATACAAAAATATTGTTTTTTGAATATCTTTATTTATTCAATTTAGGAGTTATGTTTGTGTATTAGTATGAAATTATGCTTATGTGTATATTCTTAATATAGTTCAACATAAATAAGCTACCATTTATGTCATTTATAAATGTATTATTTAATTTTAATTACTTAAATACTTTAAAGTGTAGGTATAGAATGTAGATTGCCCTTTAATGTAATAATAAAATTAGGAATTATGGCTTATATGGTTACATTATGGTTTATTACAATGATCACATGTTTTTCACTTATTACACTATGTAAATAAAAATACATTTATCTATTTAAAAATAACATAATACAATCTTTTAGATTATTGTTAGTTCTACTCTTAGTATTATTTACTGAATTATTGAAGGAATGAAATAAAGTATATAGTGTTAAATATTGGTTTTAACTTTTTATTAATAAAAAATAATATTTACAGACTATTTTGTTAATTTCTTAAAGTTACCAAGCATCAAAACTGCCAAAATTATAGTTCCCATCCTTTTTTGCTTTTTTTGTTGGAACTTCTTGACCTTTAGCAGCCTTACTTGTTGAGGATACTTCTTGTAAATTAAGGTATTTGCCCACTCCATCTCTAAATACTTTAAGAGGTTGTTTGTTTGCTTTTTTAGGTTTGACTCCAGATTGTGCCTGTTTCTTGATCTCCTCAGCTCTTTCAGCAGCAATCTATAATAAAAGCATACCAATACATAGACATAATATATCCTAAAGGATAGACGATCCCATATGTAATATATTAAAAAAAAAGTTATTATCAAAGTAATAATCAATCAAACAAATTAATTTTAATTCAATTATCTTTGATTTTATATATAATAAATGAAATTTAGTTTTATATATTATATATAAAAAAATATGTACATATAAGAGATGCAGTGAATGCATTAGCATTAAAAATCAAACAGGTTTGCACACCTACTTATGAACAATACACTGAGGTCGAAATCAGTGAGATATCTAAATTTTTTATGTATTATAAATACAATGAAAATATTTTTATTCATAATTTTGAATAATCTGCAAAATGTTGTCACAACTTACACTACAATACATGCTTTAAGAAAATTGAAATGAACTTTACAATCTATACTCAGTGACATAGACAAGACTAGTTGTAAAGTAATCCCTAGTTTTTATTTTCCAGTGAACAATATAATAAATCATAAATATAATGTGTTATACCTGTTCCTCAGCCTCAGCAAATGGATCAACAAACACTTGAGCAACTTCTATTATAATATCTTCAATTGGCCTGTCTTTATTGTCAACTTCAACATGTTCTATAGCATTTAACGTGTCAAGACCACCAACTACTTTCCCAAATATTGTGTGCTTGCCATCCAATTGTTTACAGGAACGGAATGTTATGAAACTTAAGAAAAAATCAATTTAAAAATTGAATGTTTTTGATTGATTGATGACTGTTTTTACCTACATGATAAATTAAAAATGTTCTATTATTAATAATAATTTTTTTTAATAACTTTACAAATTTTACTGAATTCTTGGTTTTTAAATTTAATTTTAGAATAACAGATTTTTTCACATATTATTTTGATTTTTGGTTCCGGACGTTTTGAATGCTTTCATTTTGCAGTAATCATGGGAGAGATAAGATTGGTATTAAGAAATACATTTTTTGAATATTATAATACTTACAATTGTGATCCATTTGTATTAGGTCCAGAGTTAGCCATAGATAGAATACCACGACCAGTGTGGTGCAGGTTTGGTTTGATTTCATCCTCAAATGGCTTTTTCCATATAGACTCACCCCCTAGACCAGTCCCAGTTGGGTCTCCACCTTGAATCTGTTACATGTTAAAGGAAACACGAATGGAAACACAAATCAGTAGTTAATATGGCTGGTAAATTTATCATATTTTATTTATTAATACCTCCAGGTGAATTTCTAAGAAATTAATTAAAACTCTAAGAAATCTATTGTAACTGACACGCCAGCGTGTCCGCGGTCGTGGAGGGATTAAACATTTACAACTAAGACTATGTAATATAATGTAGCATTACAAAAATCACTGTGATTTGACTTAAATGCTACTACTAATATGGTGCTTCAGTGTTAAATTTTACATAATTACTAAAAACAACAGTAAAAAGAGCAAGAATAATAAAATAACAGCAAGTAGTAAAAAAATGTGTTTGCAAGTACTGCAAACTTCTTGAAAACAAATTCCTTAAATTTTCTCTTTCAGAGTTAATCATAAATTTTTATACAAAAGAACCATTACTGGTTACTTTTAACTTTACTTACCATAAAGTTCCTGATAGATCTATGAAACTTAGTACCATTATAGTACCCACTGAGGCAATGTTTTATAAAGTTGTCACATGTTTTAGGTGTCAAATCGCAGTATAACTCAAAATTTAACTGACCAAAGTTTGTAACCAGCCTAACATAGCCTAGAAAAGAGAGGTCATATTATAAGGTTATCTTCGATATTACAAAATACTAAATAAAAGTACTAATTTATGATTTCAGAATAATACTAACAACTTATCTTCGTTTTGCTTGGGTGTGTCTCTAGGTACTTTTTAAATTTTTTTGAGCAGAAGCTTAATTATTTTTCTACAACAGTAGCCAAAGTTACTCCTAATAACATCAGCTATCTGCCAGTGAAGTCCCATCAAAATCAGTCCAGCAGTTTCAGAGAATAGCCGGAACAAACAGAGACAAACATTTTAAGAATTATGTATATACAGTGCAACCTTTATATAACGTACCTCATTATAACGACTTCCTCGATTTAACAAATTCTTCGTAATCCCCTTGAATTGTCCATAAGAGTCAATGTAAAATATACCTTTATATTGTGAACATTTTTTGCGAATAAGCTCTTTATAACGAATTTTCAACTACATATCAAGAAATGAAAATACCTCTAAATAACAAATTTTGTCAACCTAAAACCTTTATGTAACGTTCCCATTAACCTTAAATTGCCCGAAATTAACATTAAATTATCTACATAATGTATGTACCCGCCTAGATATGTACCTACTTTTACGGATTTTACTGCATTTAATTTTGATTTCTTATGGGAAAAATTTTCTTACCTACCTAATTGTTTGGAAATAGAAAGTAAATACAGTAATTTGATAAAAAGGTGTTATCATTTATTAGTAGAAGTTGTTCGCTATAACAAGATGAGTACAATACCTACCTAAAGTTGAGGTGAATAAAACTATTTTTTACCTTTTTATAACAAATTTTAGACCAACTTAACTGAACATAACAAACCTCAATTTAACGAATTACTTGATACAACGAATATTTACTTGTTCCCTTTCGATTTGTTATATGGAGGTTGCAGTGTATATCCTATATAATTTCATATGCATTTAGTAAAAAGCTATTATTTTCACATTACAAACAGACACTTCAATTTTATTTATGTGTATAGATTACTACAATCAATTATTATTTATCACCTTTTTTCTTGACCCGTTCATATTTAACATCATCTTCAGAAACAATAGCAGCTTCATGTATAGTTTCAGGAGCCAATGCTGTTGATGTAAAACTAGCCGCTACTTTACCAGTTGAGTAATGAGCTGCATTGAACTTGTCTGCAACCTATAAAAAAATTAAAATAATTTCTCTAATATATAAATAATCTTACAATTGTTTCAATTTAGATAAATATTATTATAAACCTTTTTTAACCATTATAACTTATGAATAAATCAAAAATATAAGTGAAATTATAAATACCTTAGTAAATAAAAATAAGTAATCAAAAATAAATAAAATAATCTAACAATATGCTAATGAATTTACCTCTTTCTTAACTTCTTTTACTTCTGGTGCTTTATATTCTTTTTCCAATTCTTCTAAAATATCTTTAGTTTCAGCTGATACAGTTTTTAATCTAGCATGTGGGTCTTTTCTCAATGCTATTTCCTCTAAAATATAAAAAATAATTTATGATTAAAATATTGCAGTACAAAATTTTGTGTTTAACACAATTATTTAACATTTATTATAAAGATTTAACCATTCTAGTACTCAATAATAAATTTAAAAAGTCATAAAATAACAATAATATATACTCCATGGTATGACAATTACCTTCTGTTTCAACTCGTAAATTATTTTTGACATGATGAAAAGTAGATATGTTGAATTTTCCCAAATTATTAGGATCTTGTATTGTGATAATATCAGATCTAACAAATGGTGTATCATTTATGAGGTCCTTCCAATTCTTTCCTTTAATATTGAGCTGTTCCACTGCTTCATAACAATAAACATTACCACTTGTCTGTATGGCAACAATATGGGAGTTTTTTGTAAAGGGTTTAAACAAAACAGGGCAATGATAATCATCTTGTGAATTTTTAAAAAAGTTCAACTTAGTGAGGCTTTTTATGTCTAGTTTCTGGAAATAAATTAAGATTATATAAAATATTCTTTAGAAAAACTATTTTTTTTTTACTTTCTTTTAAATGGCAGCTTGCTTACTTTGCCAGTAACAGGATTAACTTTAAACTTTTTTACAAAATCAATAATAGCTTGCAACTCAAATATGTTTCCATCATTATCACAATAAGGATCTTCAAATGGTTGGAGACACATGCAACAATGATCATATGGAAGTCTTCGAAAAGAGGTGTCTTCTTCTACTGCAGTGCCAGACCTCTTACCACCATATAACGTAGTCCATTCTGTATATGTAAGGTACCTGAAAAAATATACATAGAATAAAAAATTTAGTGTTTACTTTACCACCAGAGGCAGTGCTTCTGCAACATTGCACCATAAATCGTCTGTAATAGACGCAAAGGCCTATATATAGTGTATTGAAATATCAACTGTGTTGAAAACATGCTCTAATTTATATAAATGCTTTGATTGATGACATTAATAAAATTACAAAAAATATTTTTAGAGGATATTAACATTTTATCTTTTTGATGCTGTCGTTTCCCCATTTTGCAAGGTTTTAGGATTTATATTATTTCTATAAATTATAATATTTTGATTAAAATGCTGCTATTTATTTTCAACTAACAAACTTGGTTTACAATGTAAATAATATATTTATTTATATATGTAGCAATATACTCTATGATATTTATGTACAAAAATTGAAATTTTTTGACGTTTTCATGACAGTATTGTAAATATCATAGACTAGGGTCTAGGAGTGCACAATATATATCGATATATCATAAAACATCGATGTATGTACGCGATATATCGCTTCAACCCGATATTGTCGAATCATCTAGTATCGATATTACATATCCATATATTTCAAACGATATATCAAATATCGTGAGAGGATAAAGGAACATTTCATTTCTTTTATTTTTAATATATTGATTCCTTTATTTATGGATCGCAACTTGATTAAAAATAAAACGTAAATCCCCGAATTATTGAAAAACTAGCCTTCCCAATAACGGAACGCAAAGTCACGAAAAATCTATTCTCCTACTCTCCGTGAAGGCAGACTAGTAGTAGTAAAAATTTTATAATCTGTGACTGTAGTCGTAACTCGTAGTGTGTCTGCGCCTCGAGAGTCTCACTCACTTCCGAAATCAGAGTTCCGACATCCGCTTCTTTCATCGTTCTCATTTCTCAGTACAAATTACAAAATAACCTATAAAGTATAAATAAAACTTGTCTATTTTGTTTAATACAGTTTATGAAATTTAAATACAGTTAGTGTGTATAATGATATATAAAAATAGCTATTTTAACTCAGCGGAGAAACAGATTGCAAACCAAAATAGTTAATAAAATTTTGTTTTTGCAAGGTCTAGAGAAAAAGTATTGGGATTAAATAAATAAAATGTTTTGTTTATTCACTAACTGGTTTTACTCATATTAACCTGATCCCAGTCTAATATTTAATATTAAAGACTAAATGACTTACAACTTACGATATATCGTAAATATCGATAAATTTGTATGATATTTTGCAAAGTATCGATACAATGATACGATATATTATATTGAAAAAATATCGATTTTTTACATGAACATCCCTATCATAGACAATTTTTTTTAATATATAACCTGTACTGACAGACTGCTTATGAAATAATTATTAATTAAAAAATACAATATTTTAAATAAAGTAAGGAAATGGTTTTAGAATTAAAAAAAAAAAAAACAAATAAACTTAACTAAACAAAAAGACTTAATATTTTTTAAAAAAGAAAAAATTACAAATATTTTATTGATGGTAGTATTTTTAATTTTTACATGGCAACTTACCGGTTTTTTAATAAACATGTCGGAAAGTGGTTGTGCTTACTGCTTTGTGAAGTTATGAAATATTCTATGACTTTATTGTATAAATATATTAAATAAGTACAATTATTGTTCCTTTAAGTTATTATACGAAAGGTAATTCTAGTTAATTGTTGATCATCATTTAAAGTTTTGCTGATTCGATATCTTGTTTTTGTTTCAAACGTGTGTGCGTTGGTGACTTTCAGTTGTGCTGGTAAGGGTGATGTACAAATGGACGAAATGTGGTAGAAGAGGATTGAAGCTCTGACATCTTTTACGAAAACAACAGAATTCAAGTTTTAGTTTCAGTAAGGTATACTAAAGCTTATCCAATATCTTTTGAAGACATTAAAAAATAATTCTTTAGTCATTCCCATGGGAAAGTAACAGGCAGCTTATTTGCGCTTTGCAGTTCGGAGCATCTAACACGGAGTTTCACTTAATATCATAACACAAATTATACATATTCTGGAACAATTTCTTTGTGTTCTATTGATTGTGTTTTGGGATACATTTATTTATTAGAATTATCACCGTGGTTGGCCAAAAAAAATTGTAAATTATCGGATAACGCCAGCCCACAAGATGGCCGACTGTTATTCGTAAGGTACAAATATTCTTTTTTCTCTAAAAATATCTGTTCAAGTGATTATTTTATTATAGTTTGCTCGTTTTCGCAAGAATACATGGTCTTTATTTAAATGTTTGTTATTATTACATTAGTTAAACACAACGTGCAGGAATGTCTTTGTTCTAAACATATCATGATGTTTCACTGTATGATGATTTATTTTATATGTTGTCAATCAAATAAAATTGCCGAATATTTTCAGTGTAATTTATTACTATATTATTACTATAATTCTTGTAAAATAGATAGATATAGATAGATAAGTATTTTTTATGTAATGAATTATTAACTTGTTTACGTTTCATAAAATCAGCAATATTTAGATTTTTTTAGTTTTAGTAATATTTTGTTTTGATAAAAAAATAGTGTTTTTGTATTTGCGATAAAGTAATATTTTACTTTTGCAACTTATGAACAATTATTTTGGCTTTTTATTCATTTATTTTAGTAATGTTTTTGTAGTTTATAGTAATGCATCAAAACTTACACTTCATGTCTTATATAACATAGTCATTCACAGGCTTGGTTGGGCTTATCAATAATTGCTGTTTTGTTTAGAAGAATTAGTTTTGATGATTTTAGATAATGTCTGGTGCATCTGGTTCATCAGGAAGTGGAACAGGACGTGGTCGAGGCAGCAGTAGCAGCGGAGCAGTTGAGAACAAACCGGAATCTAAAGAAAATAAGCCCAATCCAAAAATGTCTAAGGCACTTGGCACTTCAGCTAAGAGAATTCAAAAGGAATTGGCGGAAATCACACTTGACCCACCACCAAATTGCAGTGCTGGACCAAAAGGCGATAACCTCTATGAATGGGTGTCCACAATTCTTGGCCCACCAGGTTCAGTGTATGAAGGTGGAGTTTTCTTCTTAGATATACATTTTTCTGCAGAGTACCCTTTCAAACCACCTAAGGTGAGCAAAAAAGTATATATATTATAATATTTTTAGTATTATCTTAATGATATATTTGTTGCAAGTTCCTAAAGTCCCATACAACTTAGATTCTATTTTTGAAGGAAATATAAAAATATGACAAAATATATTACCATAAAAAATACTCATTTAAGCAGAACTGGATTTTAGGGAGGGCAATTGGGCCTGGGGCTGCCTGAAAAACTTATAGATGTTCAAAAATCCTTTATCGTATGAAATTCATGAAATATTTCTGCCATAAATTTCATAAATTTGGTAACCAAAAAAAAGTAAAGTCAAAATAACTCTTATTTCCTTTGGATTATTATTAGGAACCTCACTCCTCGATTGCCTTTGCACTTAATCCCTGTGTGTTACTAGTACATGCTTCAAATTAAGCATTATTATTGAAATTAGTTGGTAAGATTGTGAGTTTATGACGTTGTAGGGAGTAATCTCTGGATTTACTGAACCGATTTAGATGAAATTTGGTAAGAATATAGTTTGAGATCCCGGAAAGGACATAGGATACTTTTTAACCCGGAAATCATCCCTTAAGGGCGTAAAAATTGGGATGAAAGTTAGTATTGGGAATCAAGCTAGGGACGAACCTGAGCAAAGTGAGGGTGATTCGTTAGTTTTTATATATAAATATAATAATATTGTATTGATTTTTTTAGGTTACATTCCGAACTAGGATATACCACTGTAATATCAACAGCCAAGGTGTGATATGTCTTGATATTCTAAAGGATAATTGGTCACCTGCATTGACTATATCAAAAGTACTCCTATCCATATGCTCACTTTTGACTGATTGTAATCCAGGTAAGTGTTAGTGTATAGTAAATTTTGTTATTTTTCTATGTAGTTTATTTATTATTTGTTCTGTACTTTTAGTACTATGTTCTTTTCCATACAACAAGAATATTAATGTAAACAAACATACATTTCTTTTACTTTAAAAAAATTATAGTATCTGTATGTGTTTTAAAATGAATAATTCTATATTGGTTTAATTTCAAGAAGCCCTATCAATCATAATTGTTTCTCCGGATAGGGCAATACATTTTTTTATATGAATCCAAACTTCCATACTAATATTATAAATGTGAAAGTTTGTCGTTCTTTCATGTCAAAACAGAGTAATGAATTGTCGTGATTTTTTTGTGTGGACATAGAGTAGATGGCTGGAGAGTGACGTAAGCTACTTTTTACCACAGAAATTATCTCATTACCATGGGAAAACACGTTATAATACAACCCAAAAAAAAAATTATGATCAGAATTACTTGAAACTTGGTATTAAGGCTCTTCAATACAATTAAATAAATATGTGGTTTAGCTTTTTTTTGAAATTTATCCCATAAGATGGTAAAATAGGGGTTGAACTTATGTACGAAACCTACATTTTAGAGTTTTTTTGTAATTTTAGCACCAGCTAAGCTACAGGTTCTGCTAGTGTTGATATTATGCTGAAATTTTGTATGGAATTATAATATTAAGAACATAGTTTGTAATATGGGATCACATTTTCTTTGAAATACAAGACAAAGTTACAAACTGAGATTGAATAGTTGCTATACTAATTTTAGCCATTTTTATATACTAACTTCTGCCTGTGGATTTGCACAAATATTAATGGTGTTTCAGTAAATACTTTATATAGTTTTTCTACCATTAAAATTCAGTATCTGGCTGACAGGCTTTATGTTGATTATCTTATTCACATTTAATATTCCGTCTAGTCCACAGCCTGATATAATATGGCCTCTGCTTTTATGAGAGCACACACTATGTATATAACTTGTTAAATATTTTGTATATTTCACAACAGTAAACATACATGGCCTACTCTTCAGGTGTACATTACTAATATTAAAGAATATTATTAATTATTATCTTGAGTTATTGTATATAATTGAAAATATAAAATAATACATTCTATCAAGATTATACATTCTCATCTAAACATCAGTGAAAGTCCCGTTTAAGTTCAACATGTTTGTCTAAATTAATTTTAGTGTATTGCAAATAATTGCTGAAGAATTTAGGAGTAATTAGGGCCTCGATGAAGAGATGTATGTATGCAAGTCTAAGTACAGTCTTGTTCTATGTAAAAAATATAATTATACTATTGAAACTTTGTTCATGGCAAATTCATGCAAATATTGCCTAATTCAATTCTTCCAATCAGTAATCCACCAAATTATGTTACCTACTATGTTAATAATTAATTATTTTTATTGTAATTTACACATTGACTGCCATCTTAATAACTTTCGCCGACCCCAAAACCTAATCTCTGATGTATGATAAGCTACTTTATACTTTAATACTTGGAAAAATGAATAGTGATATGACATAACAAATAAACACTTACATTTTATTTATATTGATTAATGTTTTCTCTAAAAGATAACTGAACTTTTTGAACAATAAGACTGCAATGTGTTTAGTCTGTTTCTTTTATATAATAATGTATTAAAACAAAATTGTTATTCCATTAGTTGCATATGAAATACCAATTTATAAAAAAAAGCCACACATTCATAACTTAGCTTGAATTAAATAACATTTATGAATTAAATAATAATAACATAACAAACAGATTAAATTTATAACAAAATTCAATTATTGTGATAGGTGACAATATTTCAGTATCCTAACTTATATACATAATGAGATGGTTTAAGACTAGGTTTAACACCTAGGTTTCACACACTGGTTTTAAAGTTTTTTAATCTAATCTCTCAATCGTGCTGAGTTTCTTTCGCCAGTTCTTCTCAGGTCTGAGGCTTCTTCTTTCCGAACTGGTAGTAGACTCATGACGTTCAGTAAAAAATTGTAATAATTTAATGCTGAATAAAATATTTTGAATTTTGAACCTCTTAAAAAAACTTCAGGTTATTATTTCCTCATGGTCAAATCTATAAAAATGTCAAATGATTTTATTTTGTTACTTACATACATAATATGTACATGATCTTAAATGTCCAAATGACATCAAGTAAGCAATAATAAATCTTGTTAAGAGATTTGGTTGAAATTAACCAAAAAAAGAAAAAAAAAGTTGCTAGCAAATTAATGCAACAGACTAATTAAATGCAAAATACTACAAAAGGGGAGTATGTACTGGAATTGAGATAAATGAACTTAATCTGTAGATGGTACTCTGGTCCCCAAACTATCTCTTAGCCTTTATTCATGTCGATCTATTAATTTGTTGCTGTGTGAAAAAAGAACAAATCACCGAACATTATCTTATTAACCGACTTCCACAAAGGAGGTGGTTCTCGATTCGTCATTTTTTTATTTATGTTCACCGATTACTTGAAGACATCTGAACTGGTTTGGAAAATTCTTTTTGTTTCAAAGGGTCCCATTTAAATTTTACCGAAATCGGTCGAGCGGTTTTTAAAAAATCAACAATGAATTATTTTTAAATGTCTTAATTAAATATGTTATAATACAAAAATTTTCTTACAAATTAGCTGCTTATTACTATTTTTAACCCTCGACGCAAAAACGACGGGGTGTTATAAGTGTAACGTGTCTGTTTGTGTGTATGTGTCTGTCTGTCTTTGGCATCGTAGCTCCTGAACGGATGAACCGATTTTGATTGTGTTTTTTTTTTGTTTGAAAGGTGAACTAGTCGGGAGTGTTCTTAACTATGTTTGATGGAAATCTGTCCAAGATGGTCGGAGGTCTTTTAAATTTTTAAATTTATCACTTGTTTAAAAAGTTTTTATTTACAATATAATAAATGCATTCAATTTCATGATTCCAGCTGACCCCCTGGTAGGGAGCATCGCGACACAGTATCTGCAGAACCGCGAGGAGCATGATCGTATCGCGCGCCTCTGGACCAAGCGCTACGCGACATGATCGCCCTCGCCCCCCGCCCGCACCCCGCCACCCCGCACCCCGTTCTTGTGAGCTAACGTGTCAGAGTGACAGGCAGTTTGCGTGTGTGCACTTTAAATACTGGCGGTATTTTTTTTTTAGTTTTTGATTTTGACATCTGACCTTGATCTAATTGTATAGTGACCTAATATTTTGTTTAATGTTGCTATTTTGTTAGATTTATAGAGGGGTTTTTTTTGACTGAGGTGTAATGTTATAGTGCCTTGGCTCTGAGTGCTAAGTTACTATAGTGTTAGGCGGAATTTGGATGGTTGGTTTGATTAAAACTTTATTTTGATCAGTTGTCTCCATTATTGTCCCTTTTTTTTCATCTATTTGTTAGTTACAAAAAAGTATTGAAGTGCACACATGTAAAATGGCTTTTGAATTTAGTTGCGTTTAATGTGAGTTATGTTAACGCTTGAACGGTACGACTGTATTATTTTAGGTGACGAGTTTTAGTTATCCATTAATCTGTGTATACACATAGGTTACACAATAATATGTAGACTTAAACGTATGCCACTACAATGTGACGATCTCATCGGCCCTATTAATAAACTTACGGCGGTTTAATTAAATCTAGGCTTTAACTACGGCTTAGTGACTGTCGGTACTCTCTTTTGTCAATAAGGCCGTGTGTACTATTTAAGTGTTTCTTCTATCTGTGCGGTTTCGTAGATATATAATATTTTGATTGTATGTACTGTCTGCTTATTTGTAAGTTTATTACTCCAATATAACAATTTATTTTTATGATTAATTAATGATAATGTAAATAAAGAAATGCATATGTATGTATGTCCATTTAATAAATTTTAAAACGATGAAGAAATGATATACTCATTTATCCTAATAAGCATATGTATTTAATTGAAGTTAGTCATTCGGAGAAGTGATTGATATTGCACACTCGGAACAATAAAGACAAGTTTGTTATTACAAAAGGTAAAGATTTTCTTTTCATTTTATGTTTGTTTGAATTCCATCAACAAAAATATACTGTATTTCTTTCTATCTGTAGACATATTACCTGTTAGCTATTTTTAACCGACGAAAAATAAGGAGGAGGTTCTCAATTTGACACGTATTTATATTTTTTGAAACATCAGAAATGTATATGTCATCTAGAAATGTAATTGCTAATTGTACATCAAAACTTCATATGATTTATAGAAAGGATGAAGGAAATTCAATTGTTTATTTTGTGTAAGAATCCAGCGCATGGAACCCAGTGGCTTTTTCTGATAACAGATTTTTTTGTTCTTTGATAATACAATTTTTTCTGTTTAGTGTTTTTACTTTAAATATTTTATTGTTCAAGTCGGGGCTTGGAAACCCGTTCAAACTATTTAAACCGGTTTTGGTCATTGACCCCAAACCTAGTCTTTTCAGCTTAAGGCTTTGTTTACGTTCTTTAACCGGTTATTTCCGGTTTTTGAAGAATTTAGGTTTCATGACCAAAATTAAATAAAATGAGTTTTCGTGCGTTTACATTTCTTACTTAATAATGAATTAACCGGTTCATTTCGGTCTCAAAACCAAAATCGAACCTAAGAATAACCGTTAACGATTATTATTTCGTTTTACTAAACCGTTCGTATTCATTATCCGGTTAAAGAACGAGCGATGAATTAACCTTTACTGAAAAAAATCGTTTTTTTAAAACGGTTCCGAGCTCTGGTTCAAATAGTGTGTAATAATGATCTGTATCGTACCAGTATGTGATGATGGTTAATTATAAGATTTAACTGCGACTGCCAATCAATTGTCTCCATTTTGTACCAAGTCTCTTTGAATGTACATATTATAATATGCTAATACAATTATTTTATAACTATAATTCATATTACTTATGTGGAATGGGGTATTTGTTTCTTTTTTTTCATGTGTACTTTCAAAGAGAATAATTTAAATATTTTTGATTGTAATGTCTTCTTATTACTCTACTACTGGAAAGGTAGGGTATCGATGAGATCTCTATTTTCACCACTGAATAACGAGAAAAATACAATAAATACAAAAAATACTACTTACTAACTGTTCTAACATTTCGTCTAGAATAAAAGAAGCAGTTTTGTTTTTTATTTAATTTTAATGTTTTTATGTTACTACACAATATATTTAAAAATTACAGTGCTATATATAGAAAAAGTTGAAATTATACTGAAAATGTCTCATTTTGAACGAAAATCCCAATTAGACCAAAGTTTGGCGTTTCACAAGTAGTATTTATTTTAGTTTTTTTTTCTCGTAAATATATTATTATTTTATCAGGCACACAGTCTTACAGAATATGAAAAGAAAATATCAAATCATATGATATAATTTTTTCACTAGGTATTCGGGGTGTGGAAATGAGGCCTTATTGATTGATACCTTGCCTTTTTGGTTTATTTCGTACACTGTATATTATATTTTATTTAAATAAAATGTATAAATAAATATTTAATTCTTAATAATTGAGTACAATAGGTCAGTTACAAAAGGTCTAGTCGTTTGTTCCAGAACCGTCTCGGTACTTATCAATGGAAACTGCGAATGCAATTATTTTTTATATAATATATATGTATGTATATACTAAATACTAATCGATGTGTAGGACTTAGTCGGAAAACCGTTGGATATGAGAGCGTATATGTATATATTTTGGCTGGGTATGAAAAATTGTAATGTCTTTGAAAATTAACCGCAGTGCATCATGCATTTCGATCAGATATAATTTTAATCACATAGTGTAGTTAAATAATTTTTATAATAAAAAGCAGTATTCCTCTCTTAAGATAAAATAAAATATTGTAGATTTAAATCAATAAAGATTTTCTTGCAAGATAAAAATGAATAAGATTTTTTTGACCGTTCTTTAGTGCTAAGGATCAAGGATCTAAGAAAACTATCAAAAGGGTAATATTGTAAATGTAAGCTGTTGCCAATCCTTATGTAAGAACAAATTATATATTTTTATCTTTTAGTAAATCCAATTACATATCTATCTATGTTCTCGTTACAATAGATAGGAGTTTGACAGAATTTGTGCGGAGCTTATGTCAAATATCTATCTCGAGTAAGGAAAAGTATAGATAGATTGGACGGTGTTATGCAAAATGGATCTAGCCCACGAAAACCGTTTTTTAGAGTTTCATCATAAATGGCACCTACATATCAACTTATGTACAGAAAGAAGATAAAATACATAATATTTAAGAGGAATTTCAAAAAAAAAGAACTATGTAAGTCTTATAATTTTGATATCCTTCTAATTTTACTAAAACACCTTATTTTCTCAAAAGTAAGTTTTCGTATAAGGAATAATATTGTCAATGGGATGGATGTTGGAACTAAAGTTTGATTTACTGTTTATCTATTGTATTTTACGAGGGCTATCTCATCTTCATTGTAAGAGTTTTATTAACAAAAGAGCCCTATTACTATATTCGCCAGGAATGTTCCTTCTTTTTCTATCACGTTAATTTCTATTTTGCATAACAACGTCCGAATGGATATTGGGATACGCCAAAAAGCAACAATGAAGCCAGTCTGTTTAGAATCATGCCCAGTTGATGATATATGCTCTTTTGTTTTATTAAAATTTTGACTTGTTGATTGTGATTTAGTTAATTTTTTGTATGTATTTCGGTCCAATGTTTAGATAGTAAAAGTTATTAAATTCAAAAGTATCGAATTTCATTACGTTTTAAGAGTGCAATCACTGTATGGTGTATAATGTTATATGTAAAAGTGGTACGTATGCAGAGTTCGTTGTAGGGCTGTCATCTATTATTGTATGTATGAACTATGAACTTATTTATTTAATGAACAACTATTTAATTATTATTTTTTTTTTGATCTTTTGATACATTTGATTGTATTTGCCTTACTATCAAGTGACTTGACAATATTTCTCAATTCAAAGGCTTCTTAGAGGTGGACGATTAGAACTGAATAGTTGGTTTTTATATCTTAAAAGTTTTAAATTATAATAATATAAGGAAATAATATTGTCAATGGGATGGATGTTTGGAGCTAAAGTTTGATTTACCGTTTGTCTGTTCTATTTTACAAGGGCTATCTCATATCCATTGAAAGAGTTTTATTATAAAAATATAATCGTCCATCTCTAATATGAAAAGTTTTCGTTCTTATAAAAGTGACATATCAATTTGCATTGAAGTCTGGGTCCGTTGGTGTTTCGCGTTCTATGAGCTGTGCCAAGCCTCAAAGGCACGCTACCGTTCCGACTTTACGACTCGTCTTACTAAAATATTCCGTTTAGAATTAACGTTTAGTGGAGTAAGTTATTTTATTGTTTAGGTAATGTCACGGGATATGTAATGGTTTGCTACAAAATATTCTATTAACGAAAGTATTAAAATGATTAGCTACATAAAAGCCCTAGTATTCACAAACAATATTCCTTCTCTTTCTATCGCGTTCTTCTATCTCTTTCGATCGGTTGTCTAAAATGAGTAAATATCGCACCAGAGGCAAGCTTTCATATAACCTTGCAATGATAGGTACTACGCCACTATATGATCAAATAAAAATATACTTTATTTAAATAAACTTACAAGCACATTTGAATCGTCATTTAACATTATTAAAATTTAAATGTCAAAGGTGAAGTGATGCGCTCAGCACGACATTGTCAACAGTTGGAGCCGGAAAAAACGGTTTTGTCAACCGACAGCGTGTGTATTCATGAGTTGCCACACTCCATCGGCTTATATGGTAGTGTAACTATCTTTTAGCGGTTGTATGAAGTTTTGTTTCTTTAACGGTGCTTATTAATGTGGAATGGCAACCCTACTGTTTTTATGGCTTTGTATCTGAAACTCGGAGTGAGCGTTTTGTAACAAACTGTTAGTTCTCCTGTGGTAATGTATAATGTATGTCTTAATCATATAATAGTAATTAGCCGCGTAATAGCGAAGTGTATGTCGCGTGTCGGTGTGCGCGTCGCGACGGACGGACGGAGACTCGGTTTATATATGGATGTGATGTTTTTAAATTATTTTATACTGTGACTCGATGCTTGCAGGCAGAAAACGCGACTGATGTTCCTCGATACTACTTGTTCATAAACTGAACCCTTATAATCATCCTTTGTTAAAATTTATATCATGGTATAAAATAGGAAAATAAAATGTGTGTAACTAGACACGTAAGTGGTGTTTTATTTTATTTGTACTCTGTTTTTGGAGTGCAGTGGAGTTTCCTGTCCTCATTTTTATGGTATTGTTAATTTTTTTTTGCCTATGAATGCTTTCTTAATTAAAAATAGTTTCTTTAATGGAATTAAAATGGGTTCCCATCATAAAGACAAATTCGTTCAAATAAATGTCAATAGATGACCGTTACATGTATCACGGTAATGTAATGCATACAGTATTCCAACTCGGGCCTGTCCTTGAAATAATTACCTACAGCCGAGCGGCACGTACGCACGCGACAGGGCTGTCCGAGTGCCCGCCGGCCAGTATTTTAATTTCATCTACCTACTTGAATTTCTTTCAAGCGCGGATCCAGGGTGGGGGGTCATGACCCCCCATTTTGTGAATTTTAAGTCTAAGAAAAGAAGGCATAATGTAATTTTTTTTAAATGCCTAATTCGAAACAAATTAAGTTTTTATTCGTTATTAAGTTTTTCTTTAATTTAAATAGCGCTATACAAATAGTCCGATCGCGATGTGCTACACAAAAAAATAAAACCTGAAGTTTTATGTTTTTAAGATGTTTATAGCAAACAAGACAAGTATAGCAAAAAGTTTAAAAATAGTTTTTTTTTAATTTCTGCCTAGCTGTGACATCCTATGGAAAAATATTCTTTACAAAAGTTGTAGGTCTAGTAAAAATCTACGACTTTTATAATAACCTCAAAGTTTTCGACTATTTCCAAAACAAAACGATTTTTAATAATATATAATAATCAAATGAAATTGAAAAGAATATTTCAACGTTTTACATCCCCCCATTTCTCGGGGGAAGCTGGACTGCGGGGGCGTTTTACGGGTTTTTGTTCCGTATATACCTGCTTAATATATTTTTATAATTAAACTATAAAAGTTAAGGCCTTGATTTTTTGACCCAACCCCTCAAAACTGAAATCTACATCCGCGCCTGGTCACAAAGGTTTTTAAAAAAATATTTCATATACAGATTTTGCTAAGTTACTGTTTTATTATATGTATATTTTAGCCTATGACCCCCAAAAATTTAACTCAGGATCCGCGCCTGGTTTCTTTCTAGTTTTTTAATTTAAATATTATATATTTTATTTAAAAAATATTATTAGTAGATTTAATTAAAAATCTCAAATTTATAAGGGTCGTATGTGACCCTTATAAATTTGACATTTAAAAATATTTGCACCTCGACTGAGACATAAGAAAAGCTTTATTGTTAAATTTAATATTAGAAAGAATCCGCATTCGGATAAAAACTTTAATACTTTAATTTTTATTTTAATTAATCTGTTTTTATTTTTAAAACATACGATGTCTCGATACTTTTTTGTTTGACATAATAGCGAATTTACGGAAGGAATAAAATGTTTATTTTTGTGACCAATTATAAAAGTTACATAACATAACCATCTTATAAAATCTTCGTATCAAATTATACGATGTGGCAGCCCCGCACGGTTGTCTACCGAGTGTATACCGAACGCGACGCGCGTAGGTATAACTCGATTTCCGACCTTTTGTATGAAGATGGAATACTGTATGTAACATTACCGTGTATTCAGCCCTTTTTATCGTCCCACTGCTGGGCACGGGCCTCCCTTCAGTACGAGGGGAATCAGGCCATAGTCCACCACGCTGGCCAAGTGCGGGTTGGCGGACTTCACATGTCTTTAGAAAACTTGCTAAGTTCTCTCAGACATGCAGGTTTCCTCACGATGTTTTCCTTCACCGTAAGGCAAGTGGTAATCATGTTAGAAATGATTCGCACATGAAAATATCAGAGGTGCGAGACCCGGGATTTGAACCCGCTTCACTCGGTTTCTCAAGCGAGCGCGTTACCACTGGGCTACCACTGCCTTATCACTATAATTTGTTTAATCGAATGCAGAATGAATTTTACAATATAGGTCCATGAACGAATTAGAGACGTATAGGTCATATGCTAAGTTTCCACGTATTATATAAAATAAAACAGTTCAATTATTTGCGGTTCAACGACATCTATTATCTATTCTTGTAAAGAAAAATAGCCCGAAATAAAACTCCAATTTCTTTGTGGGATGAGATATCTGTACTAGTATAGTATTATGTGATCTGACTTAAGGTCAAATAAAACACGAATTCCACCATATACAGATTTATTTATCAATATAAATACTAAGAAACACTTTGAAATATTTGATAATTCACATTCATTTGTTATGATGCAACGTTAATAAAGGTATATATTATGTCCTTTACAAATTGCATCATTTAGAACAAATAGTCACGTGCACTTCTACTTAGACGATATTCGAATATAATTTCTAAATTCTAAAATCGATTAAAACTTTAAAGTATATAGATAGTGCATATGATAAGAACAATTTGGCATTTTCACCGATACTATTTGAAAAAATCAGTCTTTCACGGAGCACGTTCGTGCTATTTCTATCCAACTGACCTTACATATGATGGATATGAGTTCATAAAAATATACAAAAATAATTAAATTATTATATTATCCATTAAAATAAACAAATAATAAAAAAATAATTAAAGTGATATTTCATTTGCACTTAAATTCACAACTTGTATGTGTATATATAAATTAAATTATTGGCTTTATTAATAAACGAGGAATAAATGAAATTACAAATCACATAAATATGAACACTATGAAAAAAATAATATGAATAGAAGGTATCCATAAGTAGTGAATTTAATATTAAGGCATTTGTCCGTTCTAGTCTTTTCTATATAATTTAAATATAAAAAGGGTTTAAAACATGTAATATTTTGTCACATTAACAACTATCCGCAAAATAGACACAACAGTTAAACAATCGAAATGTTCATATATGACTCATGGGACAGGGAAATGGTTAAGATTAAAGTATGTTACACCGCGTTTATTAATGATGCGTCTACGGGATCCTCACTTGCCGACGATTACACGGTCTCGTACTGACTGCGGATGGAGCGCGCCAGGCAGCACGCGAATACCACACCCAGGAGCTGTGAATGTTTAGAAATAAAGATTTTAATTAAATATATAAAATGTTTTTTTAAATTGTTTTTAGGTTTAAGCTTAATTTTATTTTCAAATATTATGATTTTGTATTATCAATTGTCACTTTCAAATAAATACTTGTATGGCATAGATAGACTATATATATATTAGGGTGGGCCAAAATAAATGTTCTTTTTTCTTTACTCACCATAAAAATATCGTACAAGATAAAGAAAAAAAATCTGTTTTTGAGCCATTATTTTGTGATGGAGTAAGGAAAATTATAAAAGTCATAATTTACCATTTGAGGTTGAACTTTAACCTCGCATAACTTTTAAACTAATCGACTAAGCAAAAAAAATCATATCAGATCTTTTTTTTTAGATCGTTTAATTAACAAGGATATGTTTTTAATTTGACTAGACAATCATTCATTAGAGCGCATTAAAATTTCAAAAAAAACCCCTTGTTATTTATATGGAAAATCAAAAATCACGATGAATCATTTTTTTTTCATCATCTTGGACGACATTTTAATGGTAAGAAAAGAAAAAAATTAAAACATTTTTTTGCCCACCCTAATATACCTATATATACATATGTATGATGATGTGTTCTGGGCTGTATTATAACGTGTTCTCCCGTAATACAAAGTAACGTAAGTCACTCTCCAGCCCTTCAACTATATCCACACAGAAAATAACACCTATCCGTCACTGTTTCAACGTGAAAGAAAAACAAACAAACAAAACACTTTCACCGTTATAATATTAGTATGGTTAACCACTGCCTGGGTGGTGTAGTGGCTAGCATGTACGGCTGCACACCCGGAGGTCCTGGGTTCGAGTCCCGGTTCGGGCCAAGTTTAGTTACTGAGTCTTTCTGTATAGTAAGCCTCAGTAATAGCCCGGAGTTGGGAAGTTGGCGGTGTTTCACCCCCGTGCCTCGGAGAGCACGTAAAGCCGTCGGTCCTGCGCCTTTACTCTCACTGGTCGTGTCGAGCAGTCGTCCCACCAGAGTATGAGAGTGACAGGAATAGAGAGTGCACTTGTGTCTGCGCGTACACTTGTGCACTATAATATCTCCTGCGCAGTTGGCTAGTCTCAATGAGATTGGCCGCCGTGGCCGGAATCGGTCAGGAGAACATCATCATCATGGTTAACCTATCAATCAGCTCACCTGCACAAAAGCAATGCCGAGCCCAACGCCGCCCAGCACCAGGGCAACATCCTTCATCCTGGCCAGGATGAGGGGCAGACAGCCCTGCGCGTGGAGGCTGGGCGAGGCGGCTGTGCAGGCGGCGGGCTGGCTGCCGGATATCTCCTGTCCCGCGCAGCACGTGGCCGGGATGGGCAGCGAGTGCTCCGCCCAGTCGCCCACGCCGTATATGCCGCAGCATTGCAGCTGGAAGTTATTTTATTATTATTACAAGCGTCTCACCCTCGCTTCGCTCGGGTTCGTCCCAAGCTAAGCTTCTCAATACAAACTTTCATCCCCATTTTCACCCCCTTTTGTTGGGGTGATTTCCGAGATAAAAAGTATCCCATGTCCTTCCCCGGGTCTCAAACTATCTTCTTACAAAATGTCATCTAAATCCAAATCCAGAAATTACCCCCTACAACGTCACAAACTCACAAATTTTACCTCTTTATAATATTAGTATTGATTATGTTTGCACCTCTTCATATTTCAAGGACTCGAAGGAACCCGGTCATTTGGAAGGCTTGAGTGAGGACACATGTCAGAAACGTTGAGGGCCCGTAAGAGATTAAAGTTTGTTTAATGTGACGCGTCGGCCGAGATCAAACTCTCAAAAATAAGTGCTAAACATAAAACATATCCAGTTTTACATTATATTAATATTGTCAATGATCATTAAAGTTTAAAAAAAATGTTTAACAGGTTGCCTTTCAAGAAAACTATATTTACGGATTTATTTTGATTTTTAGTTCCCGACGTTTCGAATGCTTTACAACAATCATGGTCACGGGAGAGACAGGGAATCGCAAATCAACAAATACGTCGGTTAGAAGATCTAGACTACTAGTACTTTTAAGTTTAATAGCGGCTACACTCTTGCCGTCGCGATGTAAGATTGGTTCTTTAGTCACCTATGGTCAAGGATTTTACAATGGAATAACGAAAGTGAATATAATTTTAATTTATTGTATGATATGCGTGCATACTATGTATTAATTAATTACAATAAAGGAAATTACAAAGAACTATAATCAAACGCACAGTCCATTTTATTCACTCAGAACATCCACTCGTCGACAGATGACCGAGAAGATATACAGTGTAGGGCAGCCATACTCAACCTTATTTTTATAGGGGCCACAAACACGTTTCAGTCATGGTGAGGGCCGTAAGCAAAAATTATTTAGGTCTTAATGAAAACGTAATTCCAAGTTAACGATGTAGTTACTTTTTTAACAAAGATATGTTATAATGCCATTTTTGATGCTGCCGCATGCGGGCCCCGGGCCGCAGGTTGAGTATAGCTGGTGTAGGATATAAACTGCCATAATATCTAGTAGTCCATTTTCTAGGTGTGCGACCGACAACTAAATAACCATAAGTGTAAATGATCGCACTCTCGCAATACCTTACCGAGACATGCTGAGAACACTTCGGCGAGAGTGTACTGTGTACAAACAAGTACCCTAACAATTCTAGCCATTTGACAAATGACTAGAATGGTGTGACGTGTCAAGAAATTTGACCTTCGCGGACGATAACCTAATTAAATATTAGAATTGAGAAAGCAAGGTCATTGTTAAAGAAGTTTAATATGTTTCACAAATATTTTTAGTAGGAAAATCTTTTAACGTAAGACGAATGGAAAAAATTGGTTATTTTTTTTGATTTTATTGTTGTTATATAAATTTTTAGCATTTTATGCTTTCGAAGTGAATTCATACATAAGTATTATGTACTTGTATATGTCTATTTTTTACCTTTCTACTTGCTTTTGTTCGTGCGGTAGCTTACAAATGTTCATATAAATATTTTCCTTTTTATCGTCGTGTGTTATTAAAGCAAATACGTTTATGTCTGATTCAGCAAAATCACGGTTGAGAATAAAAATTAAAATACATAACGCGTTTAAATTTGTTACTTTTATATGAAGTTGTCAAGGCCGGTCGACAATATTGCTGTGCAATCTGTTTTTGCTTTCGTTCGAAAAATAGATGTAGGCACTTAATTTTTTTTTTATCGCCATAATATTATACAATTTTTACTATATTTACTTAACACATTCCTAGTAAATATTTACAATAATAATGCCAGATGATCTTACGACCTGCGGTTTAGAAAGAGCAGGTCACCATTGTAGCAAACATGAGATTATTATTAACAAATGTTATTTAATTTGTACTTACCTATTTTAGATTATATTTATTTATGTAAATAAATTCAATTTTGAGTATGCAAAAACTCTTAAAATTGTTGGAATGTGGTCTTTCAAATGTTTTACAATTACTTAAATGTAATTTAATTTATATGTAATGAGAATAATATGACCAAAAATTCGTGGAAAGAAAAAAAAGGCTGTTATAATCTGTAGACAACTGTTTTGACTTTAACCACCATAAAGTTTACATTGTAATATAAATAATTATTAATTAAAAAAAAAAACATCGACTTTAAAATTTTCCACCTTTTTGTAGTGCTTTTTTTCTTGCAATCCCTTAAAAAATAATTACAAACCTAATAACCCAAAAAATATTAAAAAAAACACAATTGGCGCACATATCTGTAAATAATATTACGGGCCCCTACATTTGAAATACCCAGAGGTAACACTTTCAAATCCCCCCATAAATTCTCTCTCTCTCTCTCTCTCTCATGATATATTAATCAATCAAAACCAACAACTTACATCGGTCTGGATGATATTATAGTTCTTCTTAATATCAGGGTCCGTCGGGTAGCGAGTGATGGACTCGTTCAGAGTGCGGACGATGGAGGTCTCCAGGTCCGTGTGCTTCACGTAGCCCGCGATGCCGACCGCCAGTTCCGCGATGAATATCAGCAGCAGGAATACTGAAAACTGGACATATTTTTACATTATTTTTAGTTTAAATGCATTAAATTAAACAACAATAGATGTAATGAAGAGTGCACATTGTTATTTTTAGGTATGTTTGTACGTTTTATTATGATGGTAGGATTTTTACTAAATTTGATAACAGTTTCTTTGTTTACTTCAATCACTATTATATAGTAAATATTTACTGTTTATTATATTTATATTGCTCATTTATATCTGAATAATAAACAATGATATATCTATACATTATGATTTAATAAAATTGAATAATTAGATGATACCAGGCGCATGAGAAAGAAAGAAAACCTATTTTTTCTCTCATGCACCTCGTTTTTTTCTAAGTTTAGTGTAGTACAGCTTATATTGGTAACAAATTAGTTAATTTAAAAATTCACTCAATTTTAAGAGTATGTATGTTTGTACGTATATTAATATTATCGTAGTGTAGGTTTGTTAATTAAATAGATGGTATCACTGTAGAAACAGTGCATTTCGTGCGGATTCTGTTATCCAACATTTATATGTAATCTATAATAATAAATAGTTACAAATTAAATGTTTCTTGCCTACTCAGCAATAATCACATCTGCAAGAAATCTAATCCGTATTAATATTATAAATGTGAAACTTTGTTAGTATGGATGTTTGTTACTCTTTCACGCCAGAACGGCTGAATGGATCTGGATGTAATTAGGCACAGAGATAGATTATAGTCTGGAATAACACAGGCTACTTTTTATCCCGGAAAAATGTACAGTTCCCGTGGGATAGGTTTGTTTTTGTTTTCTTAGAGGCGAACCCTAGCGAAGCGAGGGTGAGCCGCTAGTTACTTATATATATGGTCTCAAGTTAAAGGCAGAATTATTCTTTTTTGAATATTAATTTTTAGATATGCCTTGTTTTCGAAATCATAGAATATTTAAGGCAGATAGTCATAGCAATGCGTACAATGGCCAGTGCTCTAGCGACGTCATTGTCAAGGTTGGGTGTCAATCAATCGCATTGTTCAATTTGTAAAGGCATGTGTACGGCCACGACTAACGATAATGTTCTATGAAATGTACGATGTACACAATTATATTTCCTACTTTTGTTTTAATGAAAATAATGTAAAATTAAACAAATATTCAGTAATCAGTTACTCTGATCGTTTGACAATTAAAAATAAATGCTTCGCAAAAAATCCTAGTAATATCGAGAAAAAGGTTTAAGTTGTAAAAGTGGTTGAACGAATTTAAATATGTATTATGTAATATTTGCGACTCACCTTTGTTTCGCTCGGTCAGTATAGAACAGACCATACATATATGTGCCCATGTATAGAAAAGTAGGTACCTACTTTAAAAATTTTAAAAATAATTTCCCTTAACTGAGAAAGGATTGATTCCCCAAAAAAACTTTTTAACAAAAAAATAAAAACCGACTTCAAACAAAAGCACTAAAAAGTAAAAAATAACTGATTGGTAGTTTTCATTTATTATACATACCTAATCAAATATTTTCGAAGTCGGTGTGCTTTGCTTTGTATGGGCTGGCACCGATTTCGAAAATATTTGATTAGGTATGTATTTAATAGGTAGGCTCTAATTACTTAGCCAAAGCACACCGACTTCGAAAATATTTGATTTGGTATGTATAGTAAATGAAAACTACCAATCAGTTATTTTTTACTTTTTAGTGCTTTTGTTTGAAGTCGGTTTTTATTTTTTTGTTAAAAAGTTTTTATTTTTCCCTTTTTAGTGTAGACAGTAGTAGAAAAGTAAGGATTCTAACGTGTTAGGCTTGTCAAATCAAACAAAATAAGCCCAAACTCAAAGTATCTACTATTAGCCGTTGAAGAGTTCCACCTATCCACCTTCTGGCCTTGCCATCAGATCAGGTCAACAACACCGAACCACTGTACTATCAACGGAAATAGAAATACTTGCAAAGTTTCAAGTCAATATGACAATTAGAAGTAGGTTAAATTCATCATTAGTAGTTTTTCCACCCTTAGGGGTGGTATTTTTTTTTTGAAATTTAAATGGGACCAATCTGGAAGTATACCCTTTCAAACGACACAAAAATTGTCCAAATCGGTTTAGAAATGACGGAGTTCTGAGGTAACAAACATAAAAAAAAAAAAACATACAGTCGAATTGAGAACCTCCTCCTTTTTGAAGTCGGTTGAAAAACTTTTAAAAAGTCAAATATTCGCGTAAATCTAAGAAAGTATTATTGCTGGAACATGTTTTTTTTTCAAGAGTACAGAATAAAAAAATATTATTTTTTATATTAAGTATTATTTTTTTACTTATCTGAGCTTACATATGAAAATTCCGACACTGACGAGGACAAGACTAGTGTAGGTGGCACTGATACTGAAAGTGGTACTTACATTGACACAGAGGAAGAATAATTTTTTATTCGTTTCATTATATTTTATTAGATTTCTAATTTTAATAAAATGTAAGAAATTAGAAAACATACATCAATAAAACATTTAATTTCCTATAGATTTTTTTTCTGAATTTTTTTTTAGAAAAAAACAGACTTAAGTTTTTAAGTGAAAAAAAAACAAAGTCGTTCTTTAAATATTACATCACTAAGTGCACCGCATCACTCTTGCATCGAGGAAAATACTTGAAAACAGAGAAGTCTTTGTATAGTTGGGATTCCCAACAATACAAACATTCGCTGTAGTTGAACAACCTCTGACGTAGGAAAGTCAGTCATACACCATGTCACAATACGACGGCGTAAAAAAAAACAACGGCAGGTTGTGACGTTCTTTTAAAAGTATTAACAACCTTCAATCGAGAAGTAGTTTAAGGTCGAATAGATGTCGCTACATGTTGCCACCACCTATACTTTTAATATTAATTTAATCATCTTGTTAACAATATTGACAAGAAAAGAGGTTTTAATTAATAATTGAAATTATTTTAGTTCAGCTATACCGACTTCAACAAAAGATACTTAAATGATTTGCAATATTTTTTATATTGAGTAGGTAGGTTTACTGTCATTCATATTGAAGCGTGATAGCTGATTCATATCTTTGTTTGCTAACACTATAAGTAGGTAGAAGTAATAACTAAATAATGTATCAAATAACAAGCTCCTCCCTACCTCCAACGGGATAATTTTACAAAATTAAACGACTTTGTAGAATTACTACGCTCTCGTGAGATAAGTTGCCCAAGCCAATAACCTGCCTCAATAAATAGACTATAAAATACAAGAAAATTTTTGAAATCGGGCCAGTAGTTCCAGATTAGCGCGTTTAAACAAACTCTTCAGCTCTATATATTAGTATAGTGTAATGTTCGCCGATTTTAATTCACTTTGATTCTACAATAAAACTATCACTTTAAAACGTGTTCGGAACCAGGGTCACGTTAAGGTTCGTCTACAATATTTATGTATTTAATATTTACGAATCGCGACGGTCACAACTTACAAGTAAAAATCGAAATCTGGTTTAAATGTCAACTGGTTTATCGACTGCTCCTTATGGGAATTGGTAATTCAACGTTTTCGTAATATTAAAATTTAATTTTCATATCAATGGTGTAAGTATTTAACATTCATCATTTACCTATGTGACATCATCATCTCCATGTTATCATGCCCTTGTGTAGCAAATAAATATACAGATTGTGTATGTGAATGATTTGTTTTGAATATCAAAGTTAAAATATACTTTATTCAAATACTTTAAAAGCACTTTGAATCGTTAATTTTACATATTAAATTAAATGTCAATATGTAAGTCCATGAGTAGAGTAAGCACTTTTAATATTACTACATAAAAATAAAACAGGAAAAGTAAAATAATTATATTTATTACTCTATATATTAGAATGAGTAAGATTCCCAAAATAAATAAAAGCTAAACGGCCGCAAGTGTATTTAGTTTTTTAAGATGAAATCATGAAGACATTTAAATATCAACCAACATAAACCGTTGTTACTTATAATGTTCACAATATCTAGTATAAATAGCGACCACCCTCGCTTCACTCGGGTTCGTCCCTAGATTGATTCCCCATACAAATTTTAATACCCATTTCCACCCCCTTAAGGGATGATTTCCGGGATAAAAGTATCCTATATCCTTCCCAGGATCGCAAACTATCTTTTTACCAAATTTTATCTAAATTGCTTCAGTAGATCCAGAGATTACCCAGTCAATACAACGTCAAAAATACAATATAACGTCACAAACTTTACCTCTTTACAATATTATTATCTATACTTATTATAAAAATAAGTCCCCCGGCCGCGTCTTTCTGTCCTCCTGTCTGTCCTCCTGTCTGTCTGTACGCGATAAACTCGAAAACTACTGAACGGATTTTTATACGGTTTTCAACAATAGAAAGAGTAATTCTTGAGGAAGGTTTAGGTATATAATTTATTATGCTTTTATGTAAATTAGCTGAAATACGGCGACAAATGTTGAAGAGGTCGCAAAAAATCTCGCCAAATGGGAACTTTCCACGCGAACGCCGCGTAAACTAGCAAAGATACAGTTAAGTAATGTACTAGAGAATTCAAAATCTATAAAAATGCTACAAAAAAGTCCGCGATAGCATATCTCTATCTCTTACGGTTGACTTACAATAACCACTTTTATGTTAACATTTTTAATTAAAAACATTACGTTATTTTCAAAGTTATTTTCTTTAGTTCGGTATTAATCCTTATCCAAATGAATATTTTAGTTAGCTTAGTCATTTAATGCAGATTAAAATTGCTCTTTACACTAAATCAATCAGATGAATAGTTTTTGAGATATCGTTGTTAGAAGTAATTAGTAGCGAAACATTTTTAATGCTTGGCGAGCATTGAGATGCCTACGGCGAGTCCATCCCCTCTGCCCCGCATCGCTCGACCGCCTGCTCAAGCTATATAAACCGGGCGATGTAGCGCGCGATCCTAGGATACTTTTTACCGCGGGAAAATATCTTATTTCTGAGGAAAAATACAAAAACTGCAATGTAAGAGTATACTAATATGTAACACCTAAGAATTTAGTTTTTGGTCATCTGAACGCGGGCGGAGCCGCGGGCAATGCTAGTAGATTATAGATTACTAAGATTATAACGTAGTTTTTTTTAAAGATAGCTTATGATTAGTGACATCAGCGGCTTTAATTCCGAAATATCAAGTATTTACCCGACTGCGGCGAAGCACAAAAAGAAGGCTATGTGTTTGACCTATGTATGTATGTCTGACCCTATGTTCCGTAACTTCTAGAACCGATTTTGATGTACGACATTTTTTTTAAATATGCAAATATGCAAATTATAAAAATAGTTATATAATACTAGTGACCTTAGAATTATTATTTATAAAGATAAAATACTGTACTAAATCTTAAGGCTAATGTAATTAGACAGAAGAACTATGCAGAAGTAATTGAAGCTTAAAACAACTATTTCATATACCTAGGGAGAAATTGTCAATATATGTACCTACCTTACATTTTATAACTGTTTATGAGATTGATAGCCGCGGGCAAAGATTACAACTGTCATAGCAATTAACTATTGCAACCCACTGAATTAACCTTTTATTAAATGAATGTCTAGAACAATTGGATGTTTTAAAGTTTTATAACCAAAAAGAATAGCAAAACGCATGATAATTTGGTTCATTGACTGTATTTAATTAAAGTAGTGCACTGTATTTTAATTTATAGTAAACTAGCAGAACCCGCGGCTTCACTCGCGTTAAAACTACAAAAAAACTCTAAAATGGTAGTTTCATACAAACTCTCATCCGCTATTTTACCCCCTTATGGGATGATTTGCAAAAAATGCTGAAACACGTATTTAATTAATCGTATTGAAGGGAATTAATATCAAGTTTCGAATAATTCTGATCATATTTTTTTTGTATTGTATTATAACGTGTTTTCCCGTGGGAATGAGATAATCTCCCGCAGTAAAAAGTACCCTATGTCACTCTTCAGCCCGTTACTCTGTTTCAACGTAAAAGAAGGATAAACAAACAAGCAAACAAACACACTTTCACATTTATAATATTAAGTATGGATTATTGTCCCTTGGATTAAGATCGAGAACGAACAAGACTATATTCTAACTTATCCTTTATTATTATACTAGCGGCTTACTCTGGCTTCGCTCGGGTGAGTCCCTGAGCTTGAATCGTTTAGGAACGCATAAAAGACAAACATACGAACATTCATTTTTATTAATATAGATCTAGCTTTGCAAAATATACACATTCAAGTTATTATCACGATGTTTGTGTAAACCTCCGAATCGACAGATTTTAATGATTTATATTATATATTATCTTGTATCTATTTTGTAGTCGATAAAAACAGTACAGATTTTAACATTACGTTTCAGTGTCTCTTTTTGTAACAAAATATGATCCTTTTAGGTTAAGTAGGTTTGGTTACTAACAAAATATGATCCTTGAAGGATGAAATAAATGATATTATTATTATATGAGAATAGGCCGTAAAGTATTTATCACTCTCCTACCCCTACCCCTATTTTTAATCGCGATTTTAGTATTTTTTATTTTACATAAAACCAAAGAGTATTTTTTGTAGATTGAACGCGGGCGTAGCCGCGGGTTCTGCTAGTCTATACATATAATAAAATTGTAACTAAGTCGAATCTGTACATTAAATATTTTTTGGAAAATCTAATTGAAATAGACATTATTATCGATACAGCGTCAGAATCTATAGCTTTTAGAATTTTTGTCTGTCTGTCTGTTACCGCATCACGAGAAAACCACGGGACAGATTTTGATGAAATTTGGCATGATGATAGCTGGTTATCCGGGTCAACATATAGGATACTTTTTACCGCGGGAAAATATCTCATTTTTGAGAAAAATACAAAAATTGCATTGTAAGAGTATATTAATATGTAAAACCTAAGAATTTGGTTTTTGGTCATCTGAACGCGGGCGGAGCCACGAGCAAGGCTAGTGTTACATATAAACGTGCTATGTTTAACCAAAAAATTATAAGCGACGATAATAATAATCTGCTAGATAACAAAGGTACTCAGCACGGTCCAAGTAGTACATACTTATCAACACCTTACACACAAAGGGTCTATTAAAGTCAAATTATGAGTAAAAGGAAGTGTTCGTTTATGAGATGAGACGACATGAGTGTCAGAGGTCACTGGTTTTAGTATGCAGTCAATTGCTTGGGACTGAATTACTTTTGACTTATTGCCTTTCCTTGTATAATTACTATAAAACACTTTGTAAATTAATGCCAAAATCACTATGAAATACGTGAACAAACAAAAAAACTCTTTAAACTAATCGAAAAATATCGATTCTACGAAAAAAATGATAAGGACCAAAATTGTAGGAAATTTGATTTTAAACAACTTTGTTTATTACAATTTTTCGCGTAAAATTGAAATAAACGAGTTGTTCAATAAACAAAAATTCACCCCCTCTTTTCAGGCATAAATCGAAAAATATCGAAAAAATTGATAAGAACCAAAATTGTAGGAAATTTAATTTCAAACAACTATTGTACTATTTTTCGTGTAAAATTGAAAATAAACGAGTTATTCAAAAAAGAAAAATCAACCCTTAAATTCAAGATGGCGGATGACGCGACGGGTCTGGTACCCCGAGAATCTAAACTTAGACTTCCAGTGACCTCCTTAAAGAATTCCGAAGGAAAATTGCCGTAAAAAATGTTTGCAATGTTTGCCCCTTTTTTGAACTAATTCGACTGGGCTAAATATTTTAATCGCAAAGACATTGTCGTTTTTTGAGGTCAGCAAACTTCCATGGAATTTATTTCTATAAATTAATTGGGTCATTGGAGCGTTCGAGGAACTGTGGTCTACAACAAGTGGGATCATTTAGACAACTAGATAATAATAAAAAAGGTTTAAGAAATAATAAATGTATTTTGTTATTTGTTATAATATATAAAAGCGTAGCCTCATTTGAGGAAAGCAAAGTCTGTAACTGATCTCGTAATACTTGACCACAACGGTCCAATGTGAAATATTGCGAAACAAAATTTAAATATAGATTTCGTTGCAAATACTTCGGAGTATAATATCAAAAACTGTTGCACTATCAAACAACTAATATGATTTAATAATAAGCAGCAGAATATAACAAATTAAGATTTATATATTTTGTATCCCTTTTCCTTTATCTCCACTCTATATTTCCTATGATATTGCAATGTTTTTGCTCTTGCTCTTTAGTTTAATTAACATAACTATAGCTAATTTTATAAAATAAGCTCTAATTTTCTCCAAAACTAACAAAGTATATATTAAACTAGCGACTCACCCCCGCTTCGCTCGGGTTTGTCCCTATGTAATTCTTTAAATTGACATAACTTTTTTATTTATGAACCGATTGAAACAAAACTTAATTTATAGATACTTAATGTTAAGTGAAGCTTACCACAATACATTAGGGAAAACTGCACCCAAATCGGTTAACCCATTTCTGAGATTCGCTCGCACAAAATATTCATAGACATTGTTTTGGGTTCTGTTGCGTTAATAAAGACCTCCAGTACCTAATAGTTTTCTTTTATTATATGTCTAGATTTCCGCATCCATTTCATAGATAAATATGGTATGTTAATATTATGTCAATTTAGCTAAATTGTATATTTTACTAAGAACATTGTTTTAGTTTATTTTTTTATTTTTTTAATCGGAAAAGAACAATCAATATATACTTATTCATTACTTAATAACTAAAAAGGTAAACCGACTACAATATTACTTTAAACGTAATAATTGCACTTTGAGTTTTATTAAAGTCAAAGGATCTTAACCTATTATATATAATTTTTTTGTTAAGAAAATCATGAAAAGAACCTACACCCGAACTGGATGCCTTCACTTTTTTGAAGTCGAGCAACGAATTACGATCCTGTTGAAAATGGCTTCACATGTCTAAAACGCTATCGGAGATGACGCGACGCCATGCCACCTCCATAATTCCACATCACGTTTGCAATATTAGGACTCAATTTTTCCTCCAAAAATAATTTCTTTGTCATTGTAATATTGCATTGCAATTATTCCATTGAATTAGAACTCTTTCAGACAAGAAATCATTATGACAAATCATAATCTACCTACTTGACCTTTATTTTTTGATTATTTAGTTCAGTAGTTTGAGCTATTCTAATATAATTAAGCTGAAATGTTTATTTTTGTTGTTTCTTTAATCTCACTAAAGTTTTATTCTATTCTAATCTCTGATAGTACAAATCAGATTAAAAAAAGGTTTTTATACCATATTTATTAATGTTATGCTAGTTAAGTATTTATTTGAAATACGTAACTTAAATAAACAAATTGATTATATTTTTCTGTTATACGTTTGTATGTATGTATGTATGTATTTATACAAGCACACTGCCTACCATTTTATATACCTACCAGCACTGCCCGCGGTTCCGTCCCGGTTTAAAGGACCAAAAACCAAATTCTTAGGTTTTACATAATATTATACTCTTACAATGCAGTTTTTGTATTTTTTCTCAGAAATGAGACATTTTTCTGAGGTTAAAAGTATCCTATATGTTGACCCGGATAACCAGCTATCATCATACCAAATTTCATCAGTCTGTCTAGTGGACAGACAGACAAAAATTCTAAAAACTATAGATTCGGACGCTGTATCGATAATGTCTATTTCAATTAGATTTTCCAAAAAATATTTAATGTACAGATTCGACTTACACGACTACGACTACAATTTTATTATATATATAGATTGATCCCTATACCCTACGGTTGCCTGGAAGAGATCGCTTCTAGCGATAAGGCTGCCTGCTGTGCAACTTTATTTGTTATATATTTCACTTCTTTACTTCTTGTATGGTGTGCAATAAAGTGTTCATTATTATTAGTTAAATTGGCTATTTAATATCCAACAACTCTGAAACGGAGCAACATAAATAACCAAATATATATAAAAAATAAATATGCATAAGAAACTACGCGAGCGATTCCGCAGGCACATTTAGTTACCAATAAAATCTAATTGCAAAACAATAAATTATACATACTCATAGTAAAACAGTTATTTTAATCAAATGAAATTATTTGGAATGAAGAAACAAAAAAATAAAACGACAAAAGGGAAACGAAGGAACGGAAGCCCTAATAATGATGTCGGAAACTAGGGAGCTTCGTTAATCGGATTTCCGTCATTAAATGTAGTTTCACAACTTCGTTACAAACGAGGTTCCGATTATCCTTAAAACTAATAGCAAAGTTTCACATATTACGACTGATGATTTTTTTTACTTTTATTTGCACTGGACACGTAGGTACCAAATAATACATACGAAATTTTTGCTACTCTACAATGAAAGTATAGTCCAGTCAAATAAGGTTTAAAATCAAAATTTGAACCTCAATTTTGCATTTTTGATATAATATAGTTTTAATGATACAAAAACAATGTGTAAAGGTTTTCGCGTCAATAACCCCCGGCAAGGGTTGAAAAAATTTTTTCGCAATTACTTGAAAACGATAAAGTGTAGACAAAAAGTTTTAATAAAAATATGTAGAGCTTAAAATTTTACATAAAAAAGTATCATGATTTATTATCTTCCGGTCAAAATGAACCGAGTTAGGGAGGTTTTAACTTTAAGGGAAGAACGTAAATTTTAAAAATCGTAGTTAGTAGAAACATATGCGAATTTTAATTTCCTCGACTTAACACTTAACTTACAAAGTTGAGTGCCAAATTTTGATTTCAGACCTTATTTGACTGGACTAAGTAGCAATAAAAAGAAAACAAAACACATTTTATTTGCATAGTATCTTGGGGTGTTTTTGTCTACTAAACCACTAACATAAGTTTACGAGGAGAAAAAAGTATTAATTTATTCTAATTTATCGAAACTCAATTTTGAATTTATAATTCAACGTTTTTAACGTCCCACTGCTGGACACGAGCCTCCCCTCAATGCGAGGGCTACAGGTCATAGCTCACCACGCTGCACAAATGCGGGTTCGCGGGTGGCACATGTTCTTTCGAAAATTATTCTCTCAGACTTTCAGGTTTCCTACAATGTTTTCCTGTACCTGAAGGTGGGAGAACTGGATTTAAGCTCATTACACTTGAATTTTTAAATGAGCATGTTACCACTAACTAGTCTTTTCGCTGTCTTTGACCAGTACTTAAAAAAGATATCGTACACGTAAATTGTCGACATACACCTCAACGGCCTTTCGACAACGGGAAAGACAGGATAAATAGACATTTATCCCATCTTTCCCGTTCCCGTGGGAAATTAGCTTATTAAAAAAGTTGCCATGGAATCTAGTTAGGGTCCGAGCGAAGCATGTGCGAGTCGTTCTAGAATCTAGATCGATATGCATTCGTATATGTACCTACGTATACGCTATTTCCGTTTCGATAATGGGACAGCACGATATAAGCAAAAACGTAACTTATAAGCCATCATAACCAATACACTTTCTTATAATTACGCAAAATTACTATAAAAAACCATATTAACTAATAACTTGATACATTAGCAGTTACATTGAAAACATTATGGATGTGTTTAGTTTCGCAAAAACGATCTATAATAATAATTAGTAAAATTGTTAGTCGTCGATTTAGAATCAAGATTGTGAACATAATTTATAATCATAAAAGCTGTTTAAGAATGAGTTTGGTTAATCATTAAGTGACTACTACCTACATATATTTACAATTTACCAATTGTATGATAATAAATATTACTTTATATTTTTTCTTATTATATATATAAGCAAAAATGTTAGATAATGAGCTAGAGATTAGTGCCCTAAAATATTAAAAGACCAGCGAGGGTGAGTTCGCTTCGCTCGGGTTCGTTCTCGGGTACATTTTTTTTTTGAGCGGAACCCTAATTCTTTTACAGAAATAAAAGTAGCCTAAGTTACTCCTTATAACATCAACTACCTGCCAGTGAAAGTCCCGTCAAAATTGGCCCAGCCATATCGGAAATTAGCCGGAACAGACAGACAGACAAAAAATTTAAAAATTGTCCTTTTCTTACAAATACCGTATATAATTCCATATGCGTTTAGTAAAAAGCTGTTATTTTGACATTACAAACAGACACTTCAATTATATTTATCTGTATAGATTAAAAAAAATCTTATTGTTTGGGCTTTATCACTATATATTAGGAGATATAAAAAATAAGTCCCCGCCGCCGCCGCGTCTGTCTGTCTAAACGCGATAAACTGAAAAACTACCGAACGGGTTTTTCACAAATGTATGGAGTGATTCATGAGGGAGGCTTAGTATAATTAATTAATGTTTTGTGTGAATTGGCTGAAATATGACAATGATTTTTGAAGATATCGGAAAAACACATGCCGACTGGGAGCTTTATTGGCGTGCGCTGCGTAAACTATTAAAGTTATATATAATAAGTATTACAGAACTATTCCTCTTAAAAAAATCTTCCAATTAAACTGTAGCAACGTTATGTGCACGTACCTAAGGACGCATCCGAGCGTAGCGAGGGTAGGTCAATAGTTTAGTAATAAGCAGTATAAAATATTTAAATGAAGTGGAAATGTATCAAAAGAAATTGCAAAATTTTGATACTAATTAATTGTCATGAATCTTGTCTTGTCAAACTTCGCAATATAATAATATAAAAGCAGTGGTAGGCCAGTGGTAACGCGCTCGCTTGGGTTACCGAGTGAAGCGGGTTCAAATCTCAGATCTCGCACCTTTGATATTTTCATGTGCGAATCATTTCCACCATGGGTACCACTTGTCTCTGCGGTGAAGGAAAACATCTCGAGGAAACCTGCATGTCTGAGATAGCCTAACAAATGTTCGAAAGACGTGAAGTCCGCCACTTGGCCAGCGTGGTGGACTATGGCTTGATTCCCCTCGTATTGAAGGGAGGCCCGTGCCCAGCAGAGGGATGTCAAAAAGGGCTGAATACTATATAAAACATACAAGTGCCTATACCTTGTAGCTAGCTTCCTGCGGCTTTGTAAGCATGTGTATTTCTATTTAGCTATATAAGCGTGATTAAGACAACAGCTTCAGAAGCTTCTTTTGCTCCATTAAACCAATTGAAATGTTTACCTACAATATAATTAACATCTTTCAACAATAGAAAATGAAATCAACTCACTCATGAAAGCTCAGTAAATGAAAAATAAGGTTTTTAGTGGAGGATATTGTTTAGTGTATTTCATCATTTCAAATACATAATATGATAACCAACTACAGTAACTAATGGGCGTCAACAATGCTATAGAATGTCAAATGAACGAGATAAAATTGATATAAACACGTATTTATAACACTATTATAAATGTGAAAGTTTGTATGTTTGTTACTGCTTCATATTGACATAAATAAACAGCTGGACAGATTACGATGAAGTTTACAATATTAAGTAAGAAAGTTGAAAAACAGCCCTTGAATATTTTACACCTACTAGCTATCTACCTGCTAACTTGAGTCACACATTCTAATAAAATAAACCAATGCTATCTATCTGTAACTCGCACAAGTTTATGTTTCATACAAACAAATGAGTCACAGTATATACCTATTTTTTCAATAAGTTGGTCAATAACAGTATTAAACTGAACCAAAGCATTATTCATGCTATTATCAGTCAAAGAAAATAAATAAGCCTTGGAATGACATTTCTGTGATCTCTGTTTACAATCAACATACATATTAGTTATATATAAACAAGGTATAAAAGCATTCAAATATAATCATATACATATTATGTTTTTAATCAATATTGAACATTATGGTAATTATATTAAAGTTCTTATCTCTATTCCTTTAATGATTCAGAAGTGTAATATAATAATACTCTTAGCAAAATACCCTCTAACTAAAATATATGTTGATAGTATAAAACATAAGCCATTATTTTACATAAATAAACTTACCGTGACAATCATGCAATGATTCTCCTTAACAGCTCCACAGCATCCAAAGAAGGCGACTACAAACACAATCAGGCCAACAATAATTAGCATTATTGGAGCTGACGTATAGAAACTCTCATCAGTCAAGCTTACATATGGCTGGGCATTGATCTCAGACTTGGCACCAACTATTAGGATTATCAACCCCGTTATCTAAAAGAAAGAGAAACTCACTTAACAATAAAGAAGCAATACCTAGTATTAAGAGAAAAATGTTTTTTTTTTTAATAAAAATAATCAGGGTAGTCATTTATATTTAAAGACTTTTTAATAAATTATTAGATTCGATGATAATAACATTGTGCAATATTGCAGTCATACACATTATATTTTAGCAATGGGTTTAAATAACTAATAAATAATAGATTACACCATAATGAAGTAATTTTAATATTTTTAAATATAAGTGAAAGGATAATCCGATGTCATAAATTTATACATGTGCGCACCAATTATTACTTGACATCCACCTTCAAGGAAAATCGTAAAAAAAAATACTTACAGCAAACAGAAGGTTGAAGGAAAATAAAAGGTATTTCACACAAGACATTCCTGCTCCGATAGCCATTTTAAATTCTATAATATCTTCAATTCTAATTATAAAAATTAAATCTGGAACAAAATAATTAGTTTTACTCCTTTCGCTGCGCATATATCAAGCCAAAACATCGATTTGCGTTGTTGACTCAGCCAAACCAGTTTGTTAAGTATAAAAAGTCTTAGTGTTAGCTTTATATAAATATACTGTCTTTATATATAATAAGAATTTAATAATTCCAAATCAAAATTAAAAATATTATCTTACCGCCAAAGTATTTTTCAGATAAAACAAACGAATGATCACCTATTAGCCCGAGAAACAACTTGTGTCGACCGCCGTTTACCTGCCGAATAAAATTAGTAATCGTAGTGTTGCCAATCTACAATAATTTATTGAACTGTTTATTAGTTTCTTACAAAGTTGCTGTATATAAAAGAGATGTGACGGGGAAGATTTCTCGAAAGGAGAGCGCTACACGTATTATCTATTTACGTTCAGTCTAAGATTAAGCAATTTATTGTGATATCTCTTTTACCATCATCATTATCTATTGTGTTCACATCTTACCTGTGCAGTGCAATGTATTGTACTTGGAAGTTAGACTAGCTGAAGGAAGTATTGAGAAGGAAAGGTGCACCCTGAGTAAAAAAAGTGCGTACAACTGCTTGTAATTTTTATTAATTTTATGTGCAAAAAATATTTTCTAATTGAGTTCGCGCGATTGTGATGCCCGTTGAGTTTGGTAGTTCAAAAACGCATCAAGCCATCAAAAGAAAGCAGATAGAAAAAAATCTGTATGGGTCTGTATATAAATATATAAAAGGTGATGGTCAAGAAGCTTCTAAGTCCTTAAGACTTTTCAGTGACTAAAAGTGACATGTTATTGCATTCTAAGCCTAAAGCAGCTGAAATAATATTTCGACGTCGTCTGGAATGCCGTTGCTACCAAGCGATGATAATAGTAAGTAAACAACATCATCGTTACTCCACCGCCGTAGCGGTCGTCAGCACTATCCAGCCAGAAGTACGTATCTAAATCTATGTCTACATCCATGAGTGGCGGAATTGAAAATCTTATACTCCATACTTAAAATGACCCAGGTTTATGGCCGTCAACCAATACTGATGCAAACCGAACTAAGATTTCCAATTGGAAGCACCTCGGTAAATATTCGGTAGTCTCATCCAATAGCCCAGTTTTGTAGCCCATCCAAACTCCATTCCATAGACTCTTTTAGTTTTCCATATTTTCCATAGTCCCTACGCATTGTCTGGACCATATTTAAGCAATTCCTTATGGCTTACTCAGAGATGGATGCCGGCATATGCGGATATTAAACATTTAAATCTCTGAAGGTCTCTACGTGTTGGACCTGTGTCCCCACACAAGTCTTCCAAACAACCGAGCACCTTCGAGCTCGTGAATTCTAAAAAGCAGTGCCGGATCCTTAGTGCCACCCCTGGACAGTATAAAAAGTGCCGCCCTATTATCGTAACTTTGCATAAAATGAGTAGTTACGATAAATTTTTTTTTTTTAAATGCAAAAATAATAATTTATAAGACATTAATTGTTCGAAAAATGTATCTACTAGTTAATCTTTTTTAATTATTCATTTTTTGTGGAAATAAAAAAAGCATTTTCGATAACGTGAAGACTTTTTTCCCCACCCTCCGAATTTTGCTGCCCCTAAAAATTTGCCGCCCTAGCTGCACTAGTCCAGAGGGCCCCTAGTGTGTATCTAGCACTGTTAAAAAGATACAAGAAATGTCCACTATCTCTGAAAAATTATTCAAAATGAGCTAATAGAATCAATGGCAAGTCACGCAAAACCTAAAAATGTTGACAAAATAATTTTGTTTTCTTTGTGCTTGTTAACTTTTCTAAATTTCCAATATACAATTTTAAAACTCTAAATTTATTTATTTATAACTTTTACATTTCTCGTCAAGCATCATCATTAAAAATATTTTCAATTCACATAAATTTCATATAAAACAAGGGCCTCGCAAAAATCTCCTGCCCGGGGCCTCGCAATGGCTAAGGCCGCCCCTGGCACCCTGTGGTGTGGTGGTCTTGAATGACTGATGGATCAACACTATAGATGTAAGGCCGGTTTAAAACCAATTAAACCAATGCGTTTAAAACGAAAAAAACGTTTATATAACCGAAATAAACATTTTTTTTCGTTTTAAAACGATTGGTGTTGATGATTAAGTTTTTCTTAATTATAACTACATTTTCTTGATTTATCTTGAGTTTTCTTGTATTTTTTTCACATAGCCTTAAATATAAAGATTGTGATTTCGTCAATTTTGGTCGTCTTATTGTTTTAGCCCACAATTTCTTTAGTTTTTTTCTATTGATAACAAATGATATTCATTTTCTTTGCATTCTGGCACTGTACAGTTTGTCATTTTAATTAAATTTTAAATAAAATGAAAAAAAAAAATCCATCCACGCTATAGGGCTGACAATACACTTGGGGCTATAATGATGGTGACGTCTGGCGGGAGAAAAAGTCAAAATTCTTCCCCAATTTATATATAAGTATGTTTTATAGCTTTTTAAAATAATAAAAATCTAATAAATATAGTAATTATTAAATATTTCAAACATTTTGTATAATATTATATTTAATGAATTACAATAATACGACGAAATTATGGTCAAAACGACGTTTTATCATGATTTCGTCCCTAAAACTGTTCTACAATGTAAATTTTAGATTTTAAATACAGTTGGATTAATCATAATTATGGTTCATTCATACTTTTTTTCTATTTGTTCATCTTTATTCGCTGAAATCCGTTGAAATTTTCTTTTGCTTTTATAGCCTCTATGTTGAGAAAGGCTGTCGAACAAGCGGGGCCATAATACATAAATTAACTATGCGAGCAAAATCCTGAAAAAAGCTAATTATAAAGTATATATTTTATCACACGGAATACCTACTACAAAAATTGTTTTTTCTCTTCCCAGATTTGACATAATATGAGTTGCAAGGGGTTCGTTCCTATAATAGTTACGTTATAGATTTCTTAGAGATGAGTTTCATTTCACCGCATTAAAAAGTATCCTATATGTTAACCCGGATAACCAGGTATCATCATACCTTTCATCAGAATCTGTCTAGTGGTTTTATTGTGATGCGGTCACAGACAGACAGACAAACAGACAGACCCAGAAATCATTACTATCCCTAGTACTTTGTATATACATGTTTAATTCACATTTAAAATTACTACACACAGAATTCTAAATAAATAAAGTAACAATGATAACATTGTTGTGTTCCGGTCTGAAGGATAAGGTAGCCAGCGCAATTACAGGCAAGAGGCTTATCATCTTAGTCCTCACAGTAACAACGCACCTGCGGTTCTGCATATTTGTCATACAAAACCTAAGTGCATGAACCGTAGGTGTTACGGGCGATAGGTACCGCTTTCCATCAGGTGGGCTGTTTGCTCGTTTGTCACTGAATACCATAAAAAAATAGGTACTAAAAAAGAGTCGAGTGCTAAAGTATGTTCCAGATTTCAAACTTCTATAAGACCTTTGTCGTATATTACCCATAAAGTACTACTAGTTACTATCAAAATATTTATTGTGGAAATATTATTCTGAAAATGTTATAAACATCCTAGATAAAGATTAGAGGAGCGTGTCAAGATAACCAAGATATTGGGCTGTTACGAGATTGATAAACCATCTTAGAGTTTCAGTTACGTTATCTTATTTCGTATACAGCAGAGACTAATGTTTTTTATGAGACATTTTATAAATTATACAAAATGAAAGTTCCAAAATTATTTAAATCAGTGAGATATTCTTTAGCGGCAATAAATGTTTTATTTCTGGTAAGATTCTAATTTATTTTGGTATATTAGTAAAAAAATATCTAAATTGTAAATAGTACAGGTACTTTTTCTTAAAATTTATGTGAATAAAGCAAGTGTAATTCTATTACAGTTAACAGGATTAATACTTTTAATTTCTGGAATAGTAGTGTTGATCCTTTATAACGAATACAACACTTTACTTACTGGTAGATTTTTTACACTGCCAAGTTTTGCAATCGCTACTGGTGTGATCATCACCCTCGCCACTGTTCTTGGATTTTATGGTGCCATATCAGAACACTTTTATTTTATTGCTGGGGTAAGTTTTATTACGTATGTACCGTACCTACATTATAATTTTTATGTATGATGTATAGCGATCATTCCGCGTGTAATTATATTTTTTTCGATTGTTTCTCATTTTTCTTCGTTTCGTTTAAATTCACACGTTACATAAAAAATCAAATAATATGAACAAATCTTTGCCGATTAACATTTAATTATAGACTTGATCGAATATAAACTATAATTGAGAAGCGTCGGAACAAAAACCGGAAAAAAAACATTTGTGTTTTTTGTGGAAAAATGTAAAAATATGGCCAAGTTCATGGTTTTCTACCAATTGGCATCATAAAAGTTTTTGTCAAAATGTGATTTATCGGTTTTTGTTCCAACGCTCCTTAATTATACCTATATTATAAATCTTTATCCAAATAATTTCTTGTCTAACCTGAACACTATAAATAGCTCTTTGATTTTGGCAGGCGACTTAAACATATTCTTTATTGTCTAAAATGTGAGCGACGTTATGAATAATACATTATTTCGTTTGTTTTTCTTTTAAGTATGTTGTATTTCTCCTCGTCATACTAGTATTCGAAATCGCAATTACTATTTTTGGATTTGGACTGCATAATGATGCAGTGAGAGAGATTAGAACTCCGATGAAACAGAGTTTACAGCAGTATGAGACCAGAAGAGAGGTAGCAGTAATTTGGGATGATTTACAAATGGGTGTAAGTTAAATATTATTCCAATTTAAATGCTTATAAATTTTATTTACCGATTTTTATATAAAACATATATTTAACGTTGTCTATATTATGTGTCTGCAGTGTTTTCATAAACAGTACATCCATGATATAAATCATTTTCGCCTTGAGTTTTTTTTGCTTATTTACATGGACTGTTTTTCACTGGCTGGCACCGGCATGGTATCTATGAAAGCATGTTTATAGACTATAGTCGGTGAAAAAGCCCGCTAATCGCTATATATTTTATATTTCATGAAATATACTTTAACTTCTTCGTCTGTGGAGCCCCTAACATTTTTTAGAAAACGTCCATTAACCTATGTTAATATTATCGAAATATTTTTATTATAATAAGTATATTTTTCTTTTAGTTTCAATGTTGCGGAGTCGTCGGTCGCGACGACTGGTCGCCTAGCCGGTTGCCCGTGAGCTGCTGTCACATTGATTACGGGACCATTTCCCCCTTCCAATGCACGGTGTTCAACGTGTACACTACTGGGTGTGCGGCACAACTTGGGGAATGGTTGGCTTATAACGCCTTTGCGATGGGTGTTATTGGAGCTTTTACTACCAGTTTACAGGTGATTCTTTATATTATTTAATATTTTCTAACCACCTCGGTGGTCTAGTGGCTAGCATCGATGCAGATGGAGGTCCTGGATTCGAGTCCAGGGTCGGACCAAGTTTAGTCATTGAGTCGTTTTGTATAGAAAGTCGCAGTAACTATACGGAGTTGGGTGATGTCTCACCCCATTGCATCGGAAAGCACGTAAAGTCGTCGGTCCTGACTCAGGGCTCGGAAACCTGTCCAGTTTTTAAGAAACCGAAAGGCTTTTCGATTTTAGATTTCGGTTAGGTTCTTTAACCGGTTGAATCTCGGGGAACGGTTTTTGACGAATTTAGGTTCTATGATCAAAATTTACCGGTTAAAATGAGTTTTATTGCATTTAAATTCGGCAAAAAAATAAAATTAAAAAATGCTTTATTTCGATAATGTAATGGTTATTTCAGCTCTCGTTCTTCAACCGGTTAATGAAAACGATCGGTTTAGTAAACCGAAATAATATTGGTTAACGGTTATTCTTAGAGAAAGGTTGGATGTCGGTTTTGATACCGAAATAAACCAGTTAATTTATTTATAAGTAAGAAACGTTCATATTTTTATAAATATCGGTATCGGTATCGAATCGGCAGAAGTGCGTATCGATACATTCCTCATTTAACTGTAGAAATTTAAATTCAAACTTAAAATTTTCACATCCACAACTGCTTTTTTATTCAAAAAACGATGAACAAATTATATGTAAACTGTATGTAAGCAATATTTAGTAATGTAACTATGGAACTATGTAAATATTCATTTACAGTCAGATGAATGGTTTACATTATTTTTTAACTTTATTAGATAATAACGTTTTTTCATTTCAGATTCTAATAACAGCCGCAGCAGCGTGGTTAGCGTACAGGTCGAGGTTTGAGGAAGTTGAACTCGAATCATAAATAAAAAAAAATACTTTACTTACAAATATCTGTAACTTATAATTTAATAAAATATTAGATGGTTGTAAACTGTAATTTTCGCTGTAATAACGGTTAATAAGGTTTTTTTGAACGATTTCGGCCAGCGGCCATGGTAGCCATTCTCACTACTCACTGAAGTAGAATTCTGCTAAGAACATAATATAATGCACTAATGTGTGCATACATAAGTGCACTTTTTATTCCTTTCATTCCCAAAGGTGGGACGACAATTAGATGCAACTGGACAAATTCAAATTCAAAATATTTCATTCAGCATTAAATTATTACAATTTTTACTGAACGTCATGAGTCTACCAGTTCGGAAAGAAAAAGCCTCAGACCTGAGAAGAACTGGCGAAAGAAACTCAGCAACTGGCTTGGACATATCAGGCGCAGGGGGCAATGGAGCGTAACATCGCCATCTTCCCAACTTCAAAAGAATTTCTGTACAGAAATACCCAATAACTGTACTATGACAACTAATATAAAGTAGGTAATTAGTAGATACTATACAATGTCACGTTTTGTTGTTTATGTTAGGTTGTTGTAACTTATTTTGTATAATAACAGTAAATAAAACATAGTTCTAAATAGATTTTTTAATACCTTTGTGTTTGTTGTCGGCACGCTATATACCTGCTAAGTGCTAAGTATATCCATTATTATCAAACTTAATGATTGAGAGCTGCGACATCATTTTGAAGATTATATAATTTTCTAGTGATGAAGAAACAAGATTTTCAAAAACACAAAAGACTGATTAAGTGTTCTTTTCCACTCATTTAAAAGACTAAAAATAAATGTTATAATGTATTGAATGAAAATTAAACAGGATTATGCGGAACAGCGCCGTCTAATTTGTAATTATAAAACAGTAACAAAAGTAAACTTTGTAGGTACATGTATTATAGTTTTTAAAAATTTATATTTATTTTTCTTAATAAGGATTTCTTAATAGGAATTCATCATAGGACAATTAAGTATCATTCATTCGGACAATAGGTATAGGACCTTGGGGCACCTACGCAGAGCGCGTTACCACTAGGCTACCACTGCCGTAACAATTATTATTATTTATACTTAATGGTAAATTAATAGTTAATTAATACGTAGTTATTATAAATACTGTAATTTGTCTATATTGGAAGTTAATTCTGGGATACAGTATAATATATTGTAGGTTGTACCTAAGAATAAAGATCTAACAAGTGATAATTTCAATTGAGGAATGTAAAGCAGGTAATACTGGTATGTTAATCAATGTGTTAAATGAGAGCTGTTAGGTGGCTAGTTCTGGCTGAGTCTAATAAAATTTATGTTTGTGATACAATTGATATGTGTATTTGTCGGAGTTACTGTCTAATGAGCTATATTTAAAAAAGAAATGTAGTAAGACACAGGCTTAGGTATATATTCAGACCTTTTTAAAGTCGCTCTGCTGGACCTTCTTTCAATACGAGGGGGGATCATGCTAGTCTATCACGCTGGCCGAATGCGGGTTGGGAGACTTCGTAAATACTTTGAAAACTCGCCACGTTCTCTAAAACATACAAGTTTCCTAATGTTTTCCTTGACCATAAGACAAGTGATAATCATGTTGAAAATGATTACCACACGAAAATATCAGAAGTGCGAGGCTCGGGATTTAAATTCCCTTCATCTAGTTTCCCAAGTGAGCGCGTTACCACTGATCTAGTACTGCCTCAGCTTAGGTAAATTAAGTCAAAGTTGTGACCAAAAAGAGGTATTATAATTTAAAAACATAGTTTTTAATAAATGAAATCAAGCAATAGTGAATTTTTACTACAAAATTATTTCACTAAACTCTACTAGTAGGCAGCTACAGAAGTCAACAGGGCACTAAACGATAAAAATGAGAATAATAACGTATTGTGCATTTATTTAATTACCCCACACAGTACCCTTATCGTAAACTGAACGCCTGTATGGAAACAAAGCGTGTGTGCAAAGCGATACTGTGGGTTTAGTGTTTCGAATTAAATAATAAAATTGAGTAAGTAGCGATATTTATGTGTAATTATTGATACTTCAAAAAGCACTCAAGATTTATCATCTTTTCAATAAATATTATATATTCAATAAATCATTTCAATAAATTTTAATTATATATGAATTTATTATTGTTTTTTAAATTCCGCTATCATTACAAAATTAGTGTTAAGATTTTTCAAAACGGACGGAAAGTGAATTCCATACATCGAAGGTCGTAACACTTCACAATAATGACGGATAATCAAACCGTAGCAGAATCCCGAGCGAGATAAATTCGCTTGTTTTCCTTATCAAGATTATAATAGTGATAAAAATATACCAGAGAAAACTACATCTTACTTGTCACGTGGAAGCGCGCTGTTTCACTGCGCCAAAATGCTAGCTAAAATTTTTACTACAGTCAAATATACTTTAGTTACAGTGAACTTATTGTTTCTGGTAAGTGAAAGTGAAATGAAAGTGTTATAATAATCGAAGAAGTGTTATAGAAAATTGTATTTTCAGGTAACTGGTATTATTATACTGTCCGTGGGTAGCTCTGTTCAAGCTGCATACAATGGTTACCAGGAATTCTTGTCACAGACATTCTTCACTCTCCCAGCATTTTGCATCGCTACTGGGATCATCATCTTCCTCATTTCCTTCGCTGGATTTTATGGTGCTTATATGGAAAATTATTATATGATAATGGCGGTAAGTGAGCACAGATTACACAGGTATTTTTATTTTAAAAAACTTTATGAAGGATGAGGCAAAATTTTAAATAACACTATGTTTTCGAATTTTTGCGTGGATTTATTTTGACTTTTGGTTGTAATAGTAGATAAGTTCAATTAATTCTTAATGACTTTTATTTACTTATTATTTATATATTTAAATATGTATATATTTTTGATGAATATATATATGAATTTATAATAAAGTAAATTTATTACATAAAATAAGTCAAAAATGACATAATTAGTCTTCAGTGTATTTGTTTGTATTAAATACATACTATGTTTGTAATGTGCGCCAGGTGCGGGCATGTCCCAATTTAGTTGGTATTTATTAGTTTTTATTGTCTCAGCGACGACGGTGACCTATTTTCATAATAGAATATATACTATCATCGATTCTAATTTCTAGACTAAACATTATTGGCGTAGATAATATTAATTAAATAGTTATATTGAAATAGATACAGCTGTAATCGATACACTTTTTTTCTTGCAAATTGCCCCCATTAAATTATGTTTGAAATTCATAGATGGGGAAAATCTATACTAATATTACAAATGTGAAATTGTGTATTATCTAGATATCTAGTATATCACGCTTAAACCGTTGAACAAATTTTGATAAAATTTGGCAAGGACATAGATTGCATCTTGGGGACTATTCAAATATTACGTAAGCACCAAAGAGGGGAGAGGGGGGTTGTGTCTTTGTTTTGTTTATTTTTGATGACGTAGGGGACGGGGAGGGGGGGGGTGTCCTGGATGGTGATTACGTCAGCAATATTTATTTATTAAATTTTTTGTATTTTCTGCAAAATTTAGCAATTTTGCTTATGAATAACAATAAAGACCTGAACAGATTAAAAAATATATGTACCAATATTTACGTAAGCATAGGAGGGGGGAGTAAGAGCTTTGCTTACTTTTGCTGACAAGGGGGAGGGAGGGGTTAATAAACTAAAATTCTGCTTACGTTATATTTGAATGGCTCCTTGGGAGACGGACATAGGCTTATGATCCTTTCCGCTCCTTACCAAAACAACGTGTACGACTAGTTTCATGTAAAGTTCGACGAAAACTATCCTATCCTCGTAAAGGAACTCTTCTGTATACAAGATATAAAATTTAAAAATTATTGACTAGATAAGGAATATTCATAACTACCAAATTATTCATTGTAAATTCAGGATAATAATTATTTATAATTATATTTTTTTACAAATTAGATTTTTTAGTTTCTTGAAGACCGGTTTTTGGAATTTTTATAATATTAATCTCGGTTTATAAAATTATTGTATTATGTTTGGATTTCATATACCCGTTTACAAAAAACAGATACCACAACAATTATAACATAGGTTAAAATCAGACTTAATGGCTACTCGTAAAAACTTTGTTTACCTAGGCTTATTCGTTTTGATCAATTCCATACATTACAATTTATTTATATTATAAGTATAATTTAAATTTAATAAATGAAACCAAAAATTATTTTAGTTGTAAATACCTATATAATAATTTATTAAATTATTCTAATGTATGCCTATTTCTATTTTTCCAGTTTGTTGGTTCTATGATCTTGATGTTCATATTCCAACTGTCCGCGTGTATTGCGGGGTACGTACTCCGAGGCAACACTGTAGCATTAGTTCAGAAGCAGCTTATCAGTAGTATGGATTTATATGGAGTAGACAAGAGCTTTGAAGTTACTAAGCTGTGGGATGAAGTGCAAACTGACGTAAGTGCGTTTAACATGCAAATAATTTAAAAATTTAATATATTTTAAAATCGTTGTATCTGAATTTATTGACTCTTTCATTTACTTACTATAAAGAAAATTACAAATATAATATGGAATATTGGCGAGAATACTGACGCTTTCCCCCGCTGAATGGCAATGAGGATTCTATGGGTGAAAATCGACCCAGCTCTCCTGTCACTAATAGAGGCGATAAGACAAGGTGTTATGTCTTTTAAGAAGTGTTTAGTACTTTGACCTTTGATCCTGGGCCAAGGGTTTCTGCAGCAAATGATATAAAAACATAATTTTGAGTAAGGGAGGTGTATTTACGCAACTTGAGTAGTTTAGCCCTTGCCGCCGTGGCTCCCATGCCGTGACATGGGACGGGTCCAATGGGTCAACGCAGGTAGTGTCCCACAAAACGGCCCGTTTCTTTTCCCAAGGAACCAGCGATAAACCATCAGGTCTCATTGCTATCATTTTGACTTATACCAGAAGGCTCAATAAGAGCAGAAATGTGAATGTGAGGTGAAGGTGGCAAGAGCACTTTGAATGATATCGTTTAGAAAACCATGATGGAAAAGTCTACCTGAAATTATTTTGCAAGAGTCCATAGCAGTTAAGGTTCGTTCTAGGTCATTATCAGGATCATTACTTACTAAACTTACTTATATTGTCTTTGTTACGACTTGGGATTAGATTTTTACAATTTATAAAAGAAGCAAGAACTATCTATATTCTATACTAATATTATAAAGAGGAAAGATTTGATTTGATTTGTTGTTTGTTTGTTTTTTGGGTACAAACGGTAGGCGAAACTCTAACTCTAACTCTAACTCCGAAACTACTAAACCGATTTAGATGGGTAAGAAGATAGTTTGAGACCCTGGGAAGGATATAGGATAGTTTTTATCCCGGAAATCATCCCGTGAGAAGAATGAAAATTTGCATGGGGAATCAATTTAGGGACGAACCCGAGCGAAGCGAGGGTGAGTCGCTAGTCTACTTATATAATATTTTTTTTATAATATAAGTGATAGTATTTAATTTTCTTAAAATTATAAAAAAAAACTTTCTAATCTAGAATGTTTAAATGGGTGATACATTTAGTATAAATATGAGATATTTTCCCGCAGTAAAAAGTATCCTATATGTACCAGCTATCATCATACCAAATTTCATCAAAATCTTTCCAGTGGTTTTCGCGTGATGCGTTCTCAGACAGACAGAAAGACAAAAACTCTAAGACAAAAACTATAGATTCGGCCTCTGTATCGATAATAATGACTATTTCACTAAGATTTTCAAAAAAATATTTAATGTACAGATACGACTCAGTTGGAATTTTATTATCTATATGTGTAGATTATAAAAGAATGTAGGGGTAGGTATATAAGATGAAGGGAGATGGAAAGTTATCAAAACCAAAATTTTAATATATTATTATCTATACATATGTATTATCTATATGTACACATATAATAAAAGTGTAACTAATTACTGTCTGGACATAACATGTACATGGAAGATATCTGTGAAAAACTATTATTAGAAGTCTTAAGTAGAACCTAAAACAACGATTTTCAGAATTTTTGTGTTTGTCTGTGCGTTTGTGCGCGCTAATCTCAGAAACGGCTTTACCGATTTGGTTGCAGTTTTTACTAATGTATTGCGGTAAGCTTCACTTAACATTTAGTTTCGTTTTATTTCAATCAGTTCATAAATAAAGGAGTTTGTCAATTTAAAGAATTACATAGAGACGAACCCGAGCGAAGCGAGAGTGAGTCGTTAGTTATAAATATTTTCTTTACGGCTGTTATGAAACATATGGCACATGATATTGAAATACCTATTATAAATATTTTAGTTAATGCTGCCAGAAATACGAGAGGAACGAACATTTTAATTGTAAACAATTTTAAATGAATTCCAATTGTAAAACAACGTTTTTTTTTGTTAAATACTTTAATTGTTAAGTAAACATTATTCTTAAAGCCAATATCTATTAGTTTAATCGCCAAAACCCGAAAAACTCCACCCAGATCCGTTCAACCGTTCTGGCGTGATTGAGTAACAAACATCCATCCAATATCCATCCATTCATTTCGTACAAACTTTCACATTTATAATATTAGTATGGATGGGATACCCATATTAATCTAAAATTTCAGTTCACCTGCTGTGGTGTTATAAATTCGAGTGATTGGTTAACTCCCCTTAACACAAATGAGTTGGGAGGAGTCCCCATGAGCTGCTGCAGCCACGTTTATGGTTCAATCGCAACATTCGTCTGCAACACTACGTTAGCCTACTCTACTGGTTGTTCAGAAGCATTTGGCAACTGGGTTCAAGACCATGCCGGTACTATTGGAATATCTGGAATATGCCTTGTTTTAATGCAGGTATACATATATTAAGTGCTAGAATGTTTTATATGAACTATATTTAGGTACCTACTGTCTGTCTATACGCGATCTATTTAACTAGTAAATTGATATAATTTACGTAGTAAAAGAGAAGCGCGTAGTAGATGTTCTAATTTTTTAAAACTTAACGTTAAAATTATGTTACCCTGTGAAGATTACTAGATGGATTTCAATATTTTTTTTCGGGTTTTTATTGTATATGTAATTATAAAATATGTTGTGATAGACTATTAATCCCTCAACGACCGCGGACACGCCAGCGCTATAATTAACAATAGATTTCTTAGAAATTTAATTAATTTCTTAGGAGATTAACTGGAGGTGTTAAAGAATTATGAATAGAAGGTTTGTGTTTGTGTTGACTGCAGTTGTCAGCGGCATAAAAAAGAAATACTTACCGATGATATGTTTAGAGTATAAATACAAATGTTGCTAAATTATATTATTATAATTTTTATGTGTTTAACTTTTTGTTCTAATTCCAGGCACTCGCGGTAGCAGGTGCATTATGGTTAGCGAATATAACAAGAAAAGAGCGGGAATTCCCCTAATAATTATTTAATTAACAATATAATTAATTAAGACAAATTTAATATTTATATATATTTTAACTGACACCATTTTATTTATTTAATGTTTAGTTAATTTTATTTTTCTTACCAAAGTGTCTGTTTTCAAGTGTTTAGGTACGTGTGGAGAAGATAAATATCTATTTACATCAAAGAGATGATAAGCTGAGGAGTAACATCTTACTCATAAGAATAAGTTCATTTATCATTTCCAAAAAAGTTATTAAATTAATCTAAGTATATTTAATTTATTCAATAGTGTAAAAAAAGAAACCATCCTTTGAAGTAGCCATTTGTATGAAAAATATCATAGAGTTTCTCTTGCAATTTTGTTGGCTTTTAAAGCTTTTCGTCAAAAAGGTTATATATAAAATATAAGAACTGAAAGACTGGTCTCTTGTTTGATGTTCTAATGGTGGGAAACAATAGTAGATATAAAGAGTGATGAGAATAATTCTGTACATACTAATAATAATCAAAATTTATAAGTTAATAAACACTAAATATTTACCATGTAGTTACGTGTAAAGTTTTATTGTTTAATGTTTTTACATTCGTTTTGTTGGCATTTCCTTGTTTATTTAAAAGTGTATATTATGTTTTAAGTTAAATAATAAAGTATGTTATAACAGCCTGGTAGTTATATTTGTAGTTTTACTATTCATATGTCAGCCTATTTTATTTACGTTTGAGCAGAGTGCGTTGCAAATATTGGGAGTGTATCCCATTAATGCTTGATATCTCTTAAATATGAACGTATGACAGTCATCTTACAAAAGGTAGATTCGCTGGCTTTTAATAGCAGAACATATTTCGTTTTATTAGATACCGAGTCTCACATATCCTCTAAATTCTTACTCACTTCCATCATTTTGGTGTTGTTTTATAAACATATTTTTTTATTAAGTTAAAAAGGAAAAACAGGAAGTTAATCAAATTTTTACAAGCTTTTAATTTGCAATATTTGTTAGTGGGTATGTTGGTATTGGTCAAATTTTGCAAACTGAATTAGAACCACTTCCTCTTATCCTACAGATTTGAAATTGTACAGTTGGTTCAGCTCCGATGACAATGACTTCTAATAACAATTATGACCTGATTATCCACCTAGCATTGTCTCCAGCCGAAGGAACTTCTCAACGGTCAACAGAACAGACAGACACGAAATTTGATATAGGTACGCATTCGACTATTATACTTCGTTCTAAAATGTACTTACTACGACTTGGCTGCTGCGTCTAGAGTTGGCTCTAAATGAGACATCTCCTCAGCGGTCAACCGCATTTTTCTTCTTTTTCACAAATTAAAATAAACACTTGTATTTAAAAATGTAATTTTACTTTTAATTTATTAATATCTATTCACTCCTAGATTATTTCTTCCACGGCTAGCTTGTAGCTTTTAGACATTGTTTTAATAGCGTTTAGGCCGCCATTCGTGCATCTATTCATTTGTATGTGCGATAAAGTACTGAATGAATGAATAATTGCGAAATAACGCACTTACAAACCATTGCAAAAAAAATTACGAAAATTTGTATGTTGTGTGTTTCTTATTTCACATTGAAACGGCTGGACGATTGTATGTTTAGTACACAGATCAATTAGGTAAGAGAAACGTATCTAAGCGAAGCGGGGGTAAGTCACTAGTGGTTTATTTTACTTTAAGTGCTTAAAATTCAATTAAAAATTAAAATACTTAGGATTATATTTGATTTAAAGATATCAGTGAATGATATCGCTGTAGGCCAACCATCCACCCACATCTCTTTACCTTCATCCTTTTTTTATCAACTGGTGATGTGCAAGGAATGTCTCTGATATTTGCCGATTCTCCACCAATCGGCACCGCACTAGCGTATAAAGTGTAGGATCCCTTATAAAACTTCGAGATATTCCTTGCTTATATTCTTATATTCAGTAGGTATTTTTATGATCGCCAGTGAGTTACACAATTTATAACCGTAATTTTTAGTATTATGCTTTGCTTTGTATGGGCTGGCACCGATTTCGAAAATATTTATACTTATTATAATACTTAGCCAAAGCACACCGACTTCGAATATATTTGATTAGGTATGTATAGTAAATGAAAACTACCAATTAGTTATTTTTTACTTTTTAGTGCTTTTGTTTGAAGTCGGTTTTTATTTTTTTGTTAAAAAGTTTTTATTTTTCCCTTTTTAGTGTAGACAGTAGTAGCAAAGTAAGGATTCTAACGTGTTAGGCTTGTCAAATCAAACAAAATAAGCCCAAACTCAAAGTATCTACTATTAGCCGTTGAAGAGTTCCACCTATCCACCTTCTGGCCTTGCCATCAGATCAGGTCAACAACACCAAACCAGTGTAATATCAACGGAAACAGAAATACTTGCAAAGTTTCAAGTCAATATGACTATTAGAAGTAGGTTAAATTCATCATTAGTTGTTTTTCCACCCTTAGGGGTGGTATTTTTTTTTGAAATTTAAATGGGACCAATCTGGAAGTATACCCTTTCAAACAAAACAAAAATTGTCCAAATCGGTTAATAAATGACGGAGTTCTGAGGTAACAAACATAAAAAAAAACATACAGTCGAATTGAGAACCTCCTCCTTTTTGAAGTCGGTTGAAAATGTAAAATAACTTTAAAACTTGGTAAAAATATTATAAAAAAATAAACCTTATAATTATCCTACTCCTGATACTCTATATTTATCTCATTCTCTCGTAGGTTACTTTTCTGAAGTTTCGCTTCTAGCATGTGTCAATCACAAACTCACTTTTTTTTGTAATTTGACTGCACAATCGTCTAGCGCTTTTCATGACATACGTACCTACCGTGCAATCTAGCTCCAAGAGTCTTGAGTAAAATAGCTGTGACATATAAACATTAAAATTGTCGAATTTGTAAAGGATTCGTTTTTGCCTTTTGGCTTTTGACAATTGAGCGAAAAACGACGATATATTGTGATTCATAGTTTTATATACAGGGAAAATCAATATTTAATTAATCAACTTCATATAAGTCTATCTGTATAAATAACAGATGTTAAACATTATCATATCTCAAACGAGGAAGCTTGAATACTTATTATAGGTACTGTTCCCATAGTTTACATATTCTAAAAGATTATCTAACAGTACACTGAAAACCTTAAAAGTGCTCACTTTATTCGAGTCTGCAATATCTGCATTGCTTGCGGTGTTAGACTTTTATCCTATTTAGTATTAATTTATTTAATATTAGTTACTGCCTGTGACTTCACCCACATGTATTCGATTCGAAACAATATTTAAAATAAAAAAATGAGCGTTGAGTGGCTAAGTTGCTTGTCAGTATCAAAAGAAATATTTTGTTGGTCTAGTTACAATGTAGATAAAAAAATCATTTCATACTATTTAGTTAGACTAATTAAGTCGAAAAGCGGAAAACGAGATTAGTTACACTACATGTAACGAAAAATTTCTAAAAAATAATAATAAAATATTTAAATTAAACTAAATTCAAAATTCTGAAACTCCTGCGCATTAATTAATTGATATCATTATCGAAACTCGTTTAATTGTTAGATATTAATTTGTTATTGACGTAATGACGATGGCCCAGTGCTATCTCGGGACAATAAAGAATATTTTAATTTGCATGCCCTATATGACAGTGACTAAATATATTTATTACGAGGGTAGCAGTAGTATGTGACGTCACATTCAATAAACACAAGGTCGTTCAAACCTTACGTGACGGTACATTTTCCATCGCTTACATACACTAATTGGTTAAAGAATCGACTTGCTGCGTTGTTCGCGTAGTCACCGCCGAGCGCGTTATCGTATCGCCTTGATAACAATCCCTGAAGTGCCGCTATTTTCAGTTTATTTCAACCTGCCAGTGAAGAAAGGTGTTAAAAAGTGATAAAATGGCGCAGAACAATCTAGAAGTCGGCATGAAGTGCATAAAGTATATGCTTTTGTGTGTTACGGCCATTTTCGTGGTAAGATTTCAGTATTGCGTACTAATTACATATTTTTGTTGGATACCCTTATCTATTGTGCGATGTGGCATATCTGAATATTTTAAATCCTCGTTTATGTAGAACATTTTGATAGTATAGATATTGGAAGAATATAAAATATTTTCTATTTTTATATGAAGGTTTCTGCACTGTGAAAACTATATACAAAAATAGTCTCTCGTTGGCATTGTAATTGTTGTTTGTATAAATTGCGGTCGATGAAAATGAGACCGCTAGTGATAATGACTGGCAGAACAAAAGATTAGTATATGACATCATTAGTAGGAAAGCTACTTATACCTAGAATTACCTGTGACAAAGAGTAGGTAAATCGAGTTATTCGATTGTTTTATTTAGAATTTTATAAGGGATCTTATCTGCATGTGCAACGACCTAGCAATAAAAAAATACATTTTTATACGGGCGAACTATGGTACAAGTTATACCTACTATGCGTATATGTAAATATAATTAATGTGTCTCTGTAATTAGAATGTTATCTTATCGAGCTTATATTAAAATCATTTGTTCGTCCGTCTATCTATAGTTTGTATTTTTTTTAAATCACGAGTGGATTCGCTTGCAAAAACTAGTTCTTTAAAAGGCCTTAACAATCAATCAATCAATATACTATAAAGGAATATGAGTGTCCCTTTAACTTTAGCTAACTTTTCCACGAATTTGATTGACGATAAGGATTCTTTATTTCTGTACAATTTGTCCTATCTATTAAGACAGAGGTCGGCGGTACGGGGCTAAAGCGAAAGGAAAATTCCTTATTAGGTATAATATACAGTAGGTACTATAATTGTCAAGGCTGGTTACTAACAAATTTGTTAACGTTTTATTTGACACTATTTTTATTAGCAGCAGCTATTGTTTTCTTAATGACGCCAGCCATTAACAGAGACGACTTGAGATGGTAATGAATAATTCAAAGTGAATATTTAAACGATTTATATATATATATATATATATATATATATATATATATATAATGTAAAGAAGCATACTATAGTTTCAATTCAATATTTCAAATAAAAAAAAGCCTAACTATTTTTAATTTACATATGTACTTAAAAGTATTAAGTATGGGGCATTATTTTTTTAATGATGGTTGTAACCACGAACATAAAACCCAGACTTACGTTTTAGGGAGTTTGTGTTTATGCAAATATTAGCAATTCAAGGGTATCTATTTTAAGCATTTTGAAATTGTAAGAAAAGTACACATTACAAATGAACTTCGTTATTGCGTAGTATTTTGTCGTAACTCGTAACTCGTAAAGTAAGTAATATGTAGGTTCAGAAAATATATAAGACACTTTAATTTTTCGACTCGTTTGTACGATGTGGGATATTTTTTCTTTATACTATTAAATTCGATTATATTGTAAACTTAGATAATTAGGTAAAAACTAACTGAGAATTAACTAAGATGTTCATAAAAACATATGCTGAATGCTTCACTGGGTTATAGTTATCATACATTTTGATTAATACACCTGCAAGTAGGTAAATTTATAAATAATTATTTAAATTTCTAAGAAATCTCTTGTTAACAGTAACGCCGGCGTGTCCGCGGTCATGGAGGGATTAAAAAGATGAGAACAAGTTGATGAAGAAACATATAGTATAGTATAGTAGTATACACGTAGCAAGACTCGCAACTAGTATAAAACAAGTCATAACATAATATGTCGGAGACACTGCTGATATTTCTTCACGTTTCTTATCTTAAATGTTTTTGAAATTAAGATGCGAAACTAGATGCACTTTTTATTCTAAGAAAACATAACGCTCGCTGTGTTATTTTTAGTACCTATGGTAATTGGTACTCTGGTGTCATTTTTCTCTTCTTCGAAATTATTATTTCGTAATGTTTCATGATCCAATTTCATGGCCGCTACCATGTTTGCTGTGAAGCAATCAACATCAGGAATCAAAAATAAAAAAAATATAGAAAAAAAATCGAAAATATACTTTTATATAAATGGAATAGGCGTTTCTTTAGTTTTTTCTTGTGCAGGGTAGAATTGTGTTGCTATTCGGACTTTAATATGATGAATATAAAGAAGGCTGTTGCTATTCGTCCGATAGTCTGATGAATAAAAAATATATTATTCGTCCGACTATTGTCGGTTTGTACCAATATTCGCCACTTTTTTTGTTTTCTAATGTAAATAAGTGAGTTTTAGATGCAGGAGTTTCTATAATACAAAAAAATCTTAACGTAGGTACAGAGCTGGAAACTTATTCTTTTAAATTCCAACGATTTTTATTTCAAGAGTTTTTAAGGTAAAAAAAATATTTTTAGGTGCAGGAGTTTCTGTATGCAAAAAAAACTATAACCTACCGAGCTGAGGCGAGCTACTTGTTCTTCTTACTTATTTATTAGTCTATTTGTCCTTCCTTATCTATACATATAATAAAATTGTAACAGAGTCGAATCTGTACATTAAATATTTTTTGGAAAATCCATTGAAATGATCATTATTATCGGCATAGTTATACACAGATGCTGAACTTATAGTTCATAGAATTTTTGTCTGTCTATCTATCTTTGACCGCATCACGAGAAAACAGCTGGACAGATTTTGATAAAATTTGGTATGATGATACCCAGTTATCCGGGTCAACATACTTTTTACTGCGGTAAAATATCTCATCTCTGAGAAATCTATACTAAACGTTAAAACGTAACTAGGTACGAAGGCGAGCGGAGCGAGGGTGAGTCGCTAGTAATTTATATATTTTATGAACGACGAATAGACACTCCGTTGTGAATATAATGTTTGCTGAGTTATTTAATAAATTGTATTGTTTTGATTCGACGTTAGAATATATATGTATACTAGCATTGCCCGCAGCTCCACCCGCGTTCAGATGACCAAAAACCAAATTCTTCCGTTTTACATATTAGTATACTCTTACAATGCAGTTTTTTTATTTTTTCTGAGAAATGAGATATTTTCCCGCGGTAAAAAGTATCCTATATGTTGACCCGGATAACCAGCTATCATCATACCAAATTTCATCAAAATTTGTCCAGTGGTTTTCTCGTGATGCGGTAACAGACAGACAGACAGACAGACAGACAGACAAAAATTCTAAAAACTATAGATTCAGTCTCTGTATCGATAATAATGTCTATTTCAATAAGATTTTCTAAAAAATATTTAATGTACAGATTTGACTTAGTTAGAATTTTATTATATGTATAGATATGACGATTGACATTTTTCACGTGTTATCCTTAATTAGACATTGTAGTTATATGTAAACATTGTATATGGTAATATGTCGGCATAGAAAATCAATAGCTATGGCCGACCACTGTGTCCTTGCGACTGCACAAGGTCATTTTAGTTTATGTGAGTGTTTTATACATTTTATTTGTACACTAGCGACTCACGGCGTTTTAAATTAAAATGGGTATAGTATGTTATCCTTAAGAGATAGACATATGCCATCGCGGACTTTTCTGTAGACCTATATAAGATACACAATTCCACCATACATTATTTTGTTATATCTCAAAGGCAGCGTTTTCGTTGAAAGCTCCCAGGCGTCTTATTTTTTCCGACACCTCCAACAAATATCGTTATAGTTTAGCCAATGTATACAAAAACTAAACAAATTATATACTAAAACCTTCCTCTTGAATCACTCTATCAATTAAAAAAAACCGCATCAAAATCCGTTGCGTAGTTTCAAAGATTTAAGCATACATAGGGATATAGGGACAGAGAAAGCGACTTTGTTTTATACTATGTAGTGATGTGTAAAAGTCAATATTATAATTTTACAATCCTGCATTTATTTTGTATGTACAAATACTTACTACTTCGCACGGTATCACTTGCGTTAGTAATTTTCTTTACTTGAATCAACTAGATTTTGTTTTATAGGTAGTAAGTAGGTAATTATGTCGAAGAGAGTTTAATATACGCCATTGAATAGCAATAAAACTTAGCTAGGCGTGTTTTAATTCATCTTCAGAAAATATCCAGAATAGGTAATATTTAAGTTCTCATCTTGAACTCAAAAATTTTCTTTTATTTTACCTAACATTATGTATATATGTATGTATTCAGTCCTTTTTAACGTCTCCCTGCTAGGCACGGGCCTCCATTCAATACGAGGGGGATCAGGCCATAATCTACCACGCTGGCCAAGTGCGGGTTGGCCGGAATTCACATGTCTTTCGAAAATTGCTAGGTTCTCTCAGCCATACAATTTCCCTCACGATGTTTTCCTTTACCGTAAGGCAAGTGGTGATCATGTTAGAAATTATACGCACATGAAAATATCAGAGTTGCGAGACTCGGGATTAGAACCCGCTTCACTCGGTTTCCCAAGCGAGCGCGTTGCTGGCTATCACTGCCTTTCATCTTCACGTATGGGAGTGCTGAAGATTAATTTATCATTAATATTAATTTCATTTCAAATCCGATTTACGTCTGGGATTTGATATATGTATGTATATGTACCTACTTAATACCTACTCATAATTTCATGTAAACATTTACTGTTGTTGAGAAATACGATAGCTTACATACGGCAATAAAGAGGCGAGGGAAAGAAGGGTTGAGAAAAGCTCCAACCTAGCAGTGATATTGCTGAATTATGATTATTTTATATACAAGAGAATTCTTCAAGCTATATATGTAAAATGTATTTATGTAGGTACATATGGATTATAATATGAGTATACATGTTAATATGAAGCTATTGTATATTAGCGTTTTAGTTTTAGATTAAAATGATTTTACGCCACTATTTTTCCTTGTTGTTTGTCCGTTTATTTTTCTAAACATATCTATAGCTATATAATATGTTAATAGCTTCGTACACGTATCATTTTTACGTTTTAATTATAGTACCTGGGCGACCGAGCTTCGAAAAAAACAAACAAAAGTAAATTTGACCACGATGCTTATGTCCTATCGTGCGAATATATATATACCTATCGTGCGACCATATTTTGCGTGCAATAATGCGAAACAAAACCGCATGCAAACTTGAAAACACGCGTTTTCCCAGACATAAAACTAAACTAGATTGATTTATTGCCCCCGAAACCTAAATTTCATGAAAATCGTTGGAGCCTTTTCCGAAATTCAGATTATATATATATGTATATATATATATATATATATATATATATATATATATATATATATATATATAAGAAAATGCGCTTAAACCAAATAGCCTTTCACCCGTCGATATATATATATATATATACTAGCGACTCACCCTCGCTCCGCTCGGGTTGGTCCCTAGTGAAAATTTAGGTTTGTATGTATTTTTTAATGCCGAATCATTACATTTTTTTTGGGGTGGACCACCCTTATCACTTAGGGGTATGGAAAATAAATAGTAGCCGAAGCTATTTGTGAAATCAGTATTTTTAAGTACATATAGGTATTGTAGCTAAATGCTTGTTGTCTTAAGTGCCTAGTTAGATTAGTTGGTTTAACTCCAGTCGCAAACGTGTATGTCAGGAGAGGAAGAGAGTCCTGGATTTGACTTCTAGGTTAGTTCAGGCGAATATTTATAAGGTTATAAAAATAAATTTTATTATCACGTGTATCTATGTACATACAGAATATTATGTGCCCGAGCTTTGAAGCTTTTAAGACCGTGGATCCTGCGCTTCATCTCTTTCGAAACTTCTCTTTTCTTGACAATCCAATCCTTAAGATAAGTGATTTGGATTTTAGATTATTATCATATTTATCTTTCTGTATTACAAGCACATTAATTGTTGACTAAACCCTTCTTCTTTATATATTACTCTCTCTACTATGTCCCATTATTTTCTAAAGCTAAAACCTTATGTAATATATGAGTAAAAATATATATTTCATAAAAATATATCGATCGGCAAATCCAAAACAATTCTTTGGCGTTTCAGGACAAATCATGTCTCAAATAATGACTGGCATAATGAAAATGTTAAATTTATAATTAATTATGGGGTCAACTTACTTAAAATCGACAGCCTGCAGCGTAGTTTTTGTATTACAACGGAATTTTCCCACTCATTAATTAATTAATTACCTTTCTGACGAGGACAGTTCATTATCTCTAGAACTAGATATATATTTAAATACTTAAGCTGAAAAGGTAGCCTGTACAATAAGGCTAGCGATCAGGGCGATAGACTAAAATTTCAAAAAAATAAAATAGTTTGTAGATTGGTCGTATCAAGATAGCCACAAAATCTTTTAATTAAGAGCTTACTAGCAGTAACTTTCTGTTCAAAGTCATCAGAGTAGAGTTGACGCTGTATAAATAGAGAAGATCTACTTATATGGTGACTTTTCGAAAATTTAAAAGTTCCGTTACGGAATAAAAAGCAATCGCTATTTTGCGGTCTTTTGCAGCATAGATAAAGGGTTAACTAATATATACACTTTCATATTTAAAATTCGTATTTCTAATTTATCATTGAATTAACTAAAACTTGTTTTGGACTCGGGATTACATCTATACTAATATTATAAAGAGGTAGTTTGTGAGATTGTGAGTTTGTGACGTTGTAGGGGGTGATCTCAGGATCTACGGAACCGATTTAGATGAAATTGATAAGGACAATAAGGAAAGACATACGATACTTTTTATCCCGGAAATCAACTCTTAAGGGGGTGAAAATGGGGATTAAAGTTTGTATTAGAGAGTAAGCTAGGGACGAACCCGAGTGAAGCGAGGATGAGTCGCTAGTACCAATAAAATAAAAAATTCACATATTATTATACTACTGGGCGAGAGACAAAAATGTGTTGTAATTATTATTGGTATTTTTAAATTACTTTCACTAAATATATTAAACTCCGCGATGGTCTAACTCATGACGAGTTCGAGTCTCAGGTCGGGCTTATTATAGTCATTGAGTTTTCTGTTAAGAAATTCTAAGTAGTACTTACCCCGGACTTAAAAAATTGACGGTATTAAACTATCGTGCCTCTAAAACGCGTAAAAAAGACCGATTTGAGAGAAAACGAGAAGAGAATGCACATGTGTTGTATATCTCCCAAGCAGATGAAAACTCTCAGTAAGACGGCCCGCCGCGCCGCGTCGTGGTAAAAGTAGTAGAAGGGTTATTTTTATTATCATGAAAATAGATATTCAGAAAAAGTACTAGATACTTACTATGATTAAGTAAATAAAACAAACAACTAAAAACAATACGTTCATATTTCTTATTATATATATATATATATATCTTACATTGCAGTTTTTGTATTTTTTCTCAGAAATAAGACATTTTCTCGTGGTAAAAAGTATCCTATATGTTGACCCGGATAACCAGCTACCACCATACCAAATTTCATCAATATCCCTCCAGTGGTTTTTCTGCGATGCGGTAACAGATAGACAGACAAGAATTCTATAAACCATAGATTCGGTCTCTGTATCAATAATACTGTTTATTTCAATAAGATTTTCCAAAAAATATTTAATGTACAGATTCGGCTTAATTACAATTTTATTATAAGTATAGATATAGATGACTAATAAAGAGCGTAATTTCAATATTTTTCAGTTAACTTCGGCCTTGATAATCTCTGTTGGGACGACAATATACGCTATATTCTATGATGTTTCATTCTTCCTGGACAGCCAGTTATTCTCACCGGCTACATTCATCATCGTCATTGGAGTCATCATGCTGTTTGTTTCTCTTTTCGGATGCATTGGTGCTTTGAAGGAGAGCACCTGTTTAGTTAACATTGTAAGTATATAAAATTACTTATTATTATACTGTTCATATTAAGATTTTATATAATACACTTATATTACATAGAAACTGCATAGCACATATGGATTAAAGTATATATTTTTGTATCTTAAAAACTATCTCTATGTAAAAATCCAAAAGCCGTTTCTGCGTAAGAGAAGTATAAATAAAAAAGTTCTAGATTCACTCTGCTCAAATCTAGGGATTGTCGTTTGTGCTATCACTATTATACACCTGGTACAGATACCTGTTACTATTATAATGCAGTTTATTAACAGAGTGACCTCTGTGAACAATCTGCACTATTATCTATTCCATATTCATATTCAGGCTCGATTCCTATAAAATATTATATTTTGATTAATTTGCATCCATTTTTCGACAGTTAAATAATATTGTAAAAGTTTTTTATATTAATATCTACTCAGCTTTTTTATTAGACCTATGATTTAACTAAACCATAATCTAAGTTTATAAATACCATCTTGTTCAAAACGCCCAAACTCGAATACGTGAATAACAAGTAATTTAGTATCAGCTTACCTTTTCGCTGTTATCAACAGATAGCAATGATTCATTGACTTTTGTATAAAAATGTAGCACAATAGATATGTAGACAAAAATATTATATTGTTAATTAAATTAGTTGCATATTTATGTTGAATATTTTTGAATTCTCATTTAACACTTATAACGTCCCACTGCTCGGAGTGGGCCTCCCCTCAAACCATAATCTACCACAGTGGTCAAGTTCGGATTGGCAGACTTTACTAATCATTAGATACCTATATAGGTTTCTTCACGTTGTATTCCGTCTTAAAATATTAGCAATAGTAATCAAAATATGTATTATTAAAAGGAAAATAGAACTATTTTTATCATTTTTTATTCCAGTTTGCAGTGATACTCAGCTTGGTTCTGGTACTAGAGATCTCAGCCGCCATCGCTGCCTATACCCTGCGGGCACAAGTATCTGACATGTTGGATAGTAACCTCAGAGAAACCCTACCCTCATATAATTGGAGCCCTGAAGTGCAAGAGGGCTTCGACTTCATCCAGAGTAGGGTGAGTATTACAAAACATTGATAAATTTCATATAATTGTTAAACATTCGAAATGTTATGCAATGCATAACAGGTCTGAAAATTGGCACCAACGTTTTTTGAATTCATTTTGTTAATTGTGGGTAGTCTGTCTGTAACAACTATATAATACCTTTGAGACATCTAACACCTTAGTCTCTCCCGTGACCATGGTTGCTGTAAAGCATTCGAAACGTCGGAAACCAAAAATCAAAATAAATTCGCGAAAAAATCCGAAAAGATACTGTTTTATTTAAAATGTCAAATATTCACGTAAATCTAAGAAAGTATTAGGTCATACCTACTAGTTACTACTGCTTATTTTCTTTATGTTTAGGCTTACCTCTTAGTAATTTCATAATATTTGCAGTTCTAATATTAAATTACTTGCGACTTAGCCTCGCTTCACTCGGGTGCGTCTCTAGGTACGTTTTAATTGTTTTGAGCGGAACCCTAATTCTTTTTCTAAAATAAAAGTAGCTATTATTATTATTTTTCTGTATTTTTATATTTCTTTATTATTCTTTTTTAAAATAAAAGTAGTCTAACTCCTTATAACATCAGCTATCTGCCAGTGAAAGTCCTGTCAAAATCGGTCCAGCCATTTTGGAGATAAACCGGAACAAACAGACAGATAGTCAGACAAAAATTTTAACAATTGTTTTTTTTTCTATTAGTACCGAATATACTTTCATAAACATATAGTAAAAGCTTTTATTTTGACGTTACAAACAGGACACTTCAATTTTATTTATCTGTATAGATTTAAGTCGAATTGATTTAGCAAATATAAATAATTTAGCTTTAATAATATAGATTTTTGTACTTATACTTCGTATTACATTTCGTATATTTTTTTAACAAAATAGTATATGTTTCCAGTTGAACTGCTGCGGCGTCGACAGCTACATGGACTGGGGTGAAATAACTATCCAACAAGGCATCGCCGTCAATAACATCACCGTGCCATTCTCTTGTTGCGCACAAACACACTACCAGGTTTATTTAGAAAAAAACTTAACTTACCACTTTTTGATTTTATTCATTTGCATACCATGAAAATAGTTTTCAATTTTTACAATTAAATCTAAAAATAATTGGTGAAATTGAAGCATATATCGCGAAAATTGCTATGATTGAAGAGCAGATTTCCTATTGGCAAGTCTCAGAAGCAGCTTCGAATAATCGATCAACATCAAAGTATAAATCACTTAGAAGATTAATAAGCCTTTTTAGTTTTGAAAATAGTAATTAGGGTAATCTAATCACCGACTATACTTTTGAAAAATCGAAGGTAACACCTAGGGGTTTATTTGGCATCAATATTATTTATATGAATTTTTGTTCAGGTAATTGGCGATAAGGAAGTCGATGAATGCACAAAGCTGTATGCGAATGGCTGCCTTCCTAGGATCACGTACCTGATCTACCAGAGCGCGGGACTGCTTGGTGCTGGTGCCATGACTATTGCCTTTATCCAGGTACAGTACACACTTCACTTACGGTTGTTAGTTATATGCATTAACTTTTACAATATTATTAAACTTATTTTGAATTGAACGATGTGCCAGTTACATCAAGACACAAATATTTATCATTTACATGTTAGGATAACGTTTAAAACAATTTAGGGCACATCACGGTATTTGCATGAGCGGTATGTGCAGTGGCTCGTATTTACAAATCACATACACAAGACATAAGCAATTTCTATTTTATAAATTATCCTATTAAAAATACGATTAGGTAAACGTAAAGACTATTTTTTTTGTATAATGTATGCTTACAAAAGTAATTAAAATTAACATTTACTATCCCCGAAATAATCCGAAAAGATAGTTTTATTTAAATTAAATTGTCAAATATTCGCGTAAATCTAAGAAAGTATTATGTCCAATTTTCAGGTAATTGGAATAATTTTCTCATTCTCGCTGGCCAGTTCCATTCGCAAAGCGAAGTCTGAGCGCGAGCGCAGGCGCTGGGAGATTCAGGAGCGTATGATCAACGCCTACACCACTCTCAACCCCAAAGAAGAGAAAAGCACGCCTGTTGTGTATGTGCCATTCCAAGGACAGACCGCTTAAGCCGAGTTTATATTGTCGATAAATACCTATACCAAGTCAAAAAATCATTCTTTTTTTTTTCATTATTTTTTATGCAGTTTCATTAGCAAAGTTATCAATTTATTCCGTACAAGAAAATGTTGAGAATTGAACATATTTATTAATCGACAAAAAAGTCTAGGAGTAGAGGTTTATATAATATTTTAACAGTAGTTATTTATAGAAATTGAACATTCCGTTTAAAGATAATAAGAATGAGATTTTAAACCAAAATATACCCACCAGTTATTTATTTAAAAAGTTATATAATATGAAACTTGAAAAACTGGATCGTTGTATATTTATTCACCATAAAAGTTAATTTAAAACAGTAAGAAGTAAAATATAAAATGTACATTAATATATTTTATTTTTTCTTGAATTCTAATCATTGTTGATTGCTATAAGTATGTAAAGTTTAAAGTTAGCTAGTATTTTATATTTGACACAATATTTTACCTAAATAAAAATTAGGTAGTACAATACAATCGTACATTATAATAAACACAAAATGTATTTAAAATAAATAAATTATTTAATTAAACTAACGTATTTCATTTAATATATATAACGTATTTATTAGGCAGTGCTAGCCCAGTCACTGGTAACGCGCTCGCTCTGAATGAAGCGGATTCTGAATATCAATAATTTTCATCATGATTACCACTCATCATACGGTGAACAAAAACATCGTTAGGAAATCTGTATGTCTGAGAGAACTTAACAAGATTTCGAAAGACGTGTGTAGTCCGCCAACCCGCACTTGGCCAGCGTGGTGGCCTATGGCCAGATCCCTCTCGTATTAAAGGGAGGCCCGTGCCCAGCAGTGGGACATTAAAAAGGGCTGAATACAATCCATTTCATTTATCAGTAAGTACATATAGCAAGTCTCAATTTTATAATTTCAGACAATAGGAGCGTACTATTTTGCTTTAACTGATGAGTGATTTTGATTTTCTTTCATATGACGGATACAAATATCCTTTTAATTAGTATGTCTAGTTTTTGCATTATAACGCTGTTTCTATATTTAACATGATCGTCTTGCTTGTAAGGAATGTAGCAATGAAGAAGGTATTAATAACATTACACACTTAAAGCACATTTACCGCAGAGTATGCTTGGAATAATATTACTTTCATTCTGATTTTATAACTATATTGTGTTCTTTAAGAACGTGAAGAGATAATAAAGAAAACTCAGAAACTAGGTTTTTATATTTTGTAACTAATCAATATTCTCATCGAGCACAAAATACGTCATCTTCGTAGATAAAAGCTTCGTTTTTTTTATTTTCAAAAAGCTTAGCAATACTTCCACGTCAAAACAAACATAAGTCTAATTTTATATATTATGTACATAAGAATTACCTTTCTGTACCTAAAGAGTAAAGACTGATAAGTGATAACGCAAAACGTGATAGCGGTATCAATATACCTACGCGCGCATCAACGTGTCTACAATTTAAATAAAAAAGTAATATTGAAATTTTATTTTGACGCTATTTATATATTACTAGCATTGCCCGCGGCTCCGCCCGCGTTCAGATGACCAAAAACTAAATTCTTAGGTGTTACATATTAGTATACTCTTACATTGCAGTTTTTGTATTTTTCCTCAGAAATAAGATATTTTCCCGCGGTAAAAAGTATCCTAGGATCGCGCGCTACATCGCCCGGTTTATATAGCTTGAGCAGGCGGTCGAGCGATGCGGGGCAGAGGGGATGGACTCGCCGTAGGCATCTCAATGCTCGCCAAGCATTAAAAATGTTTCGCTACTAATTACTTCTAACAACGATATCTCAAAAACTATTCATCTGATTGATTTAGTGTAAAGAGCAATTTTAATCTGCATTAAATGACTAAGCTAACTAAAATATTCATTTGGATAAGGATTAATACCGAACTAAAGAAAATAACTTTGAAAATAACGTAATGTTTTTAATTAAAAATGTTAACATAAAAGTGGTTATTGTAAGTCAACCGTAAGAGATAGAGATATGCTATCGCGGACTTTTTTGTAGCATTTTTATAGATTTTGAATTCTCTAGTACATTACTTAACTGTATCTTTGCTAGTTTACGCGGCGTTCGCGTGGAAAGTTCCCATTTGGCGAGATTTTTTGCGACCTCTTCAACATTTGTCGCCGTATTTCAGCTAATTTACATAAAAGCATAATAAATTATATACCTAAACCTTCCTCAAGAATTACTCTTTCTATTGTTGAAAACCGTATAAAAATCCGTTCAGTAGTTTTCGAGTTTATCGCGTTCAGACAGACAGGAGGACAGACAGGAGGACAGACAGGAGGACAGAAAGACGCGGCCGGGGGACTTATTTTTATAATAAGTATAGATGTAAATGATATAATTTAAATATATAGTTCACGTTATGATTTGTTTATATCTACATAATATACAAATTAATAGTAGGTATACCTTTGAGAATTTTGTCAAAATTAATTACATAAATCAATAATTTGACGACACGTTTGGCTCAGTTTGTAGTGACCCTCTTGCTGCGCCAGCAGTCGCAGGTTCGAGTCCTGCTGGGGGCATTCATTTGTGTGATGAGCACGAATGTTTGTACTCCAGTCATGGATGTTTATATTTATAATATGTATGTATTTAAAGTTATATAAGTATAATGTATCAACTATCTGGTATCCATAACACAAGCTTCGCAGCTTACCATGAAACTAGATGGTGCTGTGTGTTAATGTCCTGATATATTTATATATATTATATATATTATTTATATATAAATATTAGGACAGAAAATATAAATTAAACATTTAAAAAACCCCGGCCATCTTGGACTGATTTTCATCAAACATAGCTAAGAACACTCCCGACTAATTCACTTTTCAAACAAAAAAAAAACTAAATCAAAAAGGAACATCAGATTCATCCGTTCGGGAACTACGATGCCAAACACACACAACAGACACGTCAAACTTATAACCCCCCGTCGTTTTTGCGTCGTCGTTGAAATGAAATGAACTAAACTTTATTCAATTAGACTTATTACAAGTAATTTTGATACGTCAATTTAATGAAAGCGTCAGTATAGTCAGTCCGTGAGGAAGCTACCACCGGCTGGGAAAGCAGTTCTGCTGAGAAGAACCGGCGAGAAACTCAACAGTTGCTCTTTTAAATATAGAGGTTATAATAAATATAGAGGTATTTAAAATTTGTATAATGTTATTTAATATGGAGGGAACTTCTAGTTGATACTTTTGGGAAATGCATTTTGGCATACCACCGGCATACATACGAGTTGTAATGTGGGACACACGGGTAAATCCAGTACTACCCACTAAAGCCCAACTGAACCTCCCTCGTCTTAATGGGACGTCACAGGATCACTTCCCCCCTCTCCCCCTCTACCTTTGAGCTCTACAACTTTTATGTTAACTCCAAATCAATCATTTTAAGTAAAAGGAACAAGATATTTACAATATAATTTATTAAAAGGCACAATTTCCACAATCATCAAAAAGTTAATTACCTATAATAGGTTAAATTGAAATAAAAAACGCCTAGTAGGACAATTTGTCAGGTCTGATAAGCGATATCAGCTCATTATGTACTATTGCACTTACTTTGTTCTTTGTTATTTGTTGGTGTATTGTTTGTTTACTAATCTTACAAAAATATTTTTTCTTTATGGTAGATTTTTTAACTCTTAAAAATGCTATGCAAAAATTATAACAATACTAGGAGAACCCGCGGCGTCGCTTGCGCTAAAACTACAAAAGAAACTCTAAAAAGGTAAATTTCATACAAACTTCCGTCCCCTATTTTACCCCCTTATAGGATGAATTTCGAAAAATGCTAAAACACGTATTTATTTTATTGTGTTAAGGAACATTAATACCAAGTTTCAAGTAATTCTGATTATAAATATTCTTTTGGATTGTATATAACGTGTTTTTCGGTGGGAATTAGATAATCTCTCGCATTAAAAAATAGCTTGTGTCACTTCTGCCATCCAACTATCTGCATACCAAAAATTATGCCAATCCGTCACTGTTTCGACGTGAAAGAAGGACAAACAAATGAACACACTTTCACATTTATAATATTAGTATGCATAAAGTTAAATAAATAAAGATTTTTTTCAACAAAAAATTGCTTAAATATATTAGGACTAGACTAAAACGTATTTATTTAATTTTTTGGTTGTCTCCCTATTATTTTTAACCAGAGATTCAGAGAAATGAATTTAATGTAACTTTACAGGATTTTTGTGAAAACAAACGGGTGAAACAAACATAACAACACAGAGAGTAGAGACATACATTGAAAAAAAAACACATCAACATCGCTGTATATACTGTATATACGCTATATATACCGTGATAATATTTTCACTATGCATACCTACCTGTAGTTTATTCTAATTGTAAACGTACAAACTTTACGACTTACGAGTATTTGCTTAAAGACTTTCCACGTTACAGCAGATTATTTCCTCGTCAATCATAATTGTTTACTTGCACAATGCAATGCTACGTTGAACAACGAACAAACGAATAGCACGCGTAAATACTTCTATTACAGTAACTTTTCAAGTGTTTAGTTCTATTTAGATACGGACAAGACAAGTGCCTATCACACTAAAGTCGTTGAGTTATTGTTGGACGGTCATTTCATGTCACATTATTCTTGCTTTTTTACAAATAGGATTATTAGCAAAAGAAGTGTAATCGTGACACAAAGTGAATATAATCGACTAAGTGTTAATCTACAGTCAAATTTTCCGTAAAGAACGTTATCAGTGACTTTGGATAGCAGCGGTGATAAATATATATAACATAGATCCAACAGTCAGTCCATGGAATGGTTTTCCCCGAGCGTGCTACGATGAATGCGCAAAATACGCAAAATATGAAGTTTACGAAGACTGAAACGGAATATAACATGAAATCTATAAGATTTCTGTTACTGTCAATCACTACAATGTTTATTGTAAGTATTTTTATGTTAACGTAAAACATTATCATTATGGCTTTGTTTGTTATTATGAATAAGTCTTTTTTAATAGGTGCTTTAATGTGTTTTCTATATGATAGGTATTATAGGTTCTAGATAATAAGTATCTACTTATGATGAAATCATGGAGGTCATGTCTGTTCATACATTTTTATAAGAGTAATGATGTCATCAGACTCTGCAAAGTACTATAGAAAACACAAACATTTTTTAATGTCTGTCTTTATGTGCGTTAATTTTTTTGTAAGTAATATGTGAAGTAATAAAAAAAAATTTTAATTTTTTAATATTTTATTTGATATTATTAATTATTAATTTATATTCAAAATTTAAGTAATAATTACTGGATGGATATTTATTAAATTTTGCACAGTATGCAGTATTGTGCGTACCCATACTATATATATTATGTACCTATTAGTTATAGAGTATTTTCCCCCTAAAAATGCGAAACTTTCTCGAGAAAAGGAAAAATTTTAAAATATTCTTGAATTTTGCGGAAACTACGATATCTTTATTGATATAATTAATCATAAAATCCTATAATAAATTATCATACTTATACTTAATGCTTAAGTTTTTCATAAAGGAAGAACTTTCGGAAAAGAATATCAAATTGATTATTTCAGATCAAGATTAGTGTGTTATCTATTTTATTTAATTTGAAAATAATAAAGAGGGGGGGGGGGTGGAGTGGGTGGTTGGGGGGAATGGTGGTTCGGGGGGGGGAGCATCTACAAAAATCGAGTGTAGGTATATTTTGCACATGTGTAGTAGGTACCTGATAATTAAAAAAAATTAAATAGAAAAGTGAAAATTTTGAATAGAAACCCCTAGGGCCTAGACTCATCATATTTTAACTAAATATCTACCTATATTTGTCCTTTAAAGTGGAAATAACTTAGTTACATATTACTTTACGATCATAAAAAATCTGCCTGTACTTTCTTTATCCTATTATTCCTATTTAGACTTTAAATTTTATTGATATATTACATCTATCATTTTATTAGCTTTCACATTTTGTTTACAAGTTTTTACTGTATTAAAAATATTCTAAGATATTTAAATGTTATCGTATCTACATTAGATAAACATTTTTTATCACAGATACGAAATGACTCTTTCTTATAAATATTTACATTTAAGTAAGTAACTAATTGATGTTCATTCTATGCTAAAAAAAAAATATATATATGCTGTATAATAAATAAAAAAATAATTTGGAAAAATTAAAAACGATTGCGTGAAAAACTAACTAAAAATATAAGAACAAGTTAACGAAGGAACATAGTATCATGCAGTTGGAGACATATGCACATACGCCATGTTTTATCCTGCCTGCAAGTCTCACTGCGTGTTTTTTTTATTATGAAATTTTAAGTAGTAGTACGACGATATGTAAGATTTCCAATAATTCGGTATCGAGCGAAAAAGGGTGAATGGATAACACAATTACCACCTGTGTGTACGCACACACACTTATTGCTTACATTCAAATTGACAAAACAAACTGCCGATAGTTTAGTTTACAGTTTGCCTGGTTCATGGTTTGCAATGTGCGATATGGTCTAGCGATTTCATGCAAACTCCGATGTAGACTACCTAATAATATCCACAATTAACAGTTTTAATATCCTTGTAACCGGCTTAGATGCTAATGGCCGATTTCACCAACGTCACCTAAGTTTAAGGGATCCCCTAAGCATGGTTAGGGGGCTGTTAGGGGACGGATTCTGTTTCACCGACAGTTAGGGGTCATCTAAATGTTAAAATGCCACCTAAACATAGATATTAGAAATACGGGCTCTGACCATGGTAAAACGAAATTTAATTTAGGGGCTAGTTTAGGGGAACTTTTAAGCTAGGAATCCCATACTCTACCACCTAAGCTTATGGGATGTTAGTGAAATCGGGCATAAGTTTGTCTATATTATTCTTTACATAAAAGTATGCTACAATATTTAGTATATTAAGCTTATGCAAAATATCTTGTAAAATAATAAAACTGTTGCTCTTATATACTTTCAGGTGATCGCTGGGCTTATGATTGTCTTGGGCTTCTCCGTCTACAGCAACTATCACTCGTTCGCATTTTTCGATGAAGACGCTAAAGTCGGCAAATTCTTCACTCCCTCCGTGTTGACTATTTTACTGGGAATGTTCATGCTTATTGTGACCCTATTTGGATTCTTCGGTAGCTTGAAGAAAAGTACATGCATGGTTAATTTGGTACGTATGTTCCTGATATCTAGAATTTACGCAATACTAGCAAAATTATTGATTATATTATAAAGATTCAAGCGCGGATCCAGTCCTCAAAAAAGGTTTTGGTCACGGCCACCCGAAAATTGGCTAATTATAAGTGTATCGGAGTAGAGTGCTCATGATCAATATGTTACATTCCTAAAAGGTACCTGCTTTACTCTGCGCAGAAAAGAAAATAATCTCTCCACCGCATCTACGTTGACCGGAGAGTCGCCAGTATTTTTGTTTTAAAAAGCTTTTTTTTAATGTAATTAAGGCATTGGATTTAACATCAGTCTATCGAACTCAATTAGGGTTGTGGGCATGCCCATGACCGTGCCCATAACGGTGTATCCACGCTCGTAAAGATTATATATACCTAACAACTTTTTTACTTAAAAAGAATATGATATGTTTAGGTAACAATAAAATGGTGATGAATTACCGTTTAACATATAGGTATATTTTACTATTTCAGTATGCATTAATTTTATCATTAATGCTAATAGTGAAGCTGGTCGCAGTAATAGTAGCCTTCACATTAGACGGCGAGACTTTAAAGAATTATATTTATATACCAATATCGGAATATGCCTCGGATCCAGAAATTGAAATGGAGATCGACCGTCTCCAAGTTAGCGTAAGTAAAAACTAAGAAATATGCTCACCTGAACGAATTTTCCAGGACGCACTATTTATCCCATCCAGTTTCATAGACCGATGGGACAGTAATATGACAAAACCAGGAAGAGGATAGACACAAAGCTGACGACATTTTGTGCTCTTTGAAATGTATTAATGGGAAAATCAATAACTATTTTTGACTCGAACTCGAAGCATGTTTTGCAATCGTATGTAATTTTTTTTTGATCATCTGACCGATTTCTGCTGGCGAGTCTCACTGAGACTAGCCAACTGCGCAGGAGTATATAGGAGATATTTTAGTGCACAAGTGTACGTGCAAACACAAGCGCACTCTCTATTCTTGTCATTTTCATTATTATACTTCATAATTATGACGACACGTTTGGTTCAGTCTCTAGTGACCTTACTTGCTGTGCCAGCGGTCGCGGGTTCGAGTCCCGCTGCAGGCATTCATTTGTGTGATGAGCACGAATGTTTGTACTCCAGTCATGGGCGTTTATATTTATAATATGTATGTATTTAAAGTTATATATGTGTAGTGTGTCAACTATATGGTATCCATAACATAAGCCTCGTTGCTTACCATGGAACTAGATGTTGCTGTGTGTTAATGTCCCAACATATTTATTTATTTTATCATGTCCTTTTTTATTACAGCTAAATTGCTGCGGAAGCAATTCCTATCTCGACTACGCTGGTATGGACTTCTCAGCTAATCACTCTACGGTAGTAGTTACGACTACTGTTGATGTAGGCCGGATAGAGTTGGTGGTGCCCGCAACTTGTTGTGTTGTGAGAGGGGACGAATTTTGTACCACAATGAGGGCAAACAGCTGTAAGAATGCGTTGATCAATTTGTTTGTACAAAACGCAAGTGTAATCGGAGTTTTAGGCGTCTCCGTAATGTTTATACAGGTAAATGATTATTTTATATTATTAAAATAAAGAATGCAAAGGCAGTGGTATCCCAGTGGTAACGCGCTCGCTTGGGAAACAGAGTGAGCCGGTTTCAAATTCCGGGTCTCGCACCTCTGATATTTTCATTTGCGAATTATTTTTAACATGATTACCACTTGCCTTAAGGTGAAGAAAAACATCGTGAGGAAACCGGCATGTCTGAGAGATCTTAGTAAGTTTTCGAAAGACATGTGAAGTCTGCTAACCCACACTTGGCCAGCGAGGTGGACTGTGGACAGATTCCCCTCGTATTGAAAGGAGGCCCGTACCCAGCCGTGGGACGTTAAAAAGGGCTGAGTACAGACATACATTAAAATACAAGTTACAAATCTAAAATTATAAACTGGCATAAATCATTAATAGCACAGCACACTTTTTTGTGATTTGCGGGTTGAGCTTTATAGTTTTGTTTGATGGTTCTGTTTATTTTATTTTTGTCTAGGTATATATCTAAGTACTTATCAAAGACAACGTGTTTAGTCTTTAGATCCGTATATACTGTTATAAAATCGGCGAATAAGTAGGTAGATTCGTCATTAAACATTGGTCTTAGAATGATTGGGTAATTAAATTGTGAAAAAGTACTTAATGAATAAGTACCTACATATTTATTTTTTTAGTTACTTGGAATAATCTTCGCGTTGCTGCTAGCTAGAGTTATCCGTAAATATAAGAGTGAAAAAGGCCTTATAGCATGGAACATCAAGGAGCAGATGATCATCACGCGTCAACATGAAGAAAAAGGTGGAAAAGAATGCAAAGATCAAGATGACGGCATCTACATTCCACATCACGAGTGTACTACAGCTTAAATTACCCTTATATGGCCAAAATTATTTTATTGGAGTATTTTTTCATTTGCTGGCAGGAAGCTGATATTGGATTATTACTTAATTTTCTTTCAAATGTATATTTATTTCATTTTCTCATTTTCCTATTACCTAAATATGTAGTACTGTGCTTGTTACTAGTTAAATGCCGCAATGTAAATATTATGTAATATTCAATAAAGACAATAATAAAGACTAAATATAAATATATAAATACTTTTTAAAGGAAAATATTATCTGTTCCTAAAAAAACCTCAAATACTATAAAATAAAGCACATTGAACTTATGAAAGGAATACCTACACTTTCGATCAACAATACTACTAGATATCGGGTCGCTCGGCGTAAGAAATCCGTCTCGGTAAATATCAGCTCATTTGAAAAGTGAGCGTATATTTCGATTAGTTCTATTGAAACACTGCCAACGTAAGCACGTTCACAATGCCGCAATGTGTAGTTAAAAGTTGCAAAAATATGGCGCGAAGAATAAATTTTCGGACAGAATGTCTTATTTTCGGTAAGTGCATGTAGATTAAGTCAATATTTTAAGATTTTACTTACGAAATAATATAATAATGAAATTTTGAACAATTTTAAATCCGATAAAAACGTTGGCCTAGGTCGGCCAATATATGTGCAAATTCAAAGAAGCATACAGAAACAAAACAACGATTTAGCTCACAAAGCAACAACGGGAAAAAGTGCTTTTCGTTTATTAAATATAAGGTTAATTTTACAATAAAGATTATAAAACTTACGAAATGATTGTAAGTGTATGATGATAATTTGAAGATTTGTGACTTTATTACAAGGTAGTATGGTGTTGATTAGGTTAAAAATAAAACTATTATAAAACTTTTCGCCAATTTCAACAACGTCACCTAAATTTAAGGGATCCCCTAAGCATGGTTAGGGGGCTGTTAGGGGATAGTTTCTGGTTCACCGACAGTTAGGGGTCACTTAAAAATAAATAATAATAATAAAATGCCACCGAAATATATGTACTAGAAATACTGGCTCTGACGATAGTAAACAAAATTTAATTTAGGGGACCTTTTAAGCTAGGGATTCCATACGTAGGTGGTAGCTTAAGTGATGTTGGTGAAATCGGGTATTTGTTTTGGTTCGTAAGTATACAAATGAAGCTGTATAAGTACGTATTCGCGCGGACAGAATTTACCTTTGATTTTGTTATGTGACACGTTATCTAGTAGTATTGTTGATCGAAGCCCAACACATATGTATCTATTTAAAAATGTACGTCTGTTAGACTTAGCAGTTAGCACTCGCTATTATCTGTGATACGTATAAACCGCGTTCAGATGACCAAAAACCAAATTCTTAGGTTTTATATATTAGTATACTCTTACAATGCAGTTTTTGTATTTGTTCTCAGAAATGAGATATTTTCCCGCGATAAAAAATATCCTATATATTGACCCGGATAACCAGCTACCATCATACCGAATTTCATTAAAATCCCTCCAGTGGTTTTTCCGTGATGCGGTAACAGACACACAGACAGACAAAAATTCTAAAAACCTATATATATATATATATATATATATATATATATATATATAAAATAAGGTTGGGTTTGTTACAACACTTATCTACTACTAACGTATTCAACGTAGGGCGGCTCGAGTTATCGACGATCAAGCTCTCTCCGATCGTCTTAATCCTTTAGCTCTGCGTAGAGATGTTGGATCACTCTGCATCTTCTACCGCATTTATCACGGGGAGTGTTTCGAGGAATTGTTCGGACTGATCCCGGCTGCTGAATTTCATCATCGGACATCGCGCCAAAATATTAAATTCCATCCACACCACCTCGATGTCCAGCGTTCCACAACAGTGCGATATTTAAGACATTTTCTGCCCCGCACAACCACTCTGTGGAACCAGCTATCGCCGGCGGTCTTTCCAAACCGCTACGACTTGGCCACCTTCAAGAAGAGAGCGTATTCTTTCCTTAAAGGCCGGCAACGCATCTGCAAGTCCTGCGGTGTTGCATATATCCATGGGCGGCGGTGATCACTTTCCATCAGGTGAGCCTCCTGCCCGTTTGCCCCCTTAGTCCCATAAAAAAAAACTACATAACTCGAAAACGGCTAAACCGATTTTTATTATCTTTGTTTTGTTGGTTGTCTTCACCCCGAATAGCAGAATAAAGTTATTTAAACATCGGAAAATTCACAAAAAAATATGAAAAAATAAATCTATTCCATACTAAGCGTACCTACATGGGGACAAACCTGAATGAAGCAAGAGTGGGTCGATCGTAAAACTATATATTTAATTATAGTTTTAATAACATATTTTGTGCATGTACCTACATTATGAATAGTGCAATATAAGCAGGCTATAGTCTGTCTACCAAAAGTATACATCTCACATTGTAACTTATACAATTCAATTCTGTTGTTAAACACAATTTTTTCTCATTATGTAGATGGAAAGGAAGGTACAATGAAGTATGTATTGTAAAACACTATTGTCTGTTCTCTCAAGGTTTTCTACTTATCTAATGACTTATCCTGCATTCCCTTAGTTGTCTCTTGTATCTATATACAGGTAGCACCTCCTTTTGGCAAATTTTATTACTAAAATTAGTAGTAAGCACACCCACACATTTAAGATGTCACATTAGTAATATTAAATAGTGTAATTAATAAAATAAGTACAACATACTGCACATAAAACACTTTATTTCATAATACTTTTCTAATAATGAATTGAAAAAATAATAAAAAAGATTTACTGGAATTACCATAAGAATATTAAATTAAATTTATTTTTCCTATTTCTATTTCATGTAAAATATTTTTATATTTTTCCCGGTGGTCCCAGAAGTTTTTGGCTATATCTCTTATCTCTCGTCCTATAGCATTTTGTTCTCCATTATCCATAAATGGTGGTGTAAACTCACGGTATGCTATGCATACCCTTCTTTTTTTTATGTCTTCTCGCAAGACAGCATGTTCCCAGTGATATCTTGTCTCACCATATATAACCAAAAGGGACCTCCTAAAAATTTTCAATATTTAATTATTTAAAATAATAATAAATTTCCCCAAATTAAGGACTTTATATTATTTCTTCTGTAAATTAGTAAAATGCAACAAGAAAATATTTTATGTTCTAGATTACAAAATATTGCATAATATATTTTAAAATAATGCAGGTATAAATTTTGGTGGCATTACCATACAATATATAATTTATCAAGAAGAAATCTTATAAAAATAACTCATAGAACAAAGAAAGTCTCAGGAAATATATTTAATAAAAATACATACATCATAAAAATATATAGACATACCTTATTAATGGTATTCTAATGATTACATCATTATCTTCTAAAGGTTTACTAGCTTCTAGCATGCTTTTTCCTTTATCAACATAGTCAATATTAATACTGCCATCAGTCTCAACTAGGGGAGGGTAATTGTCAGCACAATACAGATTGTATTTTTTGGAATCTCCTTTAAAAGGTGTCATTGTGAGTGCTGAGTCGGCTAAACAGTTTACTGTAAGGATTCTTTCTCCCCACACCCAGCAATCATCTATATGAGGATCTATAGATGCACCTTTACTTGGATCATACTCTAAGGAACATTGCTCTATAACTTCATAACCTCTCAATAGATTAAGCTCTCGAAATCTAACTTGCAAAAATTTAGAGAATTTCGGAAATCCCTCAAATTTGCCAGGAACAATTTTTTGTTTCTTAAAATTAGTCTTTGGTCCATAATTCTGTTTACGCCTTCCGCTTTGCGATATATCCCACGGTACTTCATCGATATTTTTCATGAGTTCTTCCTCTTCTGCCTTAGATATAAAGTCCAGCTTTATATAAACTCCTGGATAAATAATTGATTTCCCTTCATGATACGGATGCTGCTTATATATGTCAATATCCCAACCACTCCAAGCTTTATTACACAATGGGCAGTACACGTAGCCTTTTTCTTTGTCTAATGGTTTTGTATTTTTTAAAGAATCTGCGCCGTAGTATGTTTCACAAATAAGACAGGTTCTGCAACCCTTACAGCCGCAAGGTCTAGGTTTCATCATGAAACTATTAAACTTTTCAATGGTTTAAAATTCTCAAAACTTCATTGTCACATCCTCCGGCTCCCGGTAGGTATTCGTAAGGCGTAAGCGTTGTAAATGACATTTCACTTTATTGATTTTTGCAGACTGTAAGCTTAACCTAAAAAAAAATAAGCTAAACCTAAAAGGACATTGACATTTGACAAATTTGTGACTTTGACGTTTTTGGTAGTGTTGCTAGTATTGTACACTAAAAACAATGTTTAGCCCTGTTTTCCAATGGGACAGATTTCTCGAAAAGAGGGCGCCGCACGTATTGTCTATTTACATTCAGTCTGAGATTAAGCAATTTATTATGATATCTCTTGTATCCTGGTTTTTTGCTTTTTTTATGTTCGCGTCTTACCTGTGTAATGTATTGTACTTAGAAGTTAGACCAACAGAATGAAGAATTGAGAAGAAGGGGTGCATCCTGCGGTGGCCCTGACTGAGTGATGGATCGACACACAGCCTAAGCGGGTCTTAGAAACGTGTTTGGAGGACGTATTCCTTATACAATATAAGCATCGGATAAGGAAGAATTTTTTGAAATTCATCCACTATGGGGGTAAAATAGGAGATTAAAGATTATATGAAACTCTGTCATTCTTAATGTGAAATATATGAAAGTAGTGTTTAGCTTTAAGATAAAAAATAAAATATATATTTATTTGATTTTTTTCGAAATTTATCTCTTAAAGGCGTAAAAGGGGGTAATAAAGTTTATATGGGCAAATAATTATTTATGATCAGAATTATTTGAAACTTGGTATTAATGTTCTTCAATACAATTAAATAAATATATATTTTAGGATTTTTTGAAATTCGATCCCACAAGGGAGTAAAATGGGGGATGAAAGTTTGTATGAAACTCTGTAATTAATATGTAAAAAAGTACAAAAAATAAAAAAAATATATTTACCTGTAGACCATTGCAGAGTTTTAAAATGGTGTCCACATAGCCTTAAATATAAAGATTGTGTGATGCCGTTTTTGTTTTTGGGAACAAATGATATCCATTTTATTTGCATTCTGGCGCTGCACAATTTGTCATTTTAATTAAATTTTAAATAAAATGAAAAAAAAAAACTATTCACGCTATAGAGCTTTACAATATACTGAGGGCTTTATTGATCGCGACATCTGGTGAGCGAAAAAGCAAAATTTTTCCCCATTACAGAGCATAATGCCGCACTTTGGCGCACAAACACGAACAATACGAAAAACACTTCTATATTTTCAACCGACTTCAAAAAGGAGGAGGTTCTCAATTCGACGGTATATTTTTTTTTTAATGTTTGTTACCTCAGAACTCCGTCATTTATTAACCGATTTGGACAATTTTTGTTTTGTTTGAAAGGGTATACTTCCAGATTGGTCCCATTTAAATTTCAAAAGAAAAAATACCACCCCTAAGGGTGGAAAAACAACTAATAATGAATTTAACCTACTTCTAATTGTCATATTGACTTGAAACTTTGCAACTATTTCTATTTTCGTTGATAGTACAGTGGTTCGGTGTTGTTGACCTGATCTGATGGCAAGGCCAGAAGGTGGATAGGTGGAACTCTTCAACGGCTAATAGTAGATACTTTGAGTTTGGGCTTATTTTGTTTGATTTGACAAGCCTAACACGTTAGAATCCTTACTTTGCTACTACTGTCTACACTAAAAAGGGAAAAATAAAAACTTTTTAACAAAAAAATAAAAACCGACTTCAAACAAAAGCACTAAAAAGTGAAAAATAACTGATTGGTAGTTTTCATTTACTATACATACCTAATCAAATATTTTCGAAGTCGGTGTGCTTTGGCTAAGTAATTAAAGCCTACCTATTAAATACATACCTAATCAAATATTTTCGAAATCGGTGCCAGCCCATACAAAGCAAAGCACACCGACTTCGAAAATATTTGATTAGGTATGTATAGTAAATGAAAACTACCAATCAGTTATTTTTCACTTTTTAGTGCTTTTGTTTGAAGTCGGTTTTTATTTTTTTGTTAAAAAGTTTTTTCTGCTACTGAGTTGGTATCTGTCGCGCGCATCACGCCAAAGCAGTTACTTTTTAAAGTGCTCGATTGTGCGGAGCGTTGCTGTAGTTGAAAAATTCGAAGTTGAGCACTATGGCGCATAATGCGTTTTAGCGCTGTAATTGGAAAACACCCATATTTAACTTATTTAATCACCTAGCAATTAATATCAGGGTCAGGGATAACTCCATATTATGCGAATGTGGTCTCGATGAAGGTGCTTCCTTCTCTCATAATTATTCTTCTTAGCTGTCCTAGACTCCTTAATACTATTTATTATTTACGTTGTCCTTCCCCTTAAAGTCGCCCGGGCCCCGTCCTATTGATGTTATTCGTTTATTAATGTTTGTGTTAAGTCTTCTGTGTAAATTTTTATGTAGGTAAAGATAGTAGTGCAAAGGAATTAGTCTATAGAGTAACATTTTGTTACTTATTAAATAACTAGAATTTACTTACCACTTCGCTCTCTAATTGTTTTTATGGATATTTTAATTGTGCTGTCTTTTTAAATAAAACTGTCTTTCCGGATTCCCGACTTTTCAAATGCTTTACAGCAATCATGGTCACGGGAGAGACTGTCATTCTCTCAAGAACCAAAATAAATTTGCGAAGAATCCAAAAAGATAGTTTTATTTAAAAATGTCTATGCTGTGTTTAGTTATAGGCGCAATGTTTATGATTAGGATTTACTTCTTTCTTTACACATTATAATTTAAAACAGTTTAATAATCTTATTTTAGCGACCAATCTCCTTCGTGTCTTCTTCATTTTACGTGACATTGGCGAAGTAATCTTTGCTCAACTGGCACACTTTAAAGCCATTAACAAGAAAATTGAATTGAATTGAACTTGTTTAACTTGAAAAATAGTTTTCAAGACAATAATGATATTATTTAATCTTTGTTAGATAAACTGTATACAAATTATTGATATCTATACATATAACAACTTTAAACTTAGAAAATAAGACGCAGTATTTCGATACTAGGTACTAATTAATAAATAAAGCTAAATGTAAAAAATAAATATATCGGTTATTCGGTTTTTTATATTTTATAATTAATTATTTTTAATATTAGCTCATTCTATCCGCTTACTTTAGTTCGAGTTGACAGATTGTAAAATGTACTGATTAAGAACGAAATCGATAGATTATCGATCTATTCGAGTTGTTTGGTAGGTAGGAGACAACAAAAATTTTGCGATGAGACCGAATCAATTGGGTCTAAGCTCTAAAAGGTATTATAATATATTAGATGTATCCTACGCAGTTGGCTAGTCTTTAATACGATTGATGGCCATGGAAGAAATCGGTCATGGAGATATTAGATATACTCGTATAATATAATTACATATGTTAGTAATCTAAAGTCTACAATTATGAGGTAATATACTCGTATATGTAAAAGAAATAATACAAGATTTCGATGTATAGTTTATTGGAAACAACATTAACCGCAATACATACATATTAATAATATATCTTTTTTTTAAATAATTTAAAATTTAGTTCAATGAACAACAGATAAAAACATTAAATTATATGTTTAAAGTTAAACAAATAAACAATTTCTAATCAATTTATATAAGTAATTCTTAAATGTTACTAAAGTACAGTAAAGCTACTTTGTGTACACAGTACAGTAAAGCTACTTTGTGTCTATGTAGGGACGCTACGTACAAAAATGATTGTTGTGAATTTTTGTGACAGTAAAAATACTGTAATGTGTATATTAATCGGATTCCACTGGAATGTTACCTTTCAAAATATGATAAAAGTGGCCCGCCACATATATTACTGTATAAAATAACTAGTGTGCACAAGTGTAAATAGTATCAAACCCCTTTAAAGAGAAGTTTACTTAAGTACTCTATACCGAAATTGTGCTTTTATATTTTTTTATTATCCACAAAAGGCTATATTCACTCATCTCCCTTAATAGGTCGTATGACTTAAATATTAATACATATATTTTATCCCGGACCTCAGCTTGTACGAAATTAGTGTGGCTCTCAAACAGCTCAAGAACAACAAGGCACCGAGGGCAGATGGAATAATGACCAAACTTCTGAAGGCGGGTGGAGTACCGACCCTTGAGACCCTTCAGAAATTATTTAATATACTTAATAAGCTTCTTTTAAACAAATATATAACACTTTTTTAACATAAAAATTGCGCTGCAATATCCATTTTTACAAGCTTTTATTTTAAATTCTTTCAATTTTTAAGAAATTAATGCTTACTAACTTAACTACTTTTAATCATGTTAAGTTCTAGCCAATACTTCATAATGCTCATGTGTGGTTTCATTTTAATTTATTTTATAATATAATATGCAAGTTAAAATGGCAGTGTGATTAATGACGCAACGTATAATATTATATAATTATGTTCAAATCTCCATAATTTCAAAAAGTCGACATCTAGTTATGCAAGTTAATTTATCTTTCCTTACAAAATAAATATTAATAGTTCACTTCAGTTGACTCTTTCCAGCATTTAATGTTCCTAATAAGTTTAAGGTAAAACAATTTCCTACCATAAACTTCACCGAGTACTTTTGCGACAAGAAGAGTGTCGCAAAACCAATGTGTCTTTGTGAACCAATATGCATATGTTAAGACCCGATTTATCGAGCGAAATCGATATGCATCCCTAATAAAGGGCTCAAAGAGATAAATGTTAGTTACGATAGCAAGTATCGTAGGATCCTCCAAATCCTGAAGTTCCATTTAGTCGAGATCGTCAAAATCTAAAACTTGGAACGTAGGATATAGTGTCAGCGCGGGGGGTGGAGAGGGTGTTGGGGATGCCACATAAACAGCCGGTGGACGCAACCCCTGCGCCGCTTGATGCTAGTCGTCAACCAATTCCCACAGCATAAGAGCAGCATCAGACCCACCAGTGGTAACCATACAGCGGTCGTTAAAAAGAAATCGAGCTGAATAAACTGATCCAGTGTAAACTTTCACCTCATTATACTCAGCTTTAGGACTTGAGCATGGATATCTGAAATAAATTTACTTATATGAAAAGATTGAAACAATACCTTATATAATTTATTTTTCATATTTGTAACAAGATAGTTGTAGATGTAGAAGATAGTTTGAAAATTTTAATTTTGTTACGGTTAGCTGAATTGTTAGACCAAGGTTTATATGTATAATGAAATATAAATTTATGCTTATATCATACTTAGAAATACTCGTTATTTTTAACTATTATTTAAATTTAATTCCATTTACCTAAATAAGCGTAGATAGCCATCAGAATCACCACTAATAAGGAGATCATGGGCAGATGAGCGGCTAGCAGCAGTTATTAAAGAAGTCATAGGATAAAACCGATTATTCCACATTCCTAGAATAAATTAATAGTTAATATAAAAATTGTTGGGTACATATACCTACTGTTATCTCACATAAGGCAGACATATTACTCGTATATATGTATTAAGTACCTGACACAAGGAATCCTACGGTTGAGTTGTACGTAGACCATTTCACATCTTTCATAGCTATTGGACTTTTCTCTGGAGACAAGGCTTTTATATCCCCTAGAAATTTAAATTTTGAGAAGTTAGCTAAATATTATCATACATATATACAAAATTATAGGGAGGGAATAATACATACAAAAAGATAAATCGTAGTCCGCAGTAACAGTTTGTAAATAGTTTCCATCAAGACTCCAGTCTATTTGAACCAGTGGCTGAGCACCTCGTATTTTATTCGATTTTTTGTATGAAAAACCATCTCGTGATACACGGAATAAGTATATGCTGCCATTTTGTGATCCAATGGCAAGAATGTCTCCGGCTTAAAAAAACAACATTTAATTATTTCATAGATGAAATTATTATATTATGTATACTAGCATTGGCCGCGGCTCCGCCCGTGTTCAGATGACCAAAAATCAAATTCTTAGGTTTTACATATTAGTACACTCTTACATTACAGTTTTTGTATTTTTTATCAGAAATGAGATATTTTTCCGCGGTAAAAAGTATCCTATATGTTGACCCGGATAATCAGCTATTACCATACCTCATTTCAACAAATTCATTTAGTGGTTTTTCTGTGATGCGATAACAGACAGACAGACAGACAAACAGACAGACAAAAATTCTAAAAACTCGGCCTCTGTATCGATAATAATGTTTATTTCAATAATATTTTCCAAAAAATATTTAATGTACAGATTCGGTTTAGTTACAATTTTATTATATGTATAGATTATAATAAAAACACAAAGGATGTATTATATGATTGCAAATCATTATTATGATATTCTTTAGCATTTACCTGAGTTATATTGTAAACAGTTTAAAGGTGAGCCACACACTCTGAGAGTAGCAACATGAGCTCCAGCATCAGCATTTAGTATGACCAAATGACCTTCAGTACTTCCCGCAGCCAAAGCTCCGCCCCCAGGATGCCAGGCTAATGATACACATTCATATCCCACCTACATAGTAGCCAAAAAATATATAATTAATTAGATTTTTTTTTAATTTAAATGAAATTCTAGGTGAAACAATAAAAGTGGGTCAAAGTAGAATAAAAATGTACATATGAGTAGTGATTACGTGTTATATATAACTTTTAATTGTAATAATTAATCAATTACCTGCGTAGCAAACATAAGTTTATGCCCCTTCCACAGAGCGATATTTTTATCATGGCCAGCTGTGGCAAACATTTCATCGTCGGGGTGCACGGCCAACCCCATCAAGGGTTTGTGATGTCCAAATAATACCTGGTACATTGTCATAAATATGAATACCTTAATTATGAAAAGTAAGCTCATATCATCTTAAATTTTAGACATAGTCACTTACTTGATTAAATCTTCGTTGTAAAGATCCTTCCATTATGTTATTTTTCGTTGTACCAATGTACAAATTACCGTCATTTCTTCCCGGTCTTTGCGGATAGATGCTGCGAACTCCACCAGCAGATTCGGGTAACTAAATATTTTAATCACAGCATACATAAAAATAATCAATAAGAATTTCTCACATATTTCTCAATAAATTACCTTTGTTTCTGTAATCCTTTTATAATTTTGTAAAGAATCCCACGCTGCAATTTTTCTATCTTTCTCTCCACCTGAGATTAAAGTACCTTCGGATAGCATTACCAAAGAGCTAATTCCTTTCATGTGCGCCTGAAAATTAATTAAATGTAAAGAATAAGAAAATTATTACAAAAATATTAAAACTATTTAATTGGAATAAAAAAACATATTAATTTATAAAGTAATTGATTAATAAAAGTTACCTCGAACTCCATTCTAACAAAATATGCCCCGTCACTATCAACACTGTAAATAGTGATAAATCCATCACTGTCAGCGGTCACTACATCACCATCTTGCTCGAACTGCAGGGCGGTAACTTGTGTACGTGCAGGCTAAAATAATATTGATTAATTAATCACTTATCGTAAATGTTTAATAAAAACTATTGTATCAGATAAATAATCATTACAGATTAATTATAAAACCTATATAAGGGAGAGAAAAATTAAATATTGGATGTATTCATAATATTTACTGGCTTTATAATATCAGTTCGTTCGAAGAATCCATCCTTCCTGCGGTTCCAAAAAGCAAGGTGTCCTTTTCCGTGTGTAATCAGTAAATTGTCGTCGAGCGGGTGAAACGCGGCTCCAGTTAACTCTTCTTGTAGCGTCTGAATATAAAGAAATAAAAAAATAAGTTCCATGCAAAATGATTTTTACTTAAACCTGCTTATGACATAAAAAGTATTTAAACCTACTTAAGACACAATGGTAGTTGTAGCCCAGTGGTATGGCACTTGCTTGGGAGACCAAGTGAAGTGGGATCAAATCCCGGATCTCGTAAATCTGATATTTTCATGTCGAATCGTTTTTTTCAACACTTTTACCATTTGCCTTACGGTATAGAAAAACATCGAGAGGAAACCTGCATGTTTGAGAGAACTTAACAAATTTTCGAAGCACATGTGAAGTCCGCCAACCCTCACTTAACCAGTATGGCGGACTATGGCCTGATCTCCCTCATATTGAAGAGAGGCCCGTATCCAGCAGTGTGACATTTAAAAATGCTGAATACACAATACATATGTATGTATATACTTATTACATATTTTATGAATTGTTTTTAATTTTCTTCAGTCTTACGGTTATATAATTTTACTAGCATTGCCCGCGGCTCCGCCCGCGTTCGGATAACCAAAAACCAAATTCTTAGGTGTTACATATTAGTATACTCTTATAATGCAGTTTTTGTATTATTTCTCAGAAATGAGATATCTTCCCGCTGTAAAAAGTATCCTTTATGTTGACCCGGATAACCAGCTATTACCATACCAAATTTCATCAAAATCCATCCAGTGGTTTTTCTGTGATGCGGTAACAGACAGACAGACAAACATTCTAAAAGCTATAGATTCGGTCTCTGTATCGATAATAATTTTTTTTCAATAAGGTTTTCCAAAAAATATTTAATGTACAGATTCGGCTTGGTTGCAATTTTATTATATGTATAGATATTTATAACAACTAAAGTTACTTTGAAATCAAAAGCTAGCAAAATAATTTAACCTCACATAACTTTTTTACGTCCGTTATAAAATTATTCCGTTAATGGAAGTAGTAAAGTAAAAAATATAGGACTGTAAAGAATAGCTATTGGAGTGCCATCTGCTTTTCTATTGTTGTGGCATGCTTCTAATAATAAAGTAATATTTTTTGGTTAAAATTACAATTTGGTTAAAATTAAATGATTATAATACATATTTAAATTATGATAAATAGTCCTAAATAAATAAATAAATATGTTGGGACATTAACACACAGCACCATCTAGTTCCATGGTAAGCTACGAGGCTTGTGTTATGGATACCAGATAGTTGATATACTATACATATATAACTTTAAATACGTACATATTATAAATATAAACATCCATGAGTGGAGTACAAACATTCGAGCTCATCACACAAATGAATAACCCAGCGGTACTCAAACCCGCGACCGCTGGCACAGCAAGTAGCAAACTGAGCCAAACGTGTCGTCAAAAATAATAAAAATTCCACATTAAAATCTAGTTATCTCAACTTTTAAACAACGTTAATTGTAAAACTTTAATCGACTAACCAAATATTACAGAAATCTCTATTCAATTATTTCCGGCTATAAAATGCTTACCTATATTTTTACGTATTTCATTTTTATTTTCAATGTTACTGTGGTTGCTTAGCAAACATGCTACGCAAACTGGAAATTTAAGATTATAGGCAATTCTGAATCGTTATACTAATAGAATAAGGACTAAAATCAATTGTGATAAAAATACATAAAACATGGCAATCCGTAGCGATATCGTAGGCGGCGTAGAGCTGTCTGGTAGGCGTGTCATATATGTACTTTTAAATTGTTAAGTTTAACTTTATAACTTTGTTATCTATACATATAATAAAATTGTAACTAAGCCGAATCTGTACATTAAATATTTTATGGAAAATCTTATTGAAATAGACATTATTATCGATACAGATCTATAGTTTTTAGAATTTTTGTCTGTCTGTCTGACTGTCGTCTGTATGTCTGTCTGTTACCGCATCACGGGAAAACCACTGGAGGGATTTTAATGAAATTTGGTATGATGATAGCTGTTTATCCGGGTCAATATATAGGATACTTTTTACCGCGGGAAAATATCTCATTTCTGAGAAAACATTAAAAAACTGCAATGTAAGAGTATAATAATATGAAAACCTAAGAATTTGGTTATTAGTCATCTGAACGCGGGCGGAGCCGCGGACAATGCTAGTTGTCTTATAATTTTTAATAACCAAGTCTTGTATATTTTTGTATATAAATTTATTTCGTGTATTTTGAAAACCGCTCCAATGATTTGGAACAATTTTGTATTTATATAAGGTTTTGTTTTTTAAGTTAATCTATAGGTGTTTTTTCTGAAAAAACGCAATTTTTCACAAAAGAAAAATCATTTTTTTATAAGTCTTTATTAGACCCTTTTTTATCTGCTTTTATGCTGACAATGCCATATAGTGCCATCTCATAACCTCTCAGATGAGCGCCTACGCCAAGCGTAGCGATCCTCGGTAGCCCAGATACTACTTACTATAAATTAAAACGACAAACTTTTTGTTGTGCATCATAATTCCCGTTCTCATAAATTTTAAATTAAGGGAAAATATTAGTATTAATAATAAAATCTATCTACAGAAATTATTACTTAATGTTTAAAAAAAGTATTTTTATTTTATAGCGCCATGAACAAAATCACACGTTTCGTGTTGTTTTATCGCGATTGACATCTTGATAACTGACCTCACTAAATTCAAAACAAAACGTTTTGCATCTAAATAAATTTATGTTGGACCACATAAATGTCCTTTTTTATGAAATTCACCTTTCCATATTATCATATCTACATGTATTTTACATATTTAATGTAAAGTAAGGTATTCATTAAAATAAAACTTTAAACCATAGTTATAGTTTGTTTTAAAACGTATTCTTCTGCAAATTTGTAGTAGAGAAATATGTACACCATACTTTGCAAATAAATATCTTACTTTTAATATCACAATATCTCCAAATATATATCTAATAAAATATGTAAATTACTAGTATGTAGATACTAAAAATTTACATATTTTTGGTTATTAGTAAGTAAAGCAAAAGTTATTGTATAACTTACTGCGACTTTGCCAAGTAGGTGTCCCCATTGCCACTGCCAAACTGATAAAATACTTTCACGGCCAGCGTCTACAGCTAACACGTAGCTGCCGCCATTCTAACGTGAGAAATATTAAACGTAACAAAATTATTCAATTGGATGATTTAAATCTTATATTTTTAATAGCACAATTTTTTGTGATAATTTTTTGCCAAATTATTTATTAAGTATTTTATTTACGAGCGTTAAGATGTCCTTATTGTATGGCATGACGCTTTTACTCAGAGCCTAGGTATCAACTACATTTTGTATATCATTGTATGAAACATATATAACATCGTATTCAATTAATATCATTCCAAGAATTGAAAGTACTTATCTTTTTTTGGTAAAGGAACTTATTTGTCTACAACAACAACAACAATAGCCCCTATATATTATGAGTATTGCGTGTTACATATATATACTAATTATGTTATATATGTAACTCCTTGAACATATTAAACATATAGCAGACTATATACTCTTCCAATTTATCCAGTATGTAAATTATTAACTTACCAGTTGTGAAAAAGCAACAGCAGATACACCAAGTTCAAATTCTGCCATTCCAAAAACGTGTAGAGTTTGTAAAGTATCCGTACTCCAAATGCGTACGTGAGCTTGAGCGCGACGACCGCGTCCAGCTCGCTGACCACTCGCCACTAGTTCACGCGACGGGTGTAGTTCCATACTATACTCAAAGTGAAAACAAAAATATTTCATATTCTTATTTAAAATATATATCTAAATTCAAAATTAAATATTAATAAAATCTTTTTCTTTCATATTGCTAATAAATACAACAACTTTCCACTACATCAATAAAAATCTCACCATTGAATATCCTCAGTATGGCCTGTATAGTGTCTTTGTGATTCTTCGTCTCTATCATACATTATAGCAACGGCTGCAACATAGTAGAGTAGCTCTCCAGTAGGTAGCACCCATAAGTTACGGCGAGAGTCGGCTCCGCGGTAGCCGTAACTAGATGAATAATATCAAATAGGTACTCAAATCAATAAATAAAAAAACAAAATAACTCAGATGATTAGTTTCTAAAGAGATTTTTATATATCAGTCATAAATATAAAGCAGTTGAACGAGATTATATCTGTACCTGAGCATAACATTGAAACTCCGTTTTTTATAAGAGTTTGTGTTTTTTACAGTATTCTTCACATTTTTACAGTATACTGTAAAAAACACAAACTCTTTTGGCGTTACAGTATTATGCTTCTTAGGTACAGATATACAGAATACTTTTTTGTGTTATACAAACATTACTTACACCCATTCCAATTGCATTTTCTTGTCTGGAGGAGTATTGTCAATAGGTGCATGATGTATGGGAGGGTAAAAAGTACGTCGTAGACCTCGAATTGTCACTCTTATCGGTTCTTCTTTCAGTACCTCTAAAAGTGTGTAATCTGTAGAAGCAATGTTACGTGCACCAACTTTAATTTATAAATGCTTTTCAAAGAATTAGTCAGTATTGGACATTAATATTATTTTAGATCATTTAATCAAGTTCTGATATCTTACCTGAGTTACGAATTATTTCACCTTCTGGAGCGTAAAGTACCCTTGGACGACTTTTGCTTCTGGCCCGTCGCCCTCGAGTGTCCTCTGAGACTGGCATTGCTGCTACGGTACCTCTTGATCGAGATCTAAATAACAAGCATTTAAATTTAATAGAAATATGTATCTCAAAATATATATTTATCTCGATATAAACTACCTTCGAATAGGTGATTCTATAGGCAGTGGAGCGCTTATTCCTGGACTGACAGCAGGTGGCACCATCGCTGTACCTAAATAGAATGTCTCCACGTCAGCAAACTCATTCCTCAGTTGAGAAAAGCTTCTTACCTGATAGAAAAATAACAAAATATTACTTTATTATTATTCAGTTCTAACAAAGTGTGTATTAAAATCGCAAGTATTTGATCACCTCCTGGCCAGTAATTGTGTACATCCTTTTAGCTCCACTCATTTTTAAAACTTGACCCAAATCTTCTAAAACTTCTTCAAAAGGTTGTGTAGTGCGTAGATTTAATAAGACGCGGCACTGGAATATAAAATCATTAATTAAGTTACAGTCTAAGCGGTGCGCTAAAAAATGGAACTCGTGCGACGTTGTAATAACACCTTTTCCTAACTACGTGACCTCAAAAAAACCACTGAAGCCAAGTAAGAAAAAAAAATCCAAGGATATTTCCAATGAAAGCGTCTTATTATAACGCTTGCTAAATGGTTAATGATTTAACAGTCATAGTTATTACAGCGCGGTCGCTGGATGATAAAGACGTGAAAAAAATGTATGGAAAATTCAAATTTAATTGTTTCGTGCAACTTTATGATTATTATAGCGATAAGTATTATTTGAATTTGTAATTAAGTTTTTATCAAATAAAGCAGTTGTTAAATTTAATTGTATGGATTGTACAAAATGGTGATGTGAAAAATAAAATACAATATCTGCAACGAATGTTCCGATTTATATATGTCTTACAGATTATTTTTGGATTAATTCAATGAATTACTCTCAATATTACCTAGTATTTAAATAAATAAATGTGTACTTTGTAATTATTAGGCAGGGCGTATTAATATTATTCCATAACTAGCTTTTACCTACAACTTGGCTCTCGTTTGTTTCTCTTAGTAGTCTACAATAGCTATTCAATATTCTCCGCTGTAGAAAAAAGTACGTAGGTTGAAAGATTCTCCAGTAGGTCCTTATGTTTTTTATACAATAATATAAGTTTACGTTTGGTTGATACTTGCCTTAAACACCATAAAAATCTTAAATGTTAAGGATGACATACTAAATTGACTATCCGTAGTAGAAAACTAAAAAATGTATTTAAATAAAATATTTAAGCGTTATGGAACTTAAACAGAATGTCATCCATACATATTGATAAACTAGCGGCTCACCTTCGCTTCGTTCGGGTTTGCCTCTAGAACGGCGCAATCAGATCTATCCCAAGGGAACCGTTCATTTTTTCGGGATAAAAAGTAACCTGTTGTTTGACCGGCAAAATAAGGTATTAGCATGCCGAATTTTACTAAATTAGGTGCATAAGTTGTTGTGTACTAAGCCGTACAAATAGACAAACAGAACACAAATTAAAGAAAAAAGGCCTTCAAAGATGGAATAATTGATTTTAAATGATTTTGTAGTCAGAGTATCCTTTTAGTTAAAAACTAAATGACTTGCTCTTTATTAGCGATGTAAATTATTTTTACAATATGAGATATTACCTGTATAGAGTGGTCCATATTATTAATTATCCGGATAACTCTCCCGCTAGTAGGCTTGCCGCCGCCGGGCGGGGGAGCGTCGGACTCCGCGACGGACTGTTTCCTCGTGCCCGCGCGGGACCATCCACTCGCGCCCGTCGCTGTCGACGTGCCGCCGTACCACATCCCGTTCTTTTTGCCGTAGCTGGCAGCCTGTGCAATTATTATGTATGTTTTTGTATTATTTTAGTTTATATTATATATTATTATTTTAGTTTTAAGTCCCCCGCCACGCTAAATGTGTGTTTGTTCGGGTTAATATCACAAACTAGTGTTCAAATATTCATACAATTTTCTCCAATAAAAAGAGGGACTATGTAGGAAGGTTATAATTCGCAATCTTCCTTTTTGAGAACCTCCATAATATAATAATAATAAATACGAATGTTCGACATATTCCAGAAATCTAAAATCTGAATCTAGTAGAAGTTCTTTAAACGTTTTTAAAACGCTGTTTTAAAAACCTATAAAATAGATTGTTCATATGAACAATAAGTCTAATGTAACTGAGTCAAGAAGCATTGACAACTATGTCATTAATTGTTGAAAGGCAACAATTGTTAAATGTGTTGGTAATATAAGCTGTCCTTTTTGGCGGGAAGCATCACTTTAGATGAAATAATTTTCTATTACACTCTTATAGCAGAGCTTAATTTTACAACACTTTCGATATTATACAGTCATTCAGAATCGGCACACTACACGTCCCTGACACGATTTCGCATGATTCATGACATATACCTATTACTACATGTACCCTAAAATTTATGTATACAATTTTACATTGATTATTTTGTAGGTAACATTATACGCAGTATATTCAATTTAATTTGATATGAATTTTTTGCTATCCTAAATTATTCTCTTTGTTTAATATCTAATATAGAAATCAAATATAGGTAGATATTACGTGGACTATTTCAATATTCAGACTGTGGTTGGAAAAATTCCATTCTACCTTCATCGTCGCTACTTAACCTATACCTATGTATATAGGTGAACATTTTTTGTAATTTCTCATAAATACCAGAGCTTTTAACCCAGTTTACGTATGACGGCCGATTTCATGCGAAGTATTATATTACTAGCGTGAAATGAATGTTACGCGGCAAAGAATTTGTAAGGAAAATTGTGTATATCGAGAGCTATTATATATGCAAACGAATAAATTTCAATTTTTATTGCAGCTTGACATATTTTCTTCTAATATAAAATTATTTTTTTAATTATTTAAAATAAGCTTTGATTAATAACAAACACCATAGCTGACCTAAAGTTTCTTTATATAGAATTAGGTACCCCCATCTTATATCTAAGATCAGACGTACTCATAACTTACCATGTTATCTGTTATTTTCAAATTGACGGCGCTTTTAGCATAGTACCGAATTCTTATTCGCGATATGTTGCAAAGTTCGACCGACTTGAGTCGCAGACGAGTGACCACTGACGATGGTAAACAATACCGCTTCGATAACGTCCAAATTATGCTGTCGTCCTTGGCCGATGGTACTGACCGTTCCTCAAGGCCACCTTATCGTATGCGTGTAATTAGAACAATCACTGCGACCTTCTAGGACCTTAATTGAAATAAGATTTAGGAACGTGGTTTAGGGCTCTATGGGTTTGTACGTAAGCTAACTGAATATATGTCGCGGACGAGGTCGCGTCAGAAATTGCTGCATAGCAAGTAAACTGCGCGCTGCGGTGTTTTGTGGGTCTGATACGACTGAACATTGTTGTGATTCGAGTTCCTTTTATTTTAATGTTTTTTTTTGTATTCAGTATCTAGGGTGATGCGAATTTACTATTTTTATATGTCACATTTGCTTTTACTATTGAAAAGGTAGCCGATGTAGAGTCATAATTACTTATATTTAATAATATTTGACTTCACCTAATAGGTATATCTTTGCAACATAAGTCGTAAAGTATATACGTATGAACGTGGAACACGCAAAACTTTGAATATGCATAAGGTTTTTTTTACATTACATAATTAACAAAACAAAATAAGTGTCTTAAATATTCCGTCATTAAGTGAATATATTACTCGTATATTTCACGGTGAAAATTAATTTTCACACAAATTAACATACGACTGATTACCTCCATGCGGAAAAAGAAGTGAGCTACATTGATCTTTATCTACCCCTCATATGGTATTACTTATTTGTTTTATATGGTTATTATATTTTTTTAATTATTAATAATATATCATTATATTTTGAAATCCTACATATAACGAGCGTCTTGCCTTCACTTCGCTTAGGCATAAACGCCATCTTATATATTTATTATTCAATAAATATTCGTATATTAATATATAATTATCAATTTGGGACCTATTTGCTCATGTTTTATATACCATTTATTTGCAAATGTTTATATTATTTCTTTCTTATATTAAGATTCAAATCAAAAAACAAACATACTTTTGTATTCATTATGTTAGTAACGATTATATGTAAATTATTCTATGACTCTATTGTGGAAACAGCCGATGTTTGAGTTCTCTTTGATATATCTCAATTTTCGGGTAATATTTACGAGATAGTTATTAAGTACCTTATGGTAATACTTATAAAATAACTATTAAGTAATCTGTGGTAATACGTACCGGTCTGTCTGGAGTGTATACTGGCAATGATATGACCGTGAATGGCGACTCCTCATCGCTATCCAGCATAGAGCTGCTAGCTGGGGAGTACCAGCGGTTTCGACACGGGCGCCACACTTTTGTAACTTAATGTCCTACCTTTATTACAAATATATTGACGTTTTTATTTTAATATATACCTTTATTGTTATAGTTTAAAGTGTTTTCATTGATTTGATGGTTTTTGTTTTTATGTAATAGGTATATTATGTTGAACTTTATTTTTTTTTAATTTTTTCTATAATGGTTCTTAATAAAAAAATTAAATACAAATACTTAATTATACTGTCAAGATACTGTATGTAATTTGTCACGGTAACATGAAACGGTTATAGTATCTGTAAATGTCACTCGCGTTCATCACCTCTACTCAAGTTCAAGTACCTAAGTACTCGTGCAATACAACAATGAAGCTTTTGAGGTTATTTTTCTTTGAATGAGAAGCATTTTTATTGCATTATTATACAGGATAAGAATTTAATAATTTGGTATAATCTATCTTAAGTATCAGAGATCTATATATAATATAAAACACTATATATACACAGACATAACGATTTATTTAATATTTCTGCGTACATTAGCTTTTTTATAACTAATATAAAACAAAAGTGCATTAACCGCGATTTTAAATTTTACTTTTTTCTCATAGTCATAATTAATTATGTCACAGTAGTATTATATTTTAAAAGTATAGATAACTATTACTAGAAAGTAGAAAGCTTAAGGAGGTATCGATTTTCATAATTTATTATTTCGACCCTTAGTTGGCACAGTTTATGCACATGCGGCAGTGACGCGGGTCCGGCCGTCCGGTGCATCGGACATTTGCATATAGAGTGTAAACCTACGATACGTGATTTGAAGAGAAATTACTGGTGATACCTTGGACTCGCCTTGAGAGATTAACTTCGACCATGTAGATATTATAAATTGTAATAAGCTTGAAATATAGGAATATTTATGCTGATGATCATATGGTACAGCGGCAGTATTTAGCCATACTAGAGGTTAGAGGTTCAATTTCAAACAAAGACAAATTTAGTATTGATAAGACATATAATTGATAAAATTACCACTATTATAAATAGGTGGTAGCTGATAAAATTTTAAGAAAAAAATCATTTTTTATCAAAATATATTTAAAGGAGGTAAAAATTATAGTCATATTTTAAATAAAACTATCTTTTCGGATTATTTCGCGGATTTATTTTGATTTTTGGTTCCCGACGTTTCGAATGCTTTACAGCAATCATGGTCACGAGAGAGGCTGAGGTTTTACACGTATCAAAAATCAAAATAAATCCGCGAAATAATCCGAAAAGACAGTTTTATTGAAAATGTCAAATATTCGCGTAAATCTAAGAAAGTACTACAGTCATATTTATTTATATAACTCAACTATTATCAAGGTAACAACAATAACTTAATATAAATATAAGAAAGCTGACCAAAGAAATCATTTATCACTTTCCCTATAAAATACTTAATCGTCGGTATATTTTGCGTTATTGAGCTTTAGCACGTAATCTGATAGTAAAATAAAAACGATTACAATTTAAAAAATAAAATTTCTACTAAAGTGCACATTTAATGTATATATAAAACGTATATTATAATATTCATATATTATTGAATTTTATAAGAATATTTATGTATTAGGTAAGAATGGTCGTATTACCTAATAAATCTTAGGTAATAATAATATTTTTGCAATGCACGAGCGTGGTAAGGGCGTGCTCCTAGGGCTGTCAACGGCAAATATCAAATTCGTCACGCGATTGTTTTAATCGGTCACGTAACAACATGTAAATTCTATAAAATACAAAGAAAATATAAGAATTTAATTGATATACAGATAAAGTTTTATTAACAATGTCTGTTAAAATTCATCATTCGACAAAAATTTAGTAATTGTTTGGTCATCTATACGTGTTTTGTAAGGTATAGTTTTTAGTAATTTATTGGATATTTTAATTATTACTTTTTCAATGAAAAAATTAATAAATGAATATATATGGCAATTAGTTTGTATGTTTTGTAAAAATATTTGAAAGTATTATTATTTGCAACTGGTATTTATAAAATTAGAAAGAAAATGCCGCCTTCTAATCAAGTGCCAATAAAATGAGGTGTATTTTATAATATGTTACTTTACACTGCAATATTTATTTAATAAAAAAAAAGAAAATAATGACCATATTGCCATGTACATGTAGATAAAAATGAATAATAAAATATTTAAGCCATTGATGATTTCGATTTCGTAATGACAAACTTATTTTACCAAAGTATTTTTGCAAAGAAAAAATTTCAACACGAGTTATCGCTTTAAAAATTTAGGTATTAATATCACAATCACTGTTTTGACACTTCACTATTTACGATAAATTTAACATTTAATTATTCATGCGATTTCAAAGATACGTCGTTGTTTCGAGCCGTCATATAAGGTACTAGGCCGAACTAACTGTAACAGCTGATGAATCCGCACCAGCAAAACAAAGATTGAGTGGTTTAATGGAAAATGACTTAAATGCCGCAATTTCACACTTAAAACCGACCTTAATTCGAAACAATAGAGATTGGATTAGCAAAAACGAGAAATGCGCATAGGACGGTAGAAAGTTTCAGACTATTTAGATTTGAATACGACGAGGGGGTTGGACGGTTCGCCAAGGTCACTCTCGGTTAATCCACGCAACCTCAGACCGAACACTTTGTGGCACTAAGCCGATACACATCGGACCACCAGCACACAATTAAGAGCCCTTTATGGGGGTCTCACGTGTAACAAATATTAAGGAAACCTGTCGAGCGACACGCGACCCGATAAGCTAATTCAGGATTACGCATTACAAAAATTAACTAAATTTAGGCGAAGGTTAAATGCATGGTACTAAATACTGGACCTTGATCTAATTGGCTAAGTTACCAATTTTCTAGACATAATATTTGTGTTATAGGTATTTACATTCGGACCAATAAAGCTTCTTGCTAACTGGCTACATAATTGAGGTTTTATATTTCAATAAATTCCTGCAAAAGGTCAAAAAAAACAATGTGATTCAGTAATGCCACAATTTATATACAACAGCGTTGCGTGTTTTTTAATTTAAACCTAATAAGATCTGACTGATGACTCATCATGCTAGCCAATAATATATTCCCATATAGTAAACTAGCATTGCCCGCGGCTCAGATGACCAAAAACCAAATTCTTAGGTTTTACATATTAGTATACTCTTACATTGCAGTTTTTGTATTTTTCCTCAGAAATGAGATATTTTCCCGCGATAAAAGTATCCTATATGTTGACCCGGATAACCAGCTATCACCATACCAAATTTCATCAAAATCCCTCCAGTGGTTTTTCTGTGATGCGGTAACAGACAGACAGACAGACAGACATACAAAAATTCTAAAATCTATAGATTCGGCCTCTGTGTCGAAAACAATGTTTATTTAAATAAGATTTTCCAAAAAATATTTGATGAACAGATTCGGCTTTGTTACAATTTGATTATATGTATAGATAGCATCGATTACATATATTTTAAAGCAAATACAATAATAAATACACTTATTAATACTCAATGTCTTCTTTAAATTCCTATACGTGACTAAAGATGATTTAAATTTCCTTGCAAAAATTTCCTTGTAATTTAACATTATGCACTAAGCTTAGACGCTCGACCTATATCCCTAATTTCGACAGCCCACCTGCCGTCGATGCAATGGTGTAAACACTATCCAAACACGTATTGCACAATTCTGTATCGATTTATGTAATGTTGATATTTCTTTTACTTTTGTTTTGTACCTTAACTGTATTTAAAAAGTAACTATGTAATGGATGGTAAGTGGTAAAATTATGAAATTATCAGAAAAGCATATTTTTAATAATCGATTTTGTATAATTACTAAAAGCAAATTTTAATTATTAACGAAATTAGTTTTCCAAAGACATGGGAAATCAGGCAGCACGCATTTGACCAACGTGGAGGTCTACGGAGGACCCATGCTCAGCAGTCAGACGTTAAAAAAGGCTGAATGAGATGCTTAAATTTTTATATTTTATTTAACTGATATTTCATGTGTATTACTTGTTATGTAATTGTTATTATTAATATTTATTATTATCATTTTCGATATAATTATTAAATCACCAACATATATGGTAGACAAATATTAAAAAAGTATTGCTACGGCGTAGCACTCAGAGCCACGGAGACTATTTTTTTATATTTTCATATTTTTGAATCGAACGAAAAAAATGCATGCTGATTTTACGCAGACGGGCTTAATATCACAGATATCAGTCAAAATACATATAACATTGGCAATGTTACATATTATATTCATATCTAATATATATATATATATATATATATATATATATATATATATATATATATATATATATATATAAAAACAATTGCTGTTCGTTAGTCTCGCTAAAACTGAAAAACGTCTGGACCGATTTGAATAATTCTTGTTTTGTTTTGTTGGGAGTGTGTCAGGGGTAGTTTAAGTAAAAAAAAGTGTGCGTGTACTTATGTACTCACGCAAGAAGTAATACTTCTATGGCAGAACACAAATAGCTAAATATTTCATCCCGTACGTCACAACTCTTTGTAAAAGGAATGACAAATTGATAAAATAATTAAATAAGGCATATTACAATCATATATTTATAGAATATCATTTAAGGTAAGAATTTAATATTATATATCATTTGTCAGACGATAACAATGGTTACCATGGCCACAAACAGTTATCAGCTAGCTTCATCGTGTCGCTTTTTGGCTGTCGGTGTACGCGCGCATTGTAAAAATTTTAGTCTCATATTTTTTTTGGAAGTTATACTTCTGTATAACTTCTAAAATTGGGAAAACCCAAAAGAACTGCTAGAAAATTGAAAAGTTCAGTACTGTTTATTTTGTATGGGAATCACTAACCGTTAAAACGTATCTAGGGTCCAGGGACGACCCCCAGTGAAGCGAGGGTGAGTCGCTAGTTCATACAAAAAATTATCATCATAGAGTACAAAATTTACGTAACGGGTTTTTAGAAGTTTATTTTGTTTATCTATCGGCTATTAGCGCATTATTCTAGAAAGCCGAACGTATTTCAGTGTGAATTTCTTGTTGTACAGATAATACTTTTTAATATATAAGTTATATTTTAATTACGCACTATTTATGACCCATTGTGAATAGCATGTACGCTGCAGATTTTGATTTAATCTGGAGTTGGACTAAATATGGTTACTGAGTGTTTCTGTTAAGAAATTCTCAGGGATAGCCCGGAGTAGAGTTGGTAAAAGTATAAAGTACCTTGTACCCTGTGCTTCGGAGAGCACGTCTGATGTGCAACTTAAAGATTAAATTAAATTATTAAGCAACACTATAGCCATATTTATATTGGTATTTGGGTGCTATTTTGGTATTTTTGAAAATCATTGTATAATTGATGATGTTCTCCTGACCGATTCCGGCCACGGCAGCCAATCTCATTGAGACTAGCCAACTGCGCAGGAGATATTATAGTGCACAAGTGTACGTGCAGACATAAGTGCACTCTCTATTCCTGTCACTCTCATACTCCGGTGGGACGACTGCTCGACACGACCAGTGAGAGTAAAGGCGCAGGACCGACGGCTTTACGTGCTCTCCGAGGCACGGGGGTGAAACACCGCCAACTTCCCAACTCCGGGCTGTTACTGAGGCTTACTATACAGAAAGACTCAATAACTACACTTGGCCCGACCCTTAGTCTCTCCCGTGACCATGATTGCTGTAAAGCATTCGAAATGTCGAAAATCAAAAATCGGAATAAGTCCGCGAAAAAATCCAAAAAGATAGATTTATTTAAAAAAATGTAATAATTTTTTAAACAAACTATTCAGCTAACACGCGTATGCCGTAATATATGAAATTACCCTTAGTACTTAAGTTAAGATTTTGGAAATGACTCCACAAAATATAGCTTCACGGTTAAGACGCCGCATCAATGTATTAGGGAAATTAATAACTTATATAAGACTAGCGGCTCACCCTCGCTTCGCTCGGGTTCACCTCTAGGAAAGCACAAACAGATCTATCCCACGGGAACCATTCATTTTTCCGGGATAAAAATAAGTAACCTGTTGTTTGACCTGCAATATAAGGTATCAGCATGCCAAATTTTACTAAATTAGGTACATAAGTTGTTGTGTACTGAGCTGTATAAGTTACTATAATTTTTTAACTATCCCATGGGAACTCCTTAATTTTCCGGAATGAAAAGTATTAAATTTCATTTAAATAGGTTCAATAGTATCGGAGATTAGCCCCTACGAACAGACAAAGAAACAAAAAATTTGAAAAAATCTGGATTTGTTCTATTTCTCTCCTTACGGCATGTAAGAAGAGAACTGACTCGTTTTTTAGCAATTTTTTCTACCATCTATGTACAGACAGACATTCGACCTCTACAGTTTTATTATTCATATATATACCTATATTCAGATAGAATAAATAACATATAATAAAACAGAAATATATAATAATGAAAATAGTTATAGCGAGTGTACCTTAGGAGATACACATATACTATGTAGAACTTTTCTATAGACCTTTTTAATACTTAGAATTTTCTCGTACAATGTTTTGATCTATCTTTTAAGGTTGAGCCAACGTTAGCCATATAAATTTCTAAGGACAATTCGATAGAACCAGTTATTGTATTTTCCCGTGGGAATGAATAATTTGCCTGTCATAAAAAGTTTTCTAAATGTTGATCCGAGCACTAAGTTTTATCACTATAGAAAATTAAGTTAAAATCGGTTGAGTACTTTTTGCGTGAAACGCGCACATCGATTTGACTAAGTTTTATTATAGGTATAGATAAGAATAAATATTGCGTGTGTAACTTAGAAGATAGACATACACTATTCACAACTTTTCTGTAGGACTTTTCAAGACCTACAATTTTTTAGTATATTGTTTTGATGTATGTCTTAAGGCTTAGCCAGAGGAAGGTTTCTAGGGAGGACTCGATAAAACCAGTTATTATATTTTCCAGTGGGAAAGAAAGATTTTCTTTAAGTAAAAGGTATCTAGGCAGTGGTATCCCAGTGGTAACGCGCTCGCTTGGGAAACCGAGTGAAGCAAGTTCAAATCCCGGGTCTAGCACCTCTGATATGGCCAGCGTGGTGGACTATGGCCTGATCCACCTCGTACTGAAGGGAGGCCCGTGCGTGTGTTACAAAGGGCTGAATACAACATATATACATACATACATACAAAAGGTATTCTAAATGTTGACTCGAGTAATAAGTTATCACTTCACCAAATTTCGTTGAAATTGGTACATTACTTTTCGCGTGAAACGCGCACACAAAAACAGACATACAGGCAAACAGACAAACAGACAATTTTTTTAATAACTATTGTTTTGGGGTCTATCTTGTGTACATAATATGTTACAAATATACAAAAACTTCTATCCCACGGGAAAAGTACATTTTTCCGGGATAAAAAGTTACCTATTTGTTATTCTGATGTATGAACTATATTATTGTAAAGTTTCATCAAAATCCAATCAGTGGTTTTTGTGTACTAAGCTGTATAAGTTACTATAGTTTTTTGACTATCCCACGGAAACTCTTTAATTTTCCGGGATGAAAAGTAGCTGATTTGTTTTTGTCATGTATGAACTATGTAAAGTTTCATTAAAATCCAATCAGTAGTTTTTGTGTACTAAGATGTATAAGTTGTTATAGTTTTTTAACTATCCCACGGGAACCCTTTAATTTTCCAGGATGAAAAGTATCTAAGATGTTGCCCGGGGATATAAGGTACCACCATGCAAAATTTCATTTAAATAGGTCCAATAGATCCGGAGATTAGCCCGTACAAAGAGAAAAACAGATAAACAGCTCGCTCGGGTTCGTCCATACATACGAATATGTTGTATTATCTCTTTAACCATTTGTCCAAATTATATGCAGTAAAAGGGAAAAGTCTTTTATTTTAAACATTTTAGACGATAAATTTACTTATTTTGATAAGAATTCATAATTGTTGATAATATGACCAATAAACATGACCTACCGATTTAAATTATTTTTTTAATATAAAAAACTACTTTTTGTGACTTAAATATAAAAGTTAGACATATGCTGTCGCTGACTTTTTTGTAGGCATTATTAAGCTCTACAACTTTTCTCTAGACCGTAATCATATATCTCTCATCGTTAAGGCAGCGTTCGTAAGAAACGTTTTCGTTCGACCGTTTTTTCTCCGACTTACTTTGCAAATCCGACTACCACGAAAAAGCCTTTTCATTATTCGGGTTAATATATAGCCTATGATACTCAAAAAGAACGTGGCTTTCTATTGGTAAAAGAATTTTGAAAATCGGTTCAGTAGATCCAGAGTTTACCCCCTACAACGTCACAAACTCACAAACTCCCAAGATCACAAACTTTACCTCTTTATAATATTAGTATAGATGACGAACGCATATAGGACAAAAATACTAACAAAATTTATAATTTTGGGTCTGCATAAGCGTATGCAGAATGACTCAACAAAGTTTTATCATTATCAAATGATTTAGAGTGCAAACATACAAAGAAACATACATTTTATTTATATAGATAAAAGTTATATTTGAAATAATAAAAAATATTGGGCAACCGAGTGAAGTGGGTTCAAATCCCGGTCTCGCACCTCTGATATTTTCATTCGCGAGTCATTTTCAATACGATTACCACTTGTTTTACGGTAAAGAAAAACATCGTGAGGAAACCTGTTTTTCTGAGCGAACCTAGCAAGTTTTCGAAAGATATATGAGGTACGCCAACCCGCACTTGGCCAGCGTACTGGACTATGGCCCGATTCTTTGAATTGAAGGGAGGCCCGTGCTTAGCAGTGGAACGTTAATCCCTCAACGACCGCGGGCACGCCGGTGTTACAATTAACAATGAATTTCTTAGAAATTTAATTAATTTCTTAGAAATTTACCTGGAGGAGTTAAAAAGGAATACAATACATTTATGTGCAGTAGAAGAAGATTCCAAGATTAGTCAATTCTTGAATCTGAAATCGGTATGAAATAAAATACTTCGAAGAAAGAATATAGAGATCTGAAATATAATATAAGAAGCCGCATAAGAAAGCTCTAAGAGTACTCTATATTATTTGTATAAAAAAAAAAATACTGTCAATATGTATAATATAAAAATAGATATGTATTATGTAGGATCTATTTTCGTCTAATAAAGAATCAAAAGCTTCATTTTTGAACTCGTTCTAATTTAATTGAACTTGGTAGGGTATAGATACGACGATTCCATAATAAATAACAGATAAATTGTCGCAGATTCAAAATTGACGGATATTCCCGGACGGATTTAAATTACTCGTGTTTAATGATATCTTCGGTAGTGGATTTAGGCTTAGGCCCGTGAGGCCCGGGCCTAGGGCGGGAAATTTTGAGGTGCGCCAAAATTTTTAAGACGACTAAACTTTAGTCTGTTGCGTTCTTTGTAAACTATAAGACCAAATTTTAAGGTTTATTTTCGTGCGCTCTTACAATCTAAATATAGTACCATTTCAAGGGTACAATTTCTTTGCTCAAATAATTAATCTATATATACTGTTACGAAAGAAAAAGGGCGCCATATCGACTTGGCCCTAGGGTGCCATCAAACCTAAATCCATTACTGGATGTCATAGGTACTTGGCACATCGCAAAGCTCCTGTATAAATTAAAGTTTTCAGTTGAAGTATATAGGATATAGACTTTTATAAATTAAAGGATGTAAGGACTATGTTTAATTAATCAATAAAAAAATCATAAAAAATCAATACGCAGTATTTTGCGGTGTAATCGTTAGTCAACCTTAAAATACTTATCGGGAAAATATGCACGTACTCTATTACATGGTGCTATTTACAAGCAAAAACATAAAGAGATATTAGAGCTATTATAAGATATGCATAGGGTGGGCATGTTTATACTTGTATCTATTTAAAGATTAACAATAAAACACTACATTGGCGACAATCCAAAGTTCAAATAGAAAAGTCAAAAGCTAAGATTCACCCTATAACTGATTAATTAAATTTAGTAATAATAGTATATTCAAAAAATAAGTAAATAATATATTTTTTTAATATTTATTATATTTAATGTCAATTATTACATGATAAAATCAAACAATTACAGAAAGATTGAAAAAGATCGCAATTTTGCGATCGCGTGATGACTTCCACAATGTGGAAACTAGAAAAAGCTGAAAAGAAAGAAAGGACTAGCGGTGACTGTTTCACTATTTACTTATTATTCATATATTCGAGCTATTCGACAACGTTTATGACAGTGTTATGTACGATTGAGCTGTTATAATAAATTCTCTCTAGCTTAAAAAACTGACCAAAAGTATAAAAATATTATTAATTCAATTTCTAGTTATAGTTTTTTGAAAAAAGAATATATACTTAATATACCTACATTAAAATTCAAGGAATTCAAATTGGAATAAAAAAATCCACAGATCTCGTGTCTGCCACGACCTTAGAGTACATTGAAAATAAATCTGCCAAATGAACTTAATTAAATTTTCAACCGACTTCCTCAAAAAGGACGAGGTTTTCAATTCGGCTGTATGTTTTTTTTATGTCTGTTACCTCAGAACTCCGTCATTTATTAACCGATTTGGACAATTTTTGTTTTATTTGAAAGTGCTAGCCCATACAAAGCAAAGCACACCGACTTCGAAAATATTTGATTAGGTATGTATAGTAAATGAAAACTACCAATCAGTTATTTGAAACTTTTTAGTGCTTTTCTTGAAGTCGGTTTTTATTTTTTTGTTCAAAAGTTTTTATTTTAAATTTAGTCCGAAGTCATATCTCTAGGGTTTCTTTTTTATTTTTTCGATATCTTATTTCATTTCGAGATATGATTTTTTATTCTGACTGAAACCGAGCTAAGAACGACCGCATTTTTCTCACTTTTTCGATTAAAAAAAAAGCCTTTGAGTGTTTTCAAAATTTTTTTTGCATTTTGTAGCCCTCATTCAGACGCATCTTTTAACATCCCAATTAACCACGTAGTCCCAAAATCCACGACACCAGGGCGATGTCGCATTTTCGCTGAAAATCGGGCCTATACTGAAGCGACAAAAAAACATATTCAAAGTTAAAAATTTTAGTTAATAGGTAGGTATATCATATTTAATATTGTAAAATCATGATTAGTAATTTTATTATTTAGCTTTTGTTTTGCACGTATTTTTGTTGTTAAACGATTTTAAGATAGTTTTTATGTTGATATCACCTCCACGCCTATCTTAGTAGTCACCTAGCCCTATAAAAAATATTTTTATAGAGAACGGACGAACGAAATGAAGTAAAAAACGGAGATAATCCGTATTAATATTATAAATGTGAAAATTTGTGAGTATGGATGTTTGTTACTCTTTCACGCCAGAAAATCTGAACGGATCTGGATGTTTGGCACAGAGATAGATTATAGTCTGGAATAACAAACACATACTTTTTATCCCGGAAAAAAGTACGGTTCGCCTGGGATAGGCATGTTTTTGTTTTCCAAGGGAGGGGAGAACCCGAGCGAAGCGAGGGTGAACCACTAGTGAACATAATACATATTATTTTTCGTATTCAATATAATGTAAGACAATTTTGAACTCTGACCTGGATTTCATCTCGTTGAGCTTAGAATGTAATTTATTCATTTCATTTGCAAAGTTGTTCTAATATAGTAATAAATAATCATGATTATAATTAATAAGGTAGATAAAATTAGATAGCTTAAGCATGATTTAAATCTTTTTATGTTAAATAATTTGTAAAGATTACGTGTGAAGTTAATACACGTTGCCTTGATGCATAGTAAGTGCAAGGTGGTGCATTGCCCTCGCCCGGTGTCGTTGCCAAGTTTGCTATGTACTAACACATAAACGCAGGTCTATTACTCAATATTGCGTTAAAAACAGCTACTTAAATTACAAAATTTTAATTCTGTTATATAAAACTTCCTAATAGGTTCCTAATAAGTAGGTACAGTAAAATACTGTTCAATGTATGCCACTAGCGTAAGGTATCAAAATTAAATCAATTTGCCGCAACGTCTTAGCAATCATTCTCGAATTTCTATTAAATAACCAAACAGACCGCATAATCGTTATTGTAATTTCCTGTTATATATAAATTATAGCAATGAAATGGAATTCGTTAACAATTAGCGACCCTATATAGTTAAGTAAATTTTGGTAAGCAATCAAAATGCAAATGTCAGAACCAGGGAGACGGTGCGTGGCTCTTATCCTTTGACCCACATCTCCGCAAGGACGTGGCCTCGCGTCTACAAACAACCCCAGCTATCGTTACCTAAATACCATCTGTCAAAATTGTACTCTGTATATATAATTATTTTAATTACTCACGACTAATTACCGAGTTTGCGACCGTACATCGTATATGCTAATATGATTTTGTTTTAATATAATAAAAAATATGTAGATAATTAAGAACAAATCTAGCACAACCCTTTATCACTTAAAGTATAACATTGGTCAGAGTGAATAAAAAATTTAAAGAGTAAATTCTGACCTTAAAAGTCTTGTAAGAAGAAACCACATACGATGCTCCGTCTTCCAACTCCTCCAGCCTGTACTTCCGATCCCCATCCATCCCAAAAATGAATCTTGCTCCTCTCGGCAACTCCAATCTTTCGGATAATCTATCCAACAGCGCATCCATAGATACCAAATCCCTGCCCAGTTTAAAACGAAACTCTACTCCAGGGTGAAATGGATCACCATTTCTGTAAAACGTGACTCGTCTTGCTTTCCAGTAATTAAGATTTGCGTAGCGACTTGTGGGTTCGGGTCGAGTAGGGCGAGCTGTGGCTTCCGATCCTTCGGAGACATCATCAGGCCTGTGTGGAGGTGATGGTGGTCGGGAAGGACGCCAGTCGTTGGACTTCTCATCATCAGACGGTGGTTGAGGATCAGGTTCAGTAGCAGGAGGCGGATCGGGCGCAGGGGATGGCTCCGCGACCTGGGGACGAGGGCGTTGACGTGGTTTGGTTACGCGACGCGACATTCCGCTAGACCACTCGGCCGTCTACTGGACGCCGCGTTGCGCCTACTTAGTTTATCAACTGATAGATACTACGCATGTGATGGATAGATTTCATTCATGGAACCGATAAGTGGCTATTGGTGATGTTATTTTTACTATATGTGTTATATATATACATATTTAGATAAATGCATATTGTGTTAATGAAATATATTTAAAAATCGATTAAGTTTTATGACAAGCCCTATTGCATATTTATTGTGATTATTAGTTAATTGTCCAAAAAGAAATATTTAAGTGTACTGAACAAAGCAAAAATGTAGTAAGTACAGACTACATAAAATACTGAATAAATAGACATGTATTCTCAATTTATGCGAACATATTTTCTCAACTGAACTTATAGCAATTTAAAGTTTCTGTCATAATATAATATTTGGCCAGCGTTTATTCATTTAAGATCGTATAGATATGCTTAACGAGTTCAACCCTCAGTGTGACTAAGTAACTGTAGTCACGATTGCTGCAACATTATTAAATTTCGATACTTCTAAAGTACTTTATTTTATGAATCATGAAATAAACGTGAATAACCCAGACATCTAAAGGTGACGACTGCCTTTGGTAATTCACCATTATAACGATCAATATACTGAATAGGTAAGTAAAGATTAAGTTTGGCAAGTATATAATCTTTATTTTTATTACTTAGGTATATGTTTGATACCTATAGGAAACAGTTTTTAACAATTTCACTTGAAAATATTAATCTGGTCTGGCAATTTTAGGCTTAGCATAATTAAACTGAATACTAAGTGAGTTTTAAATATCAAAAATTAAGCAAAAGCAGTAAAAATCTTTATTAACTTCTATTTATTGATATTAAGATAGACTAAAAAATATATAAATTTTAACTTTGCTAGTTTATGTTTATAATTAAATAATAAAGTTAAATAAAAAGTTTTTGTTTTAATAATGAGCAGTAGCTTACCATCGCCGCAGAATTAGGCTCCTCCGTAGCCATCCCAAGTAAAACTACGAAATCACTGACACTGTTAAAAACTTCAAATAGTGTAGTAAATTCAAGCACAGATCGGAAATTGCCGCCAAAACTAAACCGTTCGTACTACATTTTCAGTATTTTTTGGATATCGCACATTATACCTGTATTTAAATGTAAAAGTAGCGGTGGGTTAATTGTTTGAATGATTAATAAAAAGTGTTAGAATAAAGGATTTTCCTTGAATCAGGAGTGTAGTCGTCCGGTTATGTTTTGAGAGCTGGATCGAGTGACCGTTCGTTGTGGTGGTAGCGTGGCTGGGTGGCGGCCACCGCCCTCGTGGGCGACGCGATGGAAAGGGCTGTAGGCTTGCTATTACCTACTTATTATAAAATAATCTTTAATATTTCGTTTTATTTGTTAATAGTTTTGTTTATAAGCAAGACTCTTCGCTCTAGTGTACTTAGCCAGCATCAGCCATGTAAATTTTTATATATTTTTTCGATGTTTAAATAGTTATTCTGCTATTCGGGGCCGAGACAAATCTAACAAACCAAACATCATAAAAATCTTGAGCTTTAAATGGTGTAACTAACCCTACTTTGCTTTATATAGGTACATATAGATACTTATAGCTCAAAATACTTGCGGTCTTCTTAAACTAGAATTATTCTTAAGATAGACCGTTTTAATGCCTTATGTATAATTGAAACCTGTAAAAACCTGTAAAGTGGCCGTGCCGTTGTTACGTGTATACCCGGCGTCAATCGGTCATAGTCATATACACAGCTAGTTTTTCTGTGGCGTGCTATATTTTTTCACCTTACCCCTGTTAACGGTTGTTTTGCGCTGTTTTTTATCGGTGCCATAATTATTAACGTATTTTTTCTTGAGAATTCATTTTGTATTCAGAATTACCAATAAACTTAAACAACAAAGAGGGTAGGTATTAAGTAGGTCAAATTAAATGAAAATTAAAATATCTTTTATTTTCACATAAATTCTTGGTGGAAAATCTAAATACGTAATTAATATCAGTCCAGTGAATAGAGACAAAAAGAGAGACTTCCTACTAGAAAGGCTGGGAAAGCCCATCAGGATGAGTAGAGACGCTGCTCCCCCAAACCTGCTCAAGTCCACCTCATGCAGATGCACAACTGGTTGTATGGGAGTGTGTGGCTGTAGAAATGCGAGACAACAGGAATGAAGTCATCGTCGACGACGAAGATGACGCCGATCTAGTAACTTCACTATTTGACGAAAATGAAAACCCCGACTTAATTAACTCACCCTCTACGAAACGAGCGAAGGCCTGTAAATTTGCTTTCTTTTCAGTTTCAGTCAATACTTCCGATTTTTGTATGATTATTACTTGCTTACCTGCCTTTAGCTTTTAGTTTGTTAGTAAATGAATCTTTAAAAAATGCGTTGTTCAACAACTGTGTTGGTCCCTCTCACCAGTCAGTATTCAAGTGAAATAGAATGCGTATTGCGCTGTAACAAGTAAAAAACTCAATTATGATTAGAATTACTGGAAAATTTGTATTAATGCTCTTAAATAAAATTAAGTAAATACGTATTTTAGCATTTTTCGAAATTCATCCCATAAGGGAGTAAAATAGGGGATGAAAGTTTGTATGAAACTACCTTTTTTGAGGTTTTTTTGTAGTTTTAAAGCGAGCGAAGCCGCGGGTGCTGCTAGTCTTATATATTTAAGAAATAAAGCTACAATTATTACCATTATTATCACATTAATTATATAACATGTTATAGTATAGCTAAAAAATATTTTAACTAAGTTACTAACATATTAATTATTAATATTATAATTTATAATCTTAGACATGCTTGTAGTACACAATACAGATATATATTTAATTTCTCATTCCACTTAGATTCCAATGTTCTTCTAGAGTTTAGTTAGTTTAGTTTTTTTGTTTCTACTTACTTATGTATTACCTAGTCTATTCATTATTTCTTATAAATTATATATTTTATAAAGGACGAATAATTATGTTTATTCGTCCTATTAAAGGATTCTTCTTTTCATTCCTTTAATAGGACGAATAGATATTCCGTTAATTTATTTATTTTAAAATATTTACACGAAATTATTAATTATAAATCGCATAGTAAAATTCTTACTTTGAATTATTCTAACAACAGATTAGCTTTTTACTTTTATTTTTTATATGAAACTGAGTTACTCTCGTAAGATTAATGTGAATATGTCGTTATAGAGGGCACGCGATGTACGTAGGTACTTAATAAATTTTATTTTTAGTGTGACTATTCTATGCTGAATTTGCTTGCTTGAAACTTTTTTATGAAATGTACTAAAAACTACTATATACTACTACAAAAATTATCAAACGACTCATTATTATTTAAAATGGATAAAAAATCGATGTATATCTATTATTAAAAATTTATTTGTGATATTTTATGTTTATATAAAAACACATTTGTAATCATTAACGATTACATGATTTGAACCTTATAATACCATAAATTTGTTTTGAAAGTGTAGGTAATAGTTGATTTTGTATTGATTACCAAAAAACTTTGTGTGTATTAAAATAACTAAAGATAAATGAAATGAGACCTTAAACTACGTCAGTTATTAAAATCAATGATTTATTATACCGATATGAGTATTAGTTGCAGTTTACGACACTGAATATCGTACAAAGAAAAGTTTTGAATATTGACATCAAATAATAATTATTAAATAATGTAAATTTATATTTTATATATATATATATATATATTTCTTAACAGTGTACAGACAGAAGTAGAAATAAAAAAATGTTTAATATTTATTATTTTATTTTTAACTGTGCATGTAAGTGCAAATTATGCATAGTACCTAGTAAGCAATTACACGGTAATTCTTCATATAATATAATAAATACTTGCTATGTGAGTGCCATACGCATTTGCATAAGAAATTACGTTCGTAATTGTACCTACCCTATTTTCTGTTTAAAGTGTTATAAAATAGATTAACAATAAATTTAATAATAGGTGCATATTATATAATTACATATTATGAGTAGAGTAATAAAAAATTACAGCGAAATTTCTTGGAACACGTAAATATCTCGGACAGATTAAATAAAGAAGTTTAAAAGCCACCTCTGATATTTTCTGAAAAGATATTTAAAAGGAATATAAGTAAAAATATACCGTCTTGGCTTTATAAAAAAGTTAAAATTTTCATTTTTACTTTATTACAATCGAAAAAATACATTAGTACGACAGCAGCTCTACGAATGTGCTACGCGCTCCGTAGCACTTTTGTAGCGTTTGTAATGTCGCGTTTCTTTAAGATAGTCTCTATTAATGTCAAGTCCGTATGTTTTTATGTCAATTATTATAAAAATAGTTAAAATAATTTAAAATCTCTTAAATTTTTTTAATATTTATAATAATAATAATACTCTTTATTGTACACCAAACAGAAAGTACATACAGACAGTAATTAAAAATAAAGAAAGATGCACAGTAGGCGGCCTTATCGCTTAAAGCGATCTCTTCCAAGCTACCAACTACCAGGTAAAGGAGAGTGTAAGAGAAATATTTATATTATAGGCAAAACAGTAGGGAACTGAAATTACTCTCAAACTAAAAGTAGAAGTTTTTACTTAATAATATATGTATGTACCTACTAAATGCCTATGTTAGGAATAAAGTAGCTCTCTAATAAAAAAAACAATTTTGATCTAGTACTTTAACGTCATTTTACATTTTTTAATACTACTACTTAGTGCTTAGTTAGTAAGTGGTAGCCTAAAAATGTTTTAAATTACAAATTTCAGTCAAATCAGTTAAGCCGTATTGATTTAGACACGTATTTCTTTTTGTTTCAATATAATGAAGTGCTACTTAGATACCTATTCGAAAAGAGCCAATAACGGAAGCAATAAAAAATCGTTTGAATAAAATTACGTACAAACTTAATACAACTTAATACTGTATTGCAAGGCAATAAGAACTATTTTAGCATATTAGTTATAAATTGTGGTGACATGTGGTGAGTGACAGTGTCATAATAATTGCGCATCCGTTTTTCATTGGCTAGACGGGCGCCGCCCATCTGTTGACACGCCCAGCATCGCGTTGCTATGCGACCTGAGTTGTTGATAAAAATAACAAGCATCTGTAAAAGGTTATTCTGTATATACTTGCCTATAATATATTATTTTTAATATTATGTCTACTAGATTTCATGAATTCGATAATATTTTATAAATTAAAGATACATTTTAAAAATTCATTCATATCAATATTAACCTGTGTGACTATAATTGCTATTTTTTGTGATGCCACTAAACTTCCTTATGAAGGACCCTGAGTTTAAGAGAGGAAAGGTTTTTTCCAGTGTAGGTACGCATATTTGTTAAATAATGTTATGCCTAGGTACGTACTATCAATAAATAAAATTGATTTTTACTACTTTTATGTACAGAAACAATTTGTTTTTAAATGTTTGTATTTATAAATGTTTAGTATTTATTGTATTAGAAATATAAATATGCGACAATACTTAAAAAGCTTCCGAGGAATTGAACGCATAGGCAGTTCATATACCTACTAAGTCCATGCAAATTTACCTCGCTATAATAATAATCGTTTGAAATAAAAAAAATTGAATATAATCCTTGAAGTATAAGTAAGTATACATAGCAATTACCTATTACGGTTGATATTTAATTCTACAGATTCTGTAAACCTAATCGGACAAGTATATCTATACCAGTATTGACAAATCTATATATACCAGTAGGTACATACCTATGTGTAATAAAATTCTGAGTCGAATCTGTACATTAAATATTTTTTGGAAAATCTTATTGAAATAGTCATTATTATCGATACAGAAGTCAAATCCATAGTTTTTAGAATTTTTGTCTGTCTGTCTGGGAACGCATCACTAGATAACCTCTGGCCAGATTTTGATGAAAATTCGTATGATGATAGTGATGGATAGGTACAATAGTATATATAAGAGTAGTAAAGAGGAAGGGTTGTCACGGTTGACGTTCAATATTCAAAATATATATTTTTCTATTCATTTATATCATGTGCCAACACTACCCCTTAAACGAATATAAAAATATCATATTCGCAACTTACACCTACCACTTATATCTTTAAGTTTTAAATAATTTAGATATAAGTTTTTTATGCTTCACAATACATAAGGGCTTTGTAAAATCATCAGCTAACATATCTTCAGTACATAGATAATCTAATTTAACTATCTTCTTATCAACCAATTCTCTAATAAAATGGTATCTGATATCGATATGCTTTGTGCTAGAATGTGATATAGCATTAGAACATAATTTCTGAGCAGACTGGTTGTCATTATATAAAGTTATTTTACAGAGCTTACCAGTACACTCATTAATAAACGCTCGTAAAAACAAAGCTTCTTTACAAGAATCAGAAACCGCCATGTACTCAGCCTCAGTGCTCGAGAGCGCGACAGTGCGCTGCTTACGGCTTTCCCAGGATACTATTGATTTACCAATACAGAATACATACCCTGTGTAGGATCTCCGATCCAATTGGTCTCCGCCCCAATCAGCATCGGCAAAACCTAAAATTTCAAGATTATGTTTTTCAAAGATTAGCGAGTATTCTGAGGTGCCTTTCAAGTACCTTAAAACCCCTTTCGCAGCTTTGACATGACTCTCACCATGGCAATCATTGAATTGGCTCAAGTAGCTGACACTGTGAGCGATATCGGGTCTGGTACATACCGCTAAATACATTATGCAACCAATTAAACTCCTATAATCAAAGTTGCAATTACTAATATTTCCCTCTCTTTGCAACTTTAATCCTACTTCCATAGGAGTTTTTACTTCCTTACAATCCGCCATTTTAAACTTTGTCAATATCTTCTTTATATAGCTGGATTGATTGAGAGTATAGCTACCGTTAGGTAATGTAGTAATTTTCATACCTAAGAATTGATGTGCCAGTCCTAAGTCCTTCATCTCAAATTGTTTCATCAACTTTTCTTTAATGAGCTTTCCTTTCTGAGATGTCTTAGATGAAAATAACAATATATCATCAACATAAATAGCTATATACAAAATTTCTTTACTATCGTTATATATATACACGCATGGTTCTGAAAAAAATCTCTTAAAGTGTAATTTCTTAATTAAAACATCATTAATTCTCTCATACCAAGCCTTAGCTGATTGTTTTAATCCATATATTGCCTTGTTAAGCTTATAAACCTTATTCTTATTATTATCAACAACAAAACCTTCCGGTTGTTCCATGTACACATTTTCCTTTAAAATCCCATTTAAAAATGCTGTTTTAACGTCCAAGTGCTCAATCAACATATCGTACTGAGCAGCTAGTGCTAGCAAAATTCTGATAGTTGAGTATCGGACGACAGGAGAAAATGTTTCGTGATAATCTATCCCATATTTTTGAGTAAAGCCTTTTGCCACCAAGCGAGCTTTAAGATATATGATATTTTAAGATATATATGATACTTTAAGATCTCTCCATCAACCCCTCTCTTCTTGCAAAAAATCCATTTGCATTTTACAGGCTTATGGCCTGGAGGAAGATCTACTAAAGTCCAACATTTGTTTGTGATGAAAGAATCATACTCATCTTTTATCGCTTATTTCCAATGCTGTGAATCACTGCATCTCAGTGCTTCCTCCACGTTAACAGGTAAGTCCTCCTCATGCATATCTGTTAATCCAGCGAACTCATATGATTGAGCTTCTTCAAATGACAGCTCCCTAGAGTCCTCAGAGTCAATGCTTGATAAACCTGGAACATAAGTGGGGTCGGCCGAATCATCTAAGGCAACGAAATCTTCTGTTTCATCTAGATCAAGCATAGTTTGCCTGCAAGGATTTATTTGGCCAACATTATGACATATAGACTCATCATTTACTGATGCATTTGACTGTGGAGATAACTGAATAGTTTTTGTAGGTAATTGTACTGAATTCGGACTTAGAGTACTATCTACAAAAATCTGTGAACTAGTTGAGTCTAAACCTAATGAAGTATCTTTATTTTTATTAACTTTACAACTATCACTATATGTTACATTTTTATTTACAAATTGGTTCTCCATGAACGTCACATGCCTCGCTTTAATGCACTTCTTTGGACAAAAAGGATCTATGAGCCTATAGCCTTTGCTATCATCACAATATCCTACAAAAATATATCTTTTGCTCCTAGGGTCCAATTTTCTAGCATTCTCAACGATGGCATATGCTACACAACCAAAAACTCGTAAATGTTCAATGTTCACATTTTTATTCGTCCATTTTTCTTCCGGTGTTACTCCCTTTATTGCCTTAGTAGGGGAACGGTTCTTCAAGTATACAGCCGTGTTAGCAGCTTCAGCCCAGTACCGTTTCTCTAAACCAGCGTCCTGGAGCATGCAGCGGGTCTTATCCATTATCGTCCTATTTGCCCTCTCTGCAACACCATTTTGTTGACTACAGTGTGGAATTGTAGTTTGATGCTTAATTCCATTTTCTTTTAAATAGGCCTGAAAATTTACAGAATTAAATTCTCCGCCATTGTCACTTCTAAAAACCTTTATTTTCCTACTTACTTCATTCTCTACCATAGTTTTAAATAATTTAAATTTTTCAAATACTTGACTTTTTCTTTGAAGAAAGTAAATAAATGTTTTTCTTGTGAAGTCATCGATAAATGTTACAAAGTAACGTGCTCCACTCCAAGAAGGTGACTGCATAGGACCACACACATCTGCGTGTACCAGTCCTAGAATTTCGGAAGCCCTACTTTTACTTTTCTTTGGAAAAGGTAGCCTTGTCTGTTTACCTTCGAGACAAGCAGTACAAGGAATGAAAGTAGTATTTTTATAATTCATACCTGATACAATACCATTTTTCATTAAATTCATGCTCCGTGCATTCAGATGAGTGAGCCGCTTATGCCACAGTTCCTGTGATGCTGAATTCTGCACAATCGCCAGTCTAGAATCCTTGCTCTCATCTGAAAACACCGTACGCTCGCTCCCCTCACGGACTGAGTTCATAGCAATCCCTGATTCTTGTTTTTTACTGTATTTCCTATTATACATATTTACAGTTTTAATAATGTCGAGTTCATAGACACCATTTCTACAAGTACCAGTAGCTATAACCTCCTTATCGTGCATAATTTTACAACCTAAATGACTAAAAATAACATAATAACCTTTCCTACCTAACTCACTTACTGATAATAAATTTACACTAAGTTCAGGTATAAAATATACATTATTTATAGTTTTAGTACCATTTACTAATTGTACCTTTACTCTACCCCGACCTTCTGTTGTTAATTTGTCCCCATTAGCTACATTTACCTCAAGTGACTTTACATCCTGATAATCATACATTAGATCTTTATTATTACACATATGATGAGTAGCCCCAGAGTCGATACACCACATATCACTGTGAAGATTCACACGTAATGCAGACAGTAACGACGCCTCAGGATTCTGCTTCCCAGTAGATTCTTGTACAGAATTATTTTTGTACACTTTCCTTTTACTGGTACAGTCCTTCTTCATATGTCCAGGTTTTTTACACTTGAAGCACACGACCTTTGAGCTCTTTTCTTTTCTAGTAGCTAATGCGTTGACCCCATCTTGACTCTTGTCATCTCGCCTCTGTTGCTCCTGCAGTAACTTTGACTTGACCACCTCACTTGTGAGTTTCATATTAGAATTTTCTAAAGCCATTATCATGGGATCAAAGTCCTCCGTCAAACCACTGAGCATAATTACAGCTAGAAATTCATCGTCAAGTGCGGATCCAATATCTGATAGTTGTTGCCCAAGCTCCGTAATTTTTAATAAGTAGCTTTGCATACCTTCCGTCTCGCACAGTTTCGTACCAAATAGCGACCTCAGTAATCCCAGTCGTCTGCATAGTCCCTTATCCTCGTAAGCACGCTCGAGATTATGCCAGGCTTCATAAGGACTCTTCGCATTGCGTACATGAGCCAACGCTGATGGACCGACGGACAAACAAATTTTTGCTAACGCCTTTTGTTTTTTCTTCTCGTCTTTTTCATCTTCGTTCATTACGCAATCGAAAAGATCTTCATGCATTAAAATCATTTTCAGCGTAAACTTCCAATGATTATAATCTTCTAAGCCCTTTAGTTTTTCGACGGGAATATTATATGACAATGCCGACGCCATGTTTTATATTTTTATTTATGTTTTATATTTTTATTTATGTTTTATGTTTTATACTTTATTATATATATATTTTATATGTAAAATTTAAATGCAAATACTATAAATATACTGAAAATATGCGAATATACGAAATTATTTTAACTTTAATCAACGGTCTGGGCCCATAACCTGATGGATCGGTACAATAGTATATATAAGAATAGTAAAGAGGAAGGCATAGTGTATATTGCTACATATATAAAAGGAGGAAGGGTTGTCACGGTTGACGTTCAATATTCAAAATATATATTTTTCTATTCATTTATATCATGTGCCAACAGATAGCTGGGTATCCGGGTCAACACATAGGATACTTTTTACTACAAAAAAAGTCTCATCTCTAAAAAAAGTATACTAAACGTTAAAACGTCACTAATAAATATTACGAAAATAAAATCGTAATTCGTAACACTGACACACTTTCAATACTTCGTTCCAACCTGCGGGTAAGCGTAAGTGACCGGTCTTTCATGTCAGTATTTAGGTCAGCATTCAATTGTCCTTGGAGTTAATATTTATTTGTTTTCTTTTTTTTATATTCTGCCTTGGGCTAATTAGTATAAGTTTGATAACTTGTTTACAGTTTAAATGGCAAGTACCTAAGACTTATAGGTACCTACTGATAAATAAATAATAAAGGCCCATGGCAAGTAAATACGAAACTTTATTAACTGAGAAATAATGCTTATTAAGTCCTGCTCTGTTAAGTTTACAACAATCCTTAAAGTAAGCTTTTTATTTGTATCTATGTAATATTACTGTTGAAATAAGACTTAGTTATATTCACAATTCAGACTATCGCCCGTACCTACCTACCAACTACCTATAATAAGAGTTCTATCACATTCATTCGAGCTTTCTCGCATGCGGCATGTTGTATGAATAAGTAGATATTAAGTAAAAATTATAACCGCTGTGGTTGTTTCTAATACAACTCAAACTCACGCACTTATTCGAAAAATCAATGTACAAAATTGTTTCACAAAGTTGTCCTCAAAAAATCCTCCGTGATATTTTAGTACAATATGTAGGAATTATTGTAATTATTATATACCTACTTTCATCGTTTATTTAATTAAGTATGAAATGCAAAATATAAGGCATAAAAAACTAATTGCATAGATATGTGTATAATAAGCAACCTACTTGCCTAGATCTCGTTCTAGAGTCGTCACGTTTTGCTTCGCGTGTACTTATATTGTCAGAACTTTTATTGATGCTATAAATATAATATAACTGAATTAATATAATATGTTACTTTAATAGATATACCTTTTATTACAATATAATTACCTTAATTATTTTATATTAGTTTTTGCCCGCAGCTCCGTCCGCGTGTTGCGATAGTTAAATTAATAACATATTATTATTCTCATCTAAATCTAGATATTCGGCAGTTCTTATAAGTTGGTTAGGCTCTACAATTTCCATCTCTTAACAATTAGATGGACATAAATTTATCCCACTCCAAAGGAGAAAAAAATTAAGATTTAAAAAAAAGTATTTATTATAAAAAAAATATAGGAATAATTATTTAAAAACTTTTTTTTAAGTAATATATCTAAAGAATTGTGTTATCAAAATGAGTAAAGTCATAATTTAAGTTAATCATAAATTCTTTACGTTTAAATGAGGACGCATAAAAATGTTCGTGACGAAATATACGTGCGGCTGCAACAATGTTAATGGTTTAAGTACTTAGTTAAAGTTAGTACTTAAATGTTACGTTTGTTAAAAAAATAATTATATCTCATAACTTAAAATATAAGACATTTCTTATTACACTTTTATTATAGCTTTAATTTGTAAGTAAAAAATCATTTTCGTTGTTGTAGGTGTTTAAACGAAATGCGAGTAGGTGCTTTTATTTTTCACTAGCGACTCACCCTCGCTTTGCTTGGGTTCGTCCCTAGGTTGCTTTCCCTTACAAACTTTCATCCCCATTTCACTCCCTTAAAGGATGATTTCCGATATAAAAAAATCCTATATCCTTCCCAGGGGTTCAAACTATCTTCTTACCAAATTTCATCTAAATCGGTTCAGTAGTTTCGGAGCCTACTTTTTTTTTTTTTTTTAATTGTATTCTGAATTAGTGCTTGACTGCGTTCCACCTGATGGTAAGTGGTAACGCAGTCGTAGATGGTAAGTCACACTAATTCAGTAGCCACCTATTCACTCTTGCCTTGAAGACACCCATGTTGTACTCGGACGGAAACACCGACGCCGGCAGGTTGTTCCAATCCTTAGCCGCACGTATAATGAATGACGTAGCGAAACGTTTCGTCCGGACGGGTGGAATGTCCACGACATAAGGATGGAGACCAGCCGTTCGTCGGGTTGTCCGATGGTAGAAAGGAGATGGAGGAATCAAGCCGTGTAGTTCCTGCGCACACTCTCCGAAATGTAACCTATAGAATACACAAAGGCTGGCAACCCTACGTCGGTGATCGAGGCTTTGTAAGTTAGCTTTTACCAGCGTAGGGTCACCAATAAGCCTGAGGGCACGCCTCTCAATTGAGTCTAAGGCTGACAGATGGCACTTCGCAGCACCAGCCCAAATGTGACTACAGTATTCCACACACGACCGGACTTGAGCTTTATATAAAACAAGAAGCTGTCCCGGTGTGAAATACTGTCGGACCTTTGCTAGTATGCCAACTTTCCTCGCTGCGATATTAGCCCTAGACTCAATGAACCGCCCGTAGTTCATATTGGGGCGAATGTCCATGCCCAACAACTGCAGACGGTCAGTGTATTCCAGAGGCACATTCCGGAAAGTAGGGGTCAAGGTAAAAGGACTCCGTTTTGATGTGAACAGGCACGCCTGTGTTTTGGTGGCGTTGATACTCACAAGATTGGCATCACCCCAAGTGGAGACTGTCCTGAGTGTGAGATTCAACCGCTCTACCATGGCCTCTCTTTCGGACTGAATTTGATCTCTACTGGCCCGAGGATTCGGCAGGTATCTCTCTACAATAGTGCTGTCGTCTGCGTACCCATAGATACCGGGTATAAGCAGATCGTTGATATGCAGCAGGAACAAGGTTGCAGAGAGAACAGACCCCTGAGGAACTCCTGAGTTGGTCTTTAAGGGTTGTGATGAACAACCCTCAACCACAACTCTGAGTGATCGGTCGCTCAGGAAGTCTTTAATCCAGCGGATCAGGCCAGGAGATATGCCATAGGCTGCAAGCTTGCTTATAAGGCTATCGTGCCAGACCCTATCAAAGGCCTTTGAGACATCGAGGGAGACGGCAATCGCCTCCCCGCTTCGCTCAAGAGCTTCGCCAAAGATGTGATTGGCACACACTAGAAGGTCCCCAGTTGACCGGTTCCGGCGAAACCCATATTGTCGATCACTGAGGAGGTCGTTTTGTTCTAGGTATGCCATAAGACGTGTGTTCAATACACGCTCCATAATCTTGCAGAGTATGGAGGTGATTGAGATTGGACGATAATTGGTAGGGTCAGCACGGCTTCCTTTCTTGGGCACTGGTTGCACGTTGGCAAGCTTCCAGGATTTAGGTACTATTCCAGTCTTAAGAGAAAGGCGGTACAGACGTGTCAGTATCGGAGACAACTCGGGAGCACAAGTTTTAAGCACTATCGCTGGTATACCATCAGGACCACTGGCTTTATTCACATCTAGACTACACAATACTCTCTTTACCTCCTTATTAGTTATGCAGATTTCAGGCATTGAAATCCCGCAGTGAGGTAGATGTGGTGGAATGGCATTGCCAGAGTCTAGACATGAATTTTGGGCAAAAAGAGAGGCAAGCAAAGTCGCCTTTTCCTCCGCCGTATGAGCTAGGGATCCGTCAGATTTTACCAGCGGTGGCAGTGAGGGCCGAGAGAAGTTCGTCTCGACCGCTATTCAGTACAAACAAGCAAATCTTTCCTCTATATTATTAGTATAGATTTAGATATTTTGAACATCCACAAAATTAGAGAGATGCTATGTGGTAGGTACTCTAGATTCAAATATATTGTTATAATGGTTTTGAATAATGAAATGTGGCGTAATGGCTAAAGTGTACGGTTATGCATGCACATATGGAGGTCCTGGGTTCGAGTCAGCCAAGTTTAGATAGCCTTTCTGTTAAGAAAGTCCCAGTGACAGCTGGGAATTTGGCGGTGCTTCACCACCGTCCCCGGTCCCTCCAAGAGCACGTAAAGCCATCGGTCCTGTGACTGATGTCTCAACAGTCGTGGTAAATCATAGGCCCATCGGAGTTTGAGTGTGAAAATATTATAGAGTGCATGTTGTTTTAAATAAAACTATCTTTTCGGATTTTGTCGCGGATTTATTTGGATTTTTGTTTCCCGACGTTTCGAATGCTTTACAGCATCCATGGTCACGGGAGAGACTGAGGTGTTACATGTCTTGAATGTATAGTTGTTACAGACAGCCTACCCACAATTAACAAAATGATTGTGGGATTGTGGGTAGGCTGTCTGTAACAACTATACATTCAAGACATGTAACACCTCAGTCTCTCCCGTGACCATGGATGCTGTAAAGCATTCGAAACGTCGGGAAACAAAAATCCAAATAAATCCGCGACAAAATCCGAAAAGATAGTTTTATTTAAAATGTCAAATATTCGCGTAAATCTAAGAAAGTATTAGTGCATGTTGTGTCTGCGCGAACAATTTTGCACTATAATATCTCCTGCGCAAATTGGTCAGAAGGACATCACTAATTTAGTAAGCAAAGTAAGTCTTAAAAAAAGAAAGTATTAAAAGACCAAAAATATTTTCCACATTTTATTTAAATCTAAAAGGTTAAAAAACATACAAAAATCAATAAAATTTAACTTTCAACTAAAATTTCTTTATGCTTCTTTTTCTTCGTCTTAGGAACTTCAACAATATCATTACAATCATCATTAATTTCCACATTCTCGTGATGTTTAGATTTCTTTTTTTTCTTTTTCTTTACATTCGCTCCATTTTCTATAGTATCTAAATAGTCATCTTTCATTTCTGACATGTTATCATTTTTTAATTCTGCATTAGTATTCTCAGAATATTCTTCATCGTCTTTCCTCTTCCTCTTTTTCTTTTTCTCTTTCTTTGGTTGATCAATTCGATCATCAATGACATCTGCGTCTATATTGTTTTCTTCATTATTTAAATAATGATCTTTATCTTTTTTCTTTTTCTTCTTACTTTTCTGTAACTCTTCATTGCTGGTTATATCTACTATATCATTAACATCATCACCAATTTCCGACATTGGTTCATTAGTTTTATCTTTTTTTCGCTTTTTCTTCTTTTTTATACTGCTGTTCTCATCTAAAATTTCTTCAGTTTTCATTTCATTATTATTTGATGGTTCTTCAGTACTATTAGTTAGATCTATCGAGCTCTTCTTATTCTTCTTTTTATGTTTTAGATTCATTTCTTGTTCTTGTTGCTTAGATAATTCATCAACGGATGGTTCAACGGCGTTTGTTTCTTGAACATGAATTGCATCAGTTAAATTCATTTGATTTTTCTTTTTATGCTTCTGTTTCATTTCTTTTCCTTCTTGGTTGCCTGTTTCATTGTTTTCTTCGCCATTTTTAGTGTTAGGTCCAACATTATTTCCAGTGTTTTCGACATGAGATTCTCGAGGCTCTCTATCTAATACGGCCAAAAAGAAACCTGTAGTGAAATCGGAATCGGGTTTGGCATAAAGACATCTATTTCCCATACTTCCATACATTCCAGAACCGAAATTGTTCCATTGGCCTTTTAACAGTTCTTTTACGTCTTGTACCCGCCATTTTGCCCTTGAAGTTTTGACAACGTTTGTAATCACTCGTTCATTCTCTTCGGGGAACAGAGAACAAGTGCTGTAAACTATGCGTTTGGCATTTGGGAACGAATTCATTGCGTGTTTCAGGAATTTTTCTTGAAGGGAAGTTAATTTTGCAAGTCTTATGTCTTCAATATATTTGTGAACACTGAGCTCCATACCTAGACAAAAAAAAATAGATTAATAAATACCCATACACGTAAGTATTAAGTCAGTTTAATATTCAAATAGCACTCAACTAGTTTACATATTAGATCTCGACTCGTGAATTTGTAAATATTTTGTAAAAAATGGCTGAACTATAACGGTTTTTAGTTAAAAAAACTGTTTTTGTATGCTTACATGGCTAATGCAGGCTTAATCTTAAGAGATACATCAAAACAATATATTTACTAAAAATTGTAGGTCTTAAGACGGCTTTTAGAAAAGTCGGTGAAAGCATGTATCTATCTCCTAAGGTACACTCACTATAACTATTTTATCTATTTAAAACGTACCTATTACTATTTATTGTAAGTCAATAGTAATAACAAAAAAATACGTGTGCGTGTACTTATGTACGCACGTAAGAAGTTATACTTCTTTGGCGTAACATAACAAAAATAGCTGAAGATTTCATCCCGTATGTCACAACTCTCTGTTTCTAAAATGCAGCTAACTTCATCATGTCGCTTTTTGGCTGTCGGTGTGTGCGCGCATTGTAAAAATTTAATTCTCATCATTTTTGCAAACGTGCCAAAAGAAGTATAACTTCAATAAGCATATATTTAAATTCTAACTATACACTACTGCTATTGAATTTTTAATTATTATATATAATACTCATAGTTTATGAAAATTTATTCATATCTCACCGGATCCTGAGCAACTTGGGTCTAGAATGATGTATTCGACATCATCATAATCGCCCCTTTTTATCTCTAAGGAGTCCTTATGAATTGTTTCAACACATTTCGATGCGGTTTTCTCTACAAAGTCACAGAGTGTTTGATATCGTTGTTCATTTCTTTCCACCGCATATATCATTCCCTGTTAATGAAATATAGTATTAGTTTTGTACCAAAATCAATAATCATACGACTCATGTACATTAATTATACAAAAAATATCTATTGAACTACAAAAATAAAATACAAGTAACTTTTAAAATTACTTTAAATTTCACCTTTAACGGTGGAGATTTTTTGAAATGTATATAGTTATGCTCCGACTAAATGCTCATGATAACATTATGTATAATATGGGAATATAAGGAATACTAAAAAAAAGGTGTAAAGTCCATGTACAAGTGTACATATTATAATGTGTATGTTTAGTCACCTGATTCTTTAAATAAGCAGCGAGTTGTGTCGTCTTCATGCCCGGCGCTGCACACATATCCAACACGACACTACCCGGAGGAGGAGCTAGTAAATGTACTGCCAATGCCGTTGCCTGAAGAATAAGTATTGAAATATATATTTTTTTAACAATAAAATTATTGTTATGAAATTCATAAAACATAGTGTGTATACCTAACTCCATTCACTATTGAATAAAACCTAATCCAACAAATTCAAATAAGTTCTGAAACTACTGAACCGATTTAGATGAAATTTAGTAAGAAGACAGTTTGAGACCCTGGGAAGGATATACAATAGTTTTTATCCCGGAAATCATGCCTTAAGAGGGTGAAAGTGGGAATAATAAATTTGTATGAGGAAGCAACCTACGGACGAATCTGAGCAAAACGAGGGCGAGTCGCTAGTTTACAATAACTTGGTCAGATTATTTCTATGGACAATATGTATGTAAACATACATAAATTTTTGTTATGATAAAGACAAAGCCTAAATGTTGGGAACAGTATAAATTCAAATATAAAACATACCTATCGCAATCATGAGTATATGCCGAAAATTGTATATACATTCAATTCTAAAAAAATTATTAAAAAACATACCTTATCTTGTAAAATGATCTGGTTTTCCAAATACAAGTCGTGTTCATGTAATTTGGTTCCAGGCGCGAAAACAAACATTGTCTTAACATGATAGTCTTGAGTAAAATCATATTCTGATAAAGTTTGGATTTGTTGAAGGTAGTCATTGTAAGAGCCTGATGTACATCTAATAAATTTATATCCATCATCTTGGAAAGCTCTAATGGCATCTGATGTAGTTAGTAAGTTTGTGTTGATCCGAACATAGCGGGGTCTGCGGACTGTTATACAATATTAGCCAAGAAACATCAACAAACAACATCAAAAACGAACAACTCAATAATCTTCATAAATTACTCAATAAATAAATAATAAATAAATATGTCGGGACATTAACACACAGCACCATATAGTTGCAATGTAAGCTTGTGTTATGGATACCAGATAGTTTATACACTACAGATATATAACTTTAAATACATACATATTATAAATATAAACACCCATGACTGAAGTACAAACATTCATGCTCATCACACAAATGAATGCCCCCAGCGGGATTCAAACCCTCAACAGCTGGCATAGCAAGTAGGCTCACTACACACTGAGCCAAGCGTGTCGTTATTGTTGAATATTGCATAATTTGATATGGAATATATTCTTGTATGGTTTCATCTTCTATTATGTATCAATAACAGAGTAGTATTATTATATTTTGTCAAAAATTACACATGGAATTATCAAAATTATGCCTTAGGTGGGCTTTATGTTCTTTTGAAAAACAATTTAAATTTCATGATAACAAATACTATATACTTATCATAATGATTTTATTAGATCGATAAATAAGATTTAGTTCATCATTAATGAATGTGATATACATTTTGCTATAAAAATTAATAAGATTTTTAAACCTTTTCTTTCTAGTGAAAATTCCAGTAGAACGCAAAAGATATAAAAAATATATAAAATATATAAGTCAATTTATATAATAAAAGAATTAATTAAACTTAGATGTAAGTCACATCTTTTAAAACTATTAATGTACAAATTTAAAACATATAACTTTATTGTGTTACACTGAACACATTTGTGTTAAAATATATGTATTTGAATAAATAAAAGATTAATATCTGGTAGCAATGTTTTTATTTTTAAGTTTGTATTAAAACAACATATTTGGTCATAATACTGGATAATGTGGAACAGGAATGTATAAACAAATAAATATAAAATTTAATCTTGTTTTAAGTTTAATGAAGTTTTTTCTGCTTCAGTTGGAGGTTTGTATGAGTGTTGATCTATTTCATTGCCATCATCATCATACTCTTTTTCATGATATGCCTTATATGCATACAAGCATATTATAACATTAACTACTACTACAGCAGCCACAACTGACCAACAGTTTCTTATGAATGGTTCAACAGGATAGTAATCTGTGAGTATATGTCTTACACCAAAAAATGCAACAAATGGCAATGTAAACATAGCCACACTATATAAAAATAGATTTGCCAATGCCAAAGCAGCCAACTTGGTTTCTTTGGGTATTAGTGGACCATCTGAGTTGTCTGCCATTATGAATATTTATCGTGGAATTATATCTGTAAAAGAAAAATATATATTACCTTTAAATGACATGTCATCTTGTAGATCACTTGTAAATTTTTCGAACTGCTCTTTATAAGACAATATTGTTTGTTCAGGTTTGCTTTTCCCGGGAAGAGCTTTTTTCCCAAAAAGCAGTTCTGCTGTGAGAACTTTAGCAAGCCAAGGGTCTAAACGTGATTCATTCACCAAAATGCCACAACCGTCAAAAATCTTTTCAATATCTGCAGCATGTTTTATTGTCTCTGTTATAAGTGCATAAAGCACATTCGTTCTCTGCAAATATGTAAAGTGTAATTTTTATTTTACTTTGATTCATACCTAAGTAACCTAAAGGACGATTTCCTTTGGTAAAGTACGTGAATTAATACTCACAAAATGCCGTAGTTTCTCGTCGTACAGTAATGTTTTGACGCTACCACCCTCTGTTGAGACTTTCTTAACAATATTTGCAGCTATTTTAAAATGTCTCGGAACCTTTATAGAATGCTCAAACATTTTATTTATGCAAAAAACATTACAGTCGACATTGATTTCGAATTTCGATCTATATCACGAGACAAGTGTCACTTTGATTTTTAAATATGACGTTTGATATCAACATCAATAATTCTAGGTTAAAATACATTCAAATTAAAGAATATTTAAGAACTATATATTTACAAAAAATATTTTTTTAAATAAAGTCAAGCTAAATTAATTTAAATATATAGTTGCAAATTTTATATATTTTTTAAAATACGAACATATATTTGACATGACTTTGAAATGAATAATTTGATATCAGATTCTGTGACAGAGGAAGATTTCTTAAAAGGAGGGCACCACACGTATAGCCTATTAACATTCAGTCTAAGGTTAAAGCAATTTACATAGTGTGATATCTCTTTTATACCTGGTTTTTTGCTTCTATTATATATTGCACAGGTAGTGCAATATATTGCATTATCTGGAAGTTGGACCAGCTGAAGGAAGAATTAAGAAGGAGAGGTGCATCCTGCAGTGCTCCTGACTGACTGATAGATCAACAAACAGCCCAAACTACTGGTGGTAGAAACGTGAAATTTGAGGACCTTTGCCTTATATTATGTAGGTATCCTTTAATAAAGGATTTTTTGAAATTCTTCCCCTCAGTGGATAAAATAGGGGATTAAAGATTGTATGAAACTCTGTCATTCTTAATGTGAAATCCGTGTTAATATTAAAAATATGAAAGTTTGGGAGTATGGCTGTTTGTTACTTTTTCACACCAGAACGGCTGAACGGATCTGGATGAAATTTATATATTGTCTGGAATAACACATAGGCTACCTTTTATCCTGGAAAATGTACGGTTTCCATGGGCAAGGTGCTTTAGTTTTCGCTAGTATTTAATAATTCGTTTTTTTTTAAATTCATCCCTTAAAGGGATTAAAGGGGGTAATAAAGTTTATGTGGGCAAGGAATTATTTATGATCAGAATCACTTGAAGCTTAGTATTAATGCTCTTCAATACAATTGAATAAATACGTGTTTTAGTCTTTATCGAAATTCAATCCCATAAGGGAGTAAAGTTGGGGATGAAAGTTTGTATGAAACTCTGTATTTTTACATATTATTAATATGTAAAAAAGTACAAAAAAAAAACACCTGTAGACGATTTAAGAGTTTTAAAATGACATTCTTTGAAAAGTTATGTTTTTTTATAATTTTAGTATTCAGTGACAAATGAGCAGACAACTCACCTGATGGAAAGCGATACCTGTCGCCCATAACACCTACGGTTCATGCATTTACGTTTTATGTTACAAAAATGCAGAACCGCAGGTGCGTTGTCACTGTGAGGACTAAGATGATATGCCTCTTGCCTGTGATTGAGCTAGTTACCTTATCCACCGGAACACATCAATGTAATCATTGTTACTTGGCGAGAGAAATAGACAAGGGGGTGGTACCCATCCAGTTGGACCCTTCAGGCTTGACAGATTCCTACCACCGGTAAAACAATGTCCACATAGCCTTTAATATAAAGATTATGATTTCGTCAATTTTCGCAGTCTTATTGCTTTATCCCACAATTTCTTCAGTTTTGTCTTTTGGGAACAAAAGATATATCTATTTTCATATAATAGGCCCATAGTGATCGCGACATCTGGTGGGAGAAAAAGGGAAAAGTCTTCCTCAATACATCTTGTTTGTTAAATAGTTACCAGGCATAAACAATTCATTCAACTTTTTTCATATTATGTACCTGCCGTAGATTGTTGCACGTAATCTTTAATCTCTATTTAGTATTTCCCAGTTTATAACTATACTCTTTGGTATTTACCATTTCTCTGAAACATATTTGAGTGATTTTATTGGGTTCGTGTTGCATTATGAATTATGTAAACATTTTATACAAAGGTAATGAAAGAAATTGTATTTACGATATTTTAATCGATGGTGTTTGTGTAATATCATTGACAGTTTCTTTTCGAATGGCGATTTGCCCCCTAATCAAAATACCAGGAAATGCTATGATTCAACATCGCGGTGTTATTATCAGTGACTAAATTTAATATATTTTTTTCAGTTAAAAATACATAGAGTGTTCCTATGTAAACTGATTATCAGTGAAAGGTTTAAGATGTTGTGTGCCCCTATTGTATTTATGTAAACTGTTAAAAAATACCAAAACAATGGTTCCTGTGCCAAGTTGCCCCTACACATGGGATTATTGGACGGCCGAGCCATCTGATTATGTGGAGCTCACATGCTTGATGCCAAATTCTATATACCTCCCCCTAACAGTTAGTTGGGATGCTAATCTTCAAGATGTTAAGGAGGTTAGTATTGGTAAAGATATCTCAGCATGAGTCATGTTGCATGTCAACACAATGTTTCCCTCGTCTAAAGAACTAGGTCAAACTATTGAGTAATGTGTTTACAGATAAGTTAACTTTTAAGTTTTAGAAAGTAGATCATAATGCTTACAGTTTTTTGAAGAAAGACATTCCCTAAATTTTATTATACTATTATATTTTTTGATTATTAATCAATATTTATTAATGTTAATAATTATACAGCAGAAATAAAATTGGGGTTACTAATAAAATTGGGTCTTACTAATAAAATTAATGATATTGTTTGAATTGGAAACATCCTTATTGACTGTATTTGCAACTATTATGCAGCCACAAATGATATTCTCTGAATTTTTCCCATAAATAAAGGAAACTGTTATAAATTAAAAATAACCTACTTTTTATAAATATGTTTGTAATATACTGTATAATAGTTTATAATATTTAGTTTAAACTTCATCACAAAATGAAATACAATCTCTCATTGTGTAATAACATAAAAAAATTGTAGGAGCTATGGGAGCTGGCTGCAAAGCAGCCGTTATTTGGGATGCTGCATGAAATGACGGGCTATGTGTTCAAATTTATTAATTCATTGGCTGTTTCTGAAGAAGTAGATGATGAGAATAAAAGACTCCGAGACATTAGGCCTGTGTTTGGTGTGCTCATGCTTATTGAGCGTTCCATAGAGAGACCAGGGGAGCATTTGTTAAATACCCAAATTAGTCATTTGATTGGAAAAGGTATTGATATTGTTTTATTTAATTAATAGTTTATTTTGCAAAACAAAAGTTTTGCAAAATAAAAATATCACAATATGTATGAAATGTGTCTCAGGTCTTGGACTAACATTTGAATTTTTCTTATTTTCTATCAATTTGCAATCTGCAATATTACATTATATTGAATGTTTATTATACAATTACACAGCTGTTTTGTTTATTCAGACCAAAGAATAAATTAAATTTTTGTTGAGAATTTTTGTATTATATATCCTCTATTAAGTAGCAGGGTTTAACAAACTTTCTTCTGTTGAGCCTCTCCGGATTATAAAAAATATGTTCATAAGGGGGGCCCCTTTATTTATTTTTTTATAATAAAATACACATTATTTTTATGATTTTTATTTATTTTAAATTTAAATTTTACAAAATATACTCTCTCTATTTCTTCTATGGCGAGGCGCCTCCCTGGTTGGATACTCCTGCTCTATAGACAGCTTGTATTAGGGATTTTAGAACTAATAAATTGTTTTCTTTCAGGTTTAAATGAGTTTGATAGCTTAAGAAGTTCAGAAGTAAATGACTTTCGAAAGCGAATGAGATATATTGCAGAGGAAAGTCTAATAAGGAGATCACAGAGTACAAGATTAGAAAGGTTAAGATACCATTATCCACCGAGATTAGCCGACCTGCCTACTGTTCCTACAACTTTGATCAGTCATCTGAACAACAACTGTTTTATACTGGTCACTAAAGTAGGGAATACCGAGGTGAGTAGATGTATAATAATAATAATAAATAGATATGGTATGGTATGGTATGTTCGGGCTGTTTTCCGCAACTCGACGACTATGCGCCTATTTTGCGTGTGTTGAATAAATAGATATGTTGGGATATTAGCACACAGCACCATCTAGTTCCATGGTAAGCTACGAGGCTTGTGCTATGGGTACTAGATAGTTGATACACTACACATAATATATAATTTTAAATATATACTTATTATAAATATAAACACCCATGACTGGAGAACAAACATTCGTGCTCATCACACACATGGATGCCCGCAGCGGAATTCAAATCCGCGACCGCTGGTACTGCAAGTAGGGTTACTACAAAATGAGCCAAACATATTGTCAATAGTATTAATTTTAATTATCTTTAGAATAAAATCAATCTATATCACATTAGTTTTTACTATAATATGAAAGTTTCTTTTTTTACAGTGTAATGACTTACTATTAATTGTTTTGGTTTCAAGTAATGTGTGAAGAAGTAATAAACACAAATACAAACTTTAACATTTATAATAGTACTATTAACTCAACCTCGCTCCACTCGCGTTCGTTCCTAGTTACGTTTTAGCGTTTAGTATAGATTTCTCAGAGATGATATATTTTCCAGCGATAAAAAGTATTGTATATGTTGACCTGGATAACCAAATTTCATCAAAATCTGTCTAGTGGTTTGCTCATGATGTAATCAAAGATAGACAAAAATTCTTAAAACTATAGATTCGGTCTCTGTATCGATAATAATGTCTATTTCAAGAGATTTTCCACAAAATACTTAATATACAGATTTGGTTTAGTTACAATTATATTATAAGTATAAATTTAATTATAAAATTGAAAAATTGTCAAGGATGCTTAGAAATATATTATATTTAAAAAACAATTATGAAGTTGTAACAAATTATATATTATTTATTAATATTAGTTTTATTATTAAGTCAGTCAGCATTAGATTCTTCAGCTTGATGTTCTTCTTCAATCTCTTCTTCGTCATTTTCTCCTTCTTCTATCCATTGTTTAATAAGTTCATTGGCTTCAGATCTACAAAAATTATCCAATTATATTATGAATAAACTCATGTAGGTATTTTCTGTTAAAAATAATTTACTTAATGACAAATATATGTTGAATATGTACTCACATGAAGCAAACATGTATTTATTAGATACTATCGACTGACCCTCGCTCCGTCGAGTTCATCCCTAGTTACGTTTTAACGTTTAGTATAGATTTCTCAGAGATGAGATATTTTCCCGCAGTAAAAAGTATCCTATGTGATGACCCGGATAACCAGGTATCATCTTACTGAATTTCATCAAGATCTGTCCAGTGGTTTCTCGTGATGCGTTCCCAGACAGACAGACAACAATTCTAAAAACTATAGATTCCGTTTCTGCATCGATGATATATTACAATTCAATAAGATTTTCCTAAAAATATTTAATGCACAGATTCGACTCGGTGAGAATTTTAATATATGTATAGACTAGTAACGAGATACCATGCGTCACTGTCCAGACTTTCGGCTGTATCCATAATGAAAAATATATCAATCGAAATCTTTCCGAATATCTTCATACAAAAATTAGTATCAATCAGTCGCTCTGTTTTGGCGTAATAGAAAGACAGACATACAAAACACACTTTCATATCTGTAATATTATTATGTATATCTTCAGTTTATTTATCATTCAATATTTCTATGACTTTAAACAGAATAAAGTCTGGACGAGCAAGGTGCAATAATCTTTCTAATGAGTAGCGTATTGTCACTGTAGTCGCGGGTTTGATGTTCGCGCTGACGATTAGTCATAGAAGTTTCTTCCTTAACGTAGATTGAATAAAATGTGTATTTTCCATTTCTTATTGCATTTTACCTTTCTTCAGGAGAAACAACTCCTTTGTTAAGTCTCTTAAGTCGAGGTAAAGCAGCTAGGACTTCAATCCTTAGTTCAGCATCTTCTTCTTCGACACCAGCTTCTGCATCCTCTTCACCCGTACCACCCATGTATGGACATCCTTTCATTATAAGAGTTTCTAGTGCGGGAAGTACCTTGAGTATATGAAAGGCTATCATTATTTATTAATTGTTATTTTCCTCAATTTAACGCTCAGGTTGAGGTAGGTTAACGGTTAGTATGAAATAGATAGACTATATATTATATATTAGACTGATTCAAAAAAACCGACTATTTTTTTTTTTTTAATATTGAAAATATTGTCAGAAATTACGAAAATAAAATCCTGTGAAAGTTAGAGCTCTTAATATTAATATTAAGAGGTGCCGAGTGGAAAATTTCGATTTCCCATTTGATTAACGTGGGAAATTTTTTTTTTCTTACTTTGGAATTCTGTAGCTCTTTAACAAGTCATCGGATTGGTTGAGTCAGAACATATTCTTGTAGAGAATTGAACGCTCTACAAAAAAGGTCTCTTATGATTTTTTGATATATTTACTTTTTCAAATCATTTCCATGCTTACTTAACAATAAAAATATATTACTCTATTCAAAAAAGCTCGGCAATTACCTAATTCTTGGAATCACAACAGCGTTGAAGTATATCAAATATAGGTAGAGGGGGGCGAGCTTGAAAGGATTTTTAATTGATATGGATAGTAGAGTCATATTAAATATAAAATAGATAAAAAATGTTTTTATTTGCTTTTGAGAATTGTTCGTCTTGACCTTGAAATGATTTCCAAAAATCGAATAACATAAATCAGCATTATTTGTTAAAAAAAAAAGCTTTTCCATTTATTGATTAAATTGTAATAAACATTCAATTTTTAGGTTAAAACTTTATTTGTTTAACATGATAATTAATTTTAAGAATAAAAATGACAACTTTTTAAAAAATTTTTTAGTTTTTTGCAAATAACTTACGATCTGTAAAAAAAATTTTAATTTTTTGAGAGATAAGTTATAGGAAATTGAATGTTTTACAAAAAAGTCCTATTAAATTTTCTCATAAAGTTGATGGTTGCGTCGGAAAATTAGAAAAATGTAAAAATTTTGAATCAATTCATCTTTAGGGTTGAATAACTTTTGAAAAAGTAAATATATCAAAAAATCATAAGAGACCTTTTTTGTAGAGCGTTCAATTCTCTACAAGAATATGTTCTGACTCAACCAATCCGATGACTTGTTAAAGAGCTACAGAATTCCAAAGTAAGAAAAAAAATTTTTCCCACGTTAATCAAATGGGAAATCGAAATTTTCCACTCGGCACCTCTTAATATTAATATTAAGAGCTCTAACTTTCACAGGATTTTTTTTTCGTCATTTCTGACAATATTTTCAATATTAAAAAAAAAAAAAATAGTCGGTTTTTTTGAATCAGTCTATTATATATATATATATATATATATATATATACACACATACATAGGTATGATGTTGTTGTGGGTTGTATTATAACGTGTTTTCCCAAGGGAATGAGATAATTTCCCGCTGTAAAAATTACGCCAATTCGTCACTTTGTTTCGACGTGAAAGAAGGACAAACAAACGAGCACAAGTGTGAAAGTTCATATGTATAATATTATAAGAAAATTATATGAAATATTCCAAGAATAATTTTGAGACAATAATAAGATAAAGTAAAAGTAACTTTGAAGCCTTTGTTCCGAAAACGTTCTTATTTTCATGAACTTGCTTTCTTTTGAACACTTTAATATGAATGCTTACAAAAATTATCCAGCATATGCAGCTTATTTAGGAGAAATAAAATTATCTTAGGAGATTTTTATTAATTACTAATAATATTATAAAAAGTGTTTATTTGTTTGTTTGAAAGCTAATCCCAGGAACTACTAATCCGATTTGAAAAATTCTTTGTGCATTGGATAGCCCGCTTATTGAGGAAGGTTAGAGGCTATATAATATCATATAATAATATATTTTTTATCTATTCCATACTAACTGTTAAAACGTACCCAGGGACGAAATGAGTTGTTAGTTGTAAATAGAAAAAAAAAACAATTCTCACCCGTAGCTTCTTTACTTGTTTTAAAGTAGATACTTTACAGTTTCGCAAATTTAAGTAATTGAGTTTCTTTAGTCCAGGATCGAACCCATTCAAGAGTTTTATAGGATTATTTCTTACATGTAATACTCTTAAATTAACAAGGCCCTCTATTCCTACTAAACTCGTTATCTTATTTCCGGCTAAATATAAACTGTCTAAGTTAGGAAAGTCAACATTAGATATATCTTGGATCAGATTGTAGCGGAAATCTAAGCATTTGATGTGAGGCATATTATTGTCGAAGTGGATTTTGTCGATTTTGTTAAAGCCAACTTCCAAAGTGCACAATTCCGGTTGATAAACGTCGTGTACTGACGTTATTTTGTTATAATTCATAATGATCACTTGCATATATTTCATTTTATTCAACGCCGCTGAGCTTAAGATGTTTTTATCGGCGTGAATGTGGACTAGGAAAGGTAGTTCTGTGATCACTTGTAAGCTCTCCAGAGTCAAATTATTGTTGGAAACGTCAACAAATTGTAAATGCCGAAAAGCTTTAAGGGCTGCTACGTCAGTTAAACTCATACCAGTACATGTTGCCTTTAAATATGTGTAGCTACAACAAAAAATGTTAGTTTATAACTATTTAAATGAATACAAATATTATTTTTATTTACATTTATTAATAAGGATATACTATACCCATCTCCTTCGGCAGTTTTGCCTAAAAAACTAAGACGTACGCTAATTTCTGATCTGTTTAGCTTTCTTACTAGATACGTGGGTAGGATTTGTATATTATGCTCTTCTTCAACTAGTGCTTCACCAAGTTGCTCTAAATGCAGTGATTCTGCGATTGTCTGTTCATCAAATGTTTGATCTTTATTTATCTCATCTACTGCTTCATCTTTAGCCTGTAGATTAAAATGTGATTTCAGCATTTTTTTTAAGTTATTTATTAGTTGGTTGTCAACAATTTATTATTTGACACCTTTTTTTGTTAAAAATTGACAGCTGCTGATATTATTTATATTTCATAAAACTATGAAAGTTTTAAAATTTTAAAATTTGACAGCCATAATACTAAATGTAAGGAGTTGATAACAAAGCAATGTACTGTTCAACAAAATATAATACCTACTATTTATTGTAAGATATTTTCTTATTTAATATTCATCAATATTAAATTAGATAGTTTTTTCTATTGTTATTGTTTATGTTAGGTAGGTATACTATAACTCACGATGTACGAGGTTTATTAGGGAAGCGTTGAATTCATTGGTGCTTGATGTAACTCTTTTCAGCAGAACCATTCGAATTCCCACACAAATAGTGAACATACAAATTGACAAAAACATCTCGATAATATTGTACTATTATTCCTTTGTTTAACTGTAGGTTTCAATAATTAAGCTATAATTTAATAGTTCTTATTACAATATTATGGTCTAAGGCAGTGGTGCCCAGTCGTAACGCGCTTGCTTGGAAGACCGAGTGAAGCGGATTGAAATCCTAGGTATCGCACTTCACTTCCATTTCAACAAAATTACGGTGAAGGAAAATATTGTGAGAAAACATTCAAATCTGAGAGTACCTATCTAGTTTTACGAAAGATTTGAGGAGTCCACCATCTCTCACTTGATCAGCGTGATTAATGCTTTTATTATGGCCTTTTTCTCCCGGATTGAAGTGTGATTTGTTCCCAGCAGTGGGCGTGGGATCTTCGAAAATGTGCCAATGTAAGATTTTATGTTTAATAAATTGCAGACGTCCTTCACATCAAATGTGCCAGTTTTGTTAACACCACATATGCACATAGAGAGTATATTCCGGAAGAAGGCAAACTTGCTCAACATACGCGGGGAACACCCGCGCAATTACGTACTTAAGGTAAATATTGTATAATTGATACTTTATTTATTTTTCCCTTTAATTGTCATTGGTTGCTTTTATTTTATTACACGAGTTATGTAACCCAACACGTGGGCTATTTAGATATCCTTCTCGGAAGGATCTTATACTTTTAAATGTATCGACCTTTCTAGATCTTTCTTAAAAGAATCTATTATTATAAGCAATGTTCATGTAAAACAAATGAGTTGTAACAGATGGTAAGGAATTACGCACAAATTCTCATTTTCAAATTCAATTCATGTTCCTATAAAATCTTAGAAAATAAGTTATTAAATTAGTTGTACTTGTCCTTTCGACAAAAAACGTTGTTTTATTACTACCCCGTCCCGATACCTTAACTCACGCAGATATGTTTTTTTTTTCAATAAATGACTAATGAGTAGTTATTTCTAAAATATAAGTACCTATTGTTACTGTTTTATAACAAAAAAAAATTGTATTTCATGTATATAGATTTTTATACTTATTTTATACTTATGGGGCATTCCACGCCAAATCGGACGGTTGCAAAAATGTGTTTTTAATATTCTTTACATTTTGGTATTTTTTGTACCTCTCAAAAGAGGCTTACCTGGTAATTTTTTTTGTGATTTTTTTGATCACTGGTTCAAAAATATCGAATTAAAAAAAAACGCTCTTTCTTTGTTTTTTTTGCTCATAACTATCTTAATAATGGTTAAAGTTCAAATATTTTTTTTTTCAATGTTTTTGTTTTTGGATTACCTTTATATTATATATATATATGTTGCATGATGGATATTTAAAAAAAAACGAGTCGATGTCATTTTTAAAAACACGATTGAAAACTTAAAATTGAAAAATCTCGATTAAAAATACTTTGAATTTTTTTTATATTTTTTTGTGAAGGTCACCCAAAAACAAAAATTTTGAAAAAAAAAGTTGAATTTCGACCATTATTAAGAAAGTTATGAGCAAAATACAAAAAAAGAGCAGTTTTGAACCAGTGATCAAAAAATCTCAAAATTTACCAGAAATGAAAATGTAATGTAACTACTAAATAGTCTCTATTATTAAAAGTTAGTTAACAATAGACATTATATAAACGTAACACATTAATAAACAGGTGTGTGGGCGGGAAGAGTACCTGCTGGGCGACCACCCGCTCATACAGTTCCTGTACATCCAGGAGATGCTGTCGCGGGACGGCGTGCCGCAGGTCATGACGGTCAGCGTGGACAAGATATCCCGTGAGTACTTGCTACGTATTGTTATTGATTACTAACTTATCCTCGCTACGTTCGAGTGCATCCCTAGCTGTCTTGCGAATTGATACAAAAATATCGACTTACATCGGATCATCGATCAAGAAGTACTAGATACACAATCAGCGATAAAAAATATCCTCATCGAATGAGCGCTCATTTGCATATTTTAGCGCTCTTTTATTTTTTATTTTATTTTGTGAAAACAACTTAGCATTGTATTTAAGGTTCAATTAACATTGTCGTACATTTGTTTCAACTAGAATAATTATTACTTAAACACAATTGGAGACAGTTTTAAGAGAACTTTTGCATGGGATTGTGTATTTAGTAGTTTTTTTGATCGATCGTATCGAATTCATATTACAGCAATTTTTTGTGTGTGTGTGTGCGCGTGGTTGTGTGCGTCCGTACTTGTGTGTTACGTGTGTGTGGTTACTTCTTCATGTTAAAACTGCTGATGGGATTTGGATGAAGTTTAATACACACCTGGAATAACACTATGTGTGTTAGCAAGCAAGCTTTCGCATTTATAATAATGAGTTGAGTTATGAGTGAGATATTAATTATTACTATTACGTTATATATTAAATATATTGTCATTTTATTGTATGTTTAATTTTTGATTTAATATTAGGGTATGGATTTTAGATTTTGTTAGATTTTTATGGTAAGGGCTTAAAGAGAGCTAGTGCAAATCTTCTGGACGTAAATCAAAGTTGTTGCCTAGTAAATAGCTAAAGATTTAAAAAAAAAATATTATGGTTTTTAATCGAAATTATTAACAATTTTTTTTCAGTGGGTTCAGATTTTCAATATTATGCATTACCGGAACCAAGGCCGCCCACATCAGAACAATCTAACACGATGAGAAAGAAGAAAAATTATGAGTCATCTTGGAAAATAGAAAATGATTATTCATGTGTGGTACAAACGGTGGGCGGACTCAACGTGGACCCCGGTAGACTAGTTGAGGTGAGATTTGTTTTAAATATGAAACTTAAGGCAAGCTCTTGAAGTAGTTTTATAATTTCACACTAATAATGCTGTTATTTAGAAATATGAATTTGTTTCTGAAGCAATTAAGTATTTTGTGGCTATATAGCGACTTTACTAAATTAGTATATCTGCTGATATTTAGAATTTTTAGCTTCTAGTAGTAGTAAATAAATGGATTTTTATAAGCCTTTATTGTATTGAATTCATTTTGGAATAAGTTTGGTTTCATACAATTAGAGCTGCATAAATGTAAAATGTATACCAAGTTCTTCATACTTCCATTCCATGAATGAAATGATGGCAACAACAAATAGTAGTTATATAATATTTAAATTTTAATAATGTACTAAATATATTTACAGGTTGTATGTCAAGCCGGCATATACCATGGGGGTAAATCTCTCTGTGAGCCTCAGAAGACCAAAGTAGCGGTGGTTTCAGCTAGGGGGGAAGCGCAATGGGACGAAGAGTTGAAGTTTCCCATAAAAGTGTGCAATGTACCGAGAATGGCGAGGCTCTGCTTTGTCATATACGAAATAACCAAAGCCAAGAATAAGAGAAAAGGAAAAGATGCTAATAAGGTACTTAATATATTATGTATTATACTTCTTTAGACTTACATGCTGTAAACAGCTTATGTCAAATATTCTGATACTGATGATTTTTGCTATGCATTTATGCTAAAGTATTCGGGAACCAAAAATCAAAAAAAAAGATATTATAGTTTTATTTAAAAAGTATATGTAATTGATTTGTGTAAGTGGTTATGCAACCACACAAAATAAATAAAAAAAATGTGAAGTGCGGATTAAATACACCATTTATTGTTATTAAGTGTATTATTTGTATTTTTAAATAATTAAAGATAGTTTAATTTAAAACTAACGAGTTACATTCTTGGGTGCGTCCCTAATTAAGTTTAAATTTTATTTTTCTTATATTTTTCTCTCTTATTTTTGTAATTTAAATTTTATTATAACTTGAATAAATAATTGAAATACTCCAAAATTATTTCCAATGCTATGATGTTGTAAATAATAAATAAAAAAAGTAGTGTGATGTAAGTTATACCTATGGTATACGTTTATCTAAAACGAGGATACAATATGTGACTTGATCTTGACATAAGTAATTCTAAGAAAAAATATTTTTTTTATTAAATAGGTAAATCTCACTATATATATAGAAGCTATAATATCTTATAAATTGTGTGATGTAATAAATTGATAATTTTGATTTAATTTAATTATTAATAAGAGCTAGCTTTGTGTTTTTCGATGGCTCTTTTCAGCATAATTTCGTTCCGAGCCGGTGGTAAATTCTTTATAGACTTACATACTAAAATTAATTTAAATGTAACAAATCAATGAATAAAATATAATTATATAATTTTTGATCGTGCGTGTGCCAGGACGCGATCAACAAGCTGGCGTGGGCGAACACGATGATGTTCGACTACAAGGAGCAGCTGCGCACGGACGGCGTGACGCTGTTCATGTGGCCGCACGTGGCCGACGAGACGCAGGGCGACGACCTGCTGCTGCACCCGCTCGGCACCGTCGTCTGCAACCCCGGCGAGAGCTGCGCTGCGCTGCACGTGCGCTTCTCCAGGTACTAGGAGCAACCCGTATGGCACACCACCCACCAAAGCAGGCCACCTCCCAGTGCGATTCTTAGCTGCGCACCCTGTCGCTTTGCCGGATGATAAGGACCCCCCGCCCCCTCATGCCCTCCTCTCTCCCCCCACCACGACAAGGTGAACGCACGTTGGTGGGAAGTGAGTGGCAAGAGCCATTTTTAGAGCTTAAATGTATGCAATATATGTATAATAATACATATATTTCAGTTAGTTTTTTACATTTAAAATAATTTTTAAAGGATTTTTTAAAGGTATAAACCTTTTCGAGCCAATAAATCTATTAATTAAATAAATGCAAATGAAATCAAAATTTCCAAAGAGCTATTCTTTAAAAGTTTGTATTTTCTTCTTTTAGCTACGACTGCCAATATCCAATATTGTTTCCGGAACAAGAAGCAGTGAAGGCATACGCAGATCAGTTGGAGGCCTACGAGTCAACGGACGCCATGACGCGGTTGAGTGAGGAATTTGAGAAACTTCGCACGACCGCTGAGAAGGACCCCATGTATGAAATGCACGAGCAGGAAAAGAAAAACATATGGGCTTCGAGGTCAGTTAATGAATTTTTATGATTTTTTAATTACTAGGGCTGTGATGGTGATTCTTTAAATTGACATAACTTTTTTATTTTTATGAATTGATTGAAATAAAACGTTTAAAGTGTTAAGTGAAGCTTACCACAATACATTAGTGAAAACCGCACCCAAATCGGTTGAGCCATTTTTGAGATTAGGGTGCACAAACGCACAGACAAACAGACAAACGTTCTAAAAATCATTGTTTAGGGATTCTATTGCGTTAATAAAGATGAATAATAGTTTTTCTTAAATAACTGCCATGTACAGACAGCTATCAGTTACACATTTATTATATGAATAGATAAAAAACAATAGATTTTTTTTTGGATGGATATTCTTGAATCATAAATTAAAGATTAATTTTGAATTCTATCTTACTTTGTTATTCAATTACGCCAGAACGGTTGAACGGATCTGGATGTTTGGGAAAGAGATAGGTTATAGTCTGGAATAGCATATAGGCTACTTTTTATTTCGAAAAAATATACGGTTCCCATGGGATAGGTTTATTTATGTTCCTCTAGACGCGAACGGCGAACCCGAGCGGAGTGAGGTGAGCCGCTAATAGGTTAGTTAAGTACATTTTTTACTATTACAGTACTTTTTCAATGTTAAATATATAAAAATATTGTATATAATATAAATAATAAAAAATACTTATATAAATAGCACGTTAAGCAAATTAAAATCATGTAATTATAGAATTAAATCATATATGGAAAGAATATAATATTATATATTTGTATAAATCACAGAAATCTTAATAATAAGGTAATAGAAATGCCATTGCGGTCTTTTAGTACTGGGACGCGTGTCGCCGGTTTGCAGCTACCAACACATTGACAAACAATAAATACACACTATCGCTCACACATGCATTTTGCATTGTTGCAACAAAAATTAAACTTTAAGCGATGACATTACGCAATATTTTCTAAAAACGCATAATCTCAGAACCCGTGATCCCTGTGACCAATAATAAACGTGTGCGAAAAGCACAGAATGATATCGCGCGCTCACTTCTAGTGCAGCACAAAGCGCATAATGCTCATATCGATAATTTTCCGTTGAGTCTTGCAACAATAGGTAACTAATTTATTGAAAGTGTTTTATGTTTCATTCCTCGACGCGATTTTAGACGATTTATTTATTTTCATAAAGGGAATACAATAAAACGTTAAAAGTAAGTATTTTTTTTTATTATTATATAGTTATACACTCAACAGCTACTATATACTCAACAGCGATATATTGTTTTTAATTCTAGTTTAATTTAATGAAGAGTCTGACTGAATTTTGTTTTTATAATGTTTTTATTGACTTGCATATATATGCATAAGTGATATAAAAATTGACTTGTATAACTACATATATGTTATTATATTCTAAATTGGGTGTATACCTTTGCAATAAATATTATTATTATTATTATACAAAAGTTATGCAAACTATTTGTTAAAATCCTATACATTTTTAACAATGACTTAAACTTTTTTATAGAATTTCTATGTTATGTTTATCAAACAACTTGCCCTTAGAATTATTTACTCAATCAAATCAAAAAAAAAAATTGGTAAATGCGGAACATGTCAACGATACAAGGATATTCAACGCATACTGTTTTTGACTTACCCATATACATAACAATAATAAGCCTACCTCCTAATAATTTTCTGAATGAAAAAGTAGTTTAAAAGTACGAATTTACAGATAATCGTTGTTTAATGACTTTTTATAAATTATTCAGACAGAAAGAAAACATACATAATGAGATGTAACAATTAAATATTTAACGAAAAATATTAAGCCAAACGTAATAAATTTTCGATAAAAAATAGTGGTGGCACGTCACTAATTCGCGGTCAACTTATGCGGCGTGTCCTTGGAATTTACGTACGCGACGATATTGTTCTTTACGCATGACTATTATTTCATTGCTGCTTTTAGCAGTTGTAATAGTAGACATGAACAAGCTTAAGTGGTAATGGTTATTGAATTGAAAAAAAAAAAACGTTTTCCTGCGATAATCGTAGTAGTGGTGGTGAAAACATTTGATTTGGCTATATTTCTTAAAAACGACATTATTTCAAAAATTAAGTACTTGTATATGAAATGTTATCCCTTTATTTGTAAAGTTACAAATTGTGGAAGAATTTCCGCAGTTGGATATGCTGCAAAACACCATGTTTACCTCTCCGTGTCTCAAATAACACTAGTTACCGCAACAAACGCTTTACACGCGCTTGTGACCTACGAGTCATATGCGCGGCGACAAGGTCACGCGTCTATGCCACTTCTATTAGCTTATTATTAAGATTTCTGTGGTATAAATAGACAATAACAACGGTCACCATGGCAACAAACGTTCGCCTCGCCCGATCACACGTTCACCAGTCATCTCCCTCCCGCAGAGAGTACTTCCGTGTGCGCGCGCCCGAGCTGCTGCCCAAGCTGCTGTCGTGCGTGGAGTGGACGGAGCGCGCGGAGGCGGCGCGCGTGGCGCGCTCGCTGGCGGCGTGGCCGGCGCTGCGCGTGGAGAGCGCGCTCGAGCTGCTGGACTACGCCTACGCCGACGCCGCCGTGCGCAGCTTCGCCGTCAAGTGCCTCGCCAACATCAGGTCTGTGGCCCGTAACTGGATCCACCTGACTACTTTTTATTTAAAACACTAAAATTATTATTTTGCATAATTTATATATAATTTTGTGGGTAGGAGTTGTGGTACTTTTGAAACGTCTAAAAACTTAATCTCTCCCGTGATCGTATTGCCGTAAAGCATTCGAAACGTCGGGAACCAAAAATCTAAATAAAATTGCGTTAAGATAATTTTATTTAGCTTGCTTCCCGATACAAACTTTCATTCCCATTCTCAGCCCCTTGAGGGATGATTTCCGAGATAAAAACTATTTCACTCACTCACTTTTTATATCATGAGATTTAAAAAAAATCTTATTTAGTTCTTTTTTTAAAGCTCGTCCCGACGATAAAAAATACAAAAAATACTATCCAATTTGGTGCAGTCGATCCGAAGTTATACGCGTACATACATTTCGATGATTCATTTGTATTTATATAGATGTTAAATATTCACCTAAAACTAAGAAAGTATTAATAAATATTTTGTTTTTTACAGCGATGAAGACCTGCTCCTCTATTTGCTCCAGCTGGTCCAGGCGTTGAAGCACGAGTCGTACTTAATGTGTGACCTTTCCGTATTTTTGTTGCAACGCGCCTTCAACAATATGACTATTGGACATTATTTGTTCTGGCATTTGAGGTAAAAATGTATAAAAAGTCAAATGCTATATCTCACTTGTGTTCAATAATGTTAGATTTGCGAGATAAGTTTGCGTGAAGTATTTTAAGAATAGAATGGAATAAAAGATGAATAAAAAAAAAGACGGATGAATTGTCCAAACCGCGACATGATGATGCGCGTTAACATGGTTTTCTATAATTTTAATATAATAATTGTCGGGACTTTTATTAAGCGGTTTTATTTTTATATCCGGATCGTACATATATTATGTAAAAAAAGGCTATATGTAAATTATTTGATTGCAGTCTATATTTATTTATATTTGGGAAACAAACAGTATTTAAAACAGTTACAGAAAATACATAAAAGATAGTTCACACACCAATAAAGTTTCCACTAATATACATATCATGTTAATGAGCAGTCAAAAAAGAAGAAAAAAACAGCAAAAAACTTACAAAATCTTACAAAAAAAAAATGATTGACCTATATAAAATTATAATTACAAGTATTCACTAATAATTTTTTTAAACCGTGTGATCGAGAAAGTACGTAAATAAATATTAGTGAATTTTTCATTATACTTATTACATTATATACTATTTATATATTTTACATTATACTTATAACTAGTGCTAACCTTAGGACATCTGAACTAAATATTTCAACTAAGCAAAAATGGAGAGTCTATAAAATTGTAAATAATGTTGTTCTTTGCATGTGTATCTATATGTATATAACTATTTTTTATTTTATAATAATAAACTTGCGACTCACCCTCGCTTCGCTTGAATTCGTCCCTAGGTACGTTTTAACGGTTAATATGAAATACAAATCTTTGAATTTCTCGGCTTTTCTGTACTGTAATATGTATGTATTATACAAATAAACCTTCCTCTTGAATCACTATTGAAAAAACCGCATCAAAATCCGTTGCGTAGCTATAATGATCTAACTATACATAGGGACAGACAGACAGCGGGAAGCGAGTTTGTTTTATACTATGTAGTGATAATATATTTTGTATTTAACAGATCAGAGATGCACGTGCCGGCGGTGTCGGTGCGCTTCGGGCTCGTGTTGGAGGCGTACTGCCGCGGCTGCCAGGACCACATCAACAGTCTGTTGAGGCAGATCACTTGCTTGGACAAACTTAAATGTAAGTCCTTTCTTAAATGTAAATGTATATAATTAATTTGATTAAAATTATTTATTGAAGTGAAAACTTCTATAGGCAGATTTGGATAGGGAGTAAATTCATGTGTGTCGTCATCGACATGGTCACGTGACGTGTTGACCCTAACACTATAGAGTGCCGATAGATGTCAAAATCAGATAAATTAATTTAATAAGATTTGATTTACAAATTTTAATTTAAAATCAAACAATTAATTTAAATATCCAAAAATAACAAATGTTTGTTTATAGTTTAAAGTTTTCTCTTTTGTCTGCAGTCTTCATGAATGCTTTTTTTTATTATGTACTTACTCGCGACTTAAACAGGCATATGTGTTACTCCAGGTTAAAGTCTTATCTATGTACTTAATTCCATCTCAATACGTCTAGCTCTTTTGGCGTGAAGGAACAAACGCACGTACAAACTTTCGCGTATATAGTAGTCCTCTTATTCATTACTAGTAATACCCGTTTTCCCTCGTTTAAATTTCCGATTGCTACCAAACTTCACAGGATCACCCGCTGGGCTAATCTGATGATTGCCTGAAAATTTCATCAAAATCGCTTCAGCCCATTTTGAATCCAGAAGGAACATGCATAGCACACACACATCGATTTCTATATATAGATATATAGAATATAGATGATTATTGATGACGACACGTTTGGCTCAGTTGGTAGTGACCCTACTTGCTGTTACAGCGGTCGCGGGTTCGAATCCCGCTGGGGAATTCATTTGTGTGATGAGCACGAATGTTTGTACTCCAGTCATGGGTGTTTATATTTATAATATGTATGTATTTAAAAGTTCTATATGTATAGTGTATCAACTATCTGGTATCCATAACATAAGCCTCGTAGCTTACCATGGAACTAGATGGTACTGTGTGTTAATGTCCCAAAATATTTATATTTATTTTTATATTAATATGATAAACAATCAATGTAATGGCGATTAAACAGTGACTATTGCAAAAATATATGAAAATTGCGTTCTATTTTCAGGGGCAAGTCACTGTATCCGCAAAAAGAAAGAGATCTCAAAAGCTCGAGCTGAACTTCATAAACAATTACAAGAGCAGCACTGTTTGGAAACGCTATGTGATTTTGTGTCTCCGCTCATACCAAGCCTAGTTTGTAAGAAAATTGTGTAAGTATCTAAAGCTTATAGTATTACTAGCGTTGCCCGCGGCTCCGCCCGCGTTGAGATGACCAAAAACCAAATTCTTAGATTTTACATATTAGTATACTCTTACACTGCAGTTTTTGTATTTTTTCTCTGAAATGAGACATAACCAGCTATCACCATACCAAATTTCATCAGAATCTGTCCAGTGGTTTTCTCGTGATGCGGTAACAGACAGACAGACAAAAATTCTAAAAAAATAAATTCGGACTCTGTATCGATAATAATGTCTATTTCAATTAGATTTTCTAAAAAATATTTAATGTACAGATTCGACTTAGTTACAATTTTATTATATGTATAGATATTTATTATTTACTACATAGACTCTTATCGGTTAGTATGGAATAGATAGACTATATATTATAATATATACATATATTAGGTATGATGCTATTGTGGGCTGTATGACATGTGTTCCCGTGGGAATGAGAGAAACTCCCGCGGTAAAAAGTAGCCTATGTCACTCTCCAGCCCTCCAACTATCTTCACGCAAAAAATCACGCCAATCAGTCACTCTGATTAGACGTGAAAGAAGGACAAACAAACACAATTTCACATTTATAATATTAAGTATGGTATTAACAACCAATTTATTTAAGCTGTCTCAAAAAATCCATATTTATAAGATACAAGGTTTGTGTTATGGGTACCAGATAGCTGATACTCTACACATATATAACTTTAAATACATACATATTATAAATATAAACACTCATGACTGGAGTACAAACATTAATGCTCATCATACATATGAATGCCCCAGTGGCCTTCGAACCCGCTACCGCTGATACAGCAGGTAGGGTTACTACAAACTGAGCCAAATTCGTCGTCAAATGTTTTTAATAGATGAAGAAGATGTAGAATTAATGATGGATGGACGGATGAAGCTATGAAGTGTTATGTTATATTATAATAAGTTGAATGATTTTATTTTTGTTAACAGGCCAGAAAGGTGTAGAGTAATGGACAGTAAGATGCGGCCATTGTTACTGGAGTTTGAAAATGTTGATCCCACGGGATCGAATATACGTATTATATTGAAAATCGGTGACGATCTGCGTCAGGACATGTTCACGTTGCAAATGCTCAGGATCATGGACAGGCTGTGGAAAAACGCGGGATACGATTTTAGGTAAATATATTTTAGCATTTATTTATTACTTACTAGCTAGTGCTTTGCCCGTATCTATACATATAAGTGTTAATGATTGCTGTGTGTACATGGAAGATATTTAATAAAAACTATTATTGGGGTCACTAGGTCTTTTTTAACGCAATCGAACCCAAAACTACTATTTTTAGAATTTTGGTCTGTTTGTCTGTGCGTTTGTGCGCACTAATCTCGGAAATGGCTTAACAGATTCGTTAATAACACAAAAACTAAATGTTAAGCTTCACTTAGTTCAGCTAGTGTTTGTTTTATTTCAATCAGTTCATAAATTAAAAAGTTTTAATATATTCATACATTAATTTTAAAATCTTTTCAGATTGAACCCATACAACTGTATTTCGATGGAGTACGAAGTGGGAATGATCGAAGTAGTGGACGAGGCGGAAACGGTGGCCAATATTCAGAAGCAAAGCGCGCTTTTTAATGCCGCGTCTACTATATCCAAGGCTAATTTGTTTCGTGAGTCATTATTTATTATTTAGTTAAGTAAACCACATAAGAATGGTACTTTTTTAAATTTATCTTTCAGTATCTGTTTGTTTTTTTTTGAAGTGAAAACTTCTGTAGGCAGGTTTGGATGGGGAGTAAATTCATGTAAGTCGTCATCGACATGGTCACGTGACGTGTCAACGCTAACACTCAAAGTGCCGATAGATGCCAAAACTAGATAAATGTAAACAGTTTTAATTAAAAAAATTAAATTTGCGATCAAACAATGGATTTGAATGTCCAAAAATAACAACTGTTTGTTTTATAGTTTTAAGTTTTCACTTCTGTCGGCAGTTCTAATGACTTCTTTTCTAAATAAAACTATCTTTTCGGATTTTGTCGCGGATTTATTTGGATTTTTGTTTCCCGACGTTTCGAATGCTTTACAGCATCCATGGTCACGGGATCCATGGGCACGCGGGATCTGTGACGAGCAACACCTGGCCGGAGAGCTGCAACATGTCAAGCAAGTTCTGCGAGACAACAAGCTGCAAGTGCCGCGCCTACGTCACAGGGACCGAGTGAAACCAGCCACAGTCGAGCGCGTCCCTGCAGTCCTACCTTACATGAGAGGCGTCACTGACAAGATTGGCTACATTCTAAAGCGAGCTTCAATTAAAACTTACTTCAAGCCGCCAAAGAAAATTAGTCAGTTTCTACCACCTGTCAAGTGCCACATCCCTCTACAAGATGCAGGAGTTTACAAGCTTGATTATGATTGTGGGCTCTCTTACATCGGACAAACAAAGAGATCCATTAGAACCCGGGTCAAAGAACACATAGCTGATGTGAAGCACCGTCGCAATACAACATCTGCTGTCTGCAAACATAGTCAGGACCGCCCAAGCCATTATATTCGCTTCGATAGACCTCAAATCCTGGCGAAAGAAAACCGATATCGCCCTAGAATGATTCGAGAAGCCATAGAAATTAAAAAACATCCTAATTTCAATAGGGAAGATGGCTGGGTACTACCATCGTCATGGGATCCTGTTATTAATATAAGAAAATCAAATAATAAATATAAACATAACAGACAGGCAGATGTAGTAAGTTCATACTGTGTAGATCAAAATGACAGCTTATCAGACTAATATTTTTCATTTTTCATTTGTAAAAGTATATATTAATAGTGTTGCTTAGTAAGTTGTTTTTAAATAATAGCAAACTAAATTAAAATTATTATCCTTAATTAATTTTAACTTTTTAAATTACACATAGAACAATTATATGGCTTTAATAATTAATACTACATTTTATATTTTTCTTTATGGTTATAAATATAATAATGGCAACACTAAATATAGATTACTAATTAATATTTTAAAATTGTAATAATTATAAAAATAATAGCAAAATTAAATAAATAATTTTCCATATTCAATTATAATTAAAATTATAAAAATGTTTAAAGTTAAAAAATATTGTAATGTAATTGGTGCAATTTTCATTTTGTTAATTGTGGGTAGGCTGTCTGTAACAACTATACATTCAAGACATGTAACACCTCAGTCTCTCCCGTAACCATGGATGCTGTAAAGCATTCGAAACGTCGGGAAACAAAAATCCAAATTAATCCGCGACAAAATCCGAAAAGATAGTTATATTTAAAATGTCAAATATTCGCGTAAATCTAAGAAAGACTTCTTTTCTAATGTAACAACTATTAGTGAAGTTTTTATTGTTGAAGTAACATACGCATTTATTACTTTACAATTTTGAGTACATTTGTTATATAATTATAATGGTTTTGCTGGTTTGAGTGAAATTCAGAATAGATAAAGCTGGTATCCCAAAACGATGTAAATCACTCATTTGGGTAACACTATATATAAATAGATAACATTTACTTTTCTTTATCTAAACACAGAATGGCTCCGGAAACAGAACCCTACAGACAAGTCTTTCAACAAGGCGGTGGAGGAGTTCACGATGAGCTGCGCCGGCTACTGCGTGGCCACCTACGTGCTGGGCATCGCCGACCGGCATCCGGACAACATCATGGTCAAGAAGAGTGGCCAGGTGAGAGAATTGTGGCTTTTGCTATATTTATCGGACGTCGGACGACACGTTTGGCTCAGTTTGTAGTGATGCTACTTGCTATGCCAGCAGTCGCTGGTTCGAGTCCGCTGGAGGCATTCATTTGTGTGATGAGCACGAATGAATTAATGAATTAACTGCCTTCCTTGTGGCAGCCCAGTGGTAACGCACTCGTTTTGGGAAACCGAGTGAAGCGGGTTTAAATCCGGGGGTCTCGCACCTGCGCACATGCGAGAATTTGGCAAGATGTGAAAATTTTAAATAAAACTATCTTTTCGGATTTTTCCGCGAATTTATTTTGATTTTTGGCTCCCGACGTTTCGAATGCTTTACAGCAATCATGGTCACGGGAGAGACTGAGGTGTTAGATGTCTCTAAGGTATTATATAGTTGTTACAGACAGCCTACCCACAATTAATACCTCTACAAGATGCAGGAGTTTACAAGCTTGATTGTGATTGTGGACTCTCTTACATCGGACAAACAAAGAGATCCATTAGAACCCGGGTCAAAGAACACGTAGCTGATGTGAAGCACCGTCGCAATACAACATCTGCTGTCTGCAAACATAGTCAGGACCGCCGTATTACTAATAATAATTTAATGTATTTTTAACCCAAAGTAATCCAAAAAAAAAAAATTCAAAATAAAAAAATAACAAGTGATAAATTTCTCTTAGTAAATTTTAATCTAAATTATATTTGTTTGAATATTTGGGATGGCGGTTAATATAAAGATATTTAGAATTATATATTTAAAATGTAGGTACTTCATTGTGTTACTTATAAAGTATCTAAATTTCAAAAAACAGTTGATTGTGACCATTATAATATGTAAGTAACATTATAGTTTGCAGCTCATCACACAGTCTGACATTTTATATCTATACATACATATAATAAAATTGTGACTAAGCCGAACATTAAATATTTTTTGGAAAATCTTATTGAAATAGACTACTATCGCTACAGAGGGCGAATCTATAGTATTTAGAATTTTTGTCTGTCTGTCTGTGATCGCATCACGAAAAAACAACTGGACAGATTTTGATATAATTTGGTATCATATCTTGATGCATATAAATATCCGGGTTAACATATAGGAACTTTTTACTTCGGAAAAATATCTCATCTCTGAGAAATCTATACTGAACGTTAAAACGTAAGTAGGGATGAACCCGAATGGAGCGAGGGTGAGTCAGTATAGTACATTCGCGTTAAGAAAATAGTGAGTCATCGGTGTCCACCGCCCTAGCCACGCCCCCCGACCAATTAGGTTGCTTAAAATTATAAAAGTCAAGTTCACAATGACCTGAATATATTATATGAATATATTATGAATGCAGACTTGAATATATTATTAATGATTTTATTTTTTAAATAGTCATTATCATCTCAAATATAATTAAGTTGATTTTTATCCATTAAACTTAATCTTTTGAAATATTGAATTTGAATTGAATTTTAACTCCTGCTTTGTATACACATTTACCTGCATTGCACTTGATGACTCACTATTTTCTTAACGCGAATGGACTATAGGTAGTTTTAAGTACTCGAATAATACATAATAAGTCTACGCCTGTCTTTGTCACGAATGAACTGAATATGTTATTACCACCAAAACAAACGTACAACTGTATAGTAAAAAACCCATATTTTTTCCAGCTCTTCCACATAGACTTTGGCCATTTCCTAGGCCATTTCAAGCAGAAGTACGGGTTCAAGCGCGAGCGCGTCCCCTTCGTGTTGACGCACGACTTCATACATGTCATAAACAAGGGCCAACGAGGGGGTGTCAACGAACAGTTGGACTTCAAGATATTCAGAGACCTTTGTGAAACTGTAAGTTCTATATTATATTGTTATTGCACTTAACATGATAAAATTGTTATTTCATTACTAAAAAATAATAAAAGAGGGTATTTGTTAAAAACAATGGTTGGTTTTATGGATATTATTTTGTATATTTTTTTATAATCTTTTATTTACTTAGCTTGTTGTAAATATTTTAAATTAAAACTTATATTATAAATTTGACAATGAATTAAATTTTAACGTTTTTAATAAAATTTGAAGAGGAATAGTGCATTTATTTTCATGTTATATTAAAATATTTTTATTTATATTTTTCACTAGGCCTTTAAAATTCTTCGCAAGCATGGTCACCTGATCCTGTCCTTGTTCTCGATGATGATCTCAACAGGCCTGCCTGAGCTTAGTTCGGAAAAGGACCTGCAATACCTTAGAGAAACATTGGTGAGTTATAAGAAGATACAAAAAAAATAAAAGCTTAAAAAAATTGTGATAAAAATATTTATTTATATTTATTTTTGAGAATTGGGAAGTATGAACAATAAAACATTATATACTATATCTCCACATTGTTTTGTTTTTTTAGTTAGACAAATAAGAAAAAAGGTGTTGAGAAATGAGAAGCACATGCATATTTTATACACGCCTTTGTGTGTATATTCTTAAAATTTAATAAAAATCATTTTTTATTGTTTCTTCTAAATATTTGCATTATTTTCTCAAGGTAATGGATCTATCCGAAGAGAAAGCGCTTGAACACTTTCGCCAAAAGTTCATAGAGGCGGTGAAGAACTCCTGGACCGCATCCTTCAACTGGGCGCTTCACAACTTCGACAAGAACAACTGACAGTGACCCAGTCGACGGCTCAAGAGGCAGCCGTCGAAACACACCCCGCAAACACTGTAATGTGTATGCGCCCTTATCCGCGAACGCTAGTGCGAAGTGACCCTTATCCATAGTGCTTAGGCTACGAACAGACGCGATTGATAGTGAAAGTGTTACTACTAACTATAGTGAGTTATTGCCGGTGTGTCAAGATGTTGAGCAATAGTGAACGTTATGATGGTTTGTTTAACATTTTTAAATAAAACTATCTTTTCGGATTATTTCGCGGATTTATTTTGATTTTTGGTTCCCGACGTTTCGAATGCTTTACAGCATCCATGGTCACGGGAGAGACTGAGGTGTTACATGTCTTAAAGATATAGTTGTTACAGACAGCCTACCCACAATTAACAAAATGAAAATTGCACCAATTACATTACAATATTTTTAACTTTAAACATTTTTTATAATTTTAATTATAATTGAATATGGAAAATTATTTATTTAATTTTTGCTATTAATTTTATAATTATTACAATTTTAAAAATATTAATTAGTAATCTATATTTAGTGTTGCCATTATTATATTTATAACCATAAATAAAAAATATAAAAATATAGTATTAATTATTAAAGCCATATAATTGTTCTATGTGTAATTTAAAAAGTTAAAATTAATTACGGATAATCATTTTAATTTAGTTTGCTATTATTTAAAAACAACACTATTAATATATACTTTTACAAATGAAAAATATTAATCTGATAAGCTGTCATTTTGATCTACACAGTATGAACTTACTACATCTGCCTGTCTGTTATGTTTATATTTATTATTTGATTTTATTATATTAATAACAGGATCCCATGACGATGGTAGTACCCAGCCATCTTCCCTATTGAAATTTGGATGTTTTTTAATTTCTATGGCTTCTCGAATCATTCTAGGGCGATATCGGTTTTCTTTCGCCAGGATTTGAGGTCTATCGAAACGAATATAATGGCTTGGGCGGTCCTGGCTATGTTTGCAGACAGCAGATGTTGTAGAAAACCGATATCGCCCTAGAATGATTCGAGAAGCCATAGAAATTAAAAAACATCCAAATTTCAATAGGGAAGATGGCTGGGTACTACCATCGTCATGGGATCCTGTTATTAATATAATAAAATCAAATAATAAATATAAACATAACAGACAGGCAGATGTAGTAAGTTCATACTGTGTAGATCAAAATGACAGCTTATCAGATTAATATTTTTCATTTGTAAAAGTATATATTAATAGTGTTGTTTTTAAATAATAGCAAACTAAATTAAAATGATTATCCGTAATTAATTTTAACTTTTTAAATTACACATAGAACAATTATATGGCTTTAATAATTAATACTATATTTTTATATTTTTTATTTATGGTTATAAATATAATAATGGCAACACTAAATATAGATTACTAATTAATATTTTTAAAATTGTAATAATTATAAAATTAATAGCAAAAATTAAATAAATAATTTTCCATATTCAATTATAATTAAAATTATAAAAAATGTTTAAAGTTAAAAATATTGTAATGTAATTGGTGCAATTTTCATTTTGTTAATTGTGGGTAGGCTGTCTGTAACAACTATATCTTTAAGACATGTAACACCTCAGTCTCTCCTGTGACCATGGATGCTGTAAAGCATTCGAAACGTCGGGAACCAAAAATCAAAATAAATCCGCGAAATAATCCGAAAAGATAGTTTTATTTAAAAATGTCAAACATTCGCGTAAATCTAAGAAAGTATTATGGTTTGTTTAAGGTGTATATTTCCAAGTTAAGTAAATTTATAACTATATGTTAGATGTGCTTTTGAAATGCAAAAGTTAAATTTTTAAGCCCTCTGCCAGTGTTATAACTGATCTACAGTTTATTATTTCTGATTAGATTCAATTTTGTGAGAAAATAAAATGAAATTATTTAATTCAAATTGTTGAACACAAAGAATATGAAATCAGAAAGTAGTTAAATTACAATAAAATTAATTTTCTATCTAAAGACTAAAGACAGTCTTTTTTTAAAAAACAATACTTACAATGAAATATAAACGCTATGGCTACATCCATGGTTTTTAATTTTTTTTTCTATATGGATCTCAACAGTCTTCGCAAAACTGACCTAACTTATGTTTTTTAAAATAATATAAAACATCCATTTTTTTCTATAGAAATGATATTATTACTAATATGTAATTTCGCACATTCCTCATAGATTGTGTTATAAATGTAATATTTGCATTTCAATTTCTCTGCTAATGTAACAAATGTACATATAATGTGTAAATATACATATGATATTTGTCTATAATAGGTTAATTATTTAAAAGTTAAGTCACTTTTGTGTTGTCTGTTGCATTTTTTAACTGCCATTTTTTAATCTAACCTAATAGAATAAACTTCTTCTGTTGGAGACCTATATAAGATTAATCCTTGCCTGTAGTCTTCAGTATGGTATGGACCTACAGCTCAAATTTTGCAATATAAGAGTTTATTCCTAGTCAATACATACCGAGTTCATCACCAACTATGAAAAATTAGGGATGCATACTGAAAAAAGCTCAGTATTTGCCGCTTTTTAATATCAAAAGCTATTAAATTTAACTTATAAAGAAGTTCCATGTTTTATATATTATTTTTATTTCTTCACTAATTAAAAACATAAATGTCAAACATTTATGTACTAATTATATAAATATGTCTACATTTAACTGTATGGTTATATTTATGCTTATACTGAGTTTTTTTTAATCTAATTTGCATAGGATTCAATTTCAAATATATTTTTTTAATAACTACTTACAAGATGTGCTTTTCAGGTATAACAGCTGAGTTTTGAAAGCACCTTAAACAAATTTAAATTTGAAATTGATCTTTATTACATTATAATAATGGTCATAATTATTTCATAATAATAGTTAATAGAAATTGTGAATAAATACAATGCAATCTAAATTATAGTTGTATTCAAATGAGTCGAACTAACATAAGGATTTCTTGATATTCTAGATGATTCCAAGAAATATGTAAGATACTCTACTTATTTGAACATAACTGTATAGTAATATGTAAGGCTTATTATTACAAAGCATTTGGCTTGTTTTATGATAGAAAAGTTAATCTATGGCTAAATAATTCAAATATTATTGATTATGATCCAATGTTACCGAATTTTCTAGCATATAGTAATATAGGAAATATGTATATGTTAGGCTTCGTACAGGATTTCTGTTAACTTTTTTCTTTTACTTGGAAATTATTATTAATATTATTAAGGATAATGTTCTTTGATTATTGTTTTAAATTTCTCAAGATTTGAAATAGAAACCGAAATTTATTTTCTAAAATTCCTCACTTGTTATATGCTGTGTAATACTTAGTACAAGTCTTAGCCTAACTTGTATCGCTTAGTATGAACAAAATTAGTGAAGTAACATCATATTGTTGTATTAAATAATCGATATTTATCAATATAATATATAATCGATTAATTTGTATCTATATAATAGTGTTTATATTCTGCTATTGCTACTTATTCGAATTTGGCATTTCAAATATAATTAAATATATTCGGAGGTTAGTACAGCTCTATAGTGTAGCAATTAAAAATTATAAAACTATGTATCATGTTATTCAGCAAAATTATTTACTAGTAACATTTAGTGAAATGATAAATATTAAATAATACTGTGGTTATGGAGGTGTTAGTTTGTATAAGGAATATTTCACGAGCGACGGTAATTTTGGCTGTGATAGACGCGTTGCGTTCGAAAAGTAAGTTATATATAATATTATGATTTCATTAATCGACATTATAATTTCAAAATTATTATTTAATTCGAAAAAAAAAACATCACGTTTTAAGGCAAACCAGTACGAGTTTGGAAGTGAGGTTTTAGAAAGACTGATTATTTAGTGCAGAGGTAAGGAATAGGCTATGGTACGGTTTGCGATTTGTCGAAATTGTTTTTTTTTTTTAAATAAGATGTGAATTAATTTTGAGGGTCGAGCTCTTTAGATGTCTATACGACGAGTTCGTGTTGTAAATTAAAGGAATGTGATGTTGAGACCGTCGCCGTCGAACTCTGTCATTGTTGCGTCATCACGTACCCATCATAGAACGAACGTCAATCACGATATCGATTTATTGGTTGAATGGAATCGATTTAAATCTGCATTCGTTTATCAATTAATCGATTTATGTTTTGTGACTAAAATTTATAATTTATCTTTCAATTATTTAACGGGTATTAGAGATTGAAATTTGATATGAACTCTACCTTTAATAGTAATGTCAAATATCTATCTCAGATAGGCGGAAAATTAAAAGACATTATTAATTTTGATCGTCAGACAGTCGTTCGTCGAAGGATACTCTTTAGCATGTTATTTAGGACAATGCTCTCATCTGCAAATAGAATAAGTCGCGTATTTAATAGCTTTTTAAAACCATGGTCTGTATGGATTAGTTATCATAGCTGTAGCAGTATTATAGCAGTCCCAGCATATTATTATTTTTTTTTTTATTTTTTTTTTTTTTAGAACTTCAGGCTACCTCATGGTGTCGTGTACTACAGTACCGTTGTTCACTTTTACGATTAGTTGATAGCTAGATTTATAATCGATTACGGAGAAATTATATGCGAAATAAATAAAAGAAGAGTAAGTGAAGGATGTCTTAACAGATGTGGTGGTGTTATCGTCAAATGAGTCTAGAGTGAGTTCTTATGATATTATGTATGTGTAACATTAATGGCTGTCGAGGTTAAATTATTTTTTACAGTTACTTTTTAAACTTTCATGGTCAAAGACATTATTTTTATGACGTAAATATAATGTGCCGAAATATCGAGAATTCTTAAAAGAAATTAAAAAATAAGGTAAATGTCACATAATTTATAACAATAACAATGTTTACAGTTACTCGCTTGTTGTGTTGGTATTGGAAACAGGCATTTAATCTTTATTTTTATTTTATTACTAGTATTGCCCGCGACTCCGCCCGCGTTCAGATAACCAAAAACCAAATTCTTAGGTTTTTTGTATTAGTATACTCTTAAATTGCAGTTTTTGTATTTTTTCTCAGAAATGAGATATTTTCCCGCGGCAAAAAGTATCGTATATGTTGACCCGGATAACCAGCTATCATCATACCAAATTTCATCAAAATCTGTCCAGTTGTTTTCTCGTGATGCGTTAACAGACAGACAGACAGACAAAAATTCTAAAAACTATAGATTCGGACTCTGTATCGATAATAATGTCCATTTCAATTAGATTTTCCAAAAAATATTTTATGTACAGATTCGACTTAGTTACAATTTTATTATATGTATAGAAGATTCCACAAACTGTCCCAGATTTATCTTTTCAACAATTTAAATATAAAATTAAAAATATTTTATGGAGCAAAGCATATTTACTCTGTTTAAGAGTTTCATGTTGATGGAAATGTGTGGAATTGAGAAATATTGACTGATATGCGGGATATCTATAATATATATATATATATAATAAAATAAATAAAATGTAACTTCGATATTTAAAAGAACAACTGTTGAGTTTCTCGCCAGCTCTTCTCAGCAGAACTGTTGTTCGAGCCGACGCGGTAGAAGCTTCCTCACGGACAGACTGCACTGACGCTCTTTAAATTGACGATTCAAAAGTGCTTAAGTCTATTTGAATAAAGTTTAATATCATTTCATAAATGTATAATTTCACCTAAATCTCTTGAACTGTTACAGCGTAAAAATATTAAATAAATACGTTATAATTCAGATAACCGTATCTTCATCGTTAAATGTATGATAGGTGAGAGGCTTTTTACATCTAAACTTTTAAGTTTTTAATACTTTCTCTGTTTAAGATAACTGTAATGTACTACTTTTGTCTTAATGATTTAATTAAAATATCAAGAGCTTTTATTCTTTTAAATAACTAAGTTTTTAAGTGTAAATTTGATGTTTTCGCAGCTTATTGCAAGTTGATCTTTATTTGGTCTTTGATTTTTTTTTCAAAATAATATTCTTTTTCTTGTTAAAGATTTTACTATATCTACCTTTTTATATTCGTTTTCTTTTACTGCATACATAATTAGCCCTTTGTCAAAATGACACATGTTTTAGGATACATTCACGCAATTTTTTTCTTTTTATTAAATGCATATAAGTAAATTTATTAAAATTTTGAAATGAATATTTGAAAAAATACAAGATATGAACAAAATATTTTAATAATAATAAAAACCAAGAAAAATAAGCCCAAAAATGTCGCGCTACTTTTATTTTCGGGACTTTTAATTTTTAATGACATGCCAGTTTCTAATTTCTTTGTACCAAAACTATACGCAACAAAAATATATTTAAAAAATATAGAGAAATTCTATGCTATTATCCTATATTATGTTGGGTTAGTTATCGTTTCACTTCAAAATTCGTTGTTTGTAAAATTAAGGTGTTAGTGCAAGGCAAACTGGTTTTCGGCCAAAAAAGGGATAATTGAATTCCGATGTTAAAGTTTTCTTTATCGATGAATATATTATTATTGTTATTATTTACTTTTTTGTGTGCTACTCGTAGAAGCCACGAAATAAAAGAATTGAATTTAATTACTTTTTTGTGAAAGCCCTTGAAAATAACAAAATAATAAATTATTCATATATAATTTAAATGACTATTATCTATACTAGCAGTATGCCAATGTTATACCATACGTATTTAGTTAATATTATATGCGGTTACGTATATATACGAGAACATAAGTCATTCTAGAGGGTTGTGGTTTGTCTGACATAATTGTATCAAATTCGCTACTTTTCTTTACATATGTACGTGGTATAAGTATAACGAACCAGACTTATAATGGCGATTTGTCAGCGCGTTTTTAATTTATCGTATTGTTACGGCCCAACAGGTTTATAATTTATATCTATATGAATATTATAAAAAGGTAAAGTTTGGAGTTTTTGACGTTGTAGGGGGTAATCTCTGGTTCTACTGAACTGATTTAGATGAAATTTGGTAAGAAGATAGTTTGCGACCCTGGAAAGGATATAGGATACTTTTTATCTCGGAAATATTTCCTTAAGGGGATGAAAGTTTATATGGGGAATTAAGCTAGGGACGTACCCGAGCGAAGCGAGGGTGAATCGCTAGTAGCTTATATCTTGGATTGGATATAGTAAATTCTTAAGTTGTTTATTGTTTAACATTTTCATACTAAACCGCGAATGATCTAGCTTTTAATAAAAACACGATAATACGTTATTACATAAAACTTCGTAAAAGTAAGAAGGGTAGTTACTTAGACAACTTTGACATTCACTTTGTAATCCCTTAGGGTTAAATTACCAAGTATTTCGTTTCCTTCTACGTGACATTGGCTAAGTAAATTATGCCTAACTGGTACTCCTAGAAGCCACGAAATAAAAGAATTGAATGATTTCGTTTTCAATTCCAAGTGATTTGAGCGATGGTCACGTCATATACATATAAGGACTTATCACGGACGCATATACATAGGTGGAGTAAATTATATACAAAAAAATCTACATACGTTTTTAAATGACTAATTATTCAGCATAGAAACTTAGTCATTGATAGTGTTTTGCTATAGGTTCAGATAAAGACTAGGACGCATTCGATGGATGATATTTAACAAAGCAACTGCTATATCGTAACAATCTCTTACCTTTTGTCATTTTCGTTTAAATGTAATCAGATTTAGTGTTTTTTTTTTTATATTTTATACCGGTCATTCTATATATAACGTGTCTTCTCCATTCTATGCGATATTGGTGAAATAAATTATACTCAAATGGCACTCCTAGAAGCCATTGTACATAAGAATTGACCATTGAATTGATTTTTTTAATTAATCGTATAAAGAATTTAAATTATATTTCTATCCATCGTTTAAATAATAATATAAAGATTTCTTTATATTTACAGCCTAATATGGGAACAATGCATCATGTAGTTATTCTTATCAGTCACATATGAAACTAGGCAAATATTTGTTGTGTCAGTGTATCTAAATATTTATATAAATGATGTCTTTACATGAACTAAAATGGAATTACAATGCGTCTCGTCTTTTGCGTACTTATAGATGAAGTGTTAAAATTAAAGAAAGCAATGGAGATATAGGTACACAATGAAATACATTTTTTTGTCGTTCTTAAGTAATTATGTATTTTGCTTGTTAAATACCGTTTAATAGAGAAAGGGAGGGGAGAGAGAAATGGATTATAATAAACTTCAAAGCCAGTTTACTATCATTACAAATGCCAAAAGCGTTGTGTAATTAACATTAATTACCATGCTTGGCTTTTTTTAAATGGACTACTATGAAGTTTTAACTAGTCAATATCAAATACTAGATAAAAAATACTTCAATAATAACGCCGCCACATCTGGTATCTTTTTGCAGTCAAATATGTAATATCAGAATCTAAAAATGTAAGAATTAAATGTTCCGTAAACTTTATGTTTGGTATATAGTAACTCGATTCTTCCTATACAGTGCTAAATACCCGAAAAATTATTTTTAAGTATACGAACTCCGTTTGTGCAATGTAAATACTGTCTTATTTATATTACATGAAGCAAACGAGCGCTTGTTGTAACCTAGATATAACATTGTGAGCGATCTCAGAAAAGTTAAATACTTTTTAAATCATATTTTCGAAAATTGTTATCGTTTAAGCTTTTTAATTGCGTTATGGTTATTGCAATTCATGTTATACACATACGAACATACTTAGTCGATTAATTTTTACCTACTACAGTGTATTGTATCGTGGTGTGAATACCGTTAAACTAATTGACTATCCAGCTTTGTAAGAATATTCACCAAATATTATTGAATGTGTATGTCTTGCGTAATGTAAAATTAATTTTATATATACACCAGAATATAAATGAAAGACTCTGTGTCTAACGGAACTTCCTGTAAGTTCCAACATGGTGTATTTTTTAATTTGGTTGTAATTAAATATTTATTATTTCTTGTTAACGTATATAATCTGGTGTATTTTTATGAATGAATATGTTAGCCATATTGCTAAGGCATTTTAATATTAAGACTCATAAAACATCTCAGTCTATATACAATAGTTCCTTTGTCATGTGTCATTTGTAATCATACGAGTATCGGAAGAAATAAAGGATATTCATTTAAATATTGTATAAATAATTTACCGAATAATTATTTGCTATCTCAAATATGATTTTTTTGAATAAACATTTACATACATATATTTTTTGACTTTAATTTGTGTTTATTACATCAAACATTGGTATTATAATAATAATGCGCAAGACGAAAGCTAAAGTCCATGATAAAACCTTAAAAAGCCATAAAATAATATAATGACTTACGTTATATGTTGATGTGTTACTTATGTTGCAATTAAAAAACAGACATTTTGTCAAATTATTAAGTTTCGTAGCAGCTGCTCTACTTGTTCTTATCTTTTATCTAATAACAAAAAACACATGGAATGTTGAAATTAAGGTGGTATTTTTCATTCGAATTAAGGAATTGTAGCGAGCAGTGTCGATTGCGTCGATTGTAATGTTTGGTGAGAACACTACGAGCACAGTTCCGGGCGTACCGTCTCGCGTAACGCATCACTTACGCGGCGCAGCACGCACTGTCACATTTCCCGCCAAACCCTCGAAAACCATAAACACGTGTGTGATTTTTTTTTTAATAACAGTGTTGAACATGACTGTGATATTTTGAAAAATTATTATTGTTTATTTGAAAATTCCAAGTTATCCAAAATGACCGCCGGAGCTGAGGAACATGAACCGCTAATTTCTTCGTCTGTCGACAACCAGCGTGTGACTTACAATAATTCTCCGACAGTAAGCACTTAAATAATATATATTTAAAAAAAACTTAAGTATTAAAAAAATGTATTAAATTAATTACACAATCAAGGTGCAATAAAAAATATAATCTTACACATCTATGTCGAATATATAATTTTACAATCCGATATTTATTTTTATATATAAACGTATTTGTATTTGAGCTTTGCTAAACGAATATCTTAAATGATAGATAGATGTTAAGCCAGCATCAAATAAGTTGTAATAATATATTCATATAAGCTTTTTCAACTCGGATGGAATGTTACGGAACGTAGCCATTGTGTGTTTCAGCAAAAGTTTAAACCGGTTGAATATTGATCTCTTTTTTAATTTCCATATGTATTATATTTTTTCAAACGCTCACTTAAATCTTTCTCTTCAATGTACTTTATCTTTAATAGCATAATCTCGTTCGGATTTTAAAATACAAGAATTTCATTTAACGCTGCGTCGGATGGGTCACAGAAATATTTAAATGGATCCAGTTTCCACCACGTTTTAGATAATTAACAATTCAGAATTTTAAAATCATTTAATTCGATTATACATACCTACTTTACAAATATATGCCGTGCCACAATATTTCTATTGAACGCATAAATAATATTTTTATTGTTACATCTTCAATATTATATGATAGGTCTTATTATAATATACCTATACAATATACTAGCGACTCAATCTCGCTTCGTTCGTGTTCGTCCCTGGGTACGTTTTAACGGTTAGTATGGAATAGATAGGCTATATATTATATGACATTCACATAGCCTTCCTCAATAAACGGGCTATCTAATGCAAAAAGAATTTTCCTATAATTAGCATAAAACAAACTAACAAAATCTGCCTCTTTATAATATTAGTATAGATTTAGGTATAATTTATATAATTGTAACTGGTATTGGGCTCTCTACATTATTGACATTACTAGAACCTTTAGCGTTCTACAAGGTCTCAATGTACCTCCACCTAAATACATCCCAAAAATATTCGTTTAACAGTTTCTTGAATTTAGATTTATTATTTTGTATTATTTTTCTATTTGATTTTTTTCCTATTTATTTTTCATAAGCACGTAATAATAGTTACGCTTTAGATAACACCATTTTACGTTAATAGATTTAATTTATACTATACTAGCAGAACCCGCGGCTTCGCTCGCCCTAAAACTACAAAAAATATCTTAAAAGGTAGTTTCATACAAACCTTCATCCCCTCTTTTACCCCCTTATAGAATGAATTTCAAAAAATACTAAAACATGTATTTATTTCATTTTCTTGAAGAGCATTAATACCAAGTTTCAAGTAATTCTAATCATAAATATTTTTTTGGATTGTCTTATAACGTGTTTTCCTGTGGGAATTAGGTAATCTCCCGCGGTAAAAAGTAGCCTATGTCATTCTCCAGCCCTCCATTTATCTATACAAAAAAAATCATGCCAATCCGTCTTTTCGTCGACGTGAAAGAAGGACAAACAAACACACACACTTTCACATTTATAATATAAGTATGGATGTTATTTTAAAATTTAACGTGTCTAATAACATACTTGTGGAAGTTTATTATAACGTGATCAACTTTATATATTTAATATTTAATGTTAATGCTATATTCCTCTGTATACATTTAAATGGATAATGAGTTTCATGGGAACGGTTTGTGTCTTAAATATTAATATTACAAAGTTGGTAAAATATATATACCTAATATCAGTTTCAAGGACTAGAGACTATCTTGAACTTTTAATGTATCTCGTATTAGTGGCCTTTCGAATTTTAAGATTCTATATATCAGATGAAAGTACGAACTAGTACGTAATATAATTATCACGTTGTATGTTTGTTCGACTATTATTCATACTGCCTTTAGGTATACAGCTTATGTTCTTTGGAACTACTGGACTTAAAAGAAGAAGAGGAGTTAAAGAATATTAAGTGTTAAGTAATATAATTTGAGAGTCAAACTAAAATTAGAAAAAATGTTTTATAAATGTCCTCATGTGACATACGATGTAAAAGAGCTTATTATGAGATTAAAATATTTTTTAGGGTTCCATATCTCGAAAAAAAGGAGCCCTTCCACTTCACTTCGTTGTCCGTCTGTTTGTCTGTCAAGAACCTATAGGTATTTCCCGTTAATTTAGAATCAAATTTGGCAAAAAAGTAATATCAAATAGCACAAGTAAAGGAAAAAATCCGAAAACTACGTTCATGTTCATGCTACGGAACCCAAGGTGTCTTTACACCTGTGTAAACCTTCGGTGTGTACCTACACAAATTAAGCATCAAAAATATAAATTACTAGCGAGTCACCCTCACTTCGCGCAGGTTCCTCCCTAGGTTGATTCTCCATACAAACTTTCATCCCCATTTTCTTTCGCTTAAGGGATAATTTCCCGGACACAAACTCCTATCTTATGTCCTTTGCAGGGTTCCAAACTATCTTCTAACCAAATTTCATCTAAATCGGTCCAGTAGTTTCGGAGCTTTTTCAGTAGAAACAAACAAAAAAATCTTTCCTCTTTATAATAATAGTATAAATAAATTATAGCAAGTATTACAAGATTGTTTTTAAAATTTCTTCACATACAGGAATTTAAGTACCTATCTATCTACACGGATAAGGATCGATTAGGATTAAATGATAAAGAAGTTTTAATTTTTACATAATATAACTTTCGATTATATTTTATCGTCTCTACACTCTATACTTAGTCTTTAAAGTCTACAATTTTTTTATCGTAAATTTTCGCTCCATATATATTGTTTTCCTTTAATACTGCTTAAAATGATAATGATTTTATATTATTTATGGCTATATTATAATGAGAAATAAAATTAATAAAACGTATTCTCATTCTCAACCACTTCGTAAGATTACCATACATATCTATGTATGTATATTTAACGCGCTCGCTAGCGAGTATCTAACATAATATTATTATCTAACCGTGAGGGCAAGCACAGACGCCACTATTCTACAAGGCTAAATATTTGAGGTCCATCGCCTAAGTCAGTGGCTCAAGTACATATAAAAAATAAAAACAAGTTCTTAACGATCTCGTTCCGCTAGTTTGAATCACCTCTGTTTTATTGTGCCATCAAATTTATTAGAAATTATAGTAAATATTTTTAGGAAATATTATGTAATGAGTACATATTAAAATTTAATTTAATTTTAATTTTTAATCATTACCAGAGATACGCACCTAATGGCTGTTAATTTACTTTGATAGTAAAAAAATAATCGACTTTTTTATCAAGTACCGATATATATTGTATATCAAATAATAGTTACTTTACATACTCGTAATACTGCACATTATTAAATTATTTCTCCAATTACAAACAAAACAAATTATTCTTCCAATTGAATTTGCTGTTGCCTTGAACCTAAATAAGTAAGAGCAACAGCAAATTCAATTGGTATAGAAACAATGTCCCTTACGGAATTACGGGACGGAACTATATTATATACTAGCGAGTCACCCTCGCTTCGCTCGGGTTCGTCCCTACTTACGTTTTAATGTTTAGTATCGATTTCTCAGAGATGAGATATTTTCCCGCTGTAAAAAGTATCCTATGTGTTGACCCGGATGACCAGCTATTATCATACCAAATTTCATCAAAATCCCTCCAGTAGTTCGGCCTCTGTATCGATAATAATGTCTATTTCAATAAGATTTTCCAAAATATATTTAATGTACAGATTCGACTTAGTTACAATTTTATTATATGTATAGACATAGGTTAGCCCTCTTATTACTTCTATTTTTATCATTTTCATAGCTCGTACCTTTGACTTCATGAAGTCATTTTATTAAATATGGCTTCATATGAAAACCTTCGAATTTTTCACAGGAAGCCTTTAAATCTTGGCCTTTTATAGAAGACATTATTGATCTCTATCGAACTGAACTAATCATAGTTTAAGTTCTAGACGTATATTTGTATGTACCTATTGGTCTAGGAGTGAAATCGTTTCTAGTCTATGTCGAACCAATTCATTTAATCGTATCCAATTCGGTGCAATCGTTTATTTCCTGCCATAAGATGCTTTGATGATATCTTCAGTTAGTATTATCGAAATATATTTCAATTTTCATATCATTATTAATGGGATTTAACTTAAGATTTTAAGTAATAATATATGCATTACCAATTACCATGCAGGAATCGAATTCGAAACTACCACTTACCCATGTGACAAAACAAAAAACGCTTTAAACTTTTATACAACATTATACCAAAACTTCTTAATGAAAAGCTTTTAAAACCGGTACTAGACCTCTTCCTCCTAAATAAGGACTCCAAATCGCATATATGTACATAATATGTAGGTAATAGTGTATACATAATACAGCATATGTACAAGACCTTGCATGACGTGCTTTTTCTTTTTGTTTTGTTGTATCCGTTACAATTAGGTATAATATATAGGTACAATCTTCAAGTTTTTATGATCATGGAGCAAGCTACAAAGTTGAATAAGAATTTAAAAACATGTGTCGAATTCGAATTCGCGATCGGTTTCTATGCTATTCAATATTATGAGACGAAATTTTTAGCATTCTATGGATTTCCGTGCTAGTGTCGATTCCATCGTGTTGCAAAAAGATTTCGTATAGGTTGTAATTTGACCCTTAATATTTTATCGATGAACGGGTATATTGTGTGGTGATAAGAAAAAAACCTGTACGGTAGACGAGGTTCATTCACATTTGACTTCCTTTGGGTGATTGTTTCTCATATTTTTTCATGGAGTAAACTTACACCAATTGGCATTCCATAATAGGAGACATATTGTATATTTTTATCTTATTATGTTTGCTTTCTTATATATTGTTGAAATTATTAAATTTCACCAAATAGTGCTCAAAGTGATAGGTACCATAGACAAATAGTTTAGCAATTTAAGAAGCTACCAACAATAACCAGTACAGTAAGTAATTAGGTCACTCGGAGACTTACGATTATATTGTAATCATTAAATCAACAAACCCTCGTAACGAATCACAAGTTCATTTCCTACAAAGTAATGTTTGGATTACACATGTTATGTTAACCGGTTTGTTTATGATTTGGTTACTTATGGGACTTATGTATTTCTCAATATGCAGTGAGCCAATACTGGTCTGGTGGAAAGCGTAGAATTGATTTGTGAACCACTAGGTATATTCTCTCTCCTTATAGTAGTTAAAATGATTATTCATAAAGAGTAACTAGGTTTTCTAAATTGATCTAGGCAGAAAATGAAAGAAGAGAAGGCATTTATATATTCAAAGCCAACTAAAACCTATAACATTAAAATGTGAAGGTACCTAATAGTGTTCCTTGTGTAAGGTTGCATTTTTATATATTGAGTGTTTTAATAGAAAATAATATATTTGATTAATTTGTAATGATTTATGTATAAGGCATTTACTTATGTGACCTTGGCCGATAGGAGTGTGTTTTAAAAAAAATAAAAAAAAAGGGCGCGGATATTCATTTGTTTTCCCGCGCTTTTGCACAGAGATGTCGGTACCACCCTGTAGATCACTACGAATTGTTTTGTAATAAGTACTGAAAATTATGATTATAAATTATATAACTGCAAGGAATATCTCGAAGTTTTATTAGGGACCCAACACTTGGGTGCCCTAAAAAAATGTCCTGATCGATTTGGCTACGGTAGCCCATCTTACTGACACTGAGACTAGACATGTGTACACGAGACATTATAGTGTAGGATAGACTACTCTTAAAAAACTACTCATTCATACTTTTAATCAATTTATTTATATGATAGTGCAGCACGAACAACAAATAAGAATAATAAATAAAGTTTACAAAACTCAAAAAAATGCTTTTCAAAACAAATTAAACTTTACATATATTATTTTATAGACTTCATTAACCTTGATACTACTCGTAGGTCGATTTATTTACAATTTGTATATAATTTTTGGACTGAGTCAGTTTTTCCGTGTCTAAGCAACTTTCTCATTTATGATTTTACTAGCGGTTCATCCTCGCTTCACTCGGACTCGCCTCTAGAAAAACAAACAAATCTATCCCTCGGGAATCGTATATTATATATATATTCAGCCGTTCTGGTGTGAAAGAGTAACAAACATCCATACATACTCACAAACTTTCCCATTTATAATATTTATACAGATTGAAGTAAGGAATACATATTTTGTAACGTTGGGAAATGCATTTAGGCAAGAGGTCTGAGAATTCTGAGGCTGAACGGCTAGAAAAGCCAGTACTACCCACTAAAACCTAACGGAATCTCCCCCGTCTTAATGGGGCGTCGCAGGATCGCTCACGCACTCAACTGCGATGCCCCGACGGCAGGTCTGCTACAACTACCATAGGGTTGCTTCACAGTCCACTCTGCTATCAGAGGAGTACCAGGAGCAACCCGCATGGCACACAACGCCCACCGAGGTCGGCCGTCTCCCTGTGCGTTTCTAGGCTTCGCGCCCGGCTGAACTGCCGGACGCTAATATGCCCACCCCACTCATCTTAAGCCCCTGGTAGAAGCATCTAAGCAACTGGTAAAAGCTAGTTTTCAACTACTACACCAATAAAAACTAATTACTAACTAAAATAAATATTTGTGGGTTCCCACTAGGTAGTTTGTAATGTAACACGAGTAATCGGTTATTGATCGATATCGGCCCCTCTCATGTCCGACTCTGGTTACATAGACTGTCACGGCTTTACGTTGGCCTGGATATTTAAACTTCTTGACTAATGCGGCGAAAATAAAAGTAATCTAATTATATGGAAGTAGACTTTAATGATAATATACGAAAACCAAAATATAAATTGGTATATAAAATTTATTTTTAAGCAAGCACTTAAAAATAATAAGAATGAAAAACAATGCTTTTAACTTAATAAATTTTATTCTAACCTAATGTATAACAATTTTATATTAGTCAAAATACTGTATGATAGATTTTTAATTTGAATTGTGTTTACAGAGTAGTTCGCCGAATGGCAGTCCTCGCACCAGTGGTGGTGAAGTCACACTAGCAATTCCACCCAATCGAGGCTATGGAGCTATCGGAGGAGTTGAAAAAGTCACATATACATGGGCTGACATTAACGCCTTTGCCACAGAGGACAGGTCGAAGAATAAAAAATTCTGGAACTTTTGGAGAGGATCCAACGATCGCATGTTTCAGCAACGAAAGCAACTGCTCAAAAATAGTAAGTTTTCGAGGGTTTTTTTACTTATACCAATCCAGTTTTTTTTATGACTAAAGTAAATATCTCTAATGGTAAAAGAGAATATCTTAATTATCATAGGCGTTTAAAAAAAATTTGATCATATATAATGTAATGTGGGCTGTACGGTTTATGATCATTGTCCTAAAATGGGATGTATAAAAATATTTTGAAGAGTATGCCAGTATGGCGCTGAAATGAATATTTATTTAACTTCAAATTTGAAGTATTTGACAATATAATAATATAATAAATAAAATATAATATTTGATGTAAAACTTAAATTATAAAGTCCGAATTTACTTTGCATAATCTTGGTAACGTTAATTAAAAAATAATTAATTAAACTGATTGAAAAAATAAACAAACAGCAAAATATTTGTGCAATAAGATTACTAAATGAATCAATGTTTTTTTTAACTTTTGATGATTTAAAATAAACGATTTTGTAATTTTGTAAAATATGAAAAATATAGGTAGGTACGTTTTACAAAATGTGTTGGGTCCCTAATAAAACTTCGAGATATTTCTTGCTTATATTCTTATATTCAGTACTTTTATAAACGTCAGTGAGTTACATAATTTATAATCATAATTTTAAAATTACAAACAATTCGTAGTGACTTACAGGGTGGTACCGACATCTCTGCGCAAAAGCGCGGGAAAACAAATGAATTTCCGCGCCCTTTTTTATTTTTTTAAAACACATTCCTATCGGCCAAGGTTACATAAGTAAATACCATATACATAAATCATTACAAATTAATCAAATATATTATTTTCTATTAAAACACTCAATATATAAAAATGCAACCTTTACAAATGTTAATCATTCATTTTTTTATCGCTAGTAAATGGCGCGGCATACCCAGGAGAACTGCTTGCACTTATGGGATCGTCAGGTGCGGGAAAAACCACACTTCTTAACACGTTGACCTTCAGAACACCAAGTGGAGTTGTTTCCAGTGGAACCAGAGCACTGAATGGACAGCCAGCGACACCTGAGGCGATGGCAGCATTATCAGCATACGTTCAACAACAGGACCTTTTTATTGGAACCTTGACAGTGAAAGAACACTTGATATTCCAGGTTTGTAAAGAATTTCATTCATAAGTTTGAAATAGAATCCAAGATTTACATCAATTTTCATTTTATTAAAGTAAGATATTTTTTACAAAATATTTTACAATTAATCCTTTTCTTTTTTAAACCTTTACATTTACTGAATTTTAGTTACTATACAATACCTATATAATCTAATAAAAACATCTTATAAGTTGAATAAAAATTCAACTTTTTATTGAAAGGTGTTCTTTACTCTGCGACTGTGAAAGTTAAAATTTAAAATGTTCGGAAATTTTAAGAATTATAGTGGAAACCAGCTCGGTAGCGTAACTTTTAACTTTATTAATTAAGTAGGCATGTAAACATATATTGCTATAATATAACTTCATCATATTTCTAATAGGAATATGAAAATATTAATACCATCGCTATTTCATTTATTATCTACTAGTACCTAACTCAGTATATCAGAGTAGTACTGGGTACAGTAGGTAGGTATTAAGTTTTTTGACTGGAATCCTAATTGTTTTTTAAAATAAAAGTAGTTATGAAGAGTATAAGTTACTTCTTATAATATCAGCTATCTGCCAGTGAAAGTCCCCTCAGAATCAGTCCAGCCGTTTCGGAAATTAGCCTGAACAAACAGCCAGACAAACAAAAATTTTAAAAATTGTGTTTTTTTAAAAGTACCGTAAATAATTTGAATTTCATATGCATTTAGTAAAAAGTTGTTATTTTGATATTACAAACAGATATTTAAACTATAAAAATTCGTTAATAAGCGTACGCATATTCATGTTAATCATATTTAATATGACATAAGAATTATGTCTTTATTATATGAACTTGTAAGTACTTAATCTAGTTAGACTGTAATAGTATGTTGTACTGACAAACATCTCAATAGAAGGATTTAATTAACGTATATATATATATACTCACATATATATATATATATATATATATATATATGTGTGAGTGTACGTAAGGTACTCTACATTTTAACGCTCACGTGGCGTAGTACTCAAGTCCTCGACTTCAGCGAAATATATGGTCTAAGGACGGTTTTTTTGACTTTAAGAGTTTTCTTACGAATAGAGTATTATTAGTATTAGGTATATGCGTTTGCCACCACTTTAATGCGAGCTATTATTGCTAGCTATTATTTCCTTTGTTATAGAAAAATCTAATCTAAATATTATATAATATAACTTATACCTCATTTTTATTAATTCTTTTATTTTTTAATAATAAAAAAAAATAAAATGAGTCATTTTTAAGGAAGTTATAATGTCATATCTACAATAAGTTCAAATTGTAATAATATCTTTTGAATGTAGAGTCCTGTAATAAAAATGTTAATTTATGGACAGTCAATAAAAATAAAATTGTAATTGAATATAATAGACTACAGTGTTGCTTTATTGAAAGATTATCATAAAATATGCTACCTGTTTGTATTAACATTATAACGATATAATATATTTAAGGTAAAACTGAGTGTATGTTCATGTTCTTTGCGATTAATCATTATATGGCATAGGTAATTGTGTAACAGTGGTTATTACAGCGTAAATAAGAGCCTTGATACAACACATATTACCTTCAAAATAGGCAAATTCATGTCCACTACAGGGCTTTTGGAATTAAAAAAAATAATATTATAATACACTAGCGAGCGACTCACCCTCGCTCCGCTCGGTTTCGTCCCTTCTTACGTTTTAACGTTTAGTATAAATTTCTCAGAGATGAGATATTTTCCCGCAGTAAAAAGTATCCTATAAGTTGACCCGGATAACTCCAGTGGTTTTTCCGTGATGCGGTCACATACAGACAGACAAAAATTCTAAAAACTATATATTCGGCCTCTGTATCGATAAAAATGTCTATTTGAATAAGATCTTCAAAAAAATATTTAATGTACAGATTCGGCTTACTTACAATTTTATTATATGTATAGATTTTTATGTTCAATATTATATGTATGTACTTTAATTATGCCAACTTGTCAGAAGTTGTTACGGAGCACATAATATATCATTTCCTTGGAGTGCACTAGCTTGGTGTCATTATGCAGTAGTGTCTTGTAGGTTGGTACTGGTTTTGCTGTATGATTAATATAATTTATAAGTCATTGAGGTTGGCGCCTGGACTCAATGCTAATAGTAACTTGGCACACGCAACAGCTTTAGCTATGTGATTGATTGAAGAAAGATGATGAAATTATAGTTAGTTAATTTACTCGTATATAGAAATTTAGAAAAGTGGAAAAAAAGGATATATTCCATGCATAATACATTATGTTTCGACTCAATTCTATTATATGTAATGTAAAAGTGGGCTATGTTTCGTTGGAATGCAATTTACAGTCTTTAAAAATATACATACATCTAAATAATGCAGCAGAATAGTAGAAGAGCGCAGATCATTTATTAATCCAACAAAATGAATATAATGAATATCGGAATCGGAATTAAAATTATATACATACAGTGGGCGAATTATGAATATTAGAATTTGTTTAGCTTAGCGACAGCCGACATCTGATGACCTTCTCACTAAAATATAGAATATATTAATAAAATAATTAATATCTTCTTTATTGGAAGCGCGACGTAACTTTAAAATTATGTATCCCACCAAAACATTTTAATGTAAAATGTTGCCAAGACGAGACCTTATGGCTCACATTGTCAAAAAGTTATCAGATCATGAGATCTGATACAGCCAAACTTCTAACTCTACACGCCATAACTCTACAAGCCCTAACTTCACAAACTCTACACCTTATTCAAAATATGTGACTTGGCCGTATCGTTATTACAAGAACTATTGTATATCACCGGAAAGTAATGCAAATTGCACAGTGAATAAATTTGTCACCTTACTCCCATGTAACAGTAGCGAAACGGCCAAGCCACATATTTTGAGTAAGCAAAAAAGTAAATTCTTGGCAACATTTTACATGAAAATGTTTTTAGTGAGATTTCACTTCTTTTTGTAAGTTGCTTATGACAATATTTTTTTTATTTTAAAGGGTAGGGGGTGATTAATTCTAGCTTTCTAGGATTTCAGGAAGTACCCTAAGAATTTTGATGATCATCAGTGAGTCAGTGACGAAATAGGAGTTTTTAGAAAAGTCAATCAATTAAATCTAAAGTATAATAGTTATGCAATTGAAACTTTATATTTTTAATAAGTCTACTATTGACATCATATTACGAGAATTTTGTTTATCTGGTATAATCCAAACCTAAGTTATGAGGGTTCAAAAAAACGACGAAGCGCTTCAAAAAAAGGTAGTTAGTGCCCTTGCGCTTCGCTTTGCTCGTCTTGGTGGGGACACTAACGTGCCAGATTAAGACACGAATTCCAATCAAATGTCACCATCATGTAATCTATACATATAATTAAATTGTAAAGCCGAATCTGTACATAAAATATTTTTTTGGAAAATCTTATTGAAATAGACGTTTTTATCGATACAGAGGCCGAATCTATAGTTTTTAGAATTTTTGTCTGTCTGTCTGTCTATCTGTCTGTTACCGTATCACGGAAAAACCACTGAATGTATTTTGATGAAATTTGGTATAATGATAGCTGGTTATCCGGGTAAATATATAGGATACTTTTTATTGCGGGAATATATCTCATTTCTGAGAAATCTATATTAAACGTTAAAACGTAAGATGGGACGACCCGAGCGGAGCGAGGGTGAATCGCTAGTATATGTAATATATCGCGACGTACGATGATGCTATGTCTAATGATTATATATTGCAAACATGTGAAAACTTTTATAGCGTCAAAACCGCATATAACGACATTAAAGGGACCATATAATAACAGACAGACTAAGCAATATACAAGTAAACACATAATTTGAATTTGTAAAATATATGTATGTATTTAATTTGCATAATATTATTATGCAGTATGAAGGTATTCAGAGTATGAATTAGTATTTAAATAAAATGTCAAAAAACCAAACAAAAATTCTATTTTGAAGAAACTTAAAAACAGTATAGCTTATAGAAAACACGTTTTAAAAGTAACCGGTCAAAAACAAAATATGTATAAAAAAAATCAATGTTTCGTATGATGTGCTGTCAACTGTCGCACTATTCGTAAAAGATGAAAGGTCAAATGCCAAAGAGAGCGAAGGAGGTGCGGATGGGGTGGGAGAGTGTTCGTAGCTAATATAAAGAAAAAATATTGAAAATAATATTCATGTCGTGTACAAGTATGACGGTTGCTCGTTATAGGCGATGAATTTCGATAAAGTTTCGACGTTTTAAGCGACGAAACTTTAACGAAAGCTTTATGCGATGTTGTTATAGAAGGTATGTTTACATAAATAGAGCTTCGGCTGGAACTTGCTTTTTCGTCGTAATAATCGATACGTCGTTGTAAACGATGTCGTTATATCCGGTTTAGACGTTTCGACAATTTTGTATAATAAAACTGTACTTTTTAAAATTTTGATTAAAATAATAAGCCTTAGATTAACATAATTATTATTATTTTTCCATAAATCAAAAGTTACTGTGTAAATGCTAAATAACTGGAAATATTAGAAATTTAGTAAAACCCGACTTAGTATTTTATATCTGCCTATCAGTCTATTTATTTACAATCCATTAAAAACAGCCAGAAAAATTTTAATAAGTTGCTTAGCTTTACAATCAATACAATACAATAGCTGAGAAATACAGGCTCGCCTCGTCTAAACACTTTGCAAGTAGTTAGCATAATTTTGATCTTTCTAAGCTCAAGCAGGATGTGATAATAGTGTTTGTCGTAAAGCTCTTGTATATCAATGTGACTGCAACAACTTGTGACAAGCTTATAATTACTAGAAGTTAAATGAAGATAAATAGAATACAATTATTTATAGGATCACACTTTTTTTTCAACCGACTTCAAAAAGGAGGAGGTTCTCAATTCGACTGTTTTTTTTTAATGTTTGTTACCTCAGAACTCCGTCATTTATTAACCGATTTGAAGAATTTTTGTGTTGTTTGAAAGTGTATACTTCCAGATTGGTCCCATTTAAATTTAAAAAAAATACCACCCCTAAGGGTGGAAAAATAGCTAATGATGAATTTAACCTACTTCTAATTGTCATATTGACTTGAAACTTTGCAAGTGTTTCTATTTCCGTTGATAGTACAGTGGTTCGGTATTGTTGACCTGATCTGATGGTAAGGCCAGAAGGTGGATAGGTGGAACTCTTCAACGGCTAATAGTAGATACTTTGAGTTTGGGCTTGTTTTGTTTGATTTGACAAGCCTAATACGTTAGAATTCTTACTTTGCTACTACTGTCTACACTAAAGAGGGAAAAATAAAAACTTTTTAACAAAAAAATAAAAACCGACTTCAAACAAAAGCACTAAAAAGTAAAAAATAACTGATTGGTAGTTTTCATTTACTATACATACCTAATCAAATATTTTCGAAGTCGGTGTGCTTTGGCTAAGTAATTAAAGCCTACCTATTAAATACATACCTAATCAAATATTTTCGAAATCGGTGCCAGGCCATATAAAGGAAAGCACACCGACTTCGAATATATTTGATTAGGTATGTATAGTAAATGAAAACTACCAATCAGTTATTTTTTACTTTTTAGTGCTTTTGTTTGAAGTCGGTTTTTATTTTTTTGTTAAAAATTTTTTATTGTAATGACAGCAGTGCGTAAACTAATTAATAATAACTATATTTCTTTTATTAAATACTATCGACTCACCCTCGCTTCGCTCGATTTCGTCCCTAGGTACAATTGTTTTTTGAGCGGAACCCTAATTCTTTTACTAAAATAAATGTAGTCTAAGTTACTCCTTATAATATCAACTACCTGCCAGTGAAAGTACCATTAAAATCGGCCCAGCCGTTTCGGAGATTAGCCGGAACAAATAGACAGACAGACAAAATGTTTAAAAAATGTGTGTTTTTTTTATTAATACCGTATAGGTATAATTCCATATGCATTTAGTAAAAAGCTGTTATTTTGACATTATAAACAGACACTTCAATTTTGTTTATCTGTATTGATGATCATTCAGACAGTAACGAGTAGTAAGCATATTTTTATATACATTATACAATTATATATTTTGATTAATTGTTGCAGAAAATATATTGAAATTAATCGTACATGGTCACCCTCAACTTGCCTCTCACAAACTTAGCAGTTGCCTGCAATCATATACTTATCTATAATTATAATTATTTTACTTCAACTACACGAACGAAAATGATTTTAGAAGCAATATATTGTACGAGTATACATGTTATATAGCTATTGTTTGACATGAGATTGCTTTCGTAATACTAAATTATGTATCTTCTTGAATATCCCTCTACGAGTATAAGTATTTTAAGCAAAGAGCAGCTTATTATGAACCTTGAGCTTATATCCAATAGCAATAAGATACACGTCATATGAAATACATTGTAATTCTACTAATCTTATACAGTGTAATTCATTTCATATTACATCATCTAAAACCAAATCCAGCTCCTAAATGGTGTTTTACATATGCAAATATTTATTTTATAAATAACAAAAATAAGTTTATGTGCATTTTAAATAAAACTAACTTTTCGGATTTTTTTTCGCGAATTTCGCGAAAAGACTGACCTCTTTCCCGTTACCACGACTGCTGTAAAGCATTCGAAACGTCGGGAACCAAAAATCAAAATAAATTCGCGAAAAAATCCGAAAAGATAGTTTTATTTAAAATGTCAAGTATTCGTGTAAATCTAAAAAAGTATTAAGTTTATGTGCATATACATATGTCATAATGTACTATATTGTAAATTGATATTATATTTAAAAAGAGCAGCTGTAGAGTTTCTCGCCGGCACTTCTCAGCAGAACTGCCTTTCGAACCGGTGGTAGATTCCTCACAAACTTATATACTGACATTTAATTAATCAATTAATTTTAATAACTCTTGTAAATGAATACTCTATATTTTAAAACGAGTTGGTAGTATCAAAAAACTTATGATTTCGTCATACTTGTCTCTTAATTCTCGTCGAGCTCAAATCAATGCACGCAAGATGTCTTCTGTGAACCGTTATTTTTGTATTGAAAAAAGCCATTAAAGGAGGCATGAAGTGTCGGTTTTAATATAGCCTGAGCAAATCGATGGCAGTTAATTTCTGGATACTAATATAATAATACATTAAAATGTTTAAGTTATTCATTTTATCTATTATTTCAATTCATTGTTCCAGGCCCTCGTGCGAATGGACCGACACATACCATATGCACAACGTATGCGTCGAGTGCAAGAAGTCATATCTGAAGTAAGTGTCTACAAATAGTATTTAGTGTTGAAATATTAGGGTAAAAGGAAACATGCTTAAAATAGATCACTTATGTTGTAAAAGATTAAAATATTATTGTTAATCAAACACAACCAAGTTGAAACAAAAACTAATGACAAACTTTAAATAAAAAGAAGTTAATTTATTTAAAGAACGAATTATTTCAAGAAAAAAAAAGCTAATGTAATAAAAACGAATGGATCAACATCCATCAACATTGTCAGTAATGTGTTAATACTTGGTATTTTATTTAAAATCGCAGGTAATAGGCAAATGTGTTACATATTATAAAATTATTCAAAATATGTAATACACATACGGAAAATGGAAAAATAGTAAAGAAATCGTTTACCATTTTTCCAGTTTTCATATTGGATGTTCCCTATAAAGAGCTTTTGTTGTTACTAGATGGCACAAACATTTACAATTATTTTACATACATGTATTATGTACTCGTTGGTATAAACGTACTGTATGTATGTATATGACATAATTATGCATGCATGTATAATTTAGAAGTGTACTCTATTATTTTAAGTCTATGATCAATTCTAGTTTTCCAATAAAAAATCAAGTCTGATACATGTGGGCGGAGCTTAAAACGTGACGTGCCGTCTGATGGCATACAATAATGGAGTTGGTAGAAACTGGTTATAGTACACGTTATTTATAAATACATTTAGATTTTTAGTTTCGTAAAATTGATTGAAATATTTTTAGTATCGTTATTTGTGTTTAAGGAAATACATGTAGTCGTATAGCTATCATAGTCATAATATATTTTTGACCGACTTTAAAAAGGATACTCTTATACGGATTTCATGGGCGCCACGAAGGGCGTGCAAGGGGGTACTCCCCCTTGTCATGAAAGAAAATGTATAGAAAAAGTCAAAGAAATAAAATTATATGAGTAAAATCTCCGTTTAAATTTAGATATCCTCATAGAAAAGACGATAAATAAGATATGAATAAAAAGTATAAAGTTAATATTATTAAAGATTAGTAAAGTAATTAAAGATTAGATCGAATTAAAAATAGCTTATAACTTCCTATTAGTGAAAGAATTTTCAGAATCGGATGAGTAGTAGTTCAGAGATTCGAAGTTACAAACATAAATAAAAACATACATACAGACGAACATAGAACCTCCTCCTTCTTTAAGTCGGTTAAAAACTATCTTTTCAGATTTTGATTTGTGGTTCCTAACGTTTCTAATACAACTTACAAACTATAAAGAAGTAGTTTATAATATTAGTATAGATTATAATAAACAAAATTTATCTAGTTTTTTGATCAATCTGAGTGTGCTATTGGCAGATGCTAACTGAATATTCAAATAATAATCTGGTTTCCTTATGACAGTGAATATGAATTACGCATTATAATTTATTAAAATATCTCATAATACCGGTCCATCAATGATAAGAATTCTCACAATCAACTCTTATATTTAAATATCAATATGCTCTGACGGTTAGAGAGGTCGTTCATTCATTAGAATAAAAATAAAAGAGTTTAAAGATGAAGTTTCAACTAATTTATGACCGAATAGTATCATCACCAATCAAACGTTTGCTGTGAAATTCTTAATTTTGAAGCTAATAAAATATTTTATAAATAACAAACAAAATTGACATAATCGATAAATTGCCTTATGATTAAGATCTTAAGGTATTTTTATACCAAACCAATATCACTTCCCTAGTTGCGTCATTTATTGGTCAATATTTTATTGATAAATATCTGGTTAGTATTTTCTTAAATATAAAACTCGTAGGTACAATAAAAATTGGATTAAAAGTGTGTAACTAAAGAACTAGACGGTATAATCCGATTGCGCCGTACCGGTCGCGTGCGGGAAATAGAACAAGCATTTCTCACATAATTTATGTTTAATACATGCAGGCAGTGATAGCCCAATAGCGGGTTCAAATCCCAGGTCTCGCACCTCTGATATTTTCATGTGCAAATCATTTCCAACATGATTAACACTTGCCTTACGCTAAAGGAAAACATCGTAAGGAAACCTGCATGTGTGAGAGAACCTAGCAAGTTTTTGAAAGACATGTGAAGTCCGCCAACCCGCACTTGACCAGCGTGGTGGACTATGGACTGATCCCCCTCGTATTGAAGGGAGGCCCGTACCCAGCAGTGGGACGTTAAAAAGGGCTGAATGCATACATACATGAAAAATATATTAAAATTATTAAATTTCTATCTAAATCTAAATTTGTATCAATTTCTATACAATATACACCTTTTTGTTTTAGAATACTCCAAAAAAAAGCACTTATCGTTAATCTTAGCAGGCATCACTTGATAGATTAGTGTTGCTGAACAAAGAGTTAGTTTGGACACTGCTATGGCCAAAGTTATAAATCATTATTATTAACCTTGCTTTCTTACTGCTTGCTTGTTACTTTATTTCTTGTTTATGTGACCTGTTAATATGTTGGGACATTAACACACAGCACCATCTAGTTCCATGGTAAGCTACGAGGCTTGTGTTATGGATACCAGATTGTTGATACACTACACATATACCCATGACTGGAGTACAAACATTCGTGCTCATTACATAAATGAATGCCCCCAGCGGGACTCGATCCCGCGACCGCTGGTACAGCAAGTAGGGTCACTACAAACTGAGCCAAACGTGCAGACAATCCTGTTATAGAGCTTGGAGAGAGATTGGAGCCTTAAAATATTCCCAAGCTTTTATAATTTTGGATGAGCTTTTATTATAATGAAAATGTTAGATACTTAGCTAACAATTATTGCTTTTGCGTTATCCACTGTAATATTTGTCGAAATATAAATCTACATCAGTCAAATCTCAAATGAAAATACTTACCTATTTTTAAGTATATTATAATGACCATCGTGGTCCTATATGACATGTGTAGCTTGCTATGAATGCGAGAACCGATCATCCTTAGGACACTGTTCTAATATAGACGGTGTGCGGGAAACGAAAGTGTCACTGTACCGCTAATAAGTACTATCCCTCTCTCTTTCTATCTTTTATGTTGACTCTCTCTATCTTTGATGTTGACTCTTTCTAATCCATACATATAATCTATACATAAAATGTATACATATTACATACAACTAAATTCTAATTGTTTTTATATTTTTTTAGTTGGCACTTACAAAGTGTCAAAATACAGTAATTGGCATACCAGGACGCTTGAAGGGTATATCTGGTGGAGAGATGAAGAGGCTCTCCTTCGCTAGTGAAGTCCTTACCGACCCCCCGCTTATGTTCTGCGATGAACCCACATCTGGCTTAGACTCTTTTATGGCACAAAATGTTATTCAGGTAAGTGAGAAATATATATAACTCGCAATTTTTAATTAAATGAAGTCCAAAGTGGTCTCTAACTAGATATTTTTTATTATTAAATTATGCATCAAATGATTCAGAATAATTAAAAAAAAACGTATCTTGTTTTCATTTTGTCGAATATATATCAATAAAAATCACATTTTGCTGGTTTTATTTACTGCTACGTGAAGGTTAAAAATCGAATCAAAACCAAAAAAAAAAACATTTTGTTCTTCTACTCAATCATAATAATACGTACTATGTTATATATAGACCTTAAAATAACTTTAATTTTAATTAAAATATAATTTTCTTACATTAGGTTCTGAGTGGCTTAGCTAAAAAAGGTAAAACTATAGTTGTAACGATACATCAACCGTCTTCCGAGCTCTATGCAATGTTCGACAAGCTCCTTATAATGGCTGATGGGAGAGTGGCATTTCTCGGATCTCCGGATCAAGCGACTGAGTTCTTTAGAGAGTAAGTACATAATTTGGATACCAAACCAGTTATTGTAATCTTTTATTTTTATTTTACAATACGAGTAGCTAGATGATTCTTTGAATTGACATAACTTGTTTTATTTATGAACCGATTGAAATAAAACAAATACTAAATGTTAAGTGATTATACCCAAATCGGTATAGCCGTTTCTGAAATTAGCGCGCACAAACGTACAGACAGACAGACAAAAATTCTAAAAGCCATTGTTTTGAGTTCCATTGCGTTAATAAAGACCCCCAATATTAGTTTTTCTCAAATATCTTCCATATACAGACAGCGATCAATTACACTTTTATTATATGTATAGATGTTAAAGGTATAGCCATTAGAGTCCAAACAAAATACATTTAATTCCGGACACGGTGAATCAGACGGTGTTACACAATTATAATCTTTAATTGAACTTTAAATGAAATGTTTATTTTGATGTTTCCGGATATATTGAAAATTGTATACCTATTACATAAAAATTGTAAATGTATCTTTGTGTATACTTAAATTGTTTGATCTTATGTTGACTGTCCTGCACAGTTACTGAATAATCTCGATCGAAATAGCACAGAAAGATTTTATTTGCTATTTAAATATATTTTTCTCTAATTGTATATACATTTGGATAAAAAATATATGATAGTACATACTCGTATATAAATAATATTAGTGATAAATGAGTATGGTCTTTCTTAGTTTGCCGAGGTTACGGATTCGATTCCCGCTGCCTTACAATATTTTTTCACTTAATAAATAAAATGTATAGACTTATAAAATGACCCTTAGTTTAAATTGGGGTTAATTTTGTAGGCTTGGGGCAGCCTGCCCCGCAAACTATAACCCAGCGGACCATTACATACAACTGTTGGCGGGAATCCCCGGACGAGAAGAAACAACTCGACATACAATCGACACCGTGTGTACGGCATTTGCGAAGTCAGAAATCGGCTGTAAGCTCGCCGCAGAGGCTGAAAATGCACTGTTTCACGAAGTAAGAGTTAAATGTATTTAGGAAAAATAGCTTAGTTTAGTAAAATTAGCGTATATACTTGTCAAATATTAATATTCTTTTTTAATATTATGATGTGAATATATGTATCAGCCAACCCGCACTCGGCCAGCGTGGTGGACTATAACCTGATCCTCCTCGTATTGAATGAAGGCCAACCCCCAGCAGTGGGACGTTAAACAGGGCTGATTCAATATGTACTCATCTGAAAGTATGACTAAGAAGTATGCATTCATGACCGAACTGAGTTGAATTTGATAAAAACTCAAGTGAGAGGTTTCATTTTTAACCGAAACAAAAGTTTTTACCTTTGTATATTGGCAATGAAAGGTGTTTTCTCGTATTAGTATAAAAAGTCATACTTTGATACGTGATCGATTTTTATACACGAACGAATACAATGTAATTTCCTAATGATTAACAAAAATTCGAATAAATTACAGCAGGTGAAACTTTCATATCCTTTCTTTTTCTTTTAGTTACGTTAACGACAAACGCAATACATTCTGCCATTCTTCCCATTCTATGTCACGTATTGTGATTATGACACGAACACACCCACGACATATATTCTTATTTATATGCATGTAACATTTTGATGACTACAACCTTCTTAATTCCTCTATTAATTTCCAAGTACTAGTTTCCTATAAACTTTCCTCTAAAACAGCGTAAAATCTCTTCTGGCTGGGCGGACTCAGCGTGGGCGAGCGCGGCCGCCATGCGCTCCCGGAGGTCCCCCTACAAGGCGTCGTGGTGCGCGCAGTTCCGCGCCGTGCTGTGGCGCTCCTGGCTCTCTGTTACTAAGGAGCCCATGTTGATTAAAGTCCGCTTCTTGCAGACAATTGTGAGTATTGCTTTTTCGCAATTTATGATTGCCTGGTCCGGTAGGAGGTCTTTCTGTAAAGCATCGTTACGATCTTAATTGTTATATATATGTTTAATATGTAGGGACATTAATACACAGCACCACCTAGTACCACGGTAATGTTCGAGGCATTTGTTATTGCCCTTGACTGGAGTACAAATATTCGTGCTCATCACACAAATGAAATATATAGAGTGTAGATTCGACTCAGTTATAATTTTATTATATGTATAGATAAAACATATTATATCGTATGACTTCCAGATGGTGGCTATTCTGATAGGCGTGATATATTTTGGACAACAATTGGACCAGGACGGGGTGATGAACATCAACGGAGCTATCTTCATGTTCCTCACTAACATGACTTTCCAGAACATTTTCGCTGTCATCAATGTAAGCTTATACCTTCTTTAAATCTGTTCCTCGAAAGTTGTTCTTAACAAACAATTTGTAATATGTTTTGTTATTTGAGAGCAGTTGAATCAAAAATCAGTTTTCTCTTTAACTGGCGTTCTATTTGTGATAAAATTCGTTTCTGCAAGTTTTTTTTGTGATTTTTAAAAATGATACGTTAATCAGGGTAGTTCAGTTGTATTTAACAATTATTTAGAACTATACATATACTCCTAGATATAAGATGTTTTTCGGCTTGATGTAACTTTCCCAAATATACAATGTATGTCATTTTTTACCCTCACTTTAAACAGCTCACCAAATTAAAATCAAATTCTGAGTGAAGATAAATTATATCATAATTTAAACACGTTGACTTGTAATATTTGATGGTAATATTATAAATATAAATGAAGGCAGTGAAAGCCCAATGGTAACGCGCTCGCTTGGGAAACCGAGTGAAGTGAGTTTTGAATCCCGGATCAAGCACCTCTCTGATATTTTAATGTGTGAATAATTTCCAACATGATTCCCACTTGTCTTTACGGTGAAGGAAAACATCGTTAGGAAACCTGCATGTCTGAGAGAACCTAGCAAGTTTTCAAAAGATATGTGAAGTCCGCCAACCCGCACTTGGCCAGCGTGGTGGACTATGGCCTGATCCCCATCGTATTGAAGGGAAGCCCGTGCCCAGCAGTGGGACGTTGAAAAGGCAATATTTACAATATTATAAATCAAAATCACTTGCAGGTGTTCTGTTCCGAGCTGCCTATCTTCATCCGGGAGCACCACTCGGGCATGTACCGCGCGGACGTGTACTTCCTATCGAAGACGCTGGCGGAGGCGCCCGTGTTCGCGACCATCCCTCTCGTCTTCACTACCATCGCCTACTATATGATCGGGCTGAACCCTGCGCCGGAGAGGTTCTTCATAGCCTCAGGATTAGCCGCTTTGATCACCAATGTCGCTACTTCCTTTGGTAAGTCTAGTTGTATTTTTCTTACGACCAACCTTCACTTAGTTCGGGTACTTAAAAGTAGTATCATACTGTGACGTCACACCAAGCGCGCGAAGTGGCGGGCGTTTAAACTCAGTATCGGTTTGATTTTTAAAATTCTTTTGACACTTTAAGTTTTTTGGAACTGGATATGTTTTTTTACAATTATATAACGACGTTAGCTGTTGTATAAAAAATTAAAAAAAAGGTACCTATAGTAGGCTATTTGTAACTGACATACATATACAAACTTTTACATATAGTTTTATACTGTTGCTACTGATTTCCAAAATGGTTCTTTTAATTTGGTTCAAGTATTTAATGACAACGTCTTCGTTTTCACCATCTTCAGCTTCTTACATGTGGTGAAGCTTTATTGGTATTTGTTTATATAAGTCAGCTTAACTGAAGAAGTAATTCTACTACACTCGAATAGAATATCGATTAAAAGTAGCAGTACATGTACTATTTCGTTGTCATTCGGTGAATATCACAAAGCGTGTTTAGATCTCAAATGGTAATGCGAATTAACAAAAGTTACGTTATAATTATGGTTTAAATCTAGGATAGACTTTGGTTATCACTGTATTATCAGGCTTTATAGTATTACTTACCATGAGTACTTTATTGATGTGAGCGTTGCACATATGGTTATATATTCTAAGATCCTGGGTTCGAGTTCCGGATGGGACCATGTATTTTACTTTTATTTATCTTTTAACTATTATTTTAAAAACGGGATTTTATTGCATACTTTTATTTTAATTAAAAAGCAATCATGGGCAAATTAAAGTGTTTTAAATACTGGATTCAAATGAGTTAAAAATGTAATGGCTTTGTATGTAACAAAGCCATTACATATAAATAGTCACAAATATTGCGCTTCACTTACAACTTATGAGGCTGTCGTAGCATTGTTCTTATCTGATTTACACAAAAGGTCGATTGTTTATTTACCTCTAAAGAATTTACATTATATATTCAATTGAGTGTATTAATAGAAACACAAATAAAAATAAATATGTTGAGACATTAACACACAGCACTATATAGTTCCATGATAAGCTGCAAGGCTTGTGTTATGGATACCAGATAGTTGATACACTACACATATCTACCTTTAAATACATACATATTTCAAATATAAACACCCATGACTAGAGTACGTTCATTCGTGCTCATCACACAAATGAATACCCCCAGCGGGACTCGAACCCGCGACCGCTGGCACAGCAAGTAGGGTTACTACAAACTGAACCAAACATGACGTCAAGTCAAATTAATGTATTACGTTGATAGAACCTTAAACCAACGAGTGCTCTCGAAGGTAATTATTACTATTACCTACTACTACTAAGGTAGGTACTAATTTCTTTAAAATTACTTATGATAATATGATCGAAAAATACCTGTAAATGTAAATTCATTTTGAAAAACAACATTTTTCTTGAAACTTAATAAGCGCTTCTTTAAGTATCATTTTACATTATAATTAATACATATCTATATGATTTCCGTATTTCACTCAAATCTATTGAATCGTTATTTAGTATGAAGAAGGCGTTAGAAGCAATAGGACTTAAAACGAAAGCCTCATCAAAGGGCTGTATCTCATGTACCGTAATAGGTAAAGAGTTGAAATTTTCACAGAGTATGTATTTCTATTGCCGCTATGACAATAAATAATAAAAAATATATACAAGAAACATTTTTTAACGTTCGTAATCGATCATCGAAGGTAATATACTAACATACATAGAGTAAAAGTCATATTAATAAAAAGTATATGTACGTAATATGTGTGTGTGTATAAGTGGTACGGAACTCTTCGTGTGCAAATTCGACTCGCACTTGACCGATTTTTTAATATTAGTCTTGTAAGCTTGTGCAAAGTCGAGGTCATCGTCAGTAGTCGAATACTAAATAAAGAAAAACAACGGCAAGTCGCAAGCCAAAGCTAGTTTCTAATAAAATTCATATATTCATATCCACATTAATAAATAAAATATCATAAATATGACATTGCAATAAGTTGTGTAAAAAAACGTTTATAAAATTATTCCAAGGGGAATTGATGATGACGACTGTTGCCAAACAGCCTTCTGGTTCAGGTCCCCTCATTAAATAAACCGGTTTTCGAAGGGCCTCAAACTCGGGCTGATTTTAAATTTCGAAAGTATTAATTATGTTAATAAGGACGGTACAAGAGACTGTTGTTTGGAATCCGTACATATTCATGTCGCTCTGTACTTAATTAAGCCACATACATTTTTTTCTTTTGTTATTCATTAGCAATATTTAAAAATCAAATATGAGGCTTTAAAATAATGAAAAAATCTATAATTTACCCTTGAAGCAAATATTTTAACAAATACATATATCGTAAAATAAACTATAGTACAGATTGTGTACATTTCATACACCTTTTTAAAGCCTTTTAATTTTCTTCAAGTCATAAATTTCAAGTAAACTTCAACGATAAAACGACAACGTCTAAAGCTAACCCTCTAAAAAAAGATATACGTATAGACCATTAAAACCCTAACATGAATGCGGTTCACACGAGTTGTGTATTTTTTGATATTTTTTTCCTTAGAGTTAGTATACAAAGTGTTTAATAATAGAGCAAAAAGAAAAAGATCCATAAACAGTTTTTTTGTGTATGAAGAGCCTTCTTAGTTTTATGCTCCTAAGGATCATAGGGTAATGACTTATTTGAAATAGCCTATTTATTATTTAACTTTCCCTAAACAAACGCTACAAAATATTTTTTTCAGTTTTTATTTTATATTAATAGATTTTATTTAGATTTCCTAAAAAATATTTAATGTACAGATTTGACTTAGAATTTTATTTTATGAGTATGTATATACGAGATATAGAGTATAGATATACGAGACTTTTACCCCAGTTGCTATTACCTCACATGGACGGACAGAGCCTATATAGAAGTTGAGAACTGAGTAATTTTCTATATAGAATACTTACCTACATAGTACGTAACTATATATATAGATAAGATGTAAAACGCAGTGTTAAGGATATAAATTACATAGGCATCGTATGTATATTATATAGTTTATCATTAAATATAGTTAGTTTACACATAATCTGCCGTTTATATAAAAAAAATTATTATAAAAAGAAAATGATAAAAACAAGTCTAGATTTTCAAAACACTTTTACGCAATATTACGCAATTTCCACAACTTGTTGCATAATTTTTAATATGCGTAAAAAATATTTAAGCTAATGTCGAACATTAAAATCGAATTAAAATCAATTTAACACAATTTTAAATTAATTATAGCTTAAGTGTCGTCTTTGCCGCTGTAATTATTAAAAAATGTGCAATCGTTTTGTCGTTAGATACATCATACAGGGTTGCATCATTGATAAATATTATTACGAAATGATTTGTAATAACCACGTAGCCGAGGTTTATTCTACCTAAGTACATTGTATAGTACAAAGTACAAACTTCAAATGTTAAACTATTAAAATAAATGATAGCCGTCGTAAACTATGAACGTTTGTTGCTGTCTACTATGTCAAAGTTCGCAAATTCGAGTTCTTTTGTATTGGACGAATATTTGTATAAATAATTAACTCCCCATACAAATTTTCATCCCCATTTTCACCCCCTTAAGTAGTATAAAAAGTATCCTATGTCCTTCCCAGGGTCTCTATCTGCTTATCAAATTTCTTCTAAATCGGTTCAGTAGGTCCAGGGATTACCCCCTACAACGTCACAAACTCACAAACTTTACCTCTTTATAATATTAGTACCTATACAGGCTTATCTTAGTCTATATAAGACATTAGACACTAGATCGCGATTTCGCTCGAATGTTCAGAGTGGTGGGAATAAAAGTGAAACGGAACTTATATAGAAACCAATATTTTTTTAATTAAACCTCAAAACTTAGCATAATATTAACATTTTAAGATATAATTTTGAAAATTGTGTCAAAGAGCAATAGTTAGACACAATAATGGAAACAACACATTTCATTTACTTTGAACGTTTCTTTTATTTGGTTGGAACCTAAAGGTACATATTTAAAAAAATCAAGAAATCATATTATCTTGCATATTTGGTTAAAGCTAAATCTCAGCTTGCATTCAAAATTTAATTATAAAGATTAGAACTTCGACGAGATTCAAATTTTTATTTACATCTTTTTTTCATAATATTTGACAAATTTTATTACTAAATGTACATCTTGTGTGTTAATTTTAAGCCATATAGTCTAACTTTGTAAAAAAATCATTGTAAAGGAATTACAAACGCACAAATATATATATTATGTACAAACTTTCGGATTTATAATACGTTGTCTGACGTCTCAGCGCTATATATTTGTCCAAACAACCAATTGACCGAAAGTTTTTTTATTACAGAGTTATGGGCTTTTAGATGGCAATTCTTTTAGTATTTTACTTTTTTCAACTTTGATAATACCGAAAATAAATATTTTATCTACATATATAAATCTTACAAAGCTTTGTTTTTAGAATAGAGGAAAAAAAACACTGTACTAGTAGTACTAGTATAAAGTACTTAAAATAAATATTAGCCGTTTGATCAAATAAGCATTTAGGCGACAAAGGGTAGTGTGGTTATTAATTATTATATATTTTTTGTTATATCCACAGGTTACCTTATATCTTGCGCCAGCAGCAGCGTGAGCATGGCGGCGTCTGTGGGACCGCCCATCATCATCCCCTTCATGTTGTTTGGAGGATTCTTCCTTAACTCTGGGTGAGATATCCTGTATATTACTAACTAGCTACTTACCTTGGCTTGGTTACGTCCATAGGTATCAAAAGCCAATATGTTATTCTAGATCATAGTGTATCAAATTTCATCCAAATATCACCAGCCGTCTCAACATGTGAAGTAACAAATGTACATACACGCAAGCCGATTATAATAATTTTAATAATACTTTCTAAGATTTACGCGAATATTTATTTTCATATTTGTATCCGCAGAAAAATTCAAATATATGTTAAAAACCCTCTTTAAATAATTCACCATATACTTGTAGGTAATTCATTCATTATACCAGACGTAGCAGGAACGTGTCGTAGACGGGATATATTTGCTTAGATGAAATAAATTGTCGCTATTATATAAGCTAATTAAGTGTTAACATCGTAAAGGTCAAGCTTACTTGCTTAATTATATGTATATACATATAATTCTATAGTTTACGTATATAATTAGAATGTATTTATAATATTATTATTTCCATGGAGGGTTGACGTCAGGCAGGCGGCCGGTCGTTAAACTTTTGCCAAATCCTATCAGCAGTACAGAAGATGTACTGTGCTGACCATAAGTTATTGGGAAATGGGCAGGGCGATGATGATGATGATGATTATAATATTAGGTATTTATCGAAAATACTCGTAGTAATAATATCAAGCTACTTACTTAAGAAAGATACAACAAGTTGGTAGCTTATTTTATGTTGAAATACTGTGGACTTGTGCAGCGTCCTATTGTTTATCATTTGTAGTGAAATTAATTTTGATATTTTTTTTTAATTCATATTTTATTTTTTTATTTCACATTTATAATATTAGTGTGACCATTTGTCTCTTGAAACCTATAAAATCTTCCCTAAAATCTAGTCCAAATAGGACTTTTCTTCGGGTATTTTTGTCTAAATAGATGATAGACCTGTATATTGTTAAATTATTTTATTTTATTAAAATACATATCTGCTTTAATTTAAAAATAAAATGCAAAATCAAAACTTGTATGACTTTTTGTAACCGGGGTATTTTTTAATGCAATATTACAACGTAATATTTAGTTTTCATATAACTGTGTATATATCTACTTCACGCGGCGTACAACAGTAAAGATCTCCCGGTTGATGATTTTTTCCGATATCTTTAACAAAATTAATCATATTTCAGCGAATCTGCACAAAACCTTTATGAATTTAGTATACACCGGAACCTCATTCATGAATCACTCGGTTCCATTGGCGAAAACTGTATGAATTTAGTTTATCGCATTCAGACACACAGACGCGGCAATAGTGATATTATATAAACATCACTACTAAATCCATGCACATCTTGATCTATTGACATTTAAAAAAAAATATATAGTAAAATATATAGAAATTTTGTAAAATAGTGGGTATGCACACCTTAGTCTCTCCCGTAACCATGATTGCTGTAAAGCATATTGCAAAATATCAAATATTCACGTAAATCTAAGAAAGTACTATAGACATTTATTTAAACTATATTTGTTTCTGGTCGACCAGTTCCGTGCCGCCGTACCTGGGCTGGATCTCGTACCTGTCGTGGTTCCGCTACGGCAACGAGGCGCTGCTCGTGAACCAGTGGGCCGGCGTCGACAGCATCGCCTGCACGCGCGAGAACTTCACGTGTCCCGCCAGCGGGGAGGTCGTGCTCACCACGCTCAGCTTCTCCGAGGTTTGTTTTTGTTTTTATCCTACTTTGTAAATAGAGGTACCATATATGAATTCTTCGTTGGTCATGGAATATAACAGAATTTTTGAAAAATGTAGTTATTAGCGTAACTGTGCTTGATCTGTGATGATATAACTGTTTGTATTTTTATTTTTGAGCATAATTTAGCTCTACCTAGCTCTAGCTGTTTTAGGTGCTCTCTCATAGAGCTTTTTCTTGTATAATATATTAGCTGTTAAGTGTATACTAAATAATAGTTGTTAATTAATTGTAAAAAGGTTTAAGACCTGGTGGATATTCTCATATATTTATGTTTTACCTTTAATAAATAATCTAAATTATTCACCTTACTGTCTCTACTAATTTAGGAAGAGTATAAAAAATATATATTCTGAATCTCAGGTCCTAAAATACTTACATATCTCATCAAGATTTGTTTAATAACACCTAAACGTTAATAAATATAATGAAGATAAAATACAAAACGATAAAAAACTTTGACAAAAACTAAACATCAATATTTATATATTATATTTTCGTCTTACTATCTCTACTGATAAAAATAGATTATAAAATACATACTAGTCTAAGGCATTTTAAATCACAAATATTTCTATATATTCAGTCCTTTTTAATATGCCATTGCTGGAGGCGGGCCTCCCTTCCGTACGAGGGGGATCAGGCCATAGTCCACCACGCTGGTCAAGTGCGGGCGGACTTCACATGTCTTTCAAAAAATATATAATATTTAAAATATACTAAAGAAATTATACGAACTATTTCCAAATTACAGAAAGACTTCACAATGGACGTAGTAAACATGGTGTTACTGTTCATTGGGTTCCGTCTGCTCGCGTACTTCGCCCTGCTCTGGCGCACTCGCCGCGGTAAGTAACAGCTCACTTGTCAAACAAACCTCGCTTAAAATAAGAAAAACTATAATAAATATGACTTTCTTCTACAAAATTGTTTCCAATTGAAAATGTAAAACTAAAATTATTATATGCTGCTGATAATTTAAAACTGGTCGACTTATAAAAAACAATTTCTTTGAAAATATAAAAATGTTTTATTTATATCTAGTAATTGTTCATCTATTATATTTAAATTGCTACTTGTGTATATTTTAGTAAAGGATTTACTTATTCAAATATTTCAAAATGGTTGGGATTTTGAACTAATGATTTTAAAAATAAATATTTTTTTAAGTAAAAAAGGTAAAATTAAGCAAAATTTTCAATTAGTAAATTTTATTTTGTTTTTAATAAACATATTATAATAAATAACTTTATCTTTCAAATGTTGATTTGTTCATTAATTTTACGTGATAATTATATTTGTGTTCGTATCTTTTATATGAATTGTTTTGTTTAACGATAATAACAAGTGAACGCATTGTTTATCGAATTTTATTTTCTGTTGTTGCATGCTTACTTTAATTTCTGTACATCCTTTCATTTGTAAATAAACATATTTTTGTCCAATATTGTTTTATTTTTGTTCCCATTCGAATACTTTAAAGCTATATCACGGTAATATATGCATTAAATTACCGTGGCTATATTATTTATACTTTTTCATAGCAAGTCTATCTATATAATTAAATGTTGTTCGTTAATATGTGCCTTTTTATTTCATTTTTTACGCTAAATTTCTCTACACATTTAGTAATGCCCCTTTTCTGACGTCATTTAAAGAGTGAACAAATAGTATGAAACTTTAATATTATTATAAAAATCAGGCATCCAACACGTACTAAGAAATTTATCAAGTTAATAAAGTCTAATACAAATATAAATATGTTGGGGCATTAACGCACAGCGCCATCTAGTTCCATGGTAAGCTATGAGGCTTGTGTTATGGATACAAGATAGTTTATACACTACATACATATATAACTTTAATTACATACATATTATAAATATAAACACACATGACTGGAGTGCAAACGTACGTGCTAATCACACAAATGAAGGTCCCCTGCGGGACTCGACCCGCGACCGCTGACACAGCAAGTAGGGTCACTGCAAACTGAGCCAATCGTGTCATCAAACGAGAATTCATAGCAGCCTGCAGACCTGTGGAACAAAGAGTTTTATTACTAACATCATATAAAAGCTAATTTAGTTATACTGCTATTATAATAAAAACTAAATATTAACTACATATTATAATTGCTAAAGTTTATAAAAGTTTGGTACTTTTCGTTCTAAAACGCCTGAATGAATTTGGATGATATTTAGTAAGTACACAGATAGACTTTGACATTGAGTAACGGATGTGTTACTGTTTGACGAATAACGACGTACCGTAAGGCGTATCGGCGTATCGGCGTACGTAAGGTGAAAATGGGATTGAAAGTTTGTATGGGGAACCTAGGGATGAACCCGAGCGAAGTGAGGGTGAGTCGTTAGTTAATTATAAAGGTATTTCGGTAATGTTTTTTGGGCTTTTTTATTTTTTTCTCTATAGCGAGAGTTTAAATTGCTTTGTTGCTTTCATTATGTAAGTAAATCATTATCTGTTAGTACTAATGTTAGGACATTGTTAGTGTTGTATAGTTACCATTTAACATGTTTTACATCTGTATTCTGTATAAGCTACCATCATCAACAATTTAGGTGGTGAATTAATCTGAAAATTTTATTCAAACGAAGCTATTCACGAGAATAGAGCTTGATAGTAATATTTTTTTTTAAATGGCTTAGGAAAATCAGAGATCGTAGCACTTGGCTCTACAACAAAATGGCTACGTCGCGATTAAGCGAATCTAGATTGGTGGTACATATTTATGTAATATGTATATATATATATATATATACATATATAATATGTTAATAATTCACTTATTTTACCTATTTATATTATTGTACCTACATATTTACAAATATTTTTTTATTATTACATTAGCAATGATTTTATTTTGAGGTACAAAAAGGGTAAGTAATTCTGGTACTGGGATAAAAATAATTATTTAATTTAAAACCAAAAATGTCGACATAATATAAAAACAAGACAAAAAGTATGTATATTTAGATATTTTTTTATAATTTTATCTTTTAATAATAAAAGTGTTCATATTATAGTTTGAAGTGTAATATTATCTGCATGTTTTCACTTGAATAAAATAGAAATATGTACCTACATAGTACAATACATACAATACGTAGTAAAAATTATAATATATCACAACTAGCATTGCCCGCGGCTCTGCCCGCGTTCAGATGACCAAAAACCAAATTCTTAGGTTTTACATATTAGTATACTCTTACATTGCCGTTTTTGTATTTTTTCTCAGAAATGAGATATTTTCCCGCGGTAAAATGTATCCTATAAGTTGACCCGTATAACGAGCTATCATCATACCAAATTTCATCAAAATCCCTCCAGTGGTTTTTCCGTGATGCGGAAACAGACAGACAGACAGACAGACAGACAGACAGACAGACACACAAAAATTCTAAAAACTATAGATTCTGCATCTGTATCGATAATAACGTTTATTTCAATAAGATTTTCCAAAGAAATATTTAATGTACAGATTCGGGTTAGTTACAATTTTATTATATGTATAGATTGCTATTTCAATTAAATACATCTAAATTATAAATCAAATAAAGTAATAATTCACAACGCTGAATTCTTGCTTGAAAGGTTTGCATTTCATCATATTCAATTAAAATTACATAAACCAATTCATAAATTATTTAAATAATTTTATCTCAGAATACATCATTCAATTAATTATGAGTAGGTATTAGATTAGACGCCAATTGAGCACATTCAATTTTATTTACATTTTACATGTGGTGTATTTATTGTATACACTTTGCAAATCTATAGGTACAGATAATAAAATTGTAACTAAGCCGAATCTGTACTGTACATTAAATATTTTTTGGAAAATCTTATTGAAATAAACATTATTATCGATACAGAGGCCGAATCTATAGTTTTTAGAATTTTTGTCTGTCTGTTTGTCTGTTACCGCATCACAGAAAAACCACTAGAGGGATTTTGATGAAATTTGGTATGGTGACAGCTGGTTAACCTGGTTAACATATAGGATACTTTTTATCGCGGGAGAATGTCTCATTACTAAGAAAAAATACAAAAACTGCAATGTAAGAGTATACTTATATGTAAAACTTAAGAATTTTGGTTTTTGGTCATCTAAACGCGGGCAAAATATAAATAAATGACTACTTAGAAATATATGACTTTTTAGATATTTTATCTGTTTTCGAGGATAATCAGAAATTCAAATAATAGAAAGATGGAATGGCCGAGGGCTGTCGCTAGTTCAATGTACCTTTTAAAACTTTCTTTAGAACTAGTAGGTAGTTAGCACTTGGATTTGTAGCTCTTGTATAGTTTTCAGATCTCTACTTGCTTCAATTAGGCTTTCTAACATTAAATCTTATGTTTTGGAATCATACTGCACTCATATGGATATGACGTATTGAAACCAAGAAAGGTATCACAAAGCGCTATGAAGATGGCTAACATTAATAATAATTAAAATCATTTGACGGGACTGGCAACAAGCTGATGTTATAAGGAGTAACCTATACTCATTATAACTATTTTACGTTAGAAAAAGAATTAGGGTTCTGCCTAAAGAAATATATCTATACTAAAATTATAAAGAGACCGAGTTTGTTTATTTCTTTATTTGTTTAAACGCGCTAATCTCAGGAACTATTGATCAGGTTTGAAAAATTATTCTTGCTTTAGTTAGCCCATTTATTGAGGAGGGCTATATATCATCATGCTACTACCCAAGGGACCGAAGCAGTATAAGTCAACAAATCGGGCAGACTTCCATGCATTATTGTAGAACTTATGTTTAAGTGCTTTAAGCTCAGAAAATACTGAACCCATTTCAAAAATATGATCGAAACACAATAAACAAGGTAACTCCGTTATAAAACCAATATGGCGGACTCCCAAAGCCAAAGATGGCGGACTGTTTTTTTATGAACCCCATGATATGGATATCAAATGAAAGGGCTTGATGAGCGAAACATAATAAGCAAGTGACGTTATTGTAAATCCAATATAGTGGACTTCTATGGCGGACTGTCTTTTTATACACCTCCATGATATGGATATCAAATGAAAAAAGATTGATGACCGAAATACATTAAGTAAATTGACATCATTGTAAACCCGATATGGCGGACTACGGACTATATACGGACCAAAGATGACGGATTGTTTTTTTTGCACCTCCATGATATGGATATTAAATGAAAGGATTTGCTAAGGAGAATACGAAAAAGAAGTGAAAACCGTTAAAAAAAAATTGCAAGCGAAGCCGCGGGTTCTGCTTGTATTCATTATAAACACAAAAGTCCGTATTGTATATTTAAATATTATAATTTCATTACACACCATTTATTATTTCTAAGAAGATTTTATAGTCACGCCAATAAATTCTGCTTAAGTAATGTGTAGAACGGGCTATATGTATGTTCATAGTAAATAGTTTCAATATAATATTTAATTTTAAATCTCCTATATAAAATTCTTATTAATAACTTGTATAACATTTTCGTATTATTTTTAAATTTAACTGTTAAAAACTACACTTTAATTTATTTAATGGCCGGTTTCGGGACAAATTAAAGGTTTGTAAGTACTACTTACTAAACAATAAGTGTACTAATTACGTAAGATATTTAAAAGGAATTCAATAGATCCCGTTGTTCCGAAATATGTGTAAACTAAAGTATATAGCAAAATTTATCCTGCATTTAATTAAGCAAGTTTCAGAGACTAACAGTTTTTAACCATGTAAACAATTCATAAAAAGTAAAGAAACCCCAAACCCATTTTTTGATTGCTGAAACACGAATAGACTATGCGCCTTTTACCTCGGACACAAATCAGGTCATTATCATTTTTGTCCGAGGTCAAAGGCGCCCCGCCCCGGCCATAGGGAAAGTAGATTCATCTTTTTTTCTTTACTTAAGTAATTCCTATCTGATATAAATATGAAATATATGTCGTGGGGGTGGGACCACTCATTTCAGTAGGCCGGAGTAAGCAGGTGGCGAAATTTGGATAGGCTAGGGTTTCGATGCAACTTCTCAATGATTAGGAAGGCGTATAGTGAATACATCGATACAACGGAGTACATACACAAATCCAATGGAAAACTGCCTTTGCATATTGAAGTCATAGGCTGGGTGGTAATATGGATGGCGGCGTAAGTTTCCAGGAGAGTTACTGTCTTGTCATTAAGCGGCAGCCGTAATACATACATAATTATATCTTCTCCTTGCGTGATAAGTACAATGTAATGAAAAAACCATAATATTGAGTAAGCAAAAATGAAATATTGAGGCCTACCCCGTAAGAGATGCAAATGTTAATAATGCGATTTACCGGGGGTAAGGCGACGAACATTTTGACATTAATAAAAGTTCGCATCCAAACCTTTACAATAAAGGCTTGCAAATTAGAACTTAAGATCTCTGTCAGGAAAAGCAAAATTTTACTTCTGTAGAATTTTGCTTTTCCTTTTCTTTTCTAAGGAATGTAAACGTTTCTGCTGCCTTTAGGAAACAAAATGGAAAGGTTAATTTAGTAAGTCATATATCACGGAAGGGAAAATAAAAGAAATGGTCTAGCCATAGTTTTAGATAACAACTTTAAAACCCGTATAATAAATATCATTCGAACAAGCATCCGTCTAGTTCCTTCTAAGTAGAGATAGCCCGTTTGTTATCCAAAGCAAGTTTGACACATATACCAATATTATATAAGCCTATGTTCCCTAAACAGGTCGCAAGAAGCATGACATTCCATTGAATGAAGATCATTGGAGAGAATTTGAATGTACGTGTAGGATTTTTTTACGCATACCACCTGCATATATACAGGTGGTTATGTGGGACTCACCGGCAAAGCCTAAGACTTATACCTAGGGTATACCTAGGCAATTTTAGACTTATACCTAGGCAATTTTATTATATGTATGTATAAATCTATACATATAATAAAATTGTAACCAAGCAGAATCCGTACATTAAATATTTTTTGCTAAATCTTATTGAAATAGACTTTATTATCGATACAGAGGCCAAATCTATAGTTTTTAGAATTTTTGTCTGTCTGTCTGCCTGTCTGTCTGTCTGTTACCGCATCACAGAAAAACCACTGGAGGGATTTTGATGAAATTTGGATGGTGATAGCTGGATATCCGGTCAACATATAGGATACTTTTTACCGCGGGAAAATATCTCATTTCTGAGAAAAAATAAAAAAACTACACTGTGAGTGTATACTTATATGTAAAACCTAAGAATTTGCTTTTTGGTCATCCGAACGCGGGCGGAGTCGCGGGCAACGCTAGTCTATACAAATAATAAAATTGTAACTAAGCCGAATCTGTACATTAAATATTTTTTGGAAACTTTTATTGAAATAAACATTATTATCAATGCAGAGGCCGAATCTATAGTTTTTAGAATTTTTGTCTGTATGTCTGTCTGTCTCTCTGTTACCGCATCACAGAAAAACCACTGGAGGGATTTTGATGAAATTTAGTATGGTGATAGCTGGATATTCGTGTCAACACATAGAATACTTTTTACAGCAAGAAAATATCTCATTTCTGAGAAAAAATGCAAAAGCTGCAATGTAAGAGTATAATAACTGTAAAACCTAAGAATTTGGTTTTTTGTCATCTGAACGCGGGCGGAGCCGCGGGCAATGCTATGTTTATTACTATATGTATAAATAAACACAAACAGACATTTTAAGTTTTATTTTTTGTATAAATTAGGTACATATGTATACTTACTTTATATGCAAATAAATAAGTGATGAAATGAATGGGAATATTTAAGAATAAGTAGGTACCTAATAATTGTAGTTGTAGCTGTTGAAAAGAACAATTTTGAAGGCTTAAAATTTCTCAATTCTTTTGGAGTTGTAACGCCAAAGTAATAAAGTTCAATAATATTTGTATAAAGTTATGCAACAAAACTCGTCGTGTAAACTTAATAGTCCGGTCAAATTATATATGTATATATATATAAATCTTTAAGATTTTTTTTTAATTGAATATAATCATTTATTTCAGGCAATATTTACAAAAAGATCTTAAATATGTAAACAGAGACCCATAACATAAGTATATACCTACCTTGAAAACTAACATATATATTAACTAAAAACTATTTGAAATACCAAGAAATAATAGCTTATTACATTATATTTACTTATTATCGACAAAATAATAGGTATAGATGCGTAGGTAGTTCATTGTACTTAATTTAACTAAACTGCGTTACTTAAAACATCCTACTGGTAACACTTAGTGTATGGTGGTCCGAAACCATGGGAGCGCGAGTCACACTTGCATATTTCGTTCGATTACTTCAATTTAGTCAATTCACAGGATGTATCACATCCTTATCACTTAGGAAGAATATTATTGGTCCACTCACACTTCTTTGTTCGACAACGGCCCTGCTTTCATTTTATCTTCCTATTTATATGAAGATATGGAACATTTTGTAAGGCAACAAATACATAAATTTTAAATCTTATGCAGACTTTCATGGGAGGTTCATAGTTTTTATTGTACCTATCTTAAGTAACAGTTTTAACACAATTTAAAACAAAAAATAATAATACAATGCACTTCTATCATAATAAAAGAGATAAAGTTAGTTTGGGTGTTATATTTAATGACAATGTTCAAAATTATCCAATTTAATGCAGTCCACAACAACGAATATTTATTTTGTATTGTATTCTATTCAGCCTATTTTTAACGTCCCACTGCTTTTTTAGCGTTCCTTCAATGCAAGGGGGATCAGGCCTTAGACCACCACGCTGGCCAAGTGCGGGTTGGCGGACTTCACATATCTTTCGTAAACTTGCTAGTTTTTCTCAGACATACAGGTTCCCTCACAATGTTTTTCTTCACCGTAAGGCAAATAGTAGGTAATCAGGTTGGAAATGATTCGCACATGAAAATATCAGAACTACGAGATACAGGATTTGAGCCCGCTTCACTCGATTTCCCAAGAAAGCGCGTTACCACTGGGCTACGACTGCCTCATAAAACTTATTTTATCTATGAAAAATTAATTTTATCTATATTAGTGATGGCATTGAACACATTGACCGTGAGAAATTCAAGAGGCATGCCGCGGCCTTAGTTCAATATTTCAGATCATTTATCTTAACCGCAAGCTGGACCCTTATTTACACCTTTCTTAATAGCCTTTCCGACTAATATTATTAGGTAGACTATATGTATAGAAAACAACTTTTTTTCTAGTTTCATATATTACAAACTGTTTTTATCGTGAAGTCAATTGAAAACAAAATTTTGTCAAAAAACTTATAGGTTTTTGGGCGTTCATTAGTTCCTATAAGACGCCTTGAGTGGTAATATAGTGCCTGTGTGTGCAATTCATACATGAGCGAAAAACAATGTATTCTATCTTATTCTCTCGCCGGCTTAATCTTATATATTTATGCGTTTGTCTCTTTTTAGTGTCACATTTCCGTTTCACTTCAAAACGACGTAACATTAAACTCCTACTAGTACACTTTTTAGGAAACCCTCTCTCATCTGCTAATAATCATATGAGTGGACTATTTATTATAAGTGTTAAAAAATAAGTTTAAATTTAAGTTATTTAGAATCTTTTAATTTTTTCTATTGGTTGGAGAATAATATAATCTTTTAGTAGTATATAAAAATGTGGTATATAAATCAATTAATTGTAGTAGGTATATATATTTTCATTGTAACCATTTTGCGAAACCATAAAATGCCATCAAATCCCAAAAAAATTGAATAAAAAAATTTTCTACGATACCATCGACTCAGATAAATTATAGCAAATAACCTAATACCCTAAATTTATAATTGTCTCTTTCGAGCGAAATTCTATGCTTATAAGAAAATACGTGTATGTGTGTGTACTTATGTATGCACGTAAGAAGTTATACTTCTTTGATGCAATAGAACAAAAATACCTTAGATTTCATCCCGTATGTCACAATTCTATGTTTGTAAAAGAAAACAGCTAACTTCATAATGTCGCTTTCAGCTAACTTCATCATGTCGCTTTTTGGCTGTCGGTGTGCGCGCGCATTGTAAAAATTTTACTCTCATATTTTTTTCCAAACGTGCCAAAAGAAGTATAACTCCAATAAACCAACTTCTTTCATAAACATAAGCTACTGTACAAACTACTGTATTCAGTAGATAAACGTTGTTAACCGCTCTTCAAATAGCATTCACATTGTATTAGATTTCAAAGAAGGAAGCCGCTTCTTAAGAACCGATAGGGTTCAAATATCCATCATATGTACAAACTTCTGCTCTTAACTTTCACTGTTAAACAAATATAATATTTAAGTAAACATAATAGAGCTTATATTCTCTTGAAGTGCTTGTAAGATTTGTAACAAGTAGAATAATGTAGAGAATGAAGCCAATAAAGGTAACTGTCACTCGGTGAGTCCAATCACCGTAACCGTTGTCGAAAATTTATACGACTGTCGGACGCAGCACAAACGTAGCAAGGTGTCTATTTTATAACAACTTCGAAAAGGAGTAGCTACTCATGTCGTCTGTATTTTTTGTAGGTGCTTTACGCGATATTTTCTCCCAACTATGAATCGATTACGAGTTACTAGTTTCATACTGATCCATTCTAACCTTAAGTTCTAACAGTAATTCTGTTTGTTTGTTACCTTTTCACGACTAAACAACTGAACCGATTTAGATGAAATTGGTTGATGACCGATTTAGTTGGAGATAGTTGAAGACCCTGGGAATGATCTAGAATAGTTTTTACCCCGGAAATCATGCCTTGAGGGAGTGAAAGGGGGAAGGAAGTTTGTATGGGGAATCAATCATTTCTCAAGTAAGGGATATTAAACGTATTAAATAAATAAATAAATATGTTGGGACATTAACACACAGCACCATCTAGTTCCATGGTAAGCTAAGAGGCTTGTGTTATGGATACCATATAGTTGATACACTACACATATATAACTTTAAATACATACATACATACATATTATAAATACATATACCCATGACTGCAGTACAAACTTTAGTGCTCATCACACAAATGAATGCCCCCAGCGGGACTCGAACCCGCAACCGCTGGCACAGCAAGCAGGGTCACTACAAACTGAGCCAAACATGCCGTCGAAATTTATTATACCTATGTATGTACCTAGGGACGAACCAGAGCGAAGCGAGGATGAGTCGCTAGTTTCAAAATAAAAATTCCACCTCTAAAGGTGGCAATATTACTTTTAAGTTTTAGGTGATTTTGAGGGCGGTTTTAAGTAATTATTTCATTTTAGATCTTATTAGAAGGTAATAAATTAAAACAACGTTCAGGTATTAATAATTTAGGCTATAGGCTTAATCATCTATAGATATTTTATATCAATTTTAAATTAATCCATAGGTATAAGGATAATTTTTTTTAATTAAATGTCTTGATAAAACATTCCGATTTATGTTTAAAATTAACATGATTTTGTATTTTAAAGTTCAAAAGCACGTAAAATAAAAGATATTCGTACAGCTATTTAGATTTTATTAGTCTAGATGATAAAAAGATTTAGCATAATCCATGATTTTCTCATAACGATATTTGCTAGATTAGCAATTTATTTACGAGGATTTAGAAATATATTTTTCGAAAATTATTACTAACTCTCGTCTAATTAATGATGGGCAAAAAATTTTAACGCCTATATAATTATTTATTATTTTTATAAAGTTTTTTATATTGCATCATTTCTATGCAGAACCCGATGTAGTAATAGTGGAATATTGTAGGACGCTTGCGCATCCACAACGGCCTCCCCATTCCTCTTCAGTACCCTAATATCTCCAACTCTTTTGTTGCCGGAGGGCTTTAGACTTAATATTAATAAGTATATTAAAAGGGATAAATGCGATACAAAGATATGTGTCATAATATCATAGGAAAGATGACTTTTACAGAAACTGGACACGCCACATCTTAACAATTTCTGCACAATGCAAAAAGACAACCGACTGCCGACTACGTCTAAGCAATGTCAGGGTTGTCAAAAGTGAAAACGGAATGAGCCAATAATATAATACTATAATATGTTAAAACTTCCACACAATGGCTCCCCATTTGCTTAACTTCCTAGAAATATAACAATAAACAAGTTGAAATATAACCCAAAATATCAGACCAGGATAACTCTGTCTAGTTTTCTAGTTTTCTTTAGCTGTCTAGTTTTTTAATTCCTCACTGTTGGGTGCCTAAAGTTTTTAACATTTGTTTTTGTTTTAAACATGTATTTATATAATATTTATGGAAACAATTTAAATTATTTGACGTTAATGTTAACGACGTAAACAAAATTTATAAAGTTGTTGATATTTTATATACTTCGTAATATTTTAAATATTATTTACTATGCTAATTTGAATTTGCGTATATAAATCAATTTGTATTTTACTATTAAGAAACTTAAAAAAAGTGTTTTTCCGTAACCCAGCAACAAATCAGACTCAAACCCAAGCAAGTCTAATGTATTGCACTTATAAGCCCAAACTCAAAGAATTAACATGTCTCCTAGCTCTACCAGGATCACCAATCAGACCAGCTAAATGGTACTAAATTATTGTACTTTTTTCAGACATACATGATGCAAAATTTCAAGTCATTATAAGATTAATAAAAGTAGCTTACTCATGAGAATTATTAGATTACTTAGACACTTAGAATTTCATGTTCTTTTTTCTGATTTTCTCGAAAACGCGAGCTCTATGTCAAGGAAATTATATTGGATCGCCTCGTATTCTAGTTGTTACTTTAATATAATTCATTTTGAAACACATCAAACATACCTACTAAGTTCTTAAAAATAGCTGTAATAAACGCATACTACAAAAGTGCGTGTTTTTATCGGATGTTTGTAGCCCAAAAAAAAACATTTTATCAATCTTACCTTTCAAGACGCTTTTAAATAGTTCAAATAAATATTTACAGAAATAACATTATATTATAGCCATATTTGTTTTGTGAATATTACAGTTATTGGTATTTTTTATCTATATTTGATATACGACACTGGCTTCACTCAAGTTTATTAAATTATACGGTCAACGGCAACTGCTATAATAAGTTAAGACCGCTTTAGGAGTGAGGCTTATATCAAATGAACTTAGCTCAAGAACACAGCTTTTGTATGACTAGTAACGATGAAATATATAATACTCCAAGTAAATAATATATACCTATTACGTTCTAAGAAAATTAGGTAATCGTTAAGATTCAAATATATTATATATTCCATCTTTTTTACTATTAAACTAGCCATCATCTATTAAATTTGACGACACGTTTGGCTCAATTTGTATTGGCCCTACTTGCTGTGCCAACGGTCGCCGGTTCGAGTCCCGCTAGGGGCATTCATTTCTATGACGAGCACGAATGTTTGTACTCCAGTTATGGGTGTTTATATTTTTTTTTATATTTGTATGTATGTATTTAAAGTCATATATGTGTAGTGTATCAACCGTCCGGTCCATAGCACAAGCCTCGTAGCTTACTGTGGAACTAGGTGTTGTGTATTAATGTCCCAATATATTTATTTATTTATTAGCATTTAAAAGAGAATCTTTAGTGGATTCTATTCGAAAAAGATAAGATTTGAACTGATATTCTTTCTATCGTCCAAATAAACAGCGTCCGCGGTAAAGTCTTATATAAACATAATACATTACGACATAATTTAGTACTATCTTTACTATTTACTAATTCTTGTTATTATTAAAAAACTAAAATTTACTTCATATTTTATTATGTGTTGATATATTAGTACAACTTCGTACTCGACTTTTTATGATAATTAATTAATAATAACCTGATTCTCCATCTAAGATTGGCTCCAGACGAAGCGACTTCTCAGTGATCCTCAAAGCCTACCATGTCCATGACTTAGCTGCTGCTTCCAGCTTTCCTCCTCACGTTATCATCACAGATATGAAATTTTGTATAGGTACGTTTTCAATTATAATAGCTCGTTCTGAGGTCCAGCATGCCCTGGCTGCCCAATCTATGTGAGATCTTCGCAGCAGTCAACAGCACAGACACTAAATGTATACGCATTCAATTATGATTCAGTTGACCACCATAGACAGTTCGTTCGCACCATGACTTGTAAACACCATCATTCGTTTACTAAAAAAATTGATAATTAAGTAAGTAGTAAAAAACATTATTAAAAATAAGACTAGCGGCTCACCCTCGCTTCACTCGGGTTTGTCGCTAGGTACGTTTTAAATATATATAAATAGTTATTAGCCAGCGTTAGCTATATATATATATATATATATATTTTTGTTAATAATATTGACAAATAATACTCGTATTTATACAATTCTAACGTCACTCAATTGCCATCAATGTTTTGCCTTCCCGGAACCTCTCCACTAACACTTAAACTTTATGTTATGGTATTAAAGTTAGGAGTATAAAAAAGTGTAGTTTTTAGACTTTTTCAGACAATTTTTAAAATTTTTCCACCTTAATCCATCCTCGTACTTCAAGGAATATTCTAAAAAAAGAATTAGCAAAATCGGTTCAGCTGCTCTCGAGATTTGCGCTAACCAACACATTCAGCGATTTGTTTTTATATTATAGATTTATTTTAATGCACTAAAAAGAAGAAGAAATTTATATATTACATAGTAAAGTGTGGTCGCTAGTGATAGTCAAAAATAAACAGGTTTGATTAGTTAGGTATACGTTGTTCACATCGACCAAATTCCGAAAATCTGATACATGTCTATCTTAGCCTTTTCACACGCACGTCATGTTTGGCATCGCATTTTATTGAACATATCAAAATAATAAAAAAGAAATAAAAAGTATAAAATAATTATCAGCTAAATTTAAACTTATAAATTTTTTTTAGTAGTTAGTGTCTATCTGTGATTTTATATAGATACCCAGTATCGTCATATTACGGTTACATATGTGATACCAAACCGTCTGCCACAGTCCCAAAATATTGAAAATGTGAAAAAGTTTTGAGAAACATGGTAATTTTTTGGGACATTAACACACAGCGCATTCTAGTTCCATGGTAAGTTACGAGGCTTGTGTTCTGGATACCAGATAGTTGATACACTACACATATATAACTTTAAATTTACAAACATTCGTGTTCATCACACAAATGAATGCCCCCAGCGGGACCAGCGGGTAACTAAAAACTGAGCCAAACGTGTCGTCAACTTACCAACAGCCAACATAATATCCTATTTCAAATCACGAAAATAAAAAAAATATGTTTTACTGTATTATTAATTATATAGCACAAAATAAACGCGTGTCGCCCATGAGAACTCTACTTATCAATACACTAAATTGACCATTCACTCGTGGGGTGTTTTTAATGTTTATTGTAGGCCGATTTAAGCGTTTTGAGCTTTATCTTTTAGTTCTTTGCTTCCTTTATCTTTTACTTTTACAATTTTGATATTATTACCGCCGATATATCGTTACAACAAAAAATTATAGTGGATTACCTTTAAAGCGTCAGGACGTAACAAAAATATCTACAGAGGCAGCGGATAAATTATTTAAAAATATTGATCCATATGCCTTCTCGTTTATGCGATTTGTCACTAACAGACATAAGCAAAAGTAAAGTGAAAGAAAATGGCTAAATTGACTTTTGAGGGGTTTCATTGTAAAAGGTAAGCCAGTTCTATCTATCTATACATATAATAAAATTGTAACTAATCCAAATCTATACATTAAATAAATTTTGCAAAATCTTATTGAAATAAACATTATTATTGATACAAAGGCTGAATCTAGAGTTTTTAGAATGTTTGTCTGTCTGTCTGTTACCACATCACGGAAAAACCACTCGAGGGATTTTGATTAAATTTGATATGGTGATAGCTGGTTATCCGGGTCAACATATAGGATACTTTTTATCGCGGGAAAATATCTCGTTTCTGAGAAAAAATACAAAAACTGCAATGTAAGAGTATACTAATATGTAAAGCCTAAGAATTTGGTTTTTGGACATCTGAACGCGTGCGTAGCCGCGGGCAATGCTAGTTTAATATAAATGAAGGTTGGTACTATCGCTATTGTAGCAAACTTAAATGTCATAAATCTACGAAACATTAGTAAATGCCACTAAAAATATGTACACGTACATATGATGTGTAAGTAAAATTGACGTTTTTTTGCCTTAAAACCGTGGTTAAATAATACAATTTTTAAGCAGTCAACAAAACCACTGTCTACAAAATCCTTGACTTTAATATAAGCTAATATAATATAAACATTAAGGGTAATACTGATTTTAACATTATATAGGGGTATAAGAAGGCGTTAATTGACCATGGCCACAGGTAAGCATTGGAATCCGCATAACACTGTCGTTAAACGACATTAATAAAAAACACGTTTCAATGCAATTTTAAACGGTCAATACATAGTTGGACATCAATCAGCATTGAATGGAATTTACCAATTGAAATTATTACTTTATTCCGGAATACGCTAATGATAAACATCATTCTTATGAAATATTTTAAGTATTTTTACTCAGACCTTATCGGGCTTTTTGTAAGATCACATTTGGAGTTTTAGTCAAACAGTGCGTTCGAGTCACTGTCTCTTTCTACCTCCCGTCCTATCGGATCTTGTCACTCGCGAGCGACGCGTGGTTCGTTTAACCGACTCGAAACGTTGCGAGAATGTTACGTTCGAATATATATTCGAAACGATTATATATTTAATTTTTTTATTTTTTTATTATTCTTAGTGCAAAGGAAAATGAGTACGAATTCAAATATCAATGGCGCATCCTCTAAGGAGCCTTCCGGTAGCTTGAGCTCTAGCAGTTCAAATGTGGACCGCGCGGATGATGCTCATGTAAGTGTTTAAATTTTCGCTGAAAACATACTGAATAGAGTTTAATTTACAGCTATTTTTTGTATATTACTATTTTAAATATTAATGTAACGTCAAAAATATAATAAAGTGCATGCATGTAGAGTTCTTTATTTCATTTACGTTTGCACTTCATTTGATATAAAATATGCTATTGTATGAAAACTAGGTGCTCTACCTTAAAACGCTCTTTAAGTTATTGATGGTTTAATTAAATTTTTAATAAATTAAAATAAAAACTATGTAGTTGCAATAAATAATATAATTTTATAAGAAAATATTTATGTTTAACATTATTATGAAAATGATACGTGACTCAATTAAGAGAATAAAAGTAAAAAAAAATATGTCCTTTTATGGATTACGCCTTTCGACTTCCCTCCAACAATTATTTTGGGTATCATATTTTTCACGTAAATTATTAAATAATATTATGTAATCGGATATAATACCGAAGGCTCGTTCAATATGCTCAGAACCTAGATTGCGGTTTGTAACTAGATCTAGGTAATATCACTAGCTAGACTTACCCTATTTCTATTGGCTCTATTTCATCTAAATTAATATTTAAGTCTAATTTACATGTTCTAAGTTCATCTAAGCATAATGCCTAAAGTACTATGCCTAACATTGCGACATAGATATATAATGCATTGATGCCAAGTTTAATGACTCATTTGTTTAATAAGCATTATCTGCTTAGAATAACTAGTTGTTATAAAAAAAATAAAAAATGTAGTGTATTGACACTTTTCTACTTGTAAATGTAGCGGTCGCATGTTCGATGTCAGACTGGTTAAATGTTGGCTTTATCAGTATAGACAGTGGTGTTGTACATAACGTAGGTCACTCATACAATTACAATTAAACTACAAGCCGCCCACGACCATGCAAACAACTTCTCGTAGAAGTATACCTTTTATTTTCAATAATATCAATATTAATATTAATATCATAATTCATATTTTTAATCTCATCAAGTTACATTAGCAACAAACAAACACATTTTTTGCATATTTCTTTACATAACTGCTAAATATGAAACGTAGGTAAACTTTATAGTCATTTATTACAGAACCGACATTTACATATATACGATACTGCTTAAAATACTGAACATATTTCGATAAAATATATTAGTTTTTTATTAGTTACTTTACACCCTGAGATAGGCTACCCTTGAAACTTGCTCTGCTTACCACGTGAGCGAAGCCGCGGGAAACAACTAGTTTTTATTTAAAACTAAATCATAGAAATTTGTGACAACCTGTAATTCTCTGAAACTTCTAATTTATACATATAATAAATTAGCATGGCTTCTAATTTATATGTATTAAACCAGTTATATTTATGTGTACCATATATTTTTTGAGAATTTTATGTTTTACTATGCTTGTGTAATAGGAATCAAATCTAATCTATACTAATATTATAAAGAAGTAAAGTTTGTGAGTTTGTGATGTCGTAGGCGGTAATCTCTGGATCTACTAAACCGGCTTAGATGAAATTTAGTAATAAGATAGTTTGAGACCCTGGGAAGGACATAGGATACTTTTTATCCCGGAAATCATCCCTTAAGGGGGTGACAATGCGAATGAAAGTTTGTATTGGGAAGCAAGCTAGGGACGAACCCGAGCGAAGCGAGGATGAGTCGCTAGTATTTTAATAAGCTTTTTTATCTTTTTTATCTGCTTAACAACATGTCACTTGAACGGATTTTAATGGATTTTTTTAGTGCATAAGTTAGAAAACGCTATTAATTAGAAGCTTAAAGCTTCAATTCAATCAAACGCGGAGAAAAGGGAGGGGAGGAATCAGACAACCGTTACATATAAAAGACATGAAACAAAAAATACATGGCCATAAAAATAATTTGTAAAACACAGAAATGCTAATGTGAGATGTCGATAAATAGTTTTTTTTAAACATTTCATGTTTTATTATTATTTTTTACCTCAGACTATGGAATGCTTATAATTGATATTAATTATTTTTGTATTTAATTTACCTAATTAGCAAGCCATTATTTAAATAATGGGATTCAAATTCTTTTGAATTATATTTTCTATATATATTTTCGACTCACCCCCCTTTCTTTTGGGCTCGTTCTTATGTGATTCTTATAATTGACATAACTTTAAATAAAACCAATACTAAATGTTAACTGAAACTTACACAATGCATTAGTAAAAACCGCACCCAAATCGTTTAAGCCGTTTCTGAGATTAGCGCGCACAAACACACAGACACAAAGATAAAAACTGTAAAAATCATTATTTTGGATTCTATTGCATTAATAAAAACCGCCAAGAATAGTTTTTCTCAATTATGTTCCATGTACAGACAGCGATCAGTTACACTTTTATTATATGTATAGATATCCTATTTATTTAATATACTCAACCATATAAATGTGTACATTTAATTAGTGTTTGTTTTAATTGTATTTATTTAATATACGTAACCATATAAATATGTACATTTAATTAGTGTTAGCCTTTGTTCGCAAGCGCCTTGCTTGAATACCACTTACGCATAGTATTATTTCTAAATGCAAATTTTTGCTCAAATAACAGAGTTATAGAAAATATATTTACGCATTAATTATAATGAATGTCATAAGCACCGATTTATTTAAATAAGCGCTTGATTTCCTTTAGGCTTTAATTAAAAGCGCTTGTAATGACTTACAAAGGTAAAAAAATATTTAAATATCCACCTGAACTCGTCATTTACAATTTGATCTATACATATAATAAAATTTACATTTATTATTATCAACATCGGACATTACTGTGTGCTGTTCTACCCTTCTTCTTCTTTCTACCTTAGAGAGCGATTCCAGTTTTTGAGTGATACCCATACTCTTCCACTTCGCTCTAGTGAAACGTTATTGCTTAAAATTCCTTCTCACTCCTGTTTCCTTACCAACTCCTTCGCAGTAAAGGCTGCACGCTTATGGAATAATCTTCCAATAGACATCAGGCGTGCCAAAAGTTTTGATAATTTTAAGGGACAGTTAAAATCATATTATTTGTCTCTATAGTATCTTATATTGAACTTTTTATACTTTTTCATCTGATCTACATTTATGTATGTATGTATATATGTATGTATGTATGTATGTATGTATGTATTATGTATGTATGTATGTATGTGTGTGTATGTGTGTGTATGAATGTATGTTTGTATATATGTATGTATTTATGTATATCTGTATTTAGGATATGCAATTGTGTGTAGTAAGTACACCGCCTACCATTTCATATAATTTCTCCTACGCCCTAAGGTTGCCTGGAAGAGATCGCTTATAGCGATAAGGCCGTCTGCTGTGCATTATCTATTGTTTATATCTTCTTTTTGTATATTTATTTGTGGTGTACAATAAAGCATCTATCTATCTATCTATCTATCATTATTATCGATACAGAGTCCGAATGTATACTTTTTAGAATATTTGTCTGTCTGTCTGTCTGTGACCGTATCACGGAAAAATCACTGGAGGGCTGTTGATAAAATTTGGTATGATGATAGCTGGTCATCCGGGTCAACGTATAGGATACTTTTTACTGCGGGAAAATATCTCATCTCTGAGAAATCTATACTAAACGTTAAAATGTAACTAGGGACGAACCCGAGCGGAGCGAGGGTGTATCGTTAGTTTTTAATAAATCTCAACATTATCTGTTCATGTTTTAGTCATAATTTGGAGGTCGAGGAGAAGAATTTTAGAAGGTACTTATATAAATTGATATTTAAAATATACTATATACTAGCATTGCCCGCGGCTCCGCCCGTGTTCAGATGACCAAAAACCAAATTCTTAGGTTTTACATATTAGTATAAGTACTCTTACATTGCAGTTCTTGTATTTATTCTCAGAAATGAGATATTTTCCCGCGATAAAAAGTATCCTATATGTTGTCTCGGATAACCAGCTATCATCGTACCAAATTTCATCAAAATCCCTCCAGTGGTTTTTCTGTGATGCAGTAACAGACACAGACAGACAGACAAAAATTGTAAAAACTATAGATTCGGCATCTGTATCGATAATAATAATGTTTATTTCAATAAGATTTTCTAAAAAAAATTTAATGTACAGATTCGGCTTAGTTTCAATTTTATTATATGTATAGACTAGTAAGTAGTGACGTTTCTACGCTTTGCTCAGGATTTTACAATATGCCACGGCAAACATTTAATGTACTACATGACTAAAAAGTAATGGCCTGTGCATTTCTTAAAATTATAAACACACTGCGGGTTTCGTAACATGAAACATTAAATTTATATTATTCATTTACTTCTACTTCTTACTGACGGTACTTTGTATCTTCTTCAAACTAATTTTTCGTTGCTCGTATTTTGGAAGTTCCTTTATCTCAATTTGTTTTAGAATTTTCTAACCCATACTTCAACAAAAAACCATTAAAAACGTCAATTAAATTTTAAACATCTATCCAGACTTACCACACGTTTATATGCTTTTAATTTTTAGTCACCCCTATGCTATATGTACATATGTACTTATATGTACGTATATAAATAAATATGTTGGGACCATAACACACAGCACCATCTAGTTCCATGGTAAGCTACGCGGATTGTGTTATGGATACCAGATAGTTGATACACATAACTTTGAATACATACATATTATAAATATAAACACCCATAACTGGAGTGCAAACATTCGTGCTCATCACACAAATGAATGCCCCCAGCGGGACTCGAACCCGCGACCGCTGGCACAACAAGTAGGGTCACTACAAACTGAGCCAAACGTGTCGTCAAAATATACTTAATGAGTGCACCCCAAGTTTTTATCGTTTATAATTTGACTACAGAATTGTCTAGCAGTTCACATAAGACATCTACCTACTATATAGCTATAGTATTATATTAGTCTTTGAGTTAAATAGCTAAAATATACGGACAAACGGACATGACGAAATTACAAGGGTTCCGTTTCAGCCATTACTACGGAACCCTAAAAATCATTACACCGATAATAAATAAAATATTACTTTCGCAATATATAAAATATAAGTAACAATAAAAAAGTAATTTAAATAAGTTGGTGGTGATGTCAATAAATATTCTCTTGCAATTTGATGAGCGTTTACTTTTGTAGTTCAAGGTAAGGTAAATGGAACCAATTAATGAGACTTAACACTGCGGTTACATATCGATCCATTCCCATCTAGGTCTTGTATAAAAATAATTATGCAATAGAATAGATATTACGTTATTATCGTATTTCTATTATAAAGTTGTAAATGTGTGTATGATTGTTATTTCTTCACCATAGACTACACCATAGATAGACGGATTTGCGTAAAATTTAGTGCACAGATAGGTATGACCTAATTAACATATAAGTGAGGCATGTGGTATTAGGCAATTAGGAACGCTCAGGTGGTCGTAGTGTAGAGATAATTCACTATTTCTATACTTATAATAAAATTCTAACTGAATTTAACCTGTACATAAAATATTTTATTGGACATTCTTATTCAAATATTCATTATTATCGATACAGAGGCAGAATCTATAGTTTTAGAATTTTTGTCTGTCTATCTGTGACCGCATGGACAGATTTTGACGAAATTTGGTGTGATGATAGCAGGTTGTCTGGGTCAACATATAGGATACTTATTATTCCCCCCCAACGTGCGCTCACCTTGTCGTGGTGGGGGGGGGGCTCAGTAGTAGTAGCGAAGCTAAGAAACGCACAGGGAGGTTGCCCACTTCGGTGGGCGGTGGGAGGTGGCCCTCTTCGGGGGGCGGTGTACCTTGCGGGTTGCTCCTGGTACTTCTCTGATAGCAGAGTGGACCTTGGAGCAACCCCATGGTTGTGGTGGTCTGCTTTGGCAGACCTGCCGTCGTAGTTGAATGCGTAAGCGATCCTGCGACGCCCCATTAAGACGGGGGAAGGTTTTGTTGGGTTTTAGTGGGTAGTACTGGCTGTATTACGCCGGTGAGTCCCACACGTCGTGCGTAAATGCATTTCCCAACGTTAAAAAAAAAAAAAAACCAAAAAATAGGATACTTATTATTGCCGGAAAATATCTCATCTCTATGACATCTACATATACCTGTTAACCGTTTAAACGTTCGTAGGGACGAACCCGAGCGGAGCAAGGGTGAATTGTTAGTAATATACAAAAATACGAATGTTTATGAGCTTGTTGTGTGTGCGGTTGTTACTTTTTCGATTGGATGTAGCTTTTAAATAAAACAATCTTTTCGGATTTTTTCGAGGATTGATTTTGATTTTTGGTTCTAGACGTTTTAATTGCTTTACAGTAACCATGACCATGACCCGTGATCAATCGATCGAATATAACTTACTTAAAATGTCAAATATTCTCGTAAATCTAAGAGTATTATATAGAGTACTAGCAGAACCCGCGGTTTCGCTCGCGCTAAAACTACAAAAAAATCGCTAAAAAGGTTTCATACAAAATTTCATCCCCTATTATACTCACTTATAGGATGAATTTCGAAAAATGGTAAAACACGTTTTTTTTTGAATGTTTATTTCGAAAAATGGTAATAATAAATAATAATAATTTTTTTTATTGGGGAACGTTTAAAGATTACAATTTATAAAATTATGTTCGATAATGACTAAATTAGTTAAAACTGTGTCGTAGTCATTAACACCCACCTCCAGATTATATAAATATACATTATGTTCCAATATCAGATTTAAAAGTTTAATTAATTTAAGATATTAGTTATTATGACACGGTGTATAAAGTAGATTAACCGTGTGTGCGTGTGTGTGTGCGTGTGCGTATGTGTGTCAGCCATATAAAATATACCTATTTAGTAAGTTCTCGGTTTCCTCATATGTCAAGTCTAACAACCAAGCTGTAATTATATTTTTGCATATATGTATGATTCGGGGATATATATTAAGAATTTTGTTTATTTTGTCATATAAATTTGGGGAAAAGAAATCATAATGCTGTTTAGCCAATAATTTTTTAATTGTATTGAAGAGCGTTATTAAGTTTTAAGTGATTCTGATCAGAAATAAATTTTTGGATTGTATTATAACGTGGGCATGATATGATCTCCCGCGATAAAAAGTAGCCTATGTCACTCTCCTGCTCTCCAACTATCTTTGCACCAAAAATCACGCCAATCCGTCACTCCGTTTCGACGTGAGGAAAGACAAGCAAACGAACAAACACGCTTTCACATTTATAATATAAATATTAGTATGGAAGTATGGATTCTTTTATGATTTCATGGAAGAATGATTCACTTCACTTTTTTAAAAATAGTATCAAAGTTTCATTAACTTGGTACTTTTACTTAGATATAATTGTAGTATGATATTATCGTTGAATTTCTTATAAGAAAAAGATTGGCTTTGCCAACATTCATTACACTATATTATATTAAAAAGATTTCCTTTTGTCTACATTTGATATCTAACCTTTACATACAAAACATCATCTCCATATGGAATTCGGTATAAATTACTAAATTATGTATATAATAAAATTATAGAGGTCGAATGTCTGTACATAGAAAAAAAATGCCAAAAACCGAGTCAGGGGGGTGTAAGAAGAGAAATAGAACAATCCAGATTTTTTCAAATTTCTAGTTTCTCTGTCTGTTTGTCTGTTTATACGGGCTAATCTCCGAATCTATTGGACCGATTTAAATGAAATTGCATGGCGGTACCTTATATCCCCGGGCAACATCTTAGATACTTTTCATCCCGGAAAATTAAAGAGTTCCCGTGGGATAGTTAAAAAACTATAGTAACTTATACAGCTTAGTACACAACAACTTATGCGCTTAATTTAGCAAAATTTGGCATACTGATACCTTATATTACCAGTCAAACAACAGGTTACTTTTTATCCCGGAAAAATGAACGGTTCCCGCTAACTCTTCCGCTAGTCTTCGATAATTCGTTATTTTAAAAATGATCTCAAGATGCTTTCAGTTTTCAAACATGTGTCAAAATAAAATGTAATTTAAATTAAAAGCACTAAGGAGTATTGATATCAACTTCGGAGTAAATCGGCACCAAAATAACTTTCTACCCCTTTTTAACCCAGTTAGGGGATAAATTTCAATAAAATACGAAGCACATCTTCAATCAATTCTGTTAAAGAATGTTTATGCATGAAGTAGATTGGACCAAGAAATCACGTTGTGCCATACAAACTTTGGCCCCCTATTCACCCCCTAAGGGGTAGAATTTCGGAAAATCCTTTCTTATCGGATGCCTAGACCATACAAAGAACACACCCTCCAATTGTCAGGTCTCTACGATCAGCGGTTTAGGCTGTGCATTGATCCGTTAGTCAGTCATTCAGGATAAAGCATTTCATATGTATAGATTTTTTATCGACGCGACGTATACCAAACGGAAGGAGCAGTATACAAAAAATAATTAATCATAAATTCATATTAATTAATGGATTTAATTGACGTTGACTGTCCATTCACTAATTGTATTAATAATAGGTACTGAATAATTTTTGTCGTGCTTTTTATAGAAGCTATAGTTCTTTTGGCGCGTTATTAAAAATGAAATATGAATCATGAGAATGATTTTTTTACGACGAGACAGATTTAGACTACAGTATGAAGTTGTTATTAGCTACAGTATGAAGTTAGTTCCGTTATCTGTCTGTAATCAAATCTTGCAAGTAAAATTTGACCCACTTCCCAGAGAGAGAGAGATTGAGCTGAAGTTTTTTAGTTCTCGTGACTGCATAATTACCTAAATGCCACCATTTTTAATCCTATAACAAAAATATGTATTTTTTTTGCACGTTGCAAAATAGCAATTTATCATTTTCATAGGGACTCTTATGATTTGAGCATCAAATGAAAGGGCTTGATGAGCGAAACACAATAAGCAAAAATGAAAACATTTTAAACAAGCCTTTATCTAATTGCTCTAAAAAAACAAAGAAGTATATCTTATTACGTGCGTATATAAGTAGGTATATACACAATTTTTTGTTCATGTTTTTTAATATCGATTGTATTACAATTTATTAGTCCGGATTAGTTTCCGTTTCATTTTATTTTTTTGACCGACATTAAAAAGAAGAAGATATGTACAAGTTTATGTAGTAGTATTTTAATTTACAGGTTATGGCATGGCACCGACTTCGAAAATATCTGATTAGGTATCTATTCTATATGAAAACCTCCGCTTAGTTATTTTTTACTTTTTAGTACCTGGAAGTCGTTTTATTTTTAAGTTTTTTATTATATTAATTTTTTTTGTTGAGTACATTAGAGAAATATGTTTTTTTTTATTAATTACATACATTAATAAAATATATAACTCTTACAGTTACTAGACAATATGATTCCGACTTGGAGTAAGAATTATGTATAGCAATATTATATTAAGAAATATATTTAAAATCATAAAAATTAAAATCAGTACAACTATTTTATTAAAAATTAACTTGCATTCAATGACGTCATGGAAAGCTTTTTTGCAATACAATATTCGTATTATTAGGACTTGTAGAGGTCATTGTATTAAAGAATACTACTGAGATTTCAACCACAGGATATATAACTTGTCATACTCCTATGTATGTGTATGTGATATGTTCATATGTAGTTCACACTTTAGGGAGATAAAAATAAAAAATACAGATTTGAAATGTTAAATTAATTTAAACAAATATCTATAATATTAAAATGTGTTGGTAAGCGTAAATCTCGAGAGCAGCTGAACCGATTTCGCTAATACTTTTTTTTAAATATTCCTTAAAGTACGAGGATGGTTCTTACGGAGAGAAAAATTTAAAAAATTGCCTGAAAAGTCTAAAAACAACACTTTTCTATACTCCCATACAAAAGATTCGTAATAATACTTAAAAGTCAATTTGAACTTTAATACCATAACATAAAGTTTAAGTGTTAGTGGAGAGGTTCCGGGAAGGTAAAACAATTGAGTGACGTTAGTATCGTATAAATATTAATGTCAATATTTGTCAATATTATTAACAAAAAAAAATGGCTAACACTGGCTAATAACTATTTATATTTATATATATATATATATTTATATATATATATAATATATATATATATTTAATCTACAGATATTTAAAACCTACCTAGCGACGAACTCGAGCGAAGCGAGGGAGAGCCGCTAGTTTCAGACAAATATTAGTCTAGACATTATTCTAATTATTTTTGATAAACACTTTTTGAGTTCTCAAAAATACTGTACCTGTGCTTTTTGGTTTTTCTATTTGATTATTCTATTTGCTTCCTTACAACTTTATTAGATTCAGAAATTTGTTTCAGGAATTGCAACCAGCTGATGTAATTTACGTAGACAGTGGAATAACCTACTCTAAATATGATGAGCCACTGTTCACTGAGGTGGAGGAGTTGCTTGGTTCGTCGCCCGCGCCCCGACCGTGTACATTGGTATGGCGTGATGTAGCCGTCCACATCAAGCTCAAGGATGGCAAATTGAAGAGATTAGTTAATAATGGTAAGTTAAATAATAAAAATAAGTAAATAAACCTTTTTATTAATAAAATAATAATGATAATGCTATTCTTTGGTAAGCCCATCACTAGAGGTTCGTATAAGGCTTATTTTTTTTTATCCGAAAATAACATAAAACGTTAATTAATAGTATAAAAAAATGATTTAAAAGGCAAAAATATCGAAAGTTCATCATATTACAAGACATAATCAGAGATATATATCAGAGACATATCATAAGACTGACTGTTGCCAAATCCTTTCAGCAGTACAGAAGATGTACTGCGCCGACCCCAAGTGATTGGGAAATGGGCAGGGATAAGAAGATACTTATAATATTTTACAGAGGCATTTTGCTTTCAAAGTAAAGTTTTGGTCATGCTGTAAGAGAATCGTATCCAACATAAAACATCTTTGACTTTGACGTTTGTCAAAAGCTCAGCGTAATATCTTATCTATGTATATTTTTGACCAATTGCAAAAAGAAGGAAATATATTTGAAAAAACGTGAATGGATATTCATATATTTTTTTGAATAGATTGCACTTTAAGGGTGGTACAATATACTCGTAGATCTTATTGTGTGTGTTTACCTATGTGGTGCAATATAAAGGTTGGAATAATTTCAAACATTTAAGTGGTTTTGAAATCAGCCTTTTTACTTAAAACGTCAATATTCTATTTTTTCATATTATTTAGAAGTCAACATAAGCCGTAAATGGGCTGATCCTAAACCTCTTACAGCAAAAATTCACTATTCAGTCGCGGGTTTAAGGTCGATAATTCAAAATTAAATACTAAAATTAAAAAAGGAGGCCATGGATTGGATCATGATTGAAATGATCTTTCATATTATGTATTTACACTTATAGTTAAAAATAAAATATAATAGTAAAAATTGTTTTTTAACTGTGAAATAGCATTGATAAAATCGCGTAAATCAGCGAAGTCGGCAAAATTTCGTATACGGACTCTTAATGTTAAGACACATCAATTTATCTTAACATTGACTTACATCACTTTTGTTACCCTGAATCGTTATTTCTAATAAAAATATCCAATCTGTTTCTTGTTTATTTGTAAATAAATTTTCATATATTATTTTAATTTGGTTTATCAGCATAAGTAGGTAACCTATTTCCATTCCATGGCATTTGACTCGTGCCGTTTAAATAACCTTTTAATTTATTATTATAAATTCAATTTGTTGTCGAACGAGTTATTTAAAATTTTCAAAAAATAAAAGTGTTTTATTTTAGTTAGTATTTAATAATTAATTTATAAGTTTGTTTCTTACTTATACCTGAGTGTACCGAAAGTATAGGTTATTGCCATATTTATTTATAACTAGCATTGCCCGCGGCTCCGCCCGCGTTCAGATGACCAAAAACTAAATTCTTAGGTGTTACATATTAGTATACTCTTACATTGCAGTTTTTGTATTTTTCCTCAGAAATAAGATATTTTCCCGCGGTAAAAAGTATCCTAGGATCGCGCGCTACATCGCCCGGTTTATATAGCTTGAGCAGGCGGTCGAGCGATGCGGGGCAGAGGGGATGGACTCGCCGTAGGCATCTCAATGCTCGCCAAGCATTAAAAATGTTTCGCTACTAATTACTTCTAACAACGATATCTCAAAAACTATTCATCTGATTGATTTAGTGTAAAGAGCAATTTTAATCTGCATTAAATGACTAAGCTAACTAAAATATTCATTTGGATAAGGATTAATACCGAACTAAAGAAAATAACTTTGAAAATAACGTAATGTTTTTAATTAAAAATGTTAACATAAAAGTGGTTATTGTAAGTCAACCGTAAGAGATAGAGATATGCTATCGCGGACTTTTTTGTAGCATTTTTATAGATTTTGAATTCTCTAGTACATTACTTAACTGTATCTTTGCTAGTTTACGCGGCGTTCGCGTGGAAAGTTCCCATTTGGCGAGATTTTTTGCGACCTCTTCAACATTTGTCGCCGTATTTCAGCTAATTTACATAAAAGCATAATAAATTATATACCTAAACCTTCCTCAAGAATTACTCTTTCTATTGTTGAAAACCGTATAAAAATCCGTTCAGTAGTTTTCGAGTTTATCGCGTACAGACAGACAGGAGGACAGACAGGAGGACAGAAAGACGCGGCCGGGGGACTTATTTTTATAATAAGTATAGATATGAATGATGAAAATCAGTCCACATTATAAGCTCTCTAAAAATGTGTTTCTTAAACATGCAATGGAACATATTTCTTTATAAAACTCATAGTCCTTTAACAGTATGATAACGAGAACCTGATGCTGCTATCAAGATATTCTGCAGAGTATTCAACACAATATATTTTTAAAAATGTATGTTAAACTAGCGGCTCACCCTAGCGGACGAATCCGAGCCGGAGTGCCGCTCGGGTTCGTCCATACTTACGTTTTATTGTTTAGTATAGATTTCTCCAAGATGACATATTTTCCTGCAGTAAAAGGTATCCTATATGTTAACCCAGATAACCAGCTATCATCATACCAAATTTCATCAAAATTTCTTCTTTGTAGTTTTTCCATTATGCAGTCACAGACAGGCAGACAAAAATTCTAAAAACTATAGATTCGGCATCTGTATCAATAATAATGTCTATTTCAATAAGATTTTCAAAAAAATATTTAATCTACAGATTCGGCTTAGTTACAATTTTATTATATGTATAGATATATCGTAATTTCGCTATGTAGGTTCTAGTACATATGCTTTGAAATATAACCTTCTTATGCCCGATTTCACCAACGTCATCTAAGTTTAAGGGATCCCCTAAGCATGGTTAGAGGGCTGTTAGGGGACAGTTTTTGTTTCACCGACAGTTAGGGGTCACCTAAATATTAAAAGGCTCCCTAAATTTAGGTGCTCGACATATGGGCTTAAAGACGATCGTAAAACAAAATTTAATTTAGGGGCTAGTTTAGGGGACTTTTAAGCTAGGGATCCCATATGTAGGTGGTAGCTTATGGGTTGTTGGTAAAATCGGGCATTAGTATCACAAATGCGAATGTGTATTTAGTACTTTCTGTCCTTCTTTCACGCAATATTTTTGTATGGAGATAATTTACGGATCGGTGAGATAATAAATAATAGGATCATTATTCTTTATTGTTAATCGAATTGCAGGATGTAAAACTTTATATATAAATAAAGTGTACAGTACCCACTTTCTCCTTTGATTAAATTATTTTTTTTTATTCGCAGTGAGCGGAATTGCCAAACCGGGGTCGTTGGTGGCTCTCATGGGCCCCAGGTGAGTTCATTATAATATAACTAATATTATAAATGTAAAAAATACCCTTTAAATATTTGTGAGTACTCCTGTGGAGGCATTAAAGCTGGTTTTAAATAAAAATATGTTCTTGAAACTCTTGAATTTGTGTCTACATATTTTTGCTAGTGCTAATATTTTAAATTACTAATTAGATTTAGCGCTCACTACAACTTTTTGTCGCGACGACTTTTTGTTGTTGTGAAAGATACAAAAAGTTAAAAACGTATAAGAGTGCGTTGTTATGCGCGGATGCGGCAAATTATTATTTTCTTACAGGAAAATTCTGCTAAAAATAAAAAATAGACCTTACGAAAGTACTAAAAATACTTTCTTAGATTTACTCGAATATGTGACTTTTTAAATGAAAGTATCTTTTCTAAGTCGCGGTCTTATTATAGATACCTCTATGTATTTTGGTTCCCGACGTTTCAAATGTTTTACAGCAAACATGGTCACATAACACAGGTGCAATAGTTATTATATAGTTGTTACAGACAGTATCTACCCAAGTTATCTTTGTCCTACATTTTAATGCTTCATTACAAGATTTATTTACAAAGTTTGGAGGCAGAGTACTACGAACGATAAAGCACCAAAATACTAAACAGCCAATTTTTTTTGACTTCAATTAAAGTTATTATGATTTCTAACGGTTAGCACGCTTTTATCGCAATAAAAATTGATAACCAATTATAGCACTCGACGGTAACGTAGGTTCCTATTAGTGAAAGAATTTTTACAATTGGATCAGTAGGTTCGATTACCTACTACATCCAAACTCACAAAGTTTACCTCGTTATAATATTATATTTCACTAGCAACTCACCCTCGCTTCGCTCGGATTCGTCCCTACTTAGGTTTTAACGTTTAGTATCGATTTCTCAAAGATGAGATATTTTCCCGCTCTAAAAAGTATCGTATATGTTGACCCGGATAACCAGCTATCATTATACCAAATTTCATCAAAATCTGTCCAGTGGTTTTCTTGTGATGCGGTAACAGACAAACAGACAGATAGATAGACAAAAATTTTAAAAACTATAGATTCGGCCTTTAAATTAATAATAATGTCTATTTCAATAAGATTTTCCAAAAAATATATAATGTACAGATTCGGTTTAGTTACAATTTTATTATGTCTATACGTATAATATGTAAATGTTTGTAGAATTTATTAATTTTTCGTATTAATTTATTTTTCAGCGGCGCTGGTAAAACGACATTGATGACTGCATTGGCACATCGGAATCCAGGTATCTTTGTATACTTACATCTTTGCTACATATTATTATCATATATTGTTTAACTCTTATTTCGTCTACTCATATTTCGTCGTCGTGGGCGGAAAAATCATCTTATGGCACATTTTTCATCGTCATAAGGCGCTTTGGTGGTAGAGACCAACCAGCACAGTGATCGTAGTCCTTACCTATACCTACCTATTATACTATATAATATAAGTTATGCAAAGCTTTTTAGTAAATATTATAACTATTTACTTTGTACGTTTTAATATACTAATGTATACGTACTATATTATTATAAAATTCGGACGTTATAAAAAAATATTATCGCTTATTAATAATACGATTGATTAAATTATCTTAAATTACATATTAAGTGTTATGAAATTATAATTTTCAAAATATTTTCGAAAATGCTAATACCTCATTTCCATTAGATGGCATTTGACTCGTGCTGATATTTCCCGTTTTAAAAACGAGTTTTTTGTATATTTTCCAAAAAATAAGACTCTTTTACTTTTTAAATCGACGCTCGTATAAAAAATGTAGGAAAAATATTTATATAATATCTGAAGTGTACTTTTAGACAAGTGTAATCTTTTCCCCATATGTGTGTGTGTATATATATATATATATATATTTATATATTTATATATATATATATATATATAAATAGATAGGTATATTAGATGGTAAGATATTTGAACAGCTGTTCAAAATTATCACTTTCGAAATGAATTGAAATTGTATTCGTATTCAGCCATTTTTAACGTCTCACTGCTGGGCACGGGCCTCCCTTCAATACGAGGGGGATCAGGCCATAGTCCACCAGCTGGTCAAGTGCGGGTTGGCGGACTTCACATGCCTTTTGAAAACTTGCTAGGTTCTCTCACACATGCAGGTTTCCTCACGATGTTTTCCTTTATATATATATATATATATATATATATATATATATATATATATATATATAAATATAATAGGTAAATAGGTATACTAATTGCTTATGGCTAATAAAACAGTTTGGTAAATTATACAACGTATTAAAGTAAGCATGTGAGAATTATTAAAATAATTCATGTTTGGCATACGTCTGACACTTTTATATCATAAATATTACTAAGAATTTAAAATAATTTAATCTGAGTGTCAAACATCTTATAAAGAATCTTAAAAAAATGGGTTCTCATGTATACTAATAATCATATTATATAAAAAATAAAATGTCAACAAATCGGGCAGATTTCCATATAAAACATGTTTTAATAGTTTTACTGCCATTTATTTAATTTGGCATGTAAAAACCATGTTGAAATAAAAGGAGCACGATCATGTTAAACACGAGTCTTTTATCATTCAACATATTTATGCTCGTTATTGTTTCAGAATATCTTAAAAAATATACTAAATGTACGAATCTCGGGAACAGATAATAAATACATGTAAATGCAAGTCAGACTAGCGTTATTTTTGATAAGTTCCATACTCTATTGTATTTCAGACTTCATAAATACATTTCTTCTAATAAATTCGAAGGTGTTAGGGTGTTGTGGTAGGATGTGGGATAGGAGTGTTCTCTTTTTAAATTGTAACAAAAAAATATACACCTATCTATGGTTATTATTATTGTGCATATCGTAATTCATACAGATTGGATGTCTAGAGAGAGACCTTCTTTTATTTTAAAAGTTAGTGTAAACGAGTAAAAATAGATAGGTATATTAGATGGTAAGATATTTGAACAGCTGTTCAAAATTATCACTTTCGAAATGAATTGAAATTGTATTCGTATTCAGCCATTTTTAACGTCTCACTGCTGGGCACGGGCCTCCCTTCAATACGAGGGGGATCAGGCCATAGTCCACCAGCTGGTCAAGTGCGGGTTGGCGGACTTCACATGCCTTTTGAAAACTTGCTAGATTCTCTCACACATGCAGGTTTCCTCACGATGTTTTCCTTTACCGTAACTTCACATGAAAATATCAGAGATGCGAGACCCGGGATTTGAATTCGCTTCACTCGGTTTCCCAAGCGAGCGCGTTACCACTGGGTTACCACTGCCTGAATTGAAATAATTCAATAAATTATTATTGTTAAATCGTCCTGCAATAAACGATAAATGATATAAAGATAAATAATATGATAGTCTTAACTTGATAGAGAATACACAAACACCAAACTAAAATACAAATTACCTAAATCTTACAAATTACCTAATTCCTTGAATAAGTCGGTTAGACATATCGGGTTTAGTCTCATTCCATCGGCCTTGAATATGAGAGAGCTAGGGACAATGTTAAAGTTAATACGTGTTAATAATATATTTACTACAAATAACGGCAGTAATTCAAATTTTATAGTTTAAAAGTGAATTACATAAGATTTATAGCAGCTTACACTACTTATGAAAAAAAATATATCTCCTATAAAGCAAAAACAATATATATTCATATTGTTTAACACTTAAATCTATCGAGGGTTAATTAAGTTACTTAATACTATACCCGGCCTCGGGTTAAACACCATTGAAAACGTAATATTTAAAAAATATATTATTATCATGATAATTTTAATGATTTAATGATTTTCCTTTGCAAGAGGGAACGATAGTGGACGGGGAGATTGCAATGAACGGGCTGCCTATTGGTGACTTTATGCATCGGGAGAGCGGCTACATGCACCAGGACGAGCTCTTCGTAGAAAATCTTACTGTTATGGAACATCTCACAATTATGGTAAGTGTATATATATATATGCTTGTATCTGGCTTTGTAGCCAACTCTATATTTCCACCACACATTACATGTAAATATATACGACTATTTCTTTGGACTTACAATGTCTATTTACTTGTATACCTAATGCTAGTAATATAACATAATATTATCAATTATATAGTCGTACTTAAATATAGAAAATTATTTATTATTTACAAAAATAAAAAATAAACTGACTGCGTAAAAAGCAAAATAAAAAGAAGAGAACAAGTTGACGAAGGAATATAATATCATGCATTCGGAGTGTAAACCCGGTTTACACTCCGAATGCATGATATCATATTAACCAGGAATATAATATTATTTATTATGCGTGTAAACCCGGTTTTGTGACTTCCCGTAGTTCTTGTACTCAAACTCCATTTGGCCTCACATTAAGAAAAAGGACCGTTTGGCAACAAGGAATGTTTCGAGTTGATTAATAGTTTTACAAAATGTATGGGAAAAGTTTTTGGCGATTTCTGTCATTTCAAGTACTCATACTTTAAATGGTCCCATGGAGTCTTTTGATCCCTACATGAAATAGGATCGATTGACAATTTTTTTTTGTGGTTTAGCATTTTTTTTGCTAACCGTACATTTTTTCCAAAGTCTATGCATGCGGTTCAGAATATTTCAAAAAGTTATGGATGGTCTCTTAGGAACGTTTTCCTGTAAGAATTGAAGTTTTGGTGCTTGCCCTTACTGTCCCATCTCAAAAATCAACCTGTATAACATGTACATATGTATGTAGACATTTTTAGTTTTATTTAACAATTTATTATCCTAAAATACTTTTAAACATAAAAGTTGTTTATATTTTTGTAATCGCCTCTTAAAAACCTGTAGTTTGATTCGATTGATTCGGACGATTTTTTTTTCATAAATACAAATTTGCGCCTGGGATCCGTAATTTTGATTTATAATTATATCTATATACCCTATTACACTCGCTTTAACAAGAAGAATCGAATGACTTATAAATCAACAAAATCAGTTAAGCCATTTAGTAACATAGAGACAGACATACATATGTACTGTTGTACATACTGTATACATACATACAGGTCAAACACATAACCCTCCTTTGGGCTTCGCTGCAGTCGCGTAAAAAATACTTCAATATGTAAATACAACGTTAGTGTATTTAATTATTTTTTTTAATCTATACATATAATAAAATTGTAACTAAGCCGAATCTGGACATTAAATATTTTTTGGAAAATCTCATTGAAATAGACATTATTATCGATACAGAGGCCGAATCTATAGTTTTTAGAATTTTTGTCTGTCTGTCTGTCTGTTACCGCATCACAGAAAAACCACTATAGAGATTTTGATGAAATTTGGTATGGTGATAGCTGGTTATCCGGGTCAACATATAGGATAGTTTTTACCGCGGGAAAGTATCTCATTTCTGAGAAAAAATACAAAAACTGCAATGTAAGAGTTTACTAATATGTAAAACCTAAAAATTTAGTTTTTGCTCATCTGAACGCGGGCGGAGCCGCGGGCAGTGCTAGTAAATAATATGTCCAAAGATTACTTTGATATAGCGACCTTTTTGTGAAATATATAATCAACAACCTGCTTTACATTATAGAATTCTGTTATTCACATTTTGCTATGTGGGGTTGAGGTCACGAAATTATGTTTGTAGGGATTTTACGTTCGAATGAATATTTATGATAGTGGCTCGTGCTATTAACAATTAGCTATCTAAGTTAAATGAAGATGAAACAAGTTTTCTTATACAATAATTATTATTAAGGCAGTATTGATTTCCAGTAGTATTGGCTCGTGCCACTTCTATGTAAATCTTAAATGGTTTAATTTGAATAAATATACGAGTATGTATATGTGAATAATTTTATCATCATCTATAAAATTTTATTTGTTTTTGATTTTTTATTTCCTGTTTTATATTTCAAGGCCTGACTTTTGTAAGTAAAATAATGTTGTTAAGGTTATCTCTTTTTGAATTATTATTTGAGCAAAGTTAATAGATGTTTAAAAAACGTATCATCAATTTATGTACAACTCAATAAATGTTTGATTAAAATATTTACTTTACGCCTTGGATATTGGTTGATAATAATGACTGAAAACTTGCTAATTACTTAAAAATGTGTGATTTTATGCTCTATTAATATATATAAGATATCGTAGTAGTAGTCTAGTAGACTCATGACGTTCAGTAAAAAATGGTAATAATTTAATGCTGAATAAAATATGTATTTTGAATTTGAATTTAAAATAAGGTAAATTAAAAAGAATATAATGATTAACTTATGGTGTACCGTATTACTTTTGTAAATTTTTGAATAATACATACATCCGCGAACGTGTTCTTAGGACTTCAAATCATCTTCAACAAAATATTGATTAGTTTTAGTTAACATAAAGATAATATAATTTAAGACGACCCGCTTTTATTGAATAAAAAATTGCTAATTAAAGTTTATGGTATCTATTTGTAATTATAATTAATAGGCTTAAAGACCTATACATACCTAGGTAATAGGGCTCATTTATATTTTAACCAGATTTAAATAAAATGGACATTATTTTTTACTCAAATAACTGAAGTACAAAAAATGTGCTGTATTGAAGATATACAATAAACTTTCCTAAAAATTTATTCTGAAAAATATAGTATGATGGGGTCTTGATATCTATATTACTTACTAGCATTGCCCGCGACTCCACCCGCGTTCAGATGACCAAAAACCAAATTTTTAGGTTTTACATAGTATTAGTATTCTCTTACACTGCAGTTTTTTATTTTTTCTCAGAAATGAGACGTTTTCCCGCTGTAAAAAGTATACTATATGTTGACCCGGATAACCAGCTATCATCATACCAAATTTCATCAAAATCCCTCCAGTGGTTTTTCTGTGATGCGGTTACAGACAGGCAGACAGACAGACAGACAGACAAAAATTCTAAAAACTATATATTCGGCCTCTGTATCGAAAATAATGTTTATTTCAATAAGATTTTCTAAAAAATATTTAATGTATAGATTCGGCTTAGTTACAATTTTATTATATGTATGGATATTATATTTGTTCTATATAAGGACTGATTCGGATTGTTACTGATCTATTACATCTATATCTGTAATGTGTTATTTTATCTACCGTGGTCTATTGTTGTGAACAAGATTTATTGATAATATTATATGTAAACTTATTTTTTTAGAATAAAACTATCTTTTTGGATTTTTTCGCGGATTTATTTTAATTTTTGATTGAATTATGGTCATGGGACAGACTAAGATTTTAGACATCTCCAAGGTTTTTTTAAAAAGAAATTTAAAAGATAAAAAATTAACAATAATTAAAATAAATGTATACTGTGTTGTGTTGCTTAATAACAAATAACAATAATATTGCTTAGATAATAAAACCAATAGATATATTTAATTTTCTTTATATTTATATATTAATATAATATAACAACACTAAATAAGATTAACTGCTAATTAATAAGTTTCTAAAAAAAAAACTATTCATTAGTTTGGCTCAGTTTGTAGTGACCCTACTTGCTGTGCCAGTGGTCGCGGGTTCAAGTCCCGCTGGGGGCATTCATTTGTGTGATGAACACGATTGTTTGTACTCCAGTTACGGGTGTTTATATTTATGTGTATGTATTTAAAGTCATATATGTGTAATGTATCAACTATCTGGTATCCATAACACACGCCTCGTAGCTTACCATGGAACTACATAGATGGTGTCGTGTGTTAATGTCCCAACATATTATTTATTTATATTATAATAATAATAGCTAAAATTTAATAAATAATTTTTAACAATTATAAAACTTAATATATTAATTTAAAAAAAAATAACAAATATTGTAAGGTACTTTGGTGCCATTTGTGTATTTTTAACTTATTTTGTAATATTGTGGGTAGGCACTGTCTGAAACAAATCTAAAACTTTAGTCTCTCCCGTGACCATGATTGTTGTAAAGCATCCGAAACTTCAGGAACCGAAAATCAAAACTTAATTTATTATATTACATTTTTATATTTATAAGTGTATTAAGCCACATATAACACAATATAAAATTTTAATAATCTATATTTTTAATTCTTATATAATAAAATATGTAAAATTTAATTTATTTCTCTGTTACCTCCTGATCGCACCCTTACCGATCCTAATGTTATTTTAAGTACCTACACTTACCTTCTGATATGAAAAACTCTGATATATTTTTACCAGTTCAACGAATCAGCCACGTGGAATGTTAGCGTATTTCAATGTCATGACATCCTACAGTATTTAAACTAATCTATCTATACATATAATAAAATTCTGAGTCGAATCTGTAAATTAAATATTTCTTAGAAAATCTTATCGAAATAGTAATTATTGTCGATACAGAGGCTGAAACATATAGTTTTTAGAGTTTTTGTCTGTCTGTCTACCTGGGAACGCATCACGAGAAAACAACTGGACAGATTTTGATAAAATTTGGTATGATGATTACTGGTAATCCGGGTCAACATATAGAATATATTTTGCTGCGGAAAAATATCTCATCTCTGAGAAATCACATTAAAACGGAATTAGAGCTCAAGCGGAGCTAGGGTGAGTCGCTAGTCTTATAATAAAATTGTCAAAAAAATAATTAATCAATCAATCAGAAAATTTAGAAGTTTTCAAAGTCAGTATTATATTACTATCGTATGAATCATTCAATTTGTGGTTTCACGCCGGTATTAGGTTACGGCTCTCAAAGCCAGCGACCTGGATTCAAAGCCCGGATTATTCTTAATTATTGAAGCCCTTATTAAACATGTAATAAAATATACTAATTTTACATTTTAATCATGTAAAATGAGGGTTTTACATCCTTATCACTTACGCCATATATTAGTGGACTAAAGTGTTTGTGGATTGTTTTTGTCCGCATTTCTAATTTTTCGTAAGCAAGAACCTTTTTGACATGTTTCTTTAAATAATAAATAGGGTCCCCAATAGACATTTCTTATTATTATCTTATTGTGATTATTACTTTTTTACCATTTTTCAGGATCTTTGTCATTGCCCAAATAATAAAAAAATTAAAGAATTTTAGTAATAATCATGTATGTATCGGTAGCAAATTTTTTGTTCATGTTATTTAATATGGTATTATTCTCAGGCTCGTCTACGCATGGACCGCCGCACTACACCCTTGGCCCGAAGAAGGAGGGTCAATCAGCTGATGCGTCAATTATCTTTGTACGGAGCAAGACACACGCGTATCGGTGGACTGGATGGCTTAAAAACATTATCGGGAGGAGAAAGAAAACGACTCGCTTTCGCTACAGAAGTAAGAATTTAAATGTGATTATTATATTTATTCGATAACGATATACTCTTACACTAACTTGTTCATCTTGCTGCAATTTTTAAATTATTGTAATAAAAAATGGTAAGTTTATGAAAAAGCTACAAATCAATATAATTTCATGAACAATGAACGGACCTTGGACTTGAAAATGTAACAGTGAATGCCACAAGATCTAATAGAATATGTATGTATAATAATGGAGACGTTTTATTGGTTAGGTATAATATGATATTGCCAAAATATATTACCTTCCTAGCTATGCGCAAGGTCATCTTCTTTTAGACAGGATTTAGACTACGAAGGCACGCAACAGCTCTTTAACGACAAACAGCACGAATGTGTAGGATGAGTTAGTATGGATAGTGATTTAATTATATTATTATATTATTACGAAAAATGTATAATAATTTAGTTTTTTTTCTTTCACATTCAACTACATCAAAAACAAAATAATTTAAAAAAAAGAAATAGACGTCAGAAATGAAAAACACCGTTCCGTTTATATTCGTACTTTATAGCTTCGAAGCTGTTTTATTTTGGCATTTTATTTAAGTGTTGATGATATAATATATATGTAACATGATTATTGTTATTTGAATTCTATATAGTCTGGTCAAGTTAACCCTAAAAATAGGGGAGCCCTTGCATAAATTCCCAAGAAACTGAAAATTTACATGAACTCGAAATTTCACATGAGATCCGTGGGACTTTTCACTATTTCATTATAAAGGCATCCCTAACTTTATTTATAAATTTTAACAGGACTAATATATCTTTATTCTTTTTTGATAAAAGTTATTAATCAATAAAATATTATATATATTTTACAAGCAGAACCCGCCGCTGACTCGCGGCTGACGCGTTCAAACTAAGTACAAAAAAAACCCTTTTACTTTATGTTATACCTATAGCGACTCACTCTCGTTTCGCTCGGGTTCGTCTCTATGTATTTATATAATATTAAATTATTTGAATATTGTTCATACAAAAATATTAAAATACTTTTTAATAAAGTGGAGGGTGGGGGTAGGAGGGTAAAAATACTTTACGACCCATTCTCATACCTAGCAAATATTAAAAAAAAAACATTAAAATCGGTTCCACCCGTTTCGGAGGAGTGCGACCACAAACACCGTGACACGAGATATTTATAAATTAGATTTTTGATTAAATACCGTAAGAGACAAGTCGGGACACTTTTATTAAGATAATGTCGTAGGTTCGTCTTTATGTCCTTTTTGAACCATAATAGGAGGCCGGTAGATTTTTTAAATTTCAATTGTTATTAAAGAAAAGTATTTTAGATTCTTTTTATTATGGTTCTATCGTAAAAAATATTATACGTGCAGGCCTCAATCTTCATGTGCTTATAATAAACACTCTAAAGCACTATAACAAAAGCTCGTCCAGTGTAAGTACGCGTTAGTTGTTGCAACTCCTATTTAATATGTAATCCCATAATCCCATAAATATACTGGAATAGCACATAGGTTACTTTTTATCCCGGAAACATTCCCGTGGGATATCCATACTAATTGTTAAAACGTACCTAGGAACGAAACCGAGTGAAGCTAGGGTGAGTCACTAGTACAAATATAAAAGTAAAATACTCCATAAAGCCATTTCCATAAAGATGAAGTACAAACTAATCTAAATGATGGGACTGTTTGGCGGTCTTATCGTTAACTGAGCGATATCTTCCAGGCAACCTTGGGGTAAAAGACTAGAACACTAACCGCACGAACTCGATCAGCACTTGACCATTCAACCACATTTTTTATGAATTGTTCATTAAACTATCTATGGACCTAACTTCCGATTTTTAATTATATATTTTTAAATTAAGATTAACTCCAAATGCGAAATGACTTTGCATTATTATATGTCTATCGATAAAAATATCTCAACATTAATTAATAATTATAATCACGCAGGTATTTAGCATCTATACATAATATATAAAGCGGAACAGTTCGTTTTTTTGAACGCGAATGTCTGGATTATCTGGTCCCATTTGAAAAATTCTACATTTTAAATCACACTACGACCTACGAGAGCGGAGTAATTTATTGTACAAAATTAAACGACGCGAGCGAATTTTTAACCGACTCGCGACGCAAAGGGGGGTGCAATGGGGGGGTAATGTGTTTCTCAGTCTACAGTCTATGATCGCGTGTGCGTGCGTGCGTGCGTGCATTCATGCGTGCGTGTGTACGTGCGTGCGTATGTGTGTATGTAGGATTTTTTCTATGCGGCGTTTTGATGATTCATACGTCATTAGATTTGTCTTGATAACGCGAGTGTCATAGGCTACCTATATGACTTGATTTTCGCAACAACATGTTAAGTTTCATTAACTTTTATAACGAAATAAGATAGATATGGCGCTATGTGTTTGCAAATATAAATCAAGGAAATCGAATTATTTTTGTTAAAATATTAAAAGAACATTGTGGTTTAACATTTTTAAAACGTATGGTTTTTTATAAGAAATATGGGCTATTTGATTTAAAACGTTATTGCAAATCGTTCTTAGATCAAAATGAGAATAGATTTAAAAAAACTATGAATATCAATGTTATTATAACATGTTATTGCATATTTGCATCCATGTATAAATAGTTATAATTTAAAATAACGAATTTCAAATGCCAATTTGTGTGTCTTTAAAAACAATCTTCTAAACCAATCGAGTGGGGTATCGAAATAAATGTTTTTAAGTGGTGTTCACAAAAATATATATAACTTATATGTTTTAAAGTAATTTCGATTAAAAAATTGCTAAATATTACTACAAATGTCTAATTGGCAAAAACTAAAAAGCTGTAAATAAAAAAAATATTTATAAAAAAGAAAAAACCCGACTGCGTAACTAAAAAAATTAAAACAAGTTGACGAAGAAATATAGTATTATGCAGTCAGAGACATACATACATATGTATTTACAGAATACATTGTACATCTCGCGCCAAGGACGAAACGTCAAAGCGGAAAACTTTATGATAAGCTGCCTAAAAGTATAGTAATTAGTCAACTTTATAATTTCATTCCTCTGTTAATGCTTTATCATTTGGCAGAACACAAGACTAATATCGATTTTAAAATCGATTGACGTAACAATTATTTATGTCTCAGTTGTTCTCAAACAAAAGCTGTATTAAAGTACTACATGATGATGTCATATTAAACAATAAAATAACACATAGGTACTCGTAAAAGAATCCTATTTAAACTTTTACTATCACTTAAAGTATGATATTTTGACGAGTCTGTACGGTGATCGGATATTGTAAACGTTTCGATTGAAGAAAATTCTGTTTCTGATATGCACAACACTAAATAGATTTTTTGGTTTTCATACCTATATGTAATATAATGAAATATACAGGTATCTATCCTATTCTATATCTGTGATAGAGACAGACCACGGAAGACTAAAAGCAGTTTTCTCTTCAAATGGTTTACATAAATATATATATAGATAAAATTTTAATTAATAACCTCCTTCTTTTAGGTGTCGGATAAAAAATACATCGCAACATGTCCAAATCACACAACTTGTTCTGTTCACCTTTATCCGAATTCTCAGTTAAAAAACTTACGATAAAACAGTTATTTTTGGCTGCATCGTTTAATGTACTAAGTAATTGATCAACAAAGTTGTATCTGATTTAAAAATGGAATTCATTATCATTTATAGATATATGTATATTATATTTTATTTATTACTAGCGACTCACCCTCGCTCCGCTCGGGTTCGTCCCTGGTTACGTTTTAACGTTTAGTATAGATTTTTCAGAAATGAGATTCCTGCAGTAAAAAGTATTCTATATGTTGACCCGGATAACCAGCTATCATCATACCAAATTTCATCTACTGTCCAGTGGTTTTCTCGTGATACGATAACAGACAGACAGGCAAAAATTCTATTAGAATTTTATTATATGTATAGATATTATTATTATTTAATACTTTTTATTTCTTTTTAAATAAAACCATCTCTTCGAATTTCTCTAGGTGGATTTATTTTGATTTTCGATTCTCGACGTTCGAATGCATTTCAGCAATCATGGTCGCGGGAGAGTCTCTCCGAAGAAATAGTTTTATTTATTACTAGCGACTCACCATCGCTTCGCTCGGGTTCGTCCCTAGCTTGATTACCCTTACAAACTTTCATCTAAATCGGTTCAGTACAAACTTCTTACGGTCAGTACAAGTTCAAACTCACAAACTTAAGAATTCACAAACTCACAAAGTTTACCTCTATAATGTTGTATAGATTATTTATACCAAGAGGTAAAGTTTGTGAGTTTGTGAGGTTGTAGGGGGTAATCTCTGGATTTACTGAACCAATTTAAATAAAATTTGGTAAGAAGTTAGTTTGAGACCCTGTGAAGGACATAGGATAGTTTTTATCCTGGAAATCATCCCTTAAGGAGGTGAAAAATGGGGATGAAAGTTTGCATGGGGAATCAACCTAGGGACGAACACGGGCGAAGCGAGGGTGAGTCGCTAGTTTATTATAATATTATAAAGTTGAAGAGTTTCTTTTTTGTTTGAACGCGTTAATATATGGAACTAATATATATAGCTTGTTTCCAATAAACTCGGAAATCGGAAATTTTTACTACGAATTGAGAGCTTAAGATAAGGCAAATCATATAAATTACAAAGTATACACTACATATTGAGCGGGGAGTATAAAATATAGCTAATTAGTATTTAATATTAAATTAATGTTTCAAAAACATAGTATCAGTATTATTTACATATTATCTATTTTAACAATTTAATTTTGTTGAAATCTTGTTAGTGACATCGATAATTAAGAAAACAATTTGGCAAAATTAATTTTAAACATAATTTTATAAATCCAACTTTAAATTACTTCAAAACCCATTTCGTTTAATTAATAACGAAAAAGGCAGACTACAAACACATTCTTATTTTTAGGGTTCCATGACCAAAAGGCAAAAACGCCTTATTATTTCCTCATGTGAGTCCGTATCTGTTATTTTGTTAAAGATATTTTTTATTACTTTGAGATATGTTTTCAATCGCACGTGTTCTTAATATAGCTGCCATAAAATTATCGTTATTTTTCATAGAAATACTATAAACTTATCTATGTTTTCAATAAATTTAATATTGTAGATCGCTAAATATTTAATTTTACTTGTAATCAAAGTTTTGCTACGGAACCATCGGTTTACGGTTTCCAATCAAACGTTGCGCTTGTCCAATTTACTTTAAGTAACTAAGTTATTTTTTAAAATAGGTACCTACTTTAGTATTTTTTTATTTTTTATTTTTATGAATAACATTTAAATAGTGAAAAAACCAGAGAATTAAAGCAAGACATTTTGCAAAGCAAAATATATAGTTAATATCTATATGTTATACTTTCTTTCAGCTATTGATCGACCCTGGCCTTCTATTCTGCGACGAACCTACAACTGGATTAGATTCATCATCTGCACAGAAGTTGATGACCCTTCTGCGAGCGAGTGCGGTGCAGGGGAAAACAATAATATGCACTATACACCAGCCGTCCTCGGAACTAATGGCGTTGTTTGATAAACTAGTTCTTCTCGCTGAGGGTAGAGTCGCTTTTGCTGGGAATGCGTCTGCGGCGTTAAGTTTCTTTGAAAGGTAAAAATACTATTAAATTTTCCAATATACATATTATTAAACAATTATTAACGGCAGTGGTAGCCCAGTGGTAACGGCATAGTCCGATAAGTGGGCAGGTCGTCGTATGTGTGACCGATGAATAATCGTAAATTTTCACAAAATTACATTGCTTAATTCGCTAAAACTTAGCATGAAAGATAGTGAGAAAAAGAAGTGGCCGTCCAAGCCTACACGACGGTTACACACGGAGACGATTTTTTATTTCTGATTATTCTATTTGGGGTTTTTTCGGTAAAACTGTATAAAATATAATGTGTATTATGTACAGGTATTACACTTAGCTAATTATGTATATACCATCGTCTACTGGCCGAAATTCGACAATTATGATTATTGAATATTTGAAGAAAATATATATGAACAGAATTTAATTTTAATGAAAAAACTAAACAAAAAAGAAGATCATCCAGATAATCAAAATGTATAAATAACATAAAAAGTAAAATCTACGTATATTTATCCATCGAGATTAGCGTATAGTAACTATTAATTAATAATTTATGATTATTTAATACGGATTTAATATGTAAATGTCGATAAATAAATTTTCATTTTATTTTGTTGACATTTTATGAAACACACGGTGACTGGGTTATTCTTATTTGTATAAAAAAAATATGTTTTTTCTCTCAACGGCTAAGTCACTTTGTGTCGATATGAAACATCTATATAGGTATACTACATATGTAGGCAAAGACAAAATGATTCATCACCTTTCTCTCCATTTTTGTCAACTTCTTTATTTTTTTATTTAGTGGCAATTGACGAGCTTTAGTGTTATCAATAAGAAAATTTAAAAATAGTTTTTTTTCAAGCGACTTCAAAAAGGAGGAGGTTCTTAATTCGACTGTTTTTTTTATGTTTGTTACTTCAGAACTTCGTCATTTATTAACCGATTTGGACAATTTTTGTTTTGTTTGAAAGGGTATACTTCCAGATTGGTCCCATTTAAATTTAAAAAAAAATACCACCCCTAAGAGTGGAAAAATAGCGAATGATGAATTTAACCTACTTCTAATTGTCATATTGACTTGAAACTTTGCAAGTGTTTCTATTTCCGTTGATATTGGTATTGTTGACCTGACCTGATGGTAAGGCCAGAAGGTGGATAGGTGGAACTCTTCAACGACTAAAAGTAGATACTTTGAGTTTGGGCTTATTTTGTTTGATTTGACAAGCTAAGTAATTAAAGCCTACCTATTAAATACATACCTAATAAAATATTTTCGAAATCGGTGCCAGCTCATACAAAGCAAAGCATACCGACTTCGAAAATATTTGATTAGGTATGTATAGTAAATGAAAACTACCAATCAGTTATTTTTTACTTTTTAGTGCTTTTGTATGAAGACGGTTATTATTTTTTTGTTAAAATGTTTTTATTATACAGACATATTATGGTCGAGTTTCAACCACAAGGCAAACACTAATTCATATAACATATTACGTACTAATAGGTACATGCCTATTGCCCAACAAATATTTATATCTTACTAATATTATAAATGTGAAAGTTTTGATGGATGTTTGGATGCTTGAATGTTTGTTACTCAATCAAGCCAGAAAGGCTGAACGGATCTGGATAAAATTTAACACAGAGATGGATTATAGTGCGGAATAGCACATAGGTTACTTTTTATCTCGGAAATATGTACGGCTCCCGTGGGATAGATTTTATTAATTTAGTCCAGCTAATAGATATATTTGTAGCAGAACTCCGAAGCCGCGACTTCCGGCGTAGAGGCGAGCACTTTGATCACTTATATAGATTTATGCTTTTAAAAACCTATTTCTATTTTAATTTTATACTTTTTAAGATGCAAAAAGCGTAATAAATTATAACTTTGATAGCAAGTAATTGTCAAATAAATTAAACATTTCATTAAAAAGAGAGATAATGAGATTGCACGTAATTATGTAAATATCATAGTTTAACAACATTACTTATTATATTACTATTATAAATACGAAAGTTTGCATGTGTGCCTACAAGTGTGTCTTTGTCTTTGACCTTCAAAGGACTGAACGGGTTTAGATGAACATTATTAGTATACAAATAGACAATAAGCTGAGATAACACAAAGACTACTGTTTGTAGAACGTTTTGCAAAAGACGATACCTATAATATAAATTATAATATTAAATACAAAAGGCATCTAGGAACGCACCTGAGCGTAGCGAGGCAATGTCGCTGGTGAAATCTAAATCTTTCATTATCATTTTATTTCCACATTTTTTGTGTATTATTTATATGTACCGAGATACACTGTTCACACGGCTGCCTCAACATTGTGTGATGTCCCTTCTAATAGTACTGTTAATAATAATGTCCATGACAAACGAAGAGCGCAACGCAGCTAATATAATATAAAGTGGATATGTCAGTAGTTAAATATGCATATACTTAGTATGTCTCAAATATATTATTTGTTTAAACCAATTAAAACAGTATATGTATTCAGCCCTTTTTATCGTCCCACTGCTGGGCGCGGGCCTCCCTTCAGTACGAGGACGATCAGGCCTATCCACCACGCTGGTCAAGTGTGGGTTGGGGGACTTCACATGTCTTTTGAACACTTTTGACTTGCTAGGTTCTATTAAGACATGCAGGTTTTCTCACGATGTGTTCCTTCACCGTAAGACAAGTGACAATCATATTGGAAATGATTCGCACATGAAAATATCAGACGTGTGAGACCCGGGATTTGAACCCGCTTCACTCAGTTTCTCAAGCGAGCGCGTTACCACTGGTCTACCACTGCCAAACAGTATATAGAAAAGTATATTTGCTTTTTCTTAATATCAATATGAATAATATGTCGTATTCCGTGAAGAGGCCTTACAGTCTAGACATATATATGGAATCGCCAATTGTCTTACGATCTAAATGATAGTAATCATTGGCCTTAATAAGACTTTCCGATACAAGGAATAGCGGCGACGTTCAAGGGCTCGTCGTAAACGTAAACAAAATGATGTACCGAATATTAATAATAGTCTATCTGTGGTACAAGAAGCAGGGTGCATTTTCTTTAGATTTTAAACAGTATGTTTCTAATAAAGTATTTAATCAATACTAAATAACTATTAAATGAAATTTTAATTAAATGAACTTAATTGAAATATGTATTTATATTAAATATTTAACCCATTATCATTTTTAGAATATGAATAATTAATGATCTACTTAATCTTATTTGTGTTAATCGTTTTAATTTTACCTAATAAATATATGATGCTTTTACATTTTAAGTGTCAAACGGCATGTAAGAATAATAGCGCACGTCGTGTTTGCTTTAATATAGTTGTACATTTAACAATTGATTATGTAAAAATAAAATCAAATGTAACAACGGCTAGCAAACCTTTGAAATGCTGTTTTTCTTTGAGATTAAGGTTAGTTTATGTTTCTCCAAGAAGGATGTCATTTAATAATACATACGAGTAATATTATTGTACTATTACTATTTCAATTTATGTTTATTAACTAGCCGCTCACTCTCGCTTCGCTCGCCTTGGTCCTTAGCGAAAAATAAAAACAAATCTATCCCACGGGAATGTAAAAGTAGCCTATGTGCTAGTCCAGAATATAATCTATCACTGTGAAATTTTTTATTCAGATCTGTTTAGCTGTTCTAGCGTGATTGAGTAACAAACATCCATCCATCCAAACTTTCGCATTTATGTAGTACTTGTAGTAAGATTAATTATATATAAACACTAAAATATTAGTTGGGGTTTCCTTCCTATATGCAACAAACGTACAGCAGATCAATATATCTAACTTGTATAGTCACTGAAGTTTATTAAAGATAGTGCCAAAATTATTCTCTGTAAAATTCGGAAAAGCAATCTGTAAAGAAGTTTGAAACGAGGTGTAGTTAGACCCAGACTGAAGCTAGAGAAGAACATGTTACCAATAAAACAAGATTTAACAAAAATTGAAAGTAACAAACAATTTTAATCTTATCATTACGTATCCACACGCTTCGCAAGCCTCAAAAAACCATCATAAATTCAAACATGTGGCTTGTGCCAAGCACTTGTGGCCGTTCCGATCGTGTCGGTTTTTGTATATAAGTCAAAGGAAATTTCTGGCAAGTGCTTGTAATGCATCCACGTGTTTGTGATTTTATAGAGATTTGAAATTTGTGGTAAATGGCAAACGTGTAGGCCCGACATCACGACCTGATTATTATGTCAACAATCTTAATCTCATAGTACCTTATCATATTTTTTCAGCTTAGGCTACCAATGTCCCGTAACGTACAACCCGACAGACTACTTTATAAAAGTACTCGCACTCACTCCTGGGTCTGAGGGTGCGTCTCGACAAGCTATCAAGAGTGTCTGCGACAGATTCGCTGTCAGTGATGCTGCAAAAGAATTAGATATGGAGATACAGCTAGAGTTCCATCTAATGGACCATGAAGATGAGGTGAGATCTTTAAGATTGCAATATCATAATAGTACTTAATCTGTGTTAACAACGTAAAGATAAAAGTATTAGTCGGTTTGTCCCTCATTTACGTAGCAGCGATTAGACTAATTGACGTGATTTTTGCAATTTATTTTTATAATGCGGAGGCTGACATCAAATCAAATCGAAGTACCTATAGTATTATTATACTCGTACGTTATTGAAATAGACTTTTGGTATCACCCTTAAATCGTTGATTTTTACATTTAAATAATCAGTTCTAAGTCAGTGAGAAACCGCCGGTTGGGAAGTCGATTCTGCTGAGAAAAGCGAGATATTCAACAGATGCTCATTTAAAAAAATATATTTGTGAACAAAACTGGAATACAATCATTTTTGCTTATCCTGCGTGACTTTCACTTAATATAATATACTACGAGTATGTACTCATATACTTAATATGTATATATTTGTAAATAAAAACCTATAAGATTTCTCTGTAGCAAGAAGTTCCCTAGGTTTGGTCACTAATTAAATTAAAACTGTAAAATTTTAACCATTTACCGTAACGTAAAGTAACTGTAAGGACTAATGAGTATAATTACGAAGGTCTGTTATAAATTGACTGGTATAAAGCTGAATCACCAAAAACAACTTTCGTTTTTGCATCTGGTTTTGCAGAGATACAGTTAAGTTATGAGGCCTTAGTGACTACTGAATAATGTATTTTTTATTTATTTATTCAGAATAAAAAAATATTTAACTTTTTTAAGATCATTTTCGATTAAACGTCAAAGACTGCTCAGGCGTAGTTTTTGATTTTGTTGTCTAAAACAAATCCCCATATGAAGTGCATTATCTATCTATCTCTATATAAATAAAAATGAATGTTGGTAAGCGCATAACTCAAGAAAGGTCCAGCCTTTTTTCAGCCAATTCGGCTAATTTTTTTTTCGTGTGTTCCTTAAGGTCCACGGAAGGTTTTAATAAAGAGGAAAAATGAAAAATTATCGGAAAAAAAATTATATGGCTAACGCTGGCCAATAACTATTTGTATCTATTTAAAACGTACCGCTAGTTATACTATATATAAATACTAGCGGACCCGACAGACGTTGTCCTGTCTACACGTCTTTAATTTGAAAATTTCAAACTTTTTTTAATAATTTTTTTGATGAAAATTATTATTCAAATTGTGAATCTAAACCATTCCCAGATCCCCTTGAATACACACAAAAAATTTCATCAAAATCGGTCCAGTCGTTTGAGAGAAGTTCAGTGACATACACACTCACAGAAGAATTATATATATAAAGATATATAAATATATTATACTATAATGATTAGCATAAAGTAATAAGTAGTAATATAGTTTAAACGATTAAAAACCAGGATTTACATTGGTGTAATTATATAGAAGTCGTCAAAATAAATTATGGGAACCCAATTTGAGAGACTTACTAGAAGTAATATATGCATATATATAATATATGCATATATATATATATATATATATATATATATATATGCATCGTTTGTGCTTGGCTTCAACATCAGATCGGCTATTTAGTATTTTTAGTATTTGATTACATGGTATTAACTTCTAAGTTCTTACATTTATTTAATTAGTCTACTAAATATGCTGTAAAATATTTGTGACCTTTACATACAACTGTCTACAATTTAAAAGTTTCTAAACTTCTGCAATTGTTACAGGAAACGAAGCGATCAAAATTCAACAACAATTTCAAACATCCTTTTCTTCACACGAAAATTATTTGGCTCGTTTATAGATATTTACTTATTATTCTAAGGGATCCACGAGTGCAGTTAGTACGAATATTACAAAAATTGGTATGTACTTCATTAGTTTTAGATAATAATTCTTTATATTTAATAGTTGTTATTAAGATTATACGTGTGTCCTGTGTACAGTAATAACGGCACAATTATCCCTAATAACTAAAACGTTATTGACCTTTACTGACAAGAAATTGTCAAAAGCAGCCTGGAGGTAGAAATTTAAGATATTACGGGTCTGTCTGTGCCACACAGAAATTCTTCGGTCCTGCCCCTGATTTCTACCGACTCGTGTTCGGATTGAAGAACTTATATATCTATGATATTGTATGCTGCATTAAGGATATGGTTATAAATTTTAAAAATAGGAAAAATCGAAGAACCTAAAATACAATGTCTATTTTTCCAGGCTATAGCGCTAGCAGCAGGATTGTGTTTTATTGGTACAGCACGTCTCACTCAGGCCGGAATTCAAGATGTACAAGGTGCGGTCTTCATCATCATCGCGGAGAACACGTTCATACCGATGTACTCAGTGCTGCATATGCTGCCTGAAGAGTTTCCCATGCTGCATAGAGAATTGCGGGCCGGGCTGTATTCTACGCCAATATATTATGTCTCCAGGATGATCGCTTTGGTAAGTTACGTGACAATATTTTAAAATACCTTAATAATAGCCTATTCATATATTATACAAAAGCTGTCGTCAACTCCCATCTAAGTTGTATTGAAAATTAGTAGCGTTGAGATTGTTAGCTCTACATGTGTTATTAATTGATAAAAAAGTTTTTTTTTCATTCTACTACTCTTACGGTTAAGTAAAACGACGTGAGAAAACCTGCTTGTCTTAGAGAACTTAGCAAGTTTACGAAAGACATGTAAAGTCCACCAATCCGCATTTGTCCAGCGTAGTGGGCTATGGCCTGATCCCCCTCGTTTTGAAGTGAGACCCGCGCCCAGCAGTGGGAAGTTAAAAAGAGCTGAATACACATTCTAATATTTCATTTCCAGTTCCCTGGTCTATTAATAGAGCCCACGCTGTTCACCCTGGTTTTGTACTGGATAGCGGGCCTGCGGGGGACATTCCACGCATTTGGACTCACAGTGTTTGTCTCCATATTAGTGTTGAATGTCGCCATCGCTTGCGGTAAGAATTTTTTTTATCGATATATGTATATGAAACTATTTAAATTATTTTAATATTAAATGTAAAATAGTCTCATTGTATTTATTGCTTTATTACTATTGTCAACTCACCATGTGTAATTGTTATTAGCAAAAAGATAAAGATATTGGGCATAATAGCTAAAAATATTTAGAACAAAATATTTAGGTATCGGCATTGACATTCAGCAGGGGATAACATGCGGATAGCATTTTTGCCACAAGTCCACATGGATACGACTTGTACAGCAATAACTAAGTGGACGTGGCTTTATTGTAAACTAACGACTCACCCTCGCTTCTCTCGGGTTCGTCTCTAGTTTGCTTCCCCATATAAAATTTCACCTCCCTTTTCACCCTCTTAAGGGATGATTTCCGGGATAAATCTAAATCGGTTCAGTAGTTTCGAAGCCTATTCGCTACAAACAAACAAAAAAACATATATTTCCTCTTTATAATATAAGAATATATAAAAAATAATCTCCCCTTAAAAAATAGGATATTCCAAATTAAATATTATTTAAGATACCTTAAAAGTAAATGTGTAGAAATATCAACTGTATAGTTGTTACTGTTCTAGGTTCATTCTTCTCTTGCGCGTTTGGTTCGATGCCGATGGCGATGGCATACCTTGTGCCTTTCGATTACACTTTAATGGTGACATCGGGACTATTTATCAAACTGAGGTAACTTTTTGCTTTTTTATTTTATTTTAAGAGTTTTTTTATATTCATATTTATCATATAAGTACACTAGCATTACCCGAGGTTCCGCCCGCGTTCAGATGACCAAAAACCAAATTCTTAGGTTTTACATAGGTATTAGTATACTCTTACACTGCAATTTTTGTATTTTTTCTTCGAAATGAGATATTCTCCCGCGGTAAAAAGTATCCTATATGGTGACTCGGAAAACCAGCTATCACCATACCTAAATTTCACCAAAATCCCACCAGTGGTTTTCCTGTGATGTGGTAACAGACAGGCAAAACTTCTAAAAACTCTAGATTCTAATGTTTATTTCAATAAGATTTTCCAAAAAATATCTAATGTACAGAATTCGCTTAGTTACAATTTTATTATATGTACAAATTACATGTATTAGGTAGGAAAGTGTGTATAAAATAGACTTTTATAATGAGACTTAAACTGACTTTATTTTTTCTAATTGCCTTATAATATCTGCTTCAGGCATTATTATTTATTAATACAAAATGATCGGGGAAAAAGTTTGTCAAAATTCGAAAATTTTGAAAATTTTAAATTGAGGAATTATTTAATAAAATCAAATTTTGTCATAATTAACAACAATTATTATAAGCTGATAATATTTGTCTCTTCTTCTATCTATTTAATTGCATCATAAAAAGCAAGACAGTTATGTTGTCATTGAATAAATGACAAAGATGGACAAAGCCGCAGGCAATAGCTAGTTAAATTGAGCATTTTGCACGATATATTAAACACATTCAAAAAATGAATTTTATTATATATCTACCTGTTTAAATTGTATTAATTTTACTTTTATTTTATTCTCAGCTCAATACCTAAATACATATCGTGGGTACGATATTTTTCATGGCCGATGTACTCTAACGAGGCGATAAGCATCTTGCAGTGGGATGGTGTTCAGAATATCAGTAAGTGGTTATAATAAAAAATAAAAACCGACTTCTAAAAACACTAAATAGTAAAAATTAACTGATTGGTAGTTTTCACATATGTATGTACCTATATCAAATATTTTCTAAGTCGGTGTGCTTCGAGATTTGTATCGGCTGGCACCGACTTTGTTATTGGTGGTATTTGTTTTTCAAGTCAATACACATAAATATAGTAATATTATTAATATTATAAATGTGAAAGTTTGTGAGTATGTATGGATGTTTGTTACTCTTTCACGCCAGAACGGCTGAACGGATCTGGATGAAATTTGGCACAGATATAGATTATAATCTGGATTACTTTTTATCCCGTAAAAATGTACGGTTCCCGTGGGATAGGTTTGTCTTTGTTTGCCTAGAAACGAACCCGAGCGAAGCGAGAGTGAGCCGCTAGTATAGTAATAAAAAGTTTTAAAAGCACACGTTTAATGTCTTTACTAAATTACTAAAAACTGACCCACGGGATGTACGAATTCTTAGAATTTCGGTTTGTAATAATATATAGTCAACATCTTCAGTAAAATCTCTTTGCTTTGTTTGTAAACAATTCTTAGAAACCAGGTAAGATAATATAGGATGGGACTTCCCCCACAAAAAATGTCATAAAAGGTTTTACTTACCTATTACTTATGCATAGATGAGGTACTTAAGTATTTAGGCAAAAAAAAATAGTTTTTTTTATCAGTCTAATAACATTTATACGAAATATTAAATTACCTTTTAATCTATACTCTATACTAATATTATGAATGTGAAAGCTTGTGAGTATGGATGTTTGTTACTGTTTCACGCCAGAACAGCTGAACCGATCTGGATAAAAGTTGGCACAGAGATAGATTATAGGCTGGAATAACATAAAGGTTACTTTTTAACCCGAAAAAATATACGGTTCTCGAGGAATAGATTTATTTTTGTTTTTCTAGAGGCAAACCCGAGCGAAGCGTGAGTGAGCCGCTAGTATTATATGAGTATTGATGTATTGATGTATGCGTAGATGTTAGTGACCTTTTCACGCGTGACTAAAAACATGAACGGATTCGTTTAAAACCGCAGTACTATAGTTTATACATCAAAGTAATACAAAATACAAAAATAATGTATAGTTATTTTAACAATATTCTGGATCATACTGATCATATCAAATCCCATATATGTACTATCCATAAAAAATATATATTTGTAAAATTAAAGTAGTTAATAGATTAATAATACTTACGTATATTTACGAAATAAATGGAAAAGGACCTACAATTATTGACACGCATTTATAACTTTTTTCCATTGATTTTTAATGTCTATTTTTTTCCAGCATGCTCACAAGTAGACAGCCAGGCACCTTGTTTAAGTACAGGCGATGAAGTCCTAACGGTGTACGACTTCGAATCCAACAAGTTCTGGGTCGACATCGGGGCTCTTGTCGTCCTTTACGTCGCTTTCCACCTTCTCGCGTTGGTGGCGCTCCGTTACCGTACTAGAAGAAAATAATGCTTTATTTTTGTATTGTGTGCTAAATAAGAAAATATTATGTTGCTGTTATTTAATGAATATACTTGGATATTATTGAATAAATAATTTAAAACTTAAACGGACTTTTATATTTCGTATGGAAAGAAGTTACAAAAAAAATAGTTCCTTTTTTAAATCTGTTTTGCTTCCAAAATGTTTAACTTAAAATTTATTAATAAAATCAATCTTACTTAATTATTGAACTATAATAATAATAAAATGGGGAAGATTTCATGAAAGGAGGGCGCTACACGTACGATCTGTTTACATTTAGTCTGAGGTACAATTTATCATGATAAGTCTTTTGTACCTGGTTTTTTGCTTCTATTGTGTTCGCATCTTACCTGTGGAATGTGCCTGGAAGTTAGACCAGCTGAAGGAAGAATTAAGAGGGAGAAGTGCATCCTGTGGTAGTTTTGACTGACTGATGGATCAACACACGGCCTAAGCCGCTGATCGTAAAAAAGTGAAATTTGGACGACGTATTCCTTATATGTTGTAGGCGTCAAGAAAGTATTTTTTGAAATTCATCCCTTAAGTAGCTAAAATAGGGGATGAAATATTGTATAAAAATCAGTTTTTCTTTATGTGAAATACACAGAAAGTGGTGTTTAGCTTTAAGATCTAAAATTAGAAATATATTGATTTGAATTTTTTGGAAATTCAACCCTTAAAGGGGTAAAAACTAGTAGTAATGTTTATATGGGCAAATAATTATTTATGATCAGAATTATTTGATACTTGGTATTAATGCTGGGATGAAAGTTTGTATGAAACTCTGTAATTAATATGTAAGCAAAGTACAAAAAATAAAAAAAGATCACCTGTAGACGATTTAAGTTTTAAAAACATTTTCTGTAAAATAATGTTCACATATCCATATAAAGATTGTGATTTTGCCAATTTTGGTTGTCTTATTGCTTTAGCTCACAATTTCTTCAGTTTTTCTCTTTTGGAAACAAATGATATCCGTTTTCTTTGCATCTTGGTACTGCACAATTTGTCATTTTAATTAAATTTTAAATAAAATGAAACAATTCCATCCACACTATAGAGCTATACAATATACTGAGTATTATGGTGATCGCGACATCTGACGGGAGAAAAAGGCAATATTTAACTCAAAAATATAATTTAAATGAAATTATAATTCTAGAGAAGCGACCTCTATTATCACTTCTATGAATAGCAATAGTATAATAGCGCCATCTATGGAGACACAAACACATTTTTACCTCATTACACCATTTTTCATAACAAAAAGTTTAGTTATGCTACTCGTTTGAAAAAGTTCAACCAGTATATCATAGATGGCAGCACTATCAATGATGTTTTCAACTGACAGCAAGGCTTGTATGGCAACGCAAGCGTAGTTTAAATTCATCCGCCATATTCGTCGTGTCAGACGAAGTGCAGTGCATGACTGTGACATGTTTTATCGAAAATCTCATAGAATTTATGACTTAGAGTCTTCGTTGGTGCTCTTTTTAAACAGAAGACTCTGAAAATATGCAATCCAATGGAGTTTTGAATGGATACTCGTGTCGCTTGTTGAAATATAAACGTGCAACGAACTTTGCATTCGTGTGTTTATGATAACAGCATTAACTTTAACCGTCGATCGCGTTTTGTTTTTATATGCAACTGGGAAAAAAGTTGAGTGCTATTATGCATGTTAACATAACCGTGACCTTCGTTTTTGTGACTGTGCTTAAGGTGCTTTTTGAGGTTAAAATGCAGCTTGGATTTTAAGCGACTGCGCCGAGCCATCAGGTTAGTGAGACATTTAATTAGGTATAATAACTGTGTCTTTCTGATAACACGCAGTGTTTATCAATGCTCTACTTATTTGATTCATTCAAAATTCGAAACATCTGCCTGTCTTTGACCGGGTAATGTTAAATTTACATATTTATGTCACAATATAAAATTTAATTTCGAGAAAACCAGCTATTGTAAGACTGCAATTCATATTGACTGAGCGGCATCGTAACTTAAAAGCTTAATTCACAAAACAAATATTGGGAGTTCGATAAAAAGTTCGAATGTAATAAGAGTTCGTTTACGATTGGTGGCTGGCGCTATGCGGCTTACAAGCTCGTTCGAAGGTGCACACGATGGCGGGCGGGAATGCAACCTCTCCGCGGGACGTAAAAAGGGTCTTAACTAAAACAAGCTTCCCGACGACGCGTCTCACCTTAACCAAATAGTTTTTGTACAATCTAACTTGCTACCAGCCTTTCCCAGATACCGTTACCGGGATACCCATTATCCTTTCAAAACTTTAAGTCCACAACATCTACTAACAAAACGTAGATATTTTTTTTATATTGTCTTTATAAGGCGTATTTTAGTTTTGTAAGCATATTTTTCTGTAGTCATATTACAATATTTGCTTATACCATGATCCGTGATACATTTGAATGTGAAACTCCTCGTACAAAATAGCCAAGTTCCCGCCCACGTGCCAGGCTTTACGTCATGTAGCGGTAACACTTGTACATATTAATTATTTCAACGTAAGTCTTCCTTCCCTGTATTACTTAATTCAATATATTGTGACGTGCGGGTTAGTAAGGCTTCTGTTAGCCGGATTTAGTTTAAATAAATCCTTGATAACAATTATTCGAACTTGATTGTTTTATAAGTATATTAGAGTTTTTAAAGCTCCTTATATCTAACTAGTGTTGTGAGCGGCTCCGCCCGCGTTCAGATGACCAAAAACCAAATTCTTAGGTTTTACATATTAGTATACTCTTAAGTATGCAGTTCTTGTATTTTTTCTCAAAAATGAGATTTTTCCCGCGATAAAAAGTATCCTATATGTTGACCCGGATAACCAACTATCATCATACCAAATTCATCAAAATCTGTCCAGTGGTTTTCTCGTGATGCGGTAACAGACAGACAGACAGACAGACAAAAATTCTAAAAACTATAGATTCGGCCTTTGTATCGAAAATAATGTTTATTTCAATAAGATTTTCCAAAAAATATTTAATGTACAGATTCGGCTTAGTTACAATTATATTATATAAATATAGATGGAGAACAATATTGATACGTTAAGTAATCTGTGTTACTGTCCATTAATGATATTCCAGATAGATGCAGGAATCAAGAAATCAACTCGCTTCATAATATACTAGTTAGTTACCCTCGCTTCGTTCACATGCGGTTGCCTTGTGGAGTTTTCTGTAGGGCCCTTTTAAGACCTACAATTTTCTAGTACATAGTTTTCGCCATCGCTAGCCATGTAAACTTCTATATACGACTCGATAAAACCATTTATTGTGTTTGTCGTGGGGATGAAAGATTTTTCTATAATGAAAAGTATCTTAAATATTGACCCGAGTAATAAATTATCACAACACAAAATTTAGTTAAAATCGGTTCAGTACTTTTGACGTGAATGCACTTAGATAAGGAGACAAACAGGCGAATTACAATAACTATTGTTTTGGGGTTTTTATTACGTACAGTGTACACAATATGTTAGTCATTTTAAAAAAATGTTTCATCTTCTTCTTTCTTGCTTTGTTACTATTTTATTACATGAAAAGATAATTAATTTAAGGAAACCTAAATATGACTTCAAAGAGATATTAATAACATAATACATATGGTTGATTGTTTCATGCTTTACAAATAACTACTAATCATAATACACATAAAAACTACTTGAATGAGTCTGTTGATAAGATGAGTAAATTACCTACTCATATATTTGTTATTGAAAATGACTCGAAATAAGATTCCCTCTGAATACATTACACAAAGACAAATGTGTTGTTTAATGTTTATTTTAGTTTGATTCTGTACCGATTCGATTGCATCCAAAATTATAACTTAACTAGCATTACCCGCGGCTCCGCCCGCGTTCATATGACCAAAACCAAATTCTTAGGTTTTACAGATTAGTATACTCTTACATTGCAGTTTTTACATTTTTTCTCAGAAATGAGATATTTTCCCGCGGTAAAAAGTATCCTATATGTTGACTCGGATAACCAGCTATCACCATACCAAATTTCATCAAAATCTCTCCAGTGTATTTCTGTGATACGGTAACAGAAAGACAGACAGACAGACAAAAGTTCTAAAAACTATAGATTCGGCCTCTGTATCGATAATAATGTTTATTTCAATAAGATTTTCCAAAAATTATTTAATGTACAGATTCGGCTTTGTCACAAGACAGAATCAAATTCAACAGAGCATCGAAAGTATTTGAATTCATTGCGTAAAGTGTACCAAATACTTAAGTGCAGTTTGCACACAAAATGCCAACAGTTTCGCGTGTTACGTCAAACATCCTGCCTTTTGGCCCGATTGCGTTTCTATAAATAAACACTAAGTGCTGCGTTTTACCTGCCTATTCCCTGAGGTAAGCAGTAATTCAAATGCTAAGTATATATTCGTATGTAAATATCGGTCCTTGTAACAGTTCTTCAGCTTATTTACTTGGAAGCTGGTTTCTTGCATTTTTATCGTGATTTAACAGTAAATAATTTAGATTTATTAATTAATGATCTATAGATCATTAGTAAATCTAAATCAATTAAGTCTATAGTAGATTTTGTTATCTTAATAATGAAGAATAGCTTGTTTTGGTGGGAACGTTGTGAAATTCTAAATTACACGTCAAATGGATATCCGAATAAGATTAGGCTTAGAAAGTACTTGTTTCTCATTAGTTTTCAATTAATTTTGTTAATAATATCATTAGATATTTACTTGTAGTCATCAAATAAAATCGGTACTAATAAGTCTTTCAATATAAAAAATATGATTACAATTATTCGAGTCTTAAACGGTTATGCTCAAGACAATGGAGGATTTGAAAGTGCTGTGCATGAATCATTGCATATGTGATACGAGAGAAAAATGCAGTTGGATGCCACAAGCCTTAAGACTCATGTTATAAATTATATTTTTATAAAAGTTAATAAAATATTACACAGTTCTAAAAAAATTGTTATTTTCGTATTGTTGCAGTATTTAACGTATACACGATATTTTATACGTTTTTACTAACATTTAATGATTTATTCAGTAAATGTTAAAATTGCAAATTATCTATTATAGAAACAAGTAGGCCTTTGGCCACGGCTGCCTTATTATTTTGTTTTACTTACAATCTTTAATATTACAAAAATGACACCCTATAATTTTAAATACTTAATTGTATTACTAAAAGGAATTTATTCCATTGCTTTTTTGCACTATTAATGCTATTAAAGTATCGTATAAATAGCTTACTCTATTATAAATAATAATACCTGTAATATCCAATAAAAACTTGAATCTTTAATATCAATTAAATAACGAAGTCCAAGCTAACTAGCAATAAACAGACTTTCTAGAAAGTGGTAATACAAATCCTATCAGATTTTGCGGCATTGAAACCAGCGTTTTCCATTGCTGTTATCGAAGCATATAAAAGCCACTTTAGATTGATACGAGTAGTTGGGGTGGGTGTATATTGGCATACTCTTAGATATTTCAGACATTTAGGTCGGAGTACGTCATGTGTGCATGTTTTCTATAGCAAAGTCTTAAATTGTGTGTTTAGACTTTTTATTGCACCACAATATTCTTTTGTTATCGTTGAAAGGAAAATAGTGATATAATTCCTCCACGACCGCGGACACGCTGGCGTGTCAGTTGACAATAGATTTCTTAGAATTTTAATTAATTTCTTAGAAATTTACCTGGAGGTATTAAAAAGCTAAGTAAATTTAAAGGTACCTATCAGATTATTAATAAACTATATTATATACTTATTGATTTTCCATGCAAACTTTCATCGCCATTTTCACTCCCTTAAGCGATGATTTCCGAAATAAAAAATATTCTATATCCTTCCCTAGGTCTCAAATTATCTTATTACCAAATTTCATCGAAATCGGTCCAGTATTATTAGTTACAAATATACAAAAATAAATTCTTTCCTCCCTATAACATTAATGTAGATGTAGATAGTTGTGCGTAGAAGAATTTGCGTCAGTATCAAAGAGACGAACTGCAACAAAATTGTGAAAGATAATATTAGACAAATAATATATACGTGCAAATAATCATTCAGGCTATTCCTGCCTAAGATCTAGTCTAGATAATTATTTCCTAAGCAATATATTTAGTCGCCAGGTATTAATCACGATTCTGTACGACGTGATTGACAAAGGTCGCTTGTTTCTACCCAGGCTCTAGCACACCGAGGTGAACTGCCCGTGCCTTGTTGGGACAACATAAACCAATAAAGGTATCTAGGCAGATGTTGTGAAATTATTGGTTTAGTTTTATTATAAACTTAGTTAATATATAGTATTTATTATATAAATATAGTTATAATGTTTAAAATTAAACTTTACTGCAAGATTAATAGTTAATACCCTATCTTCTTAGAAGTAAAACTAGTTGGATGACTACATGGCACCCACAGCTTATTTATCAATCATTGTGGCGCTTAGATATAATAAATATATTTTTCTGATGACTTATAAAAGTTGTCTGATGTGAATCAGTACGTTTATGTCATATTAGAATTAATTGCGTCTAATGAAGTGTGTGCTATAGATTAAATTCCCACGATAACGTAAAATGGACTAATATAACAGGACTATATATGAAATCTACTTGTCATCATCTATAATAAAATTGTAACTAAGTCGAATCTGTACATTAAATATTTTTTGGAAAATCTAATTGAAATAGACATTATTATCGATAAAGAGTCCGAATCTATAGTTTTTAGAATTTTTGTCTATCTGCCTGTTAACGAAAAACAACTGCATCACAGAAAAACCACTGAAGGGATTTTGATGAAATTTGGTATGATGATAGTTGGTTATCCGGGTCAACATATAGGATACTTTTTACCGCGGGAAAATATCTCATTTATAAGAAAAAATACAAAAACTGCATTGTAAGAGTATACTAATATGTAAAGCCTAAGAATTTGGTTTTTGGTCACCTGAAAGCGGGCGGAGCCGCGGGCAATGCTAGTTAAAAAATAAATGTAGCAGCAAATGAGGTTCGTTTGCCTAAACGAGCACTTCTTGCAGTCGGTAGTAGCGACTTGTAAGGATGCGGCTAATTAAACCTATGCCTAGGTTTCCGTTTTAACTGGTCAAACCGGGATAAGTGTTTTATGGATAGTTACTGCCGATAAATCTCCATTATCGATTATATTACATAGTAGTAGGCTGTATGAAGCTATTAGCGTGTACATAATATATTAACTTTAAATTATAATGTTACATTACACGGCCAACTTTATCGCTTACCAATTCATGTAACAATAAAATATTTGTTAAGCATTTAGAGTTTAATTAGAACAATATTGTTTTGCTGAACATAATAATAACGTAGACCAAAAATAGTTCCAGATATGAAGTCATAGGTAATAAATAAAATAAACATATTGGAACATTAACACACATCACCATCTAGTTCCATAGTAACGAGGCTTGTGTTATGGGTACCAGGTAGTTGATATACTACACCTACATATATAACTTTAAATACATATATATTATAAATATAAACATCCATGACTGGAGTACAAACATTCATGCTCATCACACAAGTGAATGTCCTCAGCGGGACTCGAACCCGCGACAGCTGGTACAGCAAGTAGGGCTACTACAAACTGAGCCAAACGTGTCGTCATAATAAAACACTACATACAAAAACAATAAACAAAATACACATGCGAGCAATAGATTGGGTATCGCGAGTTTTCCTAAATCAGGTTGCTTGTAACTCGAGACCGATGAACTCTGTAATTAGCGGGTTACGTTCCAAGAAGGTGAAAGGAAAGTTTTGCGTGATCCTCTTTTTTGTTAACAACCTTTGGTATTATTATATTATAATATGAATAATTGTCGCTTGCTGCAGTATATTTTTATTCACCGCAAATTACTATGGTATTGCTTGTATTACAAGACAAGTGAAAGTATATTATTATAAGTAAAAAGTGATCTACAGATATTTAATTTCATTATTTTTACCGTGCTATTAAGTAATTTCTCACTCCAAATGTTATTTTAGTTTTGCATTTGATTCCTTACAAGCTTCAGAATAATTGGAGTATAGGAATAAGTAGGATTTACCAGATTTGGCGTGACGCGGAGAAATGTAGAACAGGTTTGATGCTCGTTAAGACGCGCCATGGAGTCTCACGTATCTGAACAAAAAGCAAGCCGGGAACAGGGCAGACTTGTTTTGGACAATACCTGGCTTGACACTTGAATGCCGATGCGTTTACCATTGCGAAGCCCTTCGAAGACTGTTTAAGGAATGTAGGCTTTTTAGATCACGATAACTTTTAAAAAGAAAAGACCAGAACAAGGTAAATGTTTTACGCAATTACAGGATGTTCTTACATGCATAAATCTCGGAAGCAATGCTTCTCTGGAAGCACGTTAAATAACTTGAAAGCAAACTAAGTTTTTTCTAACATTTTCCTTTTTAAGAATTTTACGTAATAAGATTTGCTTGAGATAAGAAAATCATTTTCTTTTACTTTCCGTATTTTCAATATGCAACATACAAGTCTATAAGACGAAAATTTAAATCTCTAGCTCCACATATGAGAATTGCATGGGTCACCGACCTTTAATTACCCTCTACTACACCGCTGCAGTGCAATGCACCAGTAAAATTTAACATAACAAGTCTTTATTAGACCTAAACGGCGCCAGATTACTTAATGCATATTACAGTATTCAATTATTAATTATCGTCCCAAGGTCAAGTTACTATTCAAATAGAAAAAAGACAGTTGTATCAATAAAGTCTAATAATAATAAGAACATACAAAACTATTTTAGATTGCTTTTTTTTCAGTATTTAGCATCAGTCACGTTTTTGAATAAATACTTAGAAGCAATATATATATTACCATTGTTCGAAAAAAAACTCGTAAGAAGCCCATAGGTAGATGTGATACCTATCAAGTGATTGTTGTATTACTTTTGCACGACCACGACTACTGCTGAAACCTTTTGTGAGTGTTTTTGTTAATCGAATCCGGTAAAACGATATCATCGATCAAATCGATTTTTCTGATGATTCATACTCGATACCACAACGCTCATACGATTGTTACTTTTTGCCTACCAACTATTAAGTTTTTACCTACATATTATAATATTTGAATCATTTTTTACTTGTTATTTAAATTATACATCGTACTGAGCTTTTATTAATGTACCTATATAAAATATACTTAAATATGATGTCATAGAGTAATTTAAGCCTTTTAGCATTGTAACATTTCTAATCTTGCTAGGTAATATTATAAATGTGAAAGTTTAGATGTTTGGATGTTTGTTACTCTTTCACGCCAGAACAGCTGAATGGATCTGGATGAAATTTGGCACAAAGATAGATTATAGTCTGGTATAGCACATATGCTACTTTTTATCCTAGAAAAATGTACGGTTCCCGGGGGATAGAGTTGTTTTCGTTTTTCTAGAGGCAAACCCGAGCGAAGCGAGGATGAGAAGCTCGTATTTCTATATTTTATTGATATACATTGTATTATGATAAGTACATATTTATACATCTTAATATACGATAAGCTACTAACTTCATTAAAACATATTGAAATAACGATGCGTCGTCGTGCAAAAATACATCTTGATTTGAATAAAATTGTTTCATTTAAGCATTTCCTTTCTATGGGTATTCAAACTGAAAGGCAGCTACGAAAGCCTAGCAAGGTTTGTGCAACAGCTGTAAGTAAGATGTTGAACAAGATGATCATTAAGGAACGTTCTGTGACGCGACAAGTTCCTATAAAAGGCTTACCAAGTAAATGTTTCCCGTTAACTATGACACACTATTTAGACTCACATAGCAAACCTCTGCTAAGATCGAGCTCGTGTCAACTAAGCAATTTATAATATTTGCCACTAATTACGGATGACGGTTTTCGAATTTATGGACCAATTACTTTCATAATACCTTATGAAGACTGGTAGCGGTTGCAAAATATATGCACTTGGTTATGTAAATTAGTATTGTAATCAGCACACCGCTTAATATTGCTTAGTATTGTGATTTAATTTACTTTCCACTATATTTGAATCAATCTATAAAATAGATTGATTTAAAATACATTTTGAATCGCACTACTATTATAAATACGAAAGTTATGTGTCTGTTTGCATGTTACGCTGAAACAGATATACGGTTTTGGACGAAATTAAGTATATAGGTAGACCTAGTGTAACATAGGTATATGTAAGTTATCTAGACAAGCACCCGAGCGAAGGGAGGATATGTTCTTAGCAAGGAATATTTTTAGTGTATTTAACAAGAAAATAATAATATTTTTATACCTACCTCATTAGATTGTTTTTTTTTAAATATATAAAACAGTTTATTCCGACAACACGTGCATGTTCATAAATACGGTAAACAAAAATTAAGGTCACGTCGTCCATATTAATGCAATCCTATCAATATTCATAGCTTGACTGGGGTCGGATCTTCAGATACGAATCTATTGGCGCCCAGAACACTCGGGTCAAGAATCAACCGAGATTCATGATAATGGGAGCAAAATGCATCATTGACGTCACCGCCATCTTTATACCGATCAACGGTACGGCTTATATCAAGACTTGTTTTTAAGTTAGCCGTAAAACCCGTTTGAAACAGTTTGCTTTTAATAACCATGTTTTAACGTAGCAGAACTTGGACTTATTGTAGTCAAAGTAGGTGATACAATTTAATATTATTTTATTGAATTTTATCTATAATGTATCAAATCAAACTAGTTACCCTTAAAGAAAAAGTTTATCTTATTATATCCTCTATGCCTTGGGATATATGTATAGGGTTAATCTTCTGCCGAGCTAAGTATTCTGTGAGTATAAACTTATGCTTATTAAGTATCTGCTTATCTGCTATTTGCTCGCCATAAGACGTCACGGCCTCTTGCTACTCGACGTAGGCGGTTTTTATCGTAATAATACGCATCATTGCAATTCTGAAATTTTGAGAAAAAAATATTTATATCAAGAACTAGCATTGACCGCGGCTTCGCCCGCGTTCAGATGACCAAAAACCAAATTCTTAGATTTTAAATATTAGTATACTCATATATTGCAGTTTTTATATTTTTTTCTGAGATATGAGACATTTTCCCGCGGTAAAAAGTATCCTTTATGTTGACTCGGATAACTAGCTATCGCCATACCAAATTTCATCAAAATCCCTCCAGTGGTTTTTTCGTGATACGGTAACAGACAGACAGGCAGACATAGACAAAAATTCTAAAAACTATAGATTCGGCCTCTGTATCGATAATAATGTTTATTTCAATAAGCTTTTCCAAAAAATATTTAATGTACAGATTCGGCTTTGTTACAATTTTATTATATGTATAGATATGTAGGCACTTCCTAAATAGCTGATGTAAGTAGTTATCAGAAAAGAGAAGTGATCAATAAATATTATTAAATTAAATTATTTACTACATACTTAATTCTTATCGCTGGCATTAATTAAGTTAATAATCATCACAATATCGAAACGATGTACATAATATGTTGTACAATAGAATAAATGGAAAGGAAAAATATTTAGAGGGGCCGCACGTGCGGTACGGACCCAAACTGCCGAAAAAAGCAGAGGCTTTAGAATTTAGACCCTTAGTCCCTTACATCAAAATATCTAATACTACTTATATATATATAACTATATATATATAACTGTATACACAATACATTTTTACTTAATGCCTGTCTGCCTGTCTGTCGTGTTTGCACGCCTAAAACACTGGACCAAATTTAAAGTATTTTGGTATAGAGATAGATGGGACCTTGGAGGACATAGGCTACCTTTTATCGCGAAAATATAACTTGAAGGGGGTGAAATAAGAGTTGAAAGTTTGTATAGGGAACCAAGTACACTCACGATAACTATTCTTTTTATCTATTATATATGTACTAGCGACTCACCCTCGCTCCGCTCGTGTTCGTCCCTAGTGAAAATTTAGGTTTGTATGTATTTTTTAATGCCGAATCATGACTTTTTTTTGGGGTGGACCACCCTTATCACTTAGGGGTATGGAAAATAGATAGTAGCCGATTCTCAGACCTACTGAATACGCATATAAAATTTGGTAAAAATCGGTAAAGCCATTTCGGAGGAGTACGGTAACTAACATTGTGACATGGAAATTTTATATATTAGAAGATATTCATTATTTAATTACTTTTAAATACATACGTATTATTATTTCTTCCAGTTATCCAATTATAGAATTTCTATTTCCTACGTATGAATTTTATTGCAGATGCGAATAATATGTTATTGAACATATTATACAAACCGGTTTTATTTTGATAAGCCGGTACATAATGTCATATCAACATTCAACATCAGTATCATGAGACAGACAATGAGATGTAGGACGAAGTGTATCTATGGCCTTGGTCTGATAATGTGCTTCTAATGCATCGAGAGCTGTTACATCTATAGATTACTTACTTGAAATATTTATTTTACTACAATTTATATGCATTTATGATACTTTTTCAGTCAATTAAAATAAGTTTTTCGATGACACGTTTGGCTCGGTTTGTAGTGCTTGCTGTGCCAACGGTCGCGGGTTCGAGTCCCGCTGGGGGCATTCATTTGGGTGATGACTGATGAGAACGAATGTTTGTACTCCAGTCCAGTATATAATATGTTTTAAAGTTTTATGTACATAATACATATGTGTAGTGTATCAAATAATTGTATTTCATAACATGCCTCGGGCTATGTGAACTTGGCACCCGACTTTGGAAAAATTGTTCTTTTTTAGGTTTATTTGAACGATTTCGGTTAGTAGTAGATAGTAGTGAAGCTAACTTCGTTTGTAGTAGTGCCAAAAAAAAATACAGACAACAAAAAAAATGTCATCCCCGAAGTTGGTAAAATTTTTTTTTTCAGCTTGATTCATATAGAAAAACGTTAGTAGTGGTTTGTAGTGCAATTTTTTTCGTTTGTAGTAAAACAAAACAAAAACAATTTTTTTTCGAGTATTTTTGCAGAACGATTTTTACTACACACATTCATTGTTTCGTTTGTAGTACCATTATTTCATTTGTAGTAACGTTAATTTTGGTTTGTAGTACCATTACTTCGTTTGAAGTAACGTTAATTTCGTTTGTAGTACAATTCTTCGTTTGTAGTACCATTATTTTGTTTGTAGTACCATTATTTCGTTTGTAGCTGTTTGTAGTAACGTTAATTTCGTTTGTAGTACCATTATTTCGTTTGTAGTTGTTTGCAGTAACGTTATTTCATTTGTAGTACCATTATTTCGTTTGTAGTACCATTATTTCGTTTGTAATGGTTTGTAGTAACGTTAATTTCGTTTGTAGTACCATTATTTCGTTTTTAATTGTTTGTAGTAACCTTAATTTCGTTTGTAGTACCATTATTTTGTTTGTACTTGTTTGTAGTAACGTTAATTTCATTTGTAGTACCATTATTTCGTTTGTAGTACCATTATTTCGTTTGTAGTTGTAGTTTACTACAAACGAAATTAAGGTTACTACAAACAGCTACAATCGAAATAATGGTACTACAAACGAAACAATGGTACTACAAACGAAATTTACGTTACTACAAACAACTACAAACTAAATAATGGTACTACAAACGAAATTAACGTTACCACAAACAACTAAAAACGAAATAATGGTACTACAAACGAAATTAACGTTACTACAAACCATTACAAACGAAATAATGGTACTAGAAACGAAAGAATGGTACTACAAACGAAATTAAGGTTACTACAAACAACTACAAATAAAATAATGGTACTTCAAACGAAATTAACGTTACTACAAACAACTACAAACGAAATAATGGTACTACAAACGAAATAATGGTACTACAAACGAAATAATAGCACTACAAACGAAATAATGGTACTACAAACGAAATAATGGTACTACAAACCAAATTAAGGTCACTACAAACAACTACAAACGAAATAATGGTACTACAAACAAAACAATGGTACTAAAAACGAAATTAACGTTACTACAAACCATTACAAGCGAAATTGTGGTACTAGAAACGAAAGAATGGTACTACAAACGAAATTAATGTTACTACAAAGAACTAAAAATGAAATAATGGTACTACAAACAAGATTAACGTTACTACAAACGAAACAATGGTACTACAAGCAAAATTAACGTTACTACAAAAGAAATAATGGTACTACAAACGAAACAATCGTACTACAAACGAAACAATGGTACTACAAACGAAATTAACGTTACTACAAAGAACTAAAAATGAAATAATGGTACTACAAACGAGATTAACGTTACTACAAACGAAACAATGGTACTACAAGCAAAATTAACGTTACTACAAACAACTACAAACGAAATAATGGTACTACAAACGAAACAATGGTACTACAAACGAAACAATGGTACTACAAACGAAATTAACGTTACTACAAACAACTACATACGAAATAATGGTACTACAAACGAAATAATGGTACTACAAACGAAATAATGGTACTACAAACAAAATAATGGTACTACAAATGAAATTAACGTTACTACAAACCATTACAAACGAAATAATGGTACTAAAAACGAAATTAAGGTTACTACAAACAACTACAAACAAAATAATAGTACTACAAACGAAATTAACGTTACTACAAACGAATCAATGGTACTAAAAACAAAATAAACGTTACTACAAACAACTACAAACGAAATAATGGTACTACAAACGAAATTAACGTTACTACAAATAACTAAAAATGAAATAATGGTACTACAAACGAAATTAACGTTACTACAAACGAAACAATGGTACTAAAAACAAAATAAACGTTACTACAAACAACTACAAACGAAATAATGGTACTACAAACGAAATTAACGTTACTACAAACAACTAAAAACGAAATAATGGTACTACAAACGAAATTAAGGTTTCTACAAACAACTACAAACAAAATAATAGTACTACAAACGAAATTAACGTTACTACAAACGAAACAATTGTACTAAAAACAAAATTAACGTTACTACAAACAACTACAAACGAAATAATGGTACTACAAACGAAATAATGGTACTACAAACGAAATAATGGTACTACAAACAAAATAATGGTACTACAAATGAAATTAACGTTACTACAAACCATTACAAACGAAATAATGGTACTAAAAACGAAATTAAGGTTACTACAAACAACTACAAACAAAATAATAGTACTACAAACGAAATTAACGTTACTACAAACGAAACAATGGTACTAAAAACAAAATAAACGTTACTACAAACAACTACAAACGAAATAATGGTACTACAAACGAAATTAACGTTACTACAAATAACTAAAAACGAAATAATGGTACTACAAACGAAATTAACGTTACTACAAACGAAACAATGGTACTAAAAACAAAATAAACGGTACTACAAACAACTACAAACGAAATAATGGTACTACAAACGAAATTAACGTTACTACAAACAACTAAAAACGAAATAATGGTACTACAAACGAAATTAACGTTACTACAAACGAAACAATGGTAATACAAACAAAATTAACGTTACTACAAATAACTACAAACGAAAGAATGGTACTACAAACGAAATTAATGTTACTACAAAGAACTAAAAATGAAATAATGGTACTACAAACAAGATTAACGTTACTACAAACGAAACAATGGTACTACAAGCAAAATTAACGTTACTACAAAAGAAATAATGGTACTACAAACGAAACAATCGTACTACAAACGAAACAATGGTACTACAAACGAAATTAACGTTACTACAAAGAACTAAAAATGAAATAATGGTACTACAAACGAGATTAACGTTACTACAAACGAAACAATGGTACTACAAGCAAAATTAACGTTACTACAAACAACTACAAACGAAATAATGGTACTACAAACGAAACAATGGTACTACAAACGAAACAATGGTACTACAAACGAAATTAACGTTACTACAAACAACTACATACGAAATAATGGTACTACAAACGAAATAATGGTACTACAAACGAAATAATGGTACTACAAACAAAATAATGGTACTACAAATGAAATTAACGTTACTACAAACCATTACAAACGAAATAATGGTACTAAAAACGAAATTAAGGTTACTACAAACAACTACAAACAAAATAATAGTACTACAAACGAAATTAACGTTACTACAAACGAATCAATGGTACTAAAAACAAAATAAACGTTACTACAAACAACTACAAACGAAATAATGGTACTACAAACGAAATTAACGTTACTACAAACAACTAAAAACGAAATAATGGTACTACAAACGAAATAATGGTACTACAAACGAAATTAAGGTTTCTACAAACAACTACAAACAAAATAATAGTACTACAAACGAAATTAACGTTACTACAAACGAAACAATTGTACTAAAAACAAAATTAACGTTACTACAAACAACTACAAACGAAATAATGGTACTACAAACGAAATAATGGTACTACAAACGAAATAATGGTACTACAAACAAAATAATGGTACTACAAATGAAATTAACGTTACTACAAACCATTACAAACGAAATAATGGTACTAAAAACGAAATTAAGGTTACTACAAACAACTACAAACAAAATAATAGTACTACAAACGAAATTAACGTTACTACAAACGAAACAATGGTACTAAAAACAAAATAAACGTTACTACAAACAACTACAAACGAAATAATGGTACTACAAACGAAATTAACGTTACTACAAATAACTAAAAACGAAATAATGGTACTACAAACGAAATTAACGTTACTACAAACGAAACAATGGTACTAAAAACAAAATAAACGGTACTACAAACAACTACAAACGAAATAATGGTACTACAAACGAAATTAACGTTACTACAAACAACTAAAAACGAAATAATGGTACTACAAACGAAATTAACGTTACTACAAACGAAACAATGGTAATACAAACAAAATTAACGTTACTACAAATAACTACAAACGAAATAATGGTACTACCAACGAAATTAACGTTACTACAAACAGCTACAATCGAAATAATGGTACTACAAAGAAACAATGGTACTACAAACGAAATAATGGTACTACAAACGAAATAATGGTACTACAAATGAAATTAACGTTACTACAAACGAAATAATGGTACTACAAACGAAATTAAGGTTACTACAAACAACTACAAACAAAATAATAGTACAACAAACGAAATTAACGTTACCACAAACGAAACAATTGTACTAGAAACAAAATTAACGTTACTACAAGCAACTACAAACGAAATAATGGTACTACAAACGAAATTAACGTTACTACAAACGAAACAATGGTAATACAAACAAAATTAACGTTACTACAAATAACTACAAACGAAACAATGGTACTACAAACGAAATTAACGTTACTACAAACAGCTACAATCGAAATAATGGTACTACAAACGAAACAATGGTACTACAAACGAAATTAACGTTACTACAAACAACTACAAACGAAATAATGGTACTACAAACGAAATAATGGTACTACAAACGAAATTAAGGTTTCTACAAACAACTACAAACAAAATAATAGTACTACAAACGAAACAATTGTACTAAAAACAAAATTAACGTTACTACAAACAACTACAAACGAAATAATGGTACTACAAACGAAATTAACGTTACTTCAAACGAAGTAATGGTACTACAAACCAAAATTAACGTTACTACAAATGAAATAATGGTACTACAAACGAAACAATGAATGTATGTAGTAAAAATCGTTCTGCAAAAATACTCGAAAAAAATTTTTTTTTTTTTGTTTTACTACAAACGAATAAAATTGCACTAGAAACCACTACTAACGTTTTTCTATACGAATCAAGCGGTAAAAAATTTTTTTACCAACTTCGGGGGATGACATTTTTTTTGTTGTCTGTATTTTTTTTTGGCACTACTACAAACGAAGTTAGCTTCACTACTATCTACTACTAACCGAAATAGTTCAAATAAACCTAAAAAAGAACAATTTTTCCAAAGTCGGGTGCCAAGTTCACATAGCCCATGCCTCGCAGCTTTTACTATGGAACTAGGTGGTGCTGTGTGTTAATAACCTAACATATTTAATATTTAACTACTTATATGGTAATATCATATGACTATTAATTTATCTATAGGATATTTGCCGACGATATATTATCTTCTCCGTTTTATTTGTATTTGCTTCATATGTTGTATGTTTTAAAAGTTGCACCGGATTATAAATTTTCTTATATTTGTTTCATATTATTCGATTTTATACTTTGACATTGAAAAATATTAAATAAAAGACTGAAAAATTACATATTTACATTAAATAACACCATGATAAAATTATTTTACTTCACTATATTATACATATTAAAATAATGAGTAATGTTTTATTTTTCATTTTTAACTGAACGCTTTAGGTATGCTGATAGTTCCGCTTGCTGGCTATCGCAATTCTAGTTGGTCATACTTTTAGACTCAGATAGCACATGTTCTGCACTGTACCTATTCGCTGCAGCTGAGTCATTTACCTATACTTTGTAAATAGACATTGATGTTGCTATTTCCTTCTACTAAACTATGGTGCCCTTGAAATTCATATAATCTCATCATTTAAAAGGCATAAATATGCACTACATTGCATCTTTTGAAGTTATGTCATGTTTTCATATTGTGGAATGTTGTCATTCGCCTTCGGTTACCTTCCATTGCGGTCAGATAACGTATAATACCCAATATAATATAGTGTACACTATACAGTGTATACAAAGGAAAATAACATTATTATAAAATAACTAGCATTGGCCGCGGCTCCGCCCGCGTTTAGATGACTTTTGTATTTTTTATCAGAAATAAGACATTTTCCCGCGGTAAAATGTATCCTATATGTTGGCCCGGATAACCAGCTATCACTATATTAAATTTTATCAAAATCTGTCCAGTAGTTTTTTCAAAATTCTAAAAACTGTAGATTCGGCCTCTGTATAAAGTCTATTTCAATAAGATATTCCAAAAAATATATACATTAAAGTACAGATTCGGCTTAGTTAGAATTTTATTATATGTATATTGTATAGAGATATCCTATAGGTGTATGGTGAAATTAAAAAAAATCTTAATATCTCTAAAAATTATTTACGAGTATTTTACTCGCAGATGTTAATGTAGATAGAAAAAGTTTATAATTTTCTATGGACACATCACTTGATATTCGATTTTATAAATTACGTTAATTGACCTTCCAATTGACATTCTGGTGGCACTCACAAAAGTGTTTCAATTAATGAGTCGAATATATGGGTCACATTTTATAATTAGGAAAGTATGTGTTTTAACTTTTAAACATAAAAAATATATGCATATAAATAAGATATATTTATGTAGTAACTAGTACCTACTTGTATCAAAGTACATAGGTATAATATTGGTATAGAAATGAGGATTTTGGAGGTATTTATTTTGGACATCGTATACTTTTGGCAAAAACTGTGTGTGATGATATTTTACGTGGAAGTAAACCCAAAAAAAAAACAGTTTTAATAGCTTTTGTCATGTAATTTGGCGTTATCAATGGAAAACGACTCGACAAAGTTCAAAGCCAGCTAACAAACAAACTAATTTAATTTTAATCGGTTGGATAGCATCAAAAGGTATAACATGAAAAAACTATAATAAACACTCGAAGCGATAAGCTGAATTAATTAAAAAAATTCAATTAAAAACCCCTGCTATTTTAAATAGGTCTAGTACAAATAATAAAAATATAAAGATTCGAAATATATGTAAATTATATTAAAAAAATACAATTTAAGTCGGGGGAGAAGCCAACTCCTACCGGGCGCGTCCCCAGGTGGCGGATAGGGGCATGCCACCCGCTTAGAGGGGCGGGTGGTACCGGAGAAATCCGGCGCGGACCAAATGGCTTGGATGGGGCCGCTCGTCTAGGCCTCGAGCCGAAGACGTTGCGGCCACCGGTGGTGGGACCGCTTGGTCCCACAACCGGATGATGGGTGCCGGTTGCGGGACTGTGGTCGCAGGCCCGCATTCGGCGGAGGGGTAGGCCGCGGCGGGAGAGGAGTGCCGGTATTTCGGTGCGCCGTTCTCCCTACCTTCCGCGGCCTAGACGGGGCCGCCACCGTTTGATGGCGGACGCGGTGGGGCTGCAGGGGAAGAGGAGTGTCGGTGTTTCGTTGCCGCTCTCCCTGTCCTCTGCAGCCGATTGGAGGTGGCCCACTTCGGTGGGCGGTGTTTTGGTTTTATGGGGCTGCTCCGGGTACCTCTCTGACGTAGCAGAGTTGACTGTGGAGCAGCCCCATTGGTTTGGTGGTCTGCCTAGTATTTAGGCAGACCTGCCGCCGGGGCGCCGTAGTAGTTATGCGCAAGCGATCCTGCGGCGTCCCACTAAGGCGGGGGGAAGGGATGTCGGGTTTTAGTGGGTAGTACCGGCTCTTCTAGCTGGTGAGCCCCACATCACCACCTGGGGGATCAGGTGGTATGCGTAAATGCATTTCCCGACGATAAAAAAAAAAAAAAAAAAAAATCCCTTAGGGAGACTTTCTATAGAACATGACATCGAGAATGACAATTTTTATTACGGGTCGTCTATTGAAAGTGATATGAATGCTATCTAATGCATTCCTCAATTTATTTTTCTGATATCACAAGGGCAGATGATATCACTATGAGACATGAATGCTCCGCGGCGTGAATTGATCCATCAATACAATTTAAGAGTTCATATTCAAAGCGACGGTTTTTGAATGTTTAAAGGTTATTGCCTTTGCTTGTACGTTTTTTGCTGTTCTCATATATCTTTAAGAATTATTATATAATACATTAAAAACCAATGGTTTAATTAAATATTTATAACTTTATTTAATGCGATATTAACTATATACAATCTTACATAATATGTATTTATTAATATGCACTACTTAGTATAAAATACTAAGTATGTTTTTACTTACGTACTTTTAAATTACACTGAAGTTTTATATATGTAAATATGTAGCTTTAAAGAAACTAAACAAAAGATTAGAAGTTTCTATCTACAAAAGCATTTTTCAACATACCTGAAGTTTAGATTCGATAATCTCAACGGAGATTAACGAGCTTTTAAATAGATTTTTAAAGATTTTTTTTATGTCAAAGACTTACTTAGTATAACTAAGGTAAAGAATGAAAATAGATTAACATTAAAACTATAGGTACTTTAAAAGTATTATGGTAGTAAGATTCGACGAAATGATTCTACTTTCGATTTCAAATTCACTATTCACGGGTGCATCGGAATGCGCCCGCGCTGCTATCGCTTCGGAATCAAAACAAATTACGTAAACAGATAACTCGATATAGGTACTACAGGCACGAAAAGCAGCTCCCATAGTCTGCATGGCAATTTACTGAGAGCATTAGAATGTATTTCGCATAGTAAAGGTAGAAAAGATAGTAAAATTAATTAAATAAATCTTGTAGTCGATCAGCTGATATTGGTCTACGGAATATTATAGTTATTATAAACATTACAATTGATGTTTGGCACGTTTTTTAATTGTTATATTCTGACAAGCTTTTATAACTATGCAAGTTTCTAAGTTTTTATTATAAAGTAGCATTGCCCGCGGCTCCGCCTGCGTTCAGATGACTAAAAACCAAATTCTTAGGTTTTACATATTAGTATACTCTTACAATGCAGTTTTTGTATTTTTTCTCTTAAATGAGATATTTTCCCGCGATAAAAAGTATCCTATATGTTGACCTGGATAACCATCTACCATCATCCCAAATTTCCTTAAAATCCCCTCCAGTGGTTTTTCTGTGATGCGGTAACAGACAAAAATTTAAAAACTAGATTCGGCCTGTGTATCGATAATAATGTCTATTTCAATAAGATTTTCCAAAAATTATTTAATGTACAGATTCGGCTTAGTTACAATTTTATTATTTATATAGATTTGTGCAATATTAATATAACATTCTTCTTTATTCTTGACAAATTTATGTAAATTTATTATAACCTATAGCCTGTCAAGCTTTTATTAATAGCTTCTCATTAGGAGTTCAATATAATAATATTCATCAAAGCGAGGTTTATTCATGCGTTTTGACTTTCGGTCGAACTGCCTTAGATTTCAGACGTAAATAATACGTACTACCGAAGTATATTGTTAACAGCGCATGATGTGGTTAGATCAATTTCAAGGATTCGTGGTTTCACATAAACCAGGTTTTTGGGCACATAGTATCAAGTTTTGATGTTTAAATATATCTATCTATACATATTTATCTTAACATATATAATTCTTCTGTACGTGTGTTTGTCACCTAACTCCTTCTAAACGGTTTTACCAATTTGGATGACATTATGTGTGTATATTTCAACGGGTTCGTGGATGGTTTGAAATCGCAATTAGACCAAAAGGTAGGTGGAGCTGCTGTCGGTATATCATCAAATTATTATTAGTTATGACATAAAGCCAAAGAGTTTTTTTTTTGGTAGTTTGAACTTGGGCGAAGCCGCGGGTACTGCTAATACATATAATAAAATTCTAACTAAGCCGAATCTGTATATTAAATATTTTTTTGGAAAATCTTATTAAAATAAACATTATTATCGATACAGAGGCCAGAATCTATAGGTTTTAAAAATTTTGTCCGTCTGTCTGTCTGTCTGCATCACGAGAAAACCACTGGACAGATTTTGATGAAATTTGGTATGATGATAACTGGTCATTCGGGTCAACATATAGGATACTTTTTACGGTAGGAAAATATCTCATCTCTGAGAAATATATATTACTAAATGTTAAAACGTGTCGTATCTACCTACTATATTATAATCCAGTGAATTAAAGATAAAGATTTTATTAATTTCCCTTTTTGGAGAAATAATTTTTCACTTTTCAATTCTCTTTACTCTATCATATAACTTACTTTCTTATCTTATAATGTAACCTTTCGTCATAATGTATGAATTAAATGGCTGACTGTCTGCTACTGTAGAACAAAGCTGAGGCAATAATACTTGCTTTGTTCTCTGAAATTAGCAGAAACAATTTACTTAAAAGTCTTGCTCAATTCGCGGTTTCATAGAACTCTCGTCTTATTATACCATCATTCCCACTCCTTTGTAATATCCGTAGCTTTTCATAATTCGCTATACTATATTTTATAACTCGGGTTCTTTTGAAATTGTTGCGTCAAAGTAGATAATAAGTAGCCTGATAACACCTCGTTGATAACAGCGACTGCATTTTGGCAGCTACTTTTCACTGAACCTGTTTGTTTTTTGCACTTATTGGTACTGGTATTCAGGAGCGCTCTACTGCCGTGTCGTTGGCTCGTTCGAAGACACTTATTACTTTTTTTTATCGGTGGCATTTTTGTCATTGAGATTTTAAGAAATTTGGAGAATATAATATATAGCCTAATAGATTTGTCAATTAGTGCTTTTGCTAATAACTAATACAGTACCGTTAATACCTCATAATCCAAAAATATGTGTATCTATATTGTACATATTATATATAATACAGATAAAATAAATATGTATTTCAAAAAATTAACAATAAATTATTATTTTCTACATTTTTAGTTTTTACTGTATTAAAAACAACTAAGTTATTTCAATTTATCAAGTAACAATCACTTTTCAAAAATCAGAGGTGTTAGTGAACGAAACTTAGTGTTTTCGGCCTTCGCTTTTCTTTGTCCCTCACTTCATCCCATGCCAAAAAACTCATAAAATTGCTACCTCCCATCGCACGCATACCTTCTACATTTTCGGGGATAAAAAATAACCTGAGCCTATTTGACTGATTCTTCTACAGATAAAATCGATCAAACTATTCTTCTTCTATCATTTAATCCACGAGTATTCTTTTTCGTATAAAAAAATACGAAACTCTATATGAGCTCCATTTATATATTATAGCTATTTTAAAATCATAGATAGACTCGTCAATTTTATTTATAATAAGTTAAATAATGCCAATACAGTATTACTATTTTAACCATTTTTATCATCTTACCCAGTACTAAGTTAAGTATGTTATATGTACATATAAAGTATAATCATTATAACTTTAACATCAACGACGCTGGTAGTACACGTATAGCTAATAAAACTTTATAGTAACGTTATACGATTATACTCTGTACTACACAGTTTTATTTTTATTACACATCACTATCTTCGAATGCGACATTTTAGCTTTGCTTTTATCAATACTGCATCAGATATCGTTAGATATTCTAAAACAAGAAATCTGTAGAAAAAAGTGTAAGTCATCAATTAGAATGGTTAAGCTTGCAAAAATTTTCAAGTTGTATTTATGCTGTCGCAATGGAATTAACCCTATTTTACTGTCATTGGTTTGCAATGGGGCCAAAGGAAATGCATTCAACTGGTTCCAATTGAGAGTTATTTCACTTATCCTGCCTTTCAATGATGCCAACGCGATATGTGGCTAATTTCGTAATGATACATGCCGATCCATTTAAAGATATAATTGAAATGCGGTGGAAAATGTTAAAAAATATTTCCTATAGAATTCTTTTTGCATTTTACAACTCGTGTGTAGGAAAGTTTGAGATTGCTATGCAATGCATTTATCGTTCTGTGTCACTTTGTATCTCACACAAACGTCGTTTAAAAATGGCATTTGCGATAAAAAGTTGTGACGACAGTCCGTAGATGGAGAGAAATGGAAGTTCGCGCCGCCGGACCAGCAATGTGTGACCTTTCCGCCATATGGGATTAGGGTGGCTGTCCATGGATTCTTCAAAATATAGTTATTCAATACAACAGTGTTACAGTATATAAAAACTTTTGATTTATGATATTCAAATTAATGTAAGATATATAATTTATGTACTTACTATAATAATAATAATAATGATCTCTCGACCGATTTCAGTCACGGGGCTCCCAATTTCATTGAAACTAGCCAACTGTGCAGGCCAAACTATTATAGTACACAAGTGTTCGGGCAGATACTAGAGCACTCTCTATTCCTGTCACTCATACTCCGGTAGGATGACTACTCAGCGCGACCAGATAGAGTTACGACGCAGGACCAACGGCTTTACGTGTTCTCCGAGGCACGGGAATGGAACATCAACTTCATAACTCCGGGCGGTTACTGAGAATTTCTTAACAGACATACTCATTAACTGAGCGTGGCCCGACCCGGGACTCAAATCCAGGACCTCCAGATCTGCGGCCATACATGCTAGCTACTAGACCACCGAAGCAGTATTATATACGCATATGAAATAGAAAGTCTTACTAAGCAAAATGAAGTCTTAATTGCGCTGAACATAAAGTGGATAGCAAGCTTTACATGTGTCGCGTTGGTGGTCATATCTTTAAGATTCCATTATTTTAATGTATGCGGTGAAAGTGAAAATCTTTCCGTTAATGATGGAACAATAACATTCTTCAGTGCCATTTGTGGATTCTCTACGTGTTTTACATACATAGTTGGAAACATCATCATTTTTAATTTTTATCGTTATTTTAATTTATAACTTTATTCTTAAAACTTTCTTGGAGTTTTCTGTCTTTATAATATACTAGCGTTTTCCTGCGGCTCCGCCCGCATAATACACTAATCACCGACATATCGTATACTGAAACCTTCTCCCAAACACGCTGCATCCTATGAGTATTATTCCGATCGGTTCAGTAGGCATAACCGAACAAAAAAATCGGCTCTTAACAGTTATTGCATTGAATATTAACCTAAATTATATAAATAGGTAGCAGTTTGTCCTTTTTGCGGTTAAAAGCAAAGTACCATTTAGAGTTGTAACATACGATATTCTATTGGGAAGTTATAGAGTTTCAAAAGATAAAATATCCGTAGGGTGTGCTGTGGTCGGAAGTCAGTTCCTTAGTGTATAATAATATACAACATCTAATACAAACGCTGCCACAGCAAAATAGCTTTTATGTAGACGTGTCATTAGGTTTGTGGTTTATCTCAGTTACTTGGATTATAGTATGATCGTGATACAAAATTACATTTAAATGGTACAGGGTTCACGAAGATTTTCTATTATACGCAAGCACGTTTCGAGTTCCGACCTTGTAGAGTCTATGCCGTCTATGAATAAACCGAAATGCCTTATTGACCTTTTGTAACATAGACGTGTCGAATAAGATTTTTTTAATAATAGTCTTTAAAATATGTGGCACAACTTCCTTGTGTTTCGACTAACAAAACACTATTTAAAATATCGGGGTCAGACTTCAATAATTGTACCAATAACATTGATTTTGTGTACCTATGCAAAATTAAATACTCTCGCAAATTATGTTAAAAATCAAGGAGATTTATTTTTATTTCGCCCTTGCTAGGATCTAACGCGAAGTAGCATAAGTAAAAAAACAAAAAGTGAATGGAGACTGGTAAGACTTAACGTCCTGGCTGCTTAGTTATAAGGAATACTGTGTACAAATATTTTTGTTTATAATATATATGTAGTTATACCTACTAATATATTATAAAATAAAAGTTGAATATACATATTATACATATATAGTGTTCTAATTTCAGGACATAAGTATGTACAAGCATAGTATACATTTTAGAAATCAGTTAAACGAAAACGGTCTTACAACTTAATTTTGGAAAGATTAAATGCTTACCCGATGGCATTAAAAAGTATGAGTAACTTCAAGATGTAATATTATAAAGAGTATGATCATGCATATTTTGTGTACATAACTTATTTCTTCTTTAGATCTGTGAAATCTATAAAAGTAATAAAATAACGTTTTTCTATATTATTAAATGAATGCACGAGATTTGTTTTCACTTAAAACGTAATAAAGTTATACGTAGGTATTGCAAATCTTGACCTACATCAAGAGTAATAAATGGGGATTGTATAAAATATTGTTTTACGACAAAAAGAGTGAATGTTCAATACATTTAATTAATGTTAATTTATATTGATTAAAATCAAAAAACACTTAATCGTGACATGAAACGAATAATGAGCACCATAAAAATATTTACCTGTACTTAAAATTGAATTGACTTTAATTTTATGTTATTTGTCGATGAATACCTTTAAAGTTGGAAGATTTTGCTAATTTAATCAATAAGAAAATCTTCGACAAATATGAGTGTGATATCTGTGATCTTTTCTGCTTAAAGTCATCGCTAAAATTAATCCGAGCCCGATTTGCAATATTTGAGCCATAATTGCGTTTTTCTGACAGTCTCAATTTTTTTATACGACAAGCGACTCAACCTAGCTTCGCTTCGGATTCGTCCCTAGTCAAAAACAAATTTAACCTCTTGGAAAGTGGAAACCCCACATTTTTCCGGAATGATATATAGAATACGATATAGATTTCCTTTTAAACGGCCTATCTAATGCAGAAATATATTTTCAAATCGGATTAGTAGTTCCTGAGATTAGCGCGTTCAAACAGACAAACGAAAAACCTCTGCCTTTTTATAATATTCAAATAATAACAATATAATAATAATATATAGTATAGATTAAAAGCTTACAATGAACTTTATTATGGTATCGGCGATGTAAAACAAAGGATATTTTCATTTTTACGTGTGTGGTACCTACGGTAAGAGAAAATCAAAATCTGTTGCGTATTATATAGGTAATATGAAAAGTTAATATTTTTATATCGAAAATTATATGAACTACCTTAACTTGAGATATGTAATATTTACCTCGCCCTTTTTATCTCTGACCCAGTGAGATAACAGTCCGCAAACAAGTTTTAGTGCATTATCTGTCAGTCGCCATCTCCCTCTTCTGTGAATAAAATGTTACATGTATGAGAAGGACGACAATTTTTTTGGCTACAATGAACTACAATACGTTGAATATTTGTATGAGATAATGTTATAACTCCATTCCTGGCAGGGTAAAGGCGCGTTTATTTAGAATTGTTTACGACTGACCGTTCATGGGCAATAAAGAGTCGCCTAGTACCCATTGTAACCGCATAACACTCAAAGCTGGGTGGAATGCCCTTATCCTTTGAGCTACTAAACATAATTATATCGTCGGCTACATATTCTATTTTCAAAGTATTGTAAGTTCAAATATAATAAACATTTTTTTTACACTTAAGTACAATTACTTGAAAAGGCAAATGTATGTAATAACATGTAAGTCAACCCTGAACCCTGCTTTATATTATTTTGTACTTCGAAATATTTGCTATGTTAAATATTTTCTTGCTTCAATACATCTGTGTAAATATACATGTGGAATTATTTGAACATTAAAAATGTTTTTTTTTGTCGCTTCAGTATAGGCCCGATTTTCAGCGAAAGTGCGACATCGCCCTGGTGTCGTGGATTTTGGGACTACGTGGTTAATTGGGATGTTAAAAGATGCGTCTGAATGAGGGCTACAAAATGCAAAAAAAATTGAAAACACTCAAAGGCTTTTTTTAAATCGAAAAAATGTGAAAAATGAGGTCGCTTTGCGCTCGGTTTCGGTCAAAGGCTTTTTTTTAAATCGAAAAAATTTGAAAAATGCGGTCGGTTTTCGCTCGGTTTCGGTCAAAAAAAATCATATCTCGAAATGAAAAGATATCGAAGAAATAAAAAAACCCCTAGAGATATGACTTCGGACTACATTTAAAAAAATGAGGTTCATATCAACCTTTTTAAGCGACTTCCAATTTCAAAAAGGAGGAGGTTGTCAATTCGTCGGAATCTTTTTTTTATTATTTTTTTATGTATGTTTACCGATTACTCGAAGACGCCTGAACCGAATTTTAATTTTTTTTTTGTTCCAAAGGGTATACTTCCTAGGTGGTCCTACATAAATTTTATCGAAATCGGTCGAGCGGTTTTTTTAAAAATCAATAATCATCAATAAATATTTTTTTTAAATAAATTGTTTAATCGAATATGTTATAAAAAACTTTCTTCTTACAAATTACCTGCTTATTACATCTACACTAAAAATGGAAAAATAAAAACTTTTTACAAAAAATAAAACCGACTTCCAGGCACTAAAATGTAAAAAATAACTAAACGGAGTTTTCATTTAGAATAGATACCTAATCAGATATTTTCGAAGTCGGTGCCTGAATGATGTGCTGAAAAAAAAGATTGGTATTTCATAAGAAATTAAGAATAAAGATAAGTAAGTGTGCTAATATTATTATATGAAGATTACAAAAACATCGTGCTAACAGAATACATACTGATATGGACACAGAGACAATTGATATGACCCTAATGTTCTAAAACTAGTACCTAGTTCATAGAAACTAGAAATATTTTAAAACTGTGTGAAGTAACGCAGGAAATTGCTAAAACGATTATACCATTATTTAATGAAATACAACCTTGGACCTTATACCACGTTTCCACATGCTCTAATTTGATACATAACAATGATAAATGAAGATTTTTCCCACTAACATTTTGTAGTGACACATTAAGTGTTTATAATAGCTACTAGCAGAACCCGCGGCTTTGCTCGCGCTAAAACTAAAAAAAAACTAAAATGGTCGGTTTCAATCTTTTATCCCTATTTTAACCCACTTATGGGTTAATTTCAAAAATTGATAAAACACGTATTTATTTAATTGTATTGAAAAGCATTAATACCAAGTTTCAAGTAATTCTGATCATAAATATTTTGTTGGGTTGTATGTACGGTAAAAAGTGATGATGATGATGTTCTCCTAGCCGATTCCGGCTACGGCGGCCAATCTCATTGAGATTAGCCAACTGCGCAGGAGATATTATAGTTCTCAAGTGTACGCGCAGACACAAGTGCACTCTCTATTCCTATCACTCTCATACTCCGGTGGGACGACCACTCGACACGACCGGTGAGAGTTAAGGCGCAGGACCGACGGCTTTACGTGCTCTCCGAGGCACGGGGGTGAAACACCGCCAACTTCCCAACTCCGGGCTGTTACTGAGACTTACTATACAGAAAGTCTCAATAACTAAACTTGGCCCGACCCGGGACTCGAACCCAGAACCTCCGGGTGTGCAGCCGTACATGCTAGCCACTACACCACCGAGGCAGTCACGGTAAAAAGTAGCCTATGTATCTCCACTATCTCCACACAAAAAATCACGGCAATCCGTTACTCTGTTTTAACGTGAAAAAAAGGACAAACAAACATACACACTTTCACATTTATAATATTCGTATGGATTATTGCTGTGCAGGTTTTTTAAAAGCTCAGGTTATAAGAACTACAACTTTGCTGCGTAAAGAAACTAATTGCCTTGCCAGTTTTTTATTAGAAGTCAGGTTATGATAATACGTTGAGTATATAATTAGAATACACCAAAAAAAATCTATTGCGCCAAATATTGTGACTATATATAAATGTTTTCCTGTAGCTTTAAATAAGATATTTTGTTAAAATAAAGTTCTAATAATGTTGACTAGTAGAAATTCATCGATGTAGGTAAAGTTATAAATAATCTCAAATGTTTATAACATCGCATTAGAATTGATGCTTTCTCTTTGTACACCCGTAAACAAATCAGAAAACACATGTCTCTGACGGTGTAAGTCTACATAGTAACATATACCACATAGGAGAATAAAACTGCTATAAATTATCACACCTGCGCATTACAATGGTGGAACGAATAAACAAAGCAATGTTGTAACTCGTCGGAGGTTCCATTATACCCTGAAAAGAAAGATACGCCAGCTATATTTCACGAAACCCAACTATTTCTTGAACTCTTAGGCTTCGGCAAAGTTTCAAGATCAGCAATAATTTATAATCAGTACAACGTTCCTTGTATTTTTAAAATACGAGTTTTCATACCGACGGACGAGAATTTTAGAATTCTTTATGAGTAATAAAATTTACAAAGAAACAACGTCAGAACACACAACTGAACTATCGTTGGGCTTGTAACGAGAATACATTAAAAGTATAAGATACATATTCATATGTCAGTTTGTTAAAAAAAATGTATAAGTCAAATGAATGCAGACAGTTGGAAAAAATGTCTGCTACGTGGGAATTTTTTGCAAAATGTATACCAAGGTTTGTGCCAAAACGTAACACCTCTTAATTTTATTTAATTAGACTGTCTCCATGCAAAAGCTAACTATACTAACAAGTATTATTATCTTATTAATGTGATACTAAATTTGCCCTCGTCTAGTCTTTAATTTCACGTAAAATATCAGTTTTGAGGATTTTTCAAAAAAAAATCTTTTTTTATTACGCTTTAAAAGTACTTTTAGCTCGACCAGTGATTAAAACTAGAAAATTATAAATAACTAGACAAATGAACAGACAAAACCAAATCTATCCCACAGGAACCGTACATTTTTTCGGGATAAAAAGTAACTTATGTGCTATTCCAGACTATAATCTATATTTATGTCAAATTTCATCCCGATCCGTTCGGCCGTTCTGGCTTGAAAGAGTAAAAAACATCCATCCATCCTCACAAACTTTCACATATATAACATTAGTAGGATTTTTATATATAAATAATATTACTATTAATAGTCTTAAAGTTGTTGCATTATGCAAATGATTATTTCGTAACACATTACTTTACGGTAAATAAAATGAAATTGTATTATAGAGTTTTAAATACATATTTTGCATTCATTGTTTAATTTTAGATAGCAATTGTTAAGAAGCTATAAATTTCAAACATCGGCGCCAAGTGCCAAATCTATTGTTGTAGAAAGATGATTCAAAACGTACCTGTTTGTTACAAAATATCAGCTGTCATACAAAGATCACTAAAAGGTTCTTAAATTAAACTTTTCTAAAATCCAACACAAATATGTTCAGGAACTACGTCTATATGAAATGTTGCGCCTGTGACGTTACAACATGGAGATTATATAGATTTCGACACAAAAAGCTTTTTAAAACATTTTTTAAAATTTTAATTATCAACAGACCAGCTAACTTATTGGCAATAATGGTTAACTGATAATATTTGAATACAACAGGAAGTTACGCAAAACCTGAATTTTATATTACTTGAAACAGCATGCAATACTTAGGATATCTAGTAACCCGAGAAATAACGTTTTGCAACAATCTAATATTTCGCGGGACCATGTCAATGCTAAGTTCTATTGCTACGTATAGCAAGAATAAAAATAATAATTTAGCATTGATTTAGAATGAAATTATTGCCAGCCCGGTAAAAATGAACTGGTCTTAAACTTCTTTTTAAAATTATTGGATCACCTGTTACAACGTGTGTTGTTGATAAGATCTTATATTTTATTATTATAGCTTAGTTTTCATTTTATATAAATATTTGTATAAATTAGATATTTTATTTGTAAAATGTCATCAGTAGTGTTATTGAAGTAGCGCCCACCTCTTAGCTGATGTGGCAGTTGTCGATGAGAACGATATAGGAACTAATATCAAACACCTGTTTAGGTGGGCGGTATGGTGAGGGACATTTTTATACCTTTTAAATAAAACATTGCGTTTTCGAAGCGAATATTGGTAAGATTTTTTAACATTATTTATCTCCATATATCCCTTTTTTATATTCCAATATGAGCTGTATAATATTATGTACTTATTTCAATTTAAGTATGTGAATGATGACTTCCTTAATTCGCAATTAGTTTGAGTGAAATTTTACGTGAAGTCTATTGTGTGTAGTCGAAAAAACGTTTAAAATATAGGTATAATTACCAGCGGTGGACCAAATGAGTCATCTGGGATAGCGCTAATTTCTGTTTCCGGTGCGACCTGATGCAGTCATGAACATTGGCATACCACACGTTGAGCAAATTCTACGACCCCCTGTCTGTGTGAATTTATAAATAATCCCGGTACGCCAGTGGCGGCGGCGGTGTAGCAGGCCGCGGACGGCGCGGGCGCGCTAGCCGTGATGGACGCCCGTCGGGATCCACTCCGACAATGGTCTATATCGATATTCTATCCATTATCGCGTTAAGGAATTAGATGTGCAACTGAACAGAACGGAACTGTTCGTTTACGTAACCAGCTATATGAAACGGACATGTTGAGTGATGTGATAGTGTTGTTATAGAGTGTTTAAGTGGATGGCAGAAATATTTTTTCTATGGACTTAGGTGACGCCAAATTTCAGGAGTTTGACAAATATGTCCCCTTCCGACTGAGATTTTATTGCACTTCATCTGTATACGTCTCCAATTTGTCACTTACAATGAAAAATATAATTCTGTAAAGTTCTCCCCTTGTAAATGAATGGTTCAATTTTAACAAAATTAAAAACTTCTTAGCAGTATAATTGGAAATTTACTATCGTGCCTTATGAATTAATTTAAATTTAACTATAGTATATATCTAAGTTAAAAGATGGTAAAGCAAATCCATAAATACATCGAGACGGCCAAGTATGTCACTAATGCTGTCTTCCGTACCGTATACATACATTCATTATATAAATTTACATTCAAACAGATGTTTCTTTTCTCGTGTCGAATTGGTAAAAAATGTAGATTTACTATCAATTCACATGACTTTTGGTTTTGCATAGGCTTTAATGTTGAATTCATATTACACCGCCTACAATCTACACCATTCCTCATTATACATAATATAGACGTTTCTTCATCTATTTCATAACAAAATCTCTTTTATTGAATCATATACGGTGGGAAGTAAGCCTTAACTTATGTTTTAAATTTTGTAGTTTAAAATACTATGATTTAAATATAAAACTATCAGTGGTATTCGCCTAAATTTTTACTAGGTGTTGTCAAATATTAATTATATGTTTTACATATTATTTTGGTCAGTGGATTAGGTAGTGGATAACCTTAGAAGGCGTCGTTATAGGGTTTTAACGATGTGTATAACCTTTGCATGTTATTATTTCTAAAATTTATGCAATACCCCACAATCTTCTATTCATTTATCTTAGTCAATTTGTAATACGTTTTTTGTTGTCATCTTTTTTCATTCATGATTATTTATTTCAACTGTCTAACATCGCATTCTTCGTACCCAGTGGTTTGTAAAAGTGTGCAAGGTAATTGCTAACAGATAGTTACGCAAATCTGATTGATGATAACGATCCAGCTGCTGATACCGTTACTTCAATTTGGCCACCGTCTCGTCCAATCGAAGGTCATTCAACTCCCGTATATTGTAAAAGAAGATATTTCTATTTTTTTTTAATTTAGGATTTTTTACTCTATAGATAATTTACTGGTTAGGCCTATTCTATATAATAAAACTTGTTTCTCTACAGATAATCATAGGTATTCACTGGCGTTAAATTTAGTTTGATTGATGAACACTTCACATTATGAAACATATAATGAAGTTATGATGTTCATTTTGATCAAATAACCAGGTTAATAGGCTTAAATTGCAGCAATTACTTAGTGCCATTTAGTGAAAACAAAAGCCTCAAAAATGATGCAGGGATTGTTGGAGTCGCTCTACAAAATTTATTCAGGTAAATGTTTAAAAGAATATTTATAATAGACTGCTTTAGAGTTATAGGTATCATAAGAGGCTTATGCCAAAGCAGCTATGTTCACATTTAAAAAAAAAGTGGGCAGTGGCTCAAATGACCTTAAATGATTATCTATATTATAGATAGCCACTTCCGTAAAAATTTTAATGTACCAACTTAATATTCTTAATCGCCGTTGAATCGATATTTGAAATACATGATTACTAGCAATTTTATTCGATTTTATTTGTTTTTATGGCCCTATTTAGCTTTTAAGATCCGATAACAGTAAGTGCAATGTGACTTACTATTTGAGATTTTATCGCTTCGGATCTGACTGGTCAAAGTCAAGTTCGACGTAGTAATAAAATTCACATTTCAATAAAAATATTACAATAGATTTTATTAATAACTAGCATTGCCTGCGGCTTCGCCCGCGTTCAGATGACCAAAAACCAAATTCTTTGTTTTTACATATTAGTATACTGATACATTACAGTTTTATATTTTTTCTCAGAAATAAGACATTTTCTCGCGGTAAAAAGTATCCTATATGTTGACCCGGATAACCAGGTATCAGCATACCAAATTTCATTAAAATCCCTCCGGTGGTTTTTCTGTGATGTGGTAACAGACAGACAGACAGACAAAAATTCTAAAAACTATAGATTCGGACTCTGTATCGATAATAATATCTTTTTCAATAAGATTTTCCAATAAATATTTAATGTACAGATTCGGCTTAGTCACAATTTTATTATATGTATAGATTTAAACACGTATATGCATGGCATTTTAAATATATCTTTATTTTTACTAAGAAATAAACAACGAAAAAATCCATTTCTGACGATCGAGTTGAAGTATGTAAGTAGGTATATCGTATTACATGATCGCAAGAAGTGTAATAATCATTAATTATGTTTTAAACAACGTTAACATTTAATATATATTGAACATTAGTTTGATTCTTACACTGCCGTTGTGTACTTTGAGTTATTTTTATAGTGACAGATTGATAATGTTTGAAGAAGTTAATATAAACAAACAAAATGTAAATAGTCGTTATATAGATAACACTAATTTTAGAACTCAATTTACTTTTTTACTAGTAGACATTTTAGTATTTAACAGATTGGAAGTATTAAAAAACTGTTTGAAGGGGTTAATTCACATAATTAAAAATCTAATTTGTAAGTTATTAAATTTGTGCTAACAATTTCGATCAATTAATGATTAAACCAATATTGAGTTCAAACTTTGCTTAGTGACTAATTTAACGCTACGCCTACGCTAATTATATTCGTACTGGATCCTAATTTAGTCATTTTCTACACAACCAGTCGTCTAAGCTTAATGTTTAACTAATAAAGTGAGACATATGGATGTACATCGAAAACATTCGTATAAAATACATTTTTTTAAGTAATAGGTAAACTTTTTAGTTTTTAGTAAGAAATAGATCTACCTGTGTACACGAAATCTCGCAACCTACTTGACCTATGAAGCTGAAAGGCAAGTAGACAAATATAGAATAAATATGAGGTTTTGCAACAGGGCCGAATCATCGAATGAAGGGGTCTAACAACGCTAGTAGTAGCATTATAATAAAATTGCAAATCTCTAGAGCAGATAAAAATAGACAGTCTGATTCGAAATAAGTCTAATATGTATGTTTAAAAATGAGATCGAGTTTCCTAAGTATAGAAGAAGTACAAATATTACTTATACAAAAAAATATGAGCAAAACTCTGAAAGTATTAACAAAATACGATGCAGTTATTTCGTCGACCGAGCAAGGTCAGAAATGGTATAACTATAATTATAACTGCCTCGGTGGTGTAGTGGCTAGCATGTACGGCTGCACACCCGGAGGTCCTGGGTTCGAGTCCCGGGTCGGGCCAAGTTTAGTTATTGAGTCTTCCTGTATAGTAAGTCTCAGTAACAGCCCGGAGTTGGGAAGTTGGCGGTGTTTCACCCCCGTGCCTCGGAGAGCACGTAAAGCTGTCGGTCCTGCGCCTTAACTCTCACCGGTCGTGTCGAGTGGTCGTCCCACCGGAGTATGAGAGTGATAGGAATAGAGAGTGCTCTTGTGTCTGCGCGTACACTTGAGCACTATAATATCTCCTGCGCAGTTGGCTAATCTCATTGAGATTGGCCGCCGTGGCCGGAATCGGCTAGGAGAACATCAACTATAATTATTATTTGCTATAAATATGTGAATATAAAGCTCGAGTTTACATTTTTAGCACCCATTTAGTTTAAATAAAGTAAAGTAATTTTACAGTCGTCACCCGTAATTTGTTTTATGAGACTGGCGTTCATTTAATTATTATTTTTTGCTGAGAAAATTCTCCGAAACACCATACTTGTTACGTTTTGTTGTTGCAACAACTCGTTCTTATGAAATCGAAGTCTATTTACTGTTAGTCAACATCGTTTTTCTTTAAAATATTTTTTTATAATACTTTAAACTTATTCATGGTATAGGTACTTTATCTTGTATTATCTTATAGATTTCTCAGAGATGAGATTTTTCTCGCAGTAAAAAGTAGGTATCCTATATGTTGACCCGGATAACCAGCTGTCATCATAGCAAATTTCATCAAAATCCCTCCAGTGGCTTTTCCGTGATGCATTCACAGACAAAAAAAAATCTAAAAACTAGACTCAGCCTCTGTATAGAAAATAATGTAGATATTCGGCTTAGCTAATATTTTATTATATGTATGTATAGAAAGAAAGAATATTTCATCTTCTATCATTCCTTTTGTAGCTAAACTTTACGCAACACAAGAACCTTTGCCAATTGACGTCAAAATGGGACAACAAATCGAATGTTCGACTGTTCCAATCCGGTTCTGAATTGTGAACTAGCATTGTTTTCATTCAGTGATGATTGCTCTGTAAAATAGCTTATCAATTCAGTTACTTTATTTAATACTTTTTTATGACAAAAAATAACTTTTTCTAAAATATGTTAAAATTTAAAAGTGTCCAAGTATCGTTAGAACTTAGAAGGCAAATCGTTAACTGAATTTTGATAGGATGTATACAATATTTTTATTTATATAATTTTTATGTATGCAACACGTTATTGTATCCATGACATTTTAAATTTTAATACATAATTTTTTTTTTATTTTTAATCTTACTTTTTAAGAATCGAAGGCTATCGAAATACTATTTCATACTTATATTGGTAATAACTACCCAATAAGATTCAATCTTTAATTGAATTAAGTATAGCATAATGATTATGAGTTTCTGTGATTATATTTTAATGAATGAGATAATTTCATAAGAGACTTAACTCGTATCATAAAATTTTATATGCTGGTAACAGACGGCTTGAAGTTTTTTTTGTCATTAATTACTTGTCAACATTTTTATTTCCATTCTTTCTATCCATTACAAACATCTTTTTCAGTTTTTAATCGATTTTAATTAATTCGGGTGTATGCTTATATTTGTGTTTTGTTATGGGTTTAAGGTATTGGTTTCAATTAAATTAAAAAAAAAACTCTTCTAAGCAACTTTAGAAGCACAATTTTTGCGATTTTGTTATTTTTAATAACCAACAGATATAACTGTTTTTTTTTTAAATTAGGAAATCACATCAATAGATATATAAATAAGAAATAATTTAAAACATAACATTCGAAACTTTAAATATTAATACTTGCTAACATCGTTTTAAAGCATAATTTTTTAATTTAATCACTAAATTATCTTGCAATTACACTGAAAGCAGTTTTCACTTGTGCAAATTAAAGTATTTTATTTGGATTGATATCGCATGAAAAAGTAAATGCTGTATAATATACACATTTAATTTAAAAAAATTATCTTTCCACTTAACAGTCTAAAATTTTATATTGAACCACTTATCGCCGCCGCATTTTAATGCGATTTGTTTTACCATTACTTAAAATGTTTTAGTTACATTAATAAAAATTTAGTATCTATCAATAAACGTTAACCTTGGAACGTGCTATAAATAAAAAAACACATTCAAATTTACTGTTTTAAAATTAACAATAATAATTTTAATGCTTGTATGTTAATATCATGATACGTGAGGTCCGTACTTATTAGTTATATGTTATTAGTATGCAAAGCATTATTTGTGTTAATGATTTACATTTTGAATTGATATAATTTTTTATTTGACTACACGTTTGGCTCAGTTTGTAGTAATCCTACTTGCTGTGACAGCGGTCGCGGGTTCTAATCCCGCTCGGGGCATTCATTTATGTGATGAGCAGGAATGTTTGTACTCTAGTCATGGGTGTTTATATTTATAATATGTATGTATTTAAAGTTATATATGTGTAGTGTATCAACTATCTGGTATCCATAACACAAGCCTCGTAGGTTACCATGGAACTAGATGGCGCTGTGTGTTAATGTTCCAACATATTTATTTATTTAATTGAAACTAATTTCATTGAACCTTTTAGTACAATATATACATATTTGTTAGTTAGCACAGACACCCTTTGTCAATTTATCTTTTTATATAGACGTATCAGTCTAAGATATCACGTATCAGTATAGTTTATGGTCAGAAGATAAAAAAAACAACGATAGTATTGCAAAAGTTGTAAGAGGAGAAAATTATGACTAATTAATGTCGTGTCAACGACCTTATAAAACTGTGAAACCAACCGCGGGTTTCCTTTCCCGTTGAATTCGCTCGAAACCTTACACAATTCCCGAGTACATTTTATGTTTTTTATTTCGTTTAAACCGATGATCCAGTTTTGAAATTTTGTCTTGCATTTTAGTAATTTAAAATAGTGATGGGATTCAGTCGTTATAATATTATGTTCATGTTACATGAAAATTTAATTTTGGACAAATATTGTTCAAATTAAAACAATTTTATACGCACGGCATTAACATGTAACTACTCTAAATAAATAATAAATTTATTTAATTAGTTTGAATATAGCCAGATTAGAATATTCATAAAATTCATGGGATTGTTTTGATACTGAGTTTATAATTTTAGTCATTTATTTAAACAAAACTGTCTAGACATTTAAATTTAAACATATACATTAAGGTTGCTGTCGTTAATTAAATGTCCTTGACCCGCTTGAACAATCGATATAAGCAACCAAATCAGTTAGTTTTTAAATAAACGAAAAAACCATAACTCAATAGGTATTAAATATGTTTCTAAATAATTTGTTTGTTTTAATTATTCAATGCTAGTATATTTTCGTAAAAAGTTAGCTATTGTTATTAAATATCGATAATTGAGTTGAGATACGTCTCTAGCTACCAGATTTTAAACGGTGTATCAAGTCAAGGTCAGGGACGGTTTGAATGTATGCACAGTTCTCACGGTTGCTTTCGTATCCTTTAATTAACTCCGGCCCACACACTTCCAGGTAAGGCATTATAATTAATACTAAATATTATCAGTCTTGTTTGTTGTATCCGATTCTTTGTGTCGTTTATTTTAAAATACTGAAAAAGATATCGATTTGTGCCATTTTAATTGAAATTGTTTAATAAAAAGTAAAAACGTGTTTTGTACAATTATATTATTTTATTAAACAAAAAATCGAAATAAAATGAAGCAATATTGTTTTTATTATTATCTAGCGAATTATTAATTATATAATCATCTTTATTTTGAATATTTAATTTTTTTTTTGCGCGTGTGACGTATCTAATTACCACACGAGTGGAGCCGCGGGAAAAAAACTTAAATAGACTAGGATGAAAATTATTATTACGTAAAAATAAGATTCAATAGGCATTGAAGCTTCTTCGATACCTAGTAAACAATCAATTTTTATGTATTTCTATTTAGTAGGTATTTATAACGTTTAGTTTTAACCAATATGTCGATAACGGGAGAAAATTATTTTTTCTACACAGACATATGACTATATGCCAACTATTCCCGTACATCCCACGTGTAAAACCCAGAGGCCACTTAAAATTTTTTTCAAAGTTGACAATTAAATTACAAGTGATCTTCAAAGCCAAGCAATGACATCAGACACTTTGACAGGTGGCGTTTTCGTAGAATTACACGTTCAGTTGATTTTGTTTCTTTCATTTTATCATTCTAATGATGACAATTTTACGGGATTTGTCACAAGACATTATTCGTGCTCATTTACATTTTTGTATAATAACTAGCTTTGGCTGACACTTTGTGAGAACATGTGATTTTATTAAATTTGCAGTTACTAGATTTATAGAGATTCATAAAACTTAGTAATTTATATATTATGCCTATATGTAACTTTAAAAAAAAACAAATTTTATGGAAACTTCTTACAATTGAAACTTCATTGGCTATATTTTATATTTAAATCTGTAAGATTAATAAATTAATAAAAACTTTTAATATTACACTCAGACAAAAATATGATTCAAACGAATATCACACAAAGAGGAGAGAATAATATTTTCTCTCTCTATCTTACTTGATTCTTACATCTATCGTATATACTCTAAAGGAAGAACCCGAGCGAAACGAGGGTGAGCCGCTAGTTGTAAATATTTTGTATATTTGAAACAAATTAGTAAAAATAGCAATCTTTCAAGGTAGCAACGGAAAGAATATCGTACATGTATATCATTTTTTAGACACTAACAACGGTTACTATGGCAACCTAATGTAAAACCGTTTCTACGGCAACCGTGACGATTTCTCATGACGCGACCTTGAAATTTTACTCTCATGCTCGCAAAGAAGTTGTTAGTACCTAAACGAATCACTTGAGAGCAGCTGCATTAATTTTGATATTTTTTTAGTATTCCGAGTAAAAGTTCTAAGGAAAAGTGCTTTCTCTGTCGTCATTTTTATTTGGTTTGAAAGAAGATTATTGGTCACCAATAAATTAATATATTAATATAAAAATTTTAATGCACATGAAAAGTAATTTTATTTAAATTTCTTTAACCATTACATCAACCTGAAAGCACAAAAGAAAATATTTCATCGTTATTTATATAAAAGATATAAAAACATCCAAGTGTCACTGGCGTGTGTCACGCACTGCTGCTATTTAGAAAGACTAATGCAGCTTACAAGATGTGTGGAGTCACTCATCTCAGCGAACTAATTACGGCGAGGGCAAATCTAACGACTGAAATTATGCCTGAAACCTAAGCTTATCGGCAAAATATTATTTCGGAAACGATAACATAAATGATATTGTAAAGCTTTCACCGATAGAAATTTCGTAATCATAAAATAGCCAAAAAAGTTACTCACGCATAGTGTGGCTGTTCTTTAGTGGAAGAATTTTTAAAATCGCTTTAGAAATCCCAGAGATGATCAGGAGATCAAGTAGGAACTTGTATGTAGGATAATCTTTGAATGTAAGAAACAAACTCACATCTTTATGATGCTGTAAGATTACAATAACTAATATAAATCTCGTATGATTATCATAAAAGCCATAAATATTGTAATAGTAAATTTGTAATTTGCTTGCAATATCTGTTTACTTTGTTCGATACGTTCAATAATTCATAATTATGCACGTCGCCTCTTGATAGCTGGTTGATTTTACTGTGAAACTGACATTAACGATTATGTTGCGGACGGGTATTGTATACGTCACTTTTTTCTGCTTTTAATAATTGACTGTATTTTACCGTTATGTTCTGTAGTTTTAGTTCGTCAATGTCTTTCAAAACATAAGCGATACGTGCTTTCTATTTGCGACGTAGCTTTAAGATTACATCTTTACATGTAGTTTATCTATTACTGCTTACGTGTGTGTATTTTTTAACACAAAATCATACACTTGTCTTCGTTAGAATAAATGAAAATGTGAGTCTGAATTACACAGAATGGTTCCGTAGCATGAAATATTAAATTTATGATTGTTTCAACATACTAATTTGTTATGATAAAAGTAAAATAAAATATTACACACCTACATACGGACAGAAGGACATGACGAAATTAAAAGGATTCTGTCTAGCAATTTGCCTTTGGATCCCTAAAAAGAAGACAACGTCATGCTCACTCTTCCATGTGATGGACCAAAAGTAGGTATAGCTAGTAGGTAACTCAATTTGTTTGTTCGACACTTCGGAAACTTGCGACTTCCGGTACTTTTGTATGTTGTTACTACTTACGTGTATCTAAATTTAATAAAATACGTTAAAAATTAATTTCTGCGTTAAATTCTTATTTGTATTGTATTTGTATTTTTACCGGTTTTATAAGTAAATTTTACTACCATAGTTTCTATTCCGTACTAATATTTATTTCTTACCTTATTTGAAACAACGGTCTGATCACCGCGGGCTGTTGTCTCCGGCGACTGTTCCTGCTCAGCTGTCCCTGGCACAATTGAGAGGTTTTGCTGGAATGCCCTGCAATTTCCGTGCAATCTATATTTGCTACGGTGCAATTTGAATAGTTTTAGCATGGACGAATTAGAGATGAATTTTAGTTAGAGATTTATAACTTTTCATTTAAAATCTTAAGATAATATATTTTTAGTTAAACAGTTTCGAACTATTTTTAATCATTTTCCAAAAGACTTACATATTTAGTCAATTAATATTGTTAAAGATATCTAAAAATTCCATAGAAATCATATTATCATTACATTAATGTACACTATAAAGTGACTATAGCACGCCACAAAAACATTATAAAAAAACCTTATTGTAGAATTGCGGTAAATGGGCTTACAAAAGAAACCAATATTTCAAAGGCCTAGAAGCGAGGTGCTTTCGTCATTTGGCTGTCAAAGTCGTGGACAAAGCGCTTCAGGTTAACGCGTGATGGAATGCCCCAGAATCAACAGCAATTGTTGTTTGTTGTTGTCAAATAACTGTTGTTATGTACTGCGTCTTGTTATAGCTACATTATATCTTAACCTATAGTTAAGAGTTGGTCAGACCGATATGGGATCGATGCTTGGACTTGGTAATTTACAAAACTTAATTTTTTAATTAAAAATAAGGAAATAAGTATGTTAAATGGAAATAATGAAGTTTCCATAGAGTAATTAGGCATCCGTATTTGTAAAAATGATAATTTGATATATACGCCTTCAATGCGATGTAGTTTAGATCATATATTATGATTTCGCCGGACAATGTATGTCGGGAGGTCCAAATGATTCTAAAATAAATCTTTTTACTAAGTGTTTGGATCCGTAGAAAGCTCTATAAGTTTCGAATTGATTACTTCGTTTAAGTATGAAACATTTTACCTTGTGCCTATTATAATGTCCTTTTTCTTTCCAGGTATATTACATTTGATGTTTTACGCCATGTTATGAGTGAACTATTGCTACAAAATATGTAAGTTATAATAACAGTAATACTTTTATATAATCGTTTCTGAGAATATTCAAGGCTCTACTAATATTATATACTACATACCTTGTAGTTTGTTTATTTTCAAACATTATACAGATAATATTACTATTTATTACATACGAACCGTTTAAAAGTATGTCATACTTATTAATTACTACTAAATTGACACTAAAATGTGAATATCATCCCACTTGGAGATTGTGCGTTATGTATAGCTAAGGTATAGCGACATAAAAAATAAGTTTTAGCTCAAAGCAAAAGACCTAGTGTTTTTTTCTCATAAGAAATTCTTAGTGGCAACTCGAAGTTAGATAATTAGCGCTAAATCTTCTGGTTCGGTGAGCCTGTAAAGCCATCAACCTGACCTCTCTCCTTGCATGACTGCATCATATTTGATTGACTTAACATAATAATTGATGAGGACATTATTGCACTTTAAAGGGTTCTATTATTAGATAATACTCGTATATGTAATTCATCATTTTCATTGGAAAATAACAAACGTAAATTAAGTTTCACTTATTATATATACTTATATTTTATTTTGAACACTAAATAAAACTTGGGAAACCGTTTCATATCACTAGAAATTTGATAACTAAGTTAGGTAACTACTATTCATCAATTAATTTTCAGCTTAGGATTTCAGAAATAATCTACTGCTAAAGTAAAAACATGCTGTGTAGTTATATTTAGAGTTATAATGTAAGTATATCACTTAAAAATTATTTGTCCATGTATACGTTTCTGTGTTACAAAACAAGATTAGTGTTATTTTTCGAGTATCTTCATTTTATAGACCTTATTTAACCTTTTAAAATTATTTTAATGCAGAACTTATGCAGTATTTAAAATAACCTTTGATTCTGACCTCTGCAATACTGTTTAGCTTCGTTCTACTTCGTTTTTTGTATTATAAAGCGTTTGCTACGACATTTTGATTGATGGCTTGTGAATTATTTATCCTACAATGCGTCAACTTGGTAAGGTAATGTTCAGAAGTGAACTTATATGCATGAGAACGGTACGAAAGCTGTTTCGTATTTTTATAACATATATTAGATATTATTTTGTCAAAAACATATCTATAGCGTATTACCTACAATTTAATTTGCTACGTAAGGAAGAGTGATAATAGATATTGATTTATTACATTACAGGGCTCCTAGAACTCTCTTTGAGAATTCTTTTAATTATAAATAATATATTATTAACGCAACTCGTGCGTTCTAATCGCTGAAATGTCATATAAATAATGCAGTGAAGCGCTACTAAATTGAAATTGTGCCAAAAATTCATTGATCTTTGTTGTTTACTTGTAACATTGTACAGGTGGAGAAACATTAACAATGTTATTATTCATATTCAAACTACTGTTTATATGTATTAAATATTATAAACAACGTTTACAGGTAATACGTCCGTGACTTACAAATAAATGGAAAGTTCCAAAGCTTGGGCTCTTCAACTATAGATATTCTTTATAAACGGATTGCTTGAATTGGATTATAAAGAATATCTATAGTTGAAGAGCCCAAGCTTTTATTTATTCAAATTATCTAAATATTAATTTAGATAATTTGAATTTGCTTATCGATATGTAACACAATGTATCTAAATCAAATCATATATCAATGCAATCATAGATCACTTTTTGTCCATAAAAAAACGTCAGAAAAGGTGTGTTAAACGGACGAACTATCGAACACACTTTCGGATTTATGTCGGTATTAATATAGGTACCTATTGTAATTCATATAACGATCTAGTCTTCTAGATTTCTCAATTCCTATTTACATAATTTTCACACGCTCATAAAATAATAAACTGCTAATGTATTAGGTATCTTCACATAAATAAATGTAAATAAGATTTTGTAAATAACCATTATGTAATTGAAAGCCGACTTGTACATTGTTAGATGAGTTTCGCTGAAATATTGTACTTTAATAACATTGGTGGCACTTAATTCTATTTATTACATGTCTCGTAAACAGTAGATGACTGCAAACATGGCATTTATTCTCATGGTTAAGAGTGAGACATAAATGATGACGCTAATATTATAAAGAGGTAAAGTTTGTGAGTTTGTTTGTTGGAAGTAGGTAATCTCTGGAACCACTGAACCGATTTAGATGAAATTTGCTATAATGATAGTTTGAGATCCTGGGAAGGACATAGAACATATGAGTTTTTATCCCGGGAATTATCCCTTAAGGGGGTGAAAAGGGGGATGAAAGTTTGTATGGGGAATCAACCATTTTTGAAGTAAGAGTTATTAAACTGAATCATATTTATGTCTAGACTCTCTATTCGATACTAACCGTTAAAACGTTCCTAGGGACGAACCCGAGCGAAGCGAGGATGATTCACTTCCCTCAACGACCGCGGACACCTTAGAAATTTAATTAATTTCTTAGAAATTTACCTGGAGGTGTTAATAAATAATTATTACAACTCCACTATTATTGTCGTATAATATAATATTTTAATTTTTTATCATTTATCTATAATACAATATACGAATATTCTTAAAAAACATTGAATGTTTAAACAAAAATTAGAGGTATATTGGAAGTAACTGTTCTCCATTACTTTTTCATTTTATTGGCAATTCACGTCACAGGAAGCATTCATGGTTCGACTTATATACGTAGATTCGAAAGATCCGCTATTAAAATCACTCTCGAAGTCGTGACCCATAACGCAATACCTACCGCAACAATACAACAAACGCGTACAATGATGTACAAAATATTCAACACAACGAATTGTAAAAGTCACTTCACATTATTAAACTAATTGATGAAACTCCACACTGATCTATGATAACAAAATTAGCCTTTTAAAAACCATGAATATTCCATTCTATACAAAGTTAATATTTTCAATAGCACTGGAGATCTCCAAGATAAATATTATTTGAGCAATAGTAGCGAGGTCAGAGTACAAAGAACTTTTTTAAACTCAGTTAACGAGTTGCCATTACGCACTTATGAATGCTTTTGGTGCTCCAGTTAATTTGGCCAGGGTTGCCATGATATATATATAAGAAATTAATAATTTCAATATATTAGACACTAAACCCTTCCCTTCCAATGTAGACTGGGAGGAGGGATTAGTGTCCATATATTTTGACATTACTTAAGAAAATATTAACTTGTTGTAATATTACTTTAAGTATACCTTTTTTTTTAATACAAATATAGACATTCATATACCTATATAAATGTTTAATAATTAAATATTGGTTTGTGGTTCTGTATCAAATTAGAAGAACTCGAATTCTAATATGGACAACATTTACTTGCTTTAGATTTTATAGCCGTGTCTTCGTGATAAAATTCAAAATGCCCTCGTTTTATTAAATATTCAAATGACAAGCACAGATTGAGTACAGAGGTATGTAAACACCTAGCGGTTCGGCATTGAGCTGATACTGTACTCCGATCTGTTCAAGGACGCTCTGTTTTAAAGTAAAATTATATTTACACGAACGTTATAATCTCAATATATACGTACATCACTAGAAATGGCACAAGCACCATAATTTACGTAGTAGGTATAACTGTTAGTATAACATATCTTAGGTTTTGAGGTCAAGGTTTGACATATTTGGAAACTATTATTTTTGTAATTATATATTTAAAGGTACAAAATACTAAATTATTTATAGCGTAGATAAATTGTAATGAATCAATGCTGATTCTGATGATATATTTTGGAAATACTCGTAGCTATGTAATTCGGCTACTGAATGCGACAAAATTACAATTATAGCATATTGCACGTAATCCAATTGAATCAATTGAAATATACTCGTGTGTGGTATTGTATAAATAAATAGTTTTAAAAAAAATAATTTTGTAGCTGAATTCAGTCCCACAAAAAACAAGTTACTGTTAGTAAGTTAGAGATGTTAGTAAGTTAGAGGTAATTTGTAATGCCAATTTAAATATTTACCAAATCGAGCGATTTGACGTGATAACTAAGAAATAATATTTTTTATATAAAATGCTTAAATTTTTCTAAAATAAATATTTTAATATAATACATAACTTGAATACTACATTTTTTGATGAAACTATAAAATTAATTATTAATAGTGCTATACTGTTATATTGACTTGGGATCGGACAGGTACAATTCAGTTGCAAACGTGCGTTCACCTTGTCGTGGTGGGGGGGCTCAGTAGTGCCCGGCAATACAGCCGGGCGCGAAGCCAACCCCATGGTTATTGTGGTCTGCTTCGGCAGACCTGCCGTCGGGGCGTCGTAGTTGAATGCGTAAGCTATCCTGCGACGCCCCATTAAGACGGGGGAAGGTTTTGTTGGGTTTTAGTGGGTAGTACTGGCTTTGCCGGTGAGTCCCACACCTCGTGCGTAAATGCATTTCCCAGTGTTAAAAAAAAAAGGTACAATTCAGTTTTAAAACTTTGTCTCATGCCATTTCTAAAGTAGCTTGTATGATCTCTACACTCATACGTTTAACGGCCTATAATTAATATGTTTGTTCACCAGCTTAATTATAATGTATGACCATAAATTGGTACTTCAATTTGGTAATTTTGCCATTTATTTTTGAGTGAACATCATATTGAATTGTGGTATATTTTAGTTTGCAGTATATGTATATATTTCTTATCTATACATATAATAAAATTCTAACTAAGTCGACTCTGTACATTAAATATTTTTTGGAAAATCTTATTGAAATAGTCATTTTATCGATACAGAGGCCGAATCAATACTTTTTAGAATTTTTGTCTGTCTGTTACCGCATCACAGAAAAACCACTAGAGGGACTTTGATGAAATTTGGTGTGGTGATAGCTGGATATCCGGGTCAACATATAGGATACTTTTTACCGCGGGAAAATATCTCATTTCTGAGAAAAAATACAAAAACTGCATTGTAAGACTATACTATATGTAAAACCTAAGAATTTGGTTTTTGGTCATCTGAACGCGGGCGAAGCCGCGGACAATGCTAGTTTTTATCTGTAAAAAGATAATTTAAGGGATTATGATAAAAATAATTTAATTACCTACATTAAATTAAAAAACAATGAATCAAGTGCAATCAAATTAACATATGTATTGTGTATTACACGCACAATTAAATAGGAATACTTCTTTATATTTATTTTCACTTGTGAAATTTTTTACACTACCTATACCTTTTCTACAATTTATTCTATAATTTTGTTATAACAACGTGAATATATTTTCCTGAATCAGAACTCTATGTTTACAATTAAGATTTACCTTAGTGACCAACACTGCAATTTACATCAATATTTACTCATGACATCTCAGATGCTCAATCAAAACCTCACTTAAGCATGAGTCGCAAGCGCAACTCACAGGTGATAAAATTACCACTGAATATACAAACATTTGTATAACGGTCATTTACCTTAACTCGTACGGTAGCTTAATTCTTGAACTTAATAATGATAAGAATAAATATGTATAAGAGTTAATCTGACTAAAGTGGATAGTGTTCCATATACCAACTGTTTTATCCAAATAGTTAACGTGTTTTTAAAGACCATAACACAGTTACTATTTTAGATATTAGGTATGAATATGAAATTTAAATGTTTAATAAGTAAACTCAATATTAAAATATTAAAAACTAGGAAATAACTGATTTATAACCTTTGTAGATTTTTACTTGATCACATTTCAAACTTCTTTTTTCGCTAACATAGAAGATTTTCGAGATACTTTTAAACTTTAAGTTTAACTTTTAAAATTGCGAGTATAATGGCTAAACTACGCGTTAAGCTGACAGAATAAAGCGGTACGATATATCTATAAGCATAAATATTCATGGAGTTGGGTAATCTGTAATTTGCAGATTATCCTAGGAACAACATTCGTAGGGTTACCTGGTAGCAGCATCAAGACTAGATTATATTATATACTAGCCACTTACCCTTGCTTCGCTCGGGTGCATCCCTAGGTACCTATGTTTTAAATAGATATAAATAGTTATTATTATAGCATAGTAATTAATAAGTTTTATAGTCATTCTGCTATTCGGGGCGGAGACAAATTCAACAAATCAAAATTCACAAAAATCTGCCCAGTCGTTCTTAAGTTATAAATGGAATTGCAGGATCATTGGTCTTACAAATATGTACCAAAATGTAATATGACATCATTTTCTTGTGTTCAAAGATAATAATAAATAAGTAATGACCACCCCCGTTAAATTTGTTCATTGTGTTGGTCTATAATAATGTAATCACAAAGGCGAAGGAATATCAGATGTACATTCTATTATAAGTATATAATAAATATTTTTTTATAGATAATAATTTATAAACTTATTTCTTAAAAAAATTAACTAAAGAAATAAAATGTTTTGTTGATTCTGTTATTGAACGATTTCAATCAATTGATTGTGTCGGGTAGATTATAAAAATGTGATACTGTCCTAAAACTAACTAAGTTCAGCTTTAATGAAAAATTATGATCAGCTTTAAGAATAAGAAATGTAATTAGTGCTGTGTAATAGTGATGTGGCCATGATAATAAAAAAATAAGTGCAAGTGAAAAAGTGTTTTTATTACTAATCGCGTAACCCAAATAGTTGAGTTCTAACAATTGTTTAGAACATCACGTCTGTTGTTTTCAGGCTTCTTGGGAACTATGATGCCACAGATAAATATAGGCGTCAAACTTATAAAACCTTTTTTTATAAAATAAATGTGCCTGTGACAATTATTGTAATGAATATAAAATCATATTTTAAAAATATATTTTATATGAGAAAAATATTTCTGATATATAAAAGCTCAAGCATTTTTTAATTAGCTGTTTCCTTTACAATTTTTATAATAACCTCCTACAATAATACCTACCTACAGGCCATTCAATAAACTACTTCTATTGTGCTTTTAAAACGGATTTATAATAAGAGAAAAATAATTTCAGGCTTGTGTTGCAAAGGAAAGTAGACTACAGCAGAAAATTGTAGAAATGAAATATCTTGTGTGAAATGTATTTATATTCAATTCTGTTTACATAAAGATAAACATGGACGTTTCCAACTAACAGTTCTAAGCACACAAATATTTGCGGATGAATTACGTCGTAAGACGTAACGCGTTAACAGTATTTTAACGGTATTCGATAAAATAACATCATGGACGTGAATTGTACTTTGTTTTAAAAGTAAACACTAAACAACGATTATGTTGTGAGGCAAGTTTGTGTATAGTTGATACAATGATGACAAGAGCTATTACCTAAGTCTTAGGTCTGTCTGATATAATATTTGTTTTTATTTTACAATCTGTATCGCCTCTAATTTTACTTATTAATTTAATGAACCTATATATATATCTTTATATCATACAAAAAAATGCAAGATTAATTATACAGTTTATCCGGTCTGCTTATTCGGTTTATTATCATCTATACGAATATTATAAAGAGGCAAAGTTTGTTTGTTTGTTTGTTTGAACGCGCTGATCTCAGGAACTACTGATCCGATTTGAAAAATTCTTTTTGCATTAGATAACCCGTTTATTGAGGAAGGCTATCACCATGCTATTACCTAAGGGAGCGGAGCAGTAATCATAAATGTCAACAAATCGGATTGTAAAACTATATATATATATATTATATGCAGATACGGGAAAAGCTGATAAGATAAATGCGTCGCTAGTAGTAAAATATTGACTAAAATCCACTAGTGTCACGATGTCCATTAAAGTAAAGTAATCTTTTTTGCCATACAACCATTACAACATTCTGCTTCAAGTTGAAATGAAATCGAACAAAAAGAGTTTTTGTGATAGGTATGTTTCTTTTTCGATAGTCGCTATTTAAGTCTAATGATTTATTTTACCGTTTCATTGAGATCGTCTTGGTATCTCTTGTTCTATGTCATAAATATTAACTAAGCAAGCATATCAATGTCACACTCATAGTAGCGTTTCTTTCCAGACAGAACACCATATCAATCGGTATTTCCTGTTTAAGTTTTACTAAAAGATTTTTTCACATAGGAACGAGGTACCTATTTTTCTATAGTAAAAAGCTTAAGTTTGTTTTTAGTACTCTATTTCTACCTATCATTGGACTAACAGGATAAATAAATAAACATACTTTCACATTTATATTATTACTAGCGACTTACCCTCGCTCCGCTCGGGTTCGTCCCTGAGGTGGGGTCTGGGAGGACCACCCTTATCCTTATCACTTAGGGGTATGGAAAATAGATAGTAGCCGATTCTCAGACCTACTGAATACGCATATAAAATTTGATAAAAATCGGTAAAGCCTTTTCGGAGGAGTACGGTAACAAACATTGTGACATAGAAATTTTATATATAAGAGATTATATAGAAATAGGTGATTCTTTAAATTGAAATAAATCAAATGTAAAGTGAAGCTTACCACGATATATTAGTGAAACCCGCATCAAAACTGGTTAAGCCATTTCTGAGAATAGCGCGCACAAACGCACAGACAAACAGAAAAACAGACAAAAATTCTAAAAATCATTGTTTTGGGTTCTATTGCGTAAATAAAGACTCCCAATGATAGTTTTTCTCAAATATCTTCCATGTACAGACAGCGATCAGTTAACTTTTATTATATGTATAGATATAGTATGGTTATGTAAACATTCAGATTCCTTAATTTTAATATATGTAAAATATCATTAAAAATATTTATACCTATCATTCAGTAATTTCAAGAGCTTTCTCACGACTCGTGACATATGTGCCATGTTTTATCATAATTACTAAAAATATACTGCAATGCGAGTAAAACTTTTATAATAGTTATATACGTTTTTACATCGCTGTAACAAAAACCAAGATTTCTATTTAAAATACAATGCTCTGTTTTAAGCCTACGCAAAAATTTTGTATGAATCGTCGACATTCTTCATCGCTAGCGCAACGTCTGTATATTATGAGTATTATAGCACTATTATTACTTTAAAACATTCGCCATTATACGTTACGTTTATGTTAACAAAAAACTTGACTGAATTTAATGTCGGTCGTGCAGGTGACCTGACTCACGTCTAGATTTTAATCACCTAACCGGTGGACTGAGATTTATGAATATTAATGTATATTCCGACTTAGTGTTTTTAGAAATATATAGAAAGTGTTCTAATCTATATTATTATAATATTATAAAGAGACAGAGTTTATTTGTTTGAACGCGCTATACTTAGGAACTACTAATTCGATTTGAAACATTATTTCTGAATTAGATAGCCCGTTTATTGAGAAAGGCTATAGTCTATATATCATCCCGGAAAAAGGTACGGTTCCCGTGGAATAGATTAGTTTTTGTCTAGAAACTAACTCGAATCGAAGCGTGATGAGTTATTATTTATTAATTTCTAAATCATTTAAAACAAAAACGTAACAATTTTTTTTGTCTTAATTTAATATTGAAAATATATTATTTGTTTTCGTACCTATATATATATAAGTATCTGAACTATATTTTTAGGACACAAAACGACTAAACCACTTTAGTCATCGGCTACTTTACTGCACGCTATATTGGTCTGATGGATATCATTCGGCAATGTTATATTGCTCGTCGACTCATCACGCGTCGCGGCCACGTCTCAAATCATGCCAATCAAACAGGTATATGATGATGGAGACTGCCAAATGATTGAGCTGATAGAGTTGCTTCAAATGACAACTTATTTATTGACTGTTTAAATTTTGTCCTAAATGATTTCTACTGCACAATATTATACACATCTTATGACCTCTCAGAATTCCTGTATAAAGACCATTTATTATTAGCTGGTCTTATGTTAGATGGAAGTTACGACAAAGATTAAAAATTAAATAAAACGAAATCAAAACTCTTCATTCATCCATACTAATATTATAAATGTGATAGTGTATTGTTAGTTTCTTTGTTTGTTTGTCTTTCTTTCACGGCTCGGCGGACATAGGCTACTTTTTACCGCGGGAGATTATCTCTTTTCCACGGGAAAACACGTTATAAAACAATCCAAAAAAATATTTATGATCAGAATTACTTGAAACTTGGCATTAATGCTCTTCAACACAATTAAATACGATTTTAGCATTTTCGAAATTCATCCCACAAGGGGGTAAAATAGCGGATGAAAGTTTGTATGAAATTTTAGAGCTTTTATTGTAGTTTTAGCGCGAGCGAAGCCGCGGATTCTGCTAGTTATAATATAAATATATATATTAAAGCCCAATATTTTTACACGCTTAATTATATACTAGTAAAAAGAACAAAAATTTGTAAAACTTCCTATTACAGTTTACCTTCAAGATACGTTCTGTACATCCTACATATTCTTTGAAAGGAATGCTATGTTCAAACGCCATAACGTTAATGAATGATTATCGGCCGTATTTGGTAACATTATTCAGAGAATTCGCACACGTGTTAATAATTGTTGGTTGGTTTTTTGTTCGATGCTCTCATGTTAGGTACTTTGCGAACGTAGTGGTTTTAATCTTGATGCAATCATGGTATATTTGGTAACTCGTAATTTGTTGTATTTTATTTTTATTACTGCGGTGTAAAAATAATGTTTAAAATTAAACTTATTTATTGGATCGCTCTAATTTTGTAACGTAAAATATATTTTGTTTGGACAGTTAGAATCACTAATACCCGATTTCACCAACGTCACCTAAGTTTAAGCGATCCCCTTAGCATAGTTAGGGGGCCGTTAGGGGACAGTTTCTGTTTCACCGACAGTTAGGGGTCATCTAAATATTAAAAGGCCCCCTAAATTTAGGTGCTCGAAATATGGGCTTAAAGACGATCGTAAAACGAAATTTAATTTAGGGGCTAGTTTAGGGGACTTTTAAGCTAGGGATCCCATACGTAGGTGGTAGCTTATGGGTTGTTGGTGAAATCAGGCATTAAGCCAGTACGGCTGAGACGCTAGGTTCAAACCACGTATAAATGTTTGTGGCAGTCTACTTAAAAGACGCGAGGCGTTTTGTTTATAATTATTAAACAAACCGTTTTGGCATTTAATCACTTTATACAAATAACATACATGTATCTAATACTATGTTAGCATGATAGCATCAGAACAAAATAGCATTTAAATAATAGTTGTCCCTCAATTCATGGCTAAATCTCTGAAACTAATTGCAATTCGCTATCGAGCTGGTTGTATCAATAAAATATTATTGATTCAATTACGAAAGCGCGTGGTAATGGAATTGTTTAAACTGCTTTTATGCACTTTTTGTTTATATTCATCACATATCGTGATATATCATTTTTATGTATTGCTAACATTGTAATATAAGCTTACAGAAATAACAATGTTATTGACTAAGTAATAGAAATATTTTACTATCTATACATATTAAAATTGGAACTAAGCCGAATCTGTACATTAAATATTTTTTTTGAAAATCTTATTGAAATAAACATTATTATCCATACAGAGGCCGAATCTATAGTTCTTAGAATTTTTGCCTGTCTGTCTGTCTGTTACCGCGTCACAGAAAAACCAGTGGAGGGATTTTGATGAAATTTGGTATGGTGATAGCTGGTTATCCGGGTTACATATAGGATACTTTTTACCGCAACATATAAGATACTTTTTACCGCGGGAAAGGGTCTCATTTCTGAGAAAAAATACAAAAACTGCAATGTATGAGAGTATATTAATATGTAAAATCTAAGAATTTCATTTTTGGTCACCTGAACGCGGGCGGAGCCGCGGGCAATGCTAGTTTAATTATAAAATATTAATTTTTAATATTGCTTATCTAATAATGTCCTCTTGACACAGTCCGGCCACGGCAAACAATCTCATTGAGACTAGCCATCTGCGCAGGAGATATTATAGTGTACAAGTACACGCAGACAAAATGTGCACTCTTTTTTTTTTATTTGAGACTCGTTTCCTGTTCGCGCAAACGTAACTGCACTCTCATACTCCGGTGGGACGACTACTCGACACGACCGGTGATAGTTAAGGCGCAGGACTGACGGCTTTACGTGCTCTCCGAGGCACGGGGGTCATACACCTCCAGGCTGTTACTGAGAATTTTTTGACAAAAATACTATAATTTGCCTTGAAATGAGACTCGAACCCAGGACCTTTGGATCTGCGGCCGTGTGCTAACCACTATGTCACCAAGGCTTATCTAATATCGTTTTATTGTAGCTCCCACAAGAACATGGGTAACTTACCATTACAATAAAAAATAACTGATTGGTAGTTTTCATTTACTATACATACCTAATCAAATATTTTCGAAGTCGGTGTGCTTTGCTTTGTATGGGCTGGCACCGATTTCGAAAATATTTGATTAGGTATGTATTTAATAGGTAGGCTTTAATTACTTAGCCAAAGCACACCGACTTCGAAAATATTTGATTAGGTATGTATAGTAAATGAAAACTACCAATCAGTTATTTTTTACTTTTTAGTGCTTTTGTTTGAAGTCGGTTTTTATTTTTTTGTTAAAAAGTTTTTATTTTTCCCTTTTTAGTGTAGACAGTAGTAGCAAAGTAAGGATTCTAACGTCAAATCAAACAAAATAAGCCCAAACTCAAAGTATCTTCTATTAGCCGTTGAAGAGTTCCACCTATCCACCTTCTGGCCTTGCCATCAGATCAGGTCAATAACACCGAACCACTGTACTATCAACGGAAATAGAAATACTTGCAAAGTTTCAAGTCAATATGACAATTTGAAGTAGGTTAAATTCATCATTAGTTGTTTTTCGACCCTTAGGGGTGGTATTTTTTTTTTGAAATTTAAATGGGACCAATCTGGAAACAAAACAAAAATTGTCCAAATCGGTTAATAAATGACGGAGTTCTGAGGTAACAAACATAAAAAAAAAACATACAGTCGAATTGAGAACCTCCTCCTTTTTTAAGTCGGTTGAAAAATACATAAAACGTACCTCGGAAGTTTTCGACAGGAATCTATACTAATATTATAAAGAGGTTGTGAATTTGTGACGTTTTAGGGGGTAATCTCTGTATTTTGGGCGGGAGCTCCCCAGTACCAGCTACTTCCATTTGACCGCATTCAACGTAGGGCGATTCGAGTTATCGACGATCAAGCTCTCTCCGATCGGCTTGATCCTTTAGCTCTGCGTAGAGATGTTGGATCACTCTGCATCTTCGACCGCATCTATCACGGGGAGTGTTCCGAGGAATTGTTCGGACTGATCCCGGCTGCTGAATTTCACCATCGGACATCGCGCCAAAATAGTAAATTCCATCCACACCATCTCGATGTCCAGCGTTCCACAACAGTGCGATTTTTAAGGCATTTTCTGCCCCGCACAACCACTCTGTGGAACCAGCTATCGCCGGCGGTCTTTCCGAACCGCTACGACCTGGCCACCTTCAAGAAGAGAGCGTATTCCTTTCTTAAAGGCCGGCAACGCGTCTGCAAGCCCTGCGGTGTTGCAGATGTCCATGGGCGGCGGTGATCACTTTTCATCAGGTGAGCCTCCTGCCCGTTTGCCCCCTTAGTCCCATAAAAAAAAAAAAAAAAAAATCTACTGAACCGATTTAGATGAAATTTGGTAAGAAGATAGTTTGAGACCCTGGGAAGGACATAGGATACTTTTTATCCCGGAAATCATCCCTTAAGGGCGTAAAAATGGGGATGAAAGTTTGTATTGGGAAGCATAATAATTTACGCATATAGTATCGATTATATAATATTATTTTCGAAGTTTATTTCTACGAGACTAATAAAAAGTTTTGTACAAAAAATAACTATGTTTTATTTCAACCAACCTATTATTATTGGATGATGAATTAGTTAAAGACTTGCGAGCCACAAGCGACAGTAGGCGGTCTATAGCTGGCAGATATTTATATTAGAATTCTATTGGGATCTAGACTCATTCATCTTATTATGACGATGTTATGTACAACCGATAATATGCTTAATATATGATTTTAAAAGAATGCCAGCTTTTTTTTAAATAAGAGTAAATTTAGGTAGTTTACAAAGCAAAGTATATTTCGTATATATTTCGTAAATTTTGCAATTCATCCTGATTACCTACCTACACAACCGGTTTTTGACAACCAAAATCTGACTTGTGTAGCGGATGTGGTCCGCATATTCGGAGACTGGAGTAAAAAAGGTATTTTTTAAACTAAAGCTCACGCAAATTAAAAGTGCAAACGATACGATATGGTGACTTGGTCTATATTTGTAGGTTTTTCCTGTTTTCTTGATGGAACATATCAACTTCACTTTTGAATATAGTTGTTACTTAATGAAAAAGTACTAGACACACAATCCCATGCAAAAGATCTCTTAAAACTGTCACCAATTGTGTTAGGCAATAATTATATATTCTAGTTGAAATAAATATACAACAAGGTAAATGGAACCTTAAATGCAACACTTAAAATTGTTTTCACAAAAAAAAATATTAAAGGCTCACTCAAATGTTCAAATGAGCTTTCGTTCGGTGAGGACAATTTTTGTCGCTGATTGTGCATCTACTACTTTTTTGATCGACGATCAAACGATACATAGTTTTTTTCATCTCAGTAGATCAAAATGCGAATATTCGATTATTGAAAAAAAAAGACTTCCGGACACTAAAATGTAAAAAAATGAAGAAAAAATCAGATTGTTTCGAAGTCAGTGCCAAGTGTTATTAGATATAATACACAGGTATATTCTGTGAAGTCCATAACAAATATTAAATGTTATATTTTAGATACATATCTGTATTAAGTGCCTTTCCTGCTTTTCCTGGATTATCTCTAGGTAAATAAAATATTAATAGCCACTCGATATCGTAAATGATTAAAAATTAATTTATACAGTCAATTTCAATGCATAAAGCATGTTATATATATTTTTTAAAATAGTAATATATATAAAGTATGATATTTTTCAAGTGGAACAAGAATGGTCTAAACAAGTTACGGAATGGATAAAAAACGGTCTAAAGTTGGGTCTTGCAGATAATAACTTTATGTTTTATTGACACAGGTGATTATATCTATCGCACAGCTAACACATATCTTTGTTTGGTTTCGATAACGTTTTAGTTTGGTTAAAATATATATAACTTTATAGACGAAGTCAAGATAAATGCATTATCTTTAAATATTGGAGGATTGAAAAGTTAGATTTATTTTGGGTGCCTTTAAAAGTAGTTCTAATAAGAAGCGACAAAATGCGAAGTGTTCATTTGCTTATGATCTACGTATGGACAGAAATAATTAAATTAAACAATAATTTAATTTCTAAGACCTCTTCTCGTCTCTGATTACGTCTCTGTACTACTTATGTGAAATAAAATGGTGGATATCATCGAAATTAATAAAAGTATCGTGTTCCATATTTAATACATATGATGTATTACGAGTATATGTAAATTTCCATACGTAAACTAACTTTCTGTTATAAAACATCGGACTAATTATCCTCCTTATAAATTTAATTAATATTCTCAATTAATATGCAATATTTTGCAGCCAAAGGTAGGTAAGTTACGGTGTGCAGGCGAGGGTTGCTTATTTGGGGTAACACCCCTATCTTTATTAAGATACGTCTCTAAAATTGCACGAGGGGTAAAACATGGATATAAAAAAAATCCAGTGTATATTTTAAACTCTCGAAAAACAAAAACCAATCAATCCTACGGGAACCGTACATTTTTCCTGAATAGAAAGGAGCCTATGTGTTATTATGATGTATGAGCTATATTATTGTAAAGTTTCATTAAAATCCATTCAGTAGTTTTTGCGTGAAAGATTAACAAACATCCATACATCCTCACAAACTTTCGCATTTTTAATAATAGTACATTTTTGACAAAATTTAATTGGACAATTGGTCAAAAAGGTTTCTTAGCAATAGATTGAAATCGAAAGGCGTTTTATATAGGATTAAATGTAAAGAGAAAAGAACAAGTTATACAAAGCTATAGGATATTACGGAATTCATTAAGTCACACTTTAAAATAATTTTGTCTATACACCATATTATTATAATATTTACAGTTATTTTCAGTTATAAAGTGCATCTATTTTAACACAAAAATTTTGGAATTTACTAGGTATATATATTTACTAGTATATAATAGTACGAATGATACAATCATCACAATATTTAAGATTTGATTTAGAAATTCAATAACACAATAATTGAACGTTGGCATCCAAAATAAATTAGTGTCACACGTTCACTTTACTCGCACGTGCAAGCTGTGGTATCATCTTCCTTCCGAGGTTGTGCTGTTAGCCTTTTCGGATTTCTCAAAAGACCGCAAATGAATGTCTGTAGATCACAAATACTTAAAATCCAGTGCTCCTTTACTCCCTTCACCTATAAAAAATATAAGTATTTCACTATAAATAATTACAATAAGTATTTTTGAAACTAAAAAACTAACAAAAGATCTACCCTCATTCAATTTACTGTCATTTTTAGTACATTTATCTCCATGTAACTCGTTGTACAAGTGCATTTAATGTTCTGAATTCCGTATGATTCACTAGTTCTCCGCCTAAACCTGTAATGTGGGTGTGTTTATAAACTTATGTATTATAGATCTCGCATTTCCTATCATTATTACACGTTTAACGCATTTACAGGATTTATAAATAAAGATAAGCTTATCTAAAACATTTTGCTATTTCATATTATTTATGAAATGAACACTTTCTGCTTATAATTAAAGTTTAGTATGCACTCTAGTAGAGTGATGATGTTACTAGGTTGTGGATTCAATTAAATTCTTCCATGATTTACCTATAGGTATACAAGGCAAATTTGTATCGTATGTTTGCTCGCAAGTATCATTTAAATTGTGATGGCAATTCAAAAAGTCAATGCTCCTTCCTACAAAATGGCTGTTGGAAAATTAATTGTTTTTAATACATTTTGATTATATTCCATATTTATTATACCAGTAACTTCCAAGTTTAATGCATTAAATAGAAGTTCAAAGATGTTGAAGCTAGAAAATGTCAGTCTTTATGACCCTCAGGGTATACTCGTATATTTATATTTTCATAAAATTGTATTTTCTCAGTACAATATTTTTACAATCCAAGCTTACATCAGTTTATGGTTGTACAAGTATAATTAAGTATAATGCAACAAGCTACTCACTGAGCACTGACTAACAGATTATACCAACGTTTATTTTATTCCGTCATGTACCGATCAATGATAGACAACTTATAAATATCCATAAAGCGGTACATTTTACATCCTGCATATAAATTTTACTTATATTACTTGGCTTTATGTGAAACAAAACCTTTGAATAAATTTCGACTTATAAATAATTAGAAATGTTAAAAATACAATACATTTATAGTTGTAATATAAGCATATTATATGGCTAGTACATACATACATATGTATGTGGTTCTTATGAGTCGTATAAAATATATGAAACGACTTTTATTTCTCTCAAATTTTCGATGTTCGATCTTTTTTAACATGTTATACCTATATGTTTTTTAGGTTTCCGTATCCGAAGGGTGCCAACGGAACCCTATTACTAAGCCTCCGCTTTCCATCTGTCCGTTTGTCAATCAGAGGGCTGTATCTCAGGAACCGTAATAGGTAGAGAGTTGAAATTTTCACAGAGTATGTATTTCTATTGCCACTATAACAACAAATAATAAAAATACAAAAAACAATTTTTTAATGTTCGTGATCGATCATTGAAGTTAATATACTACATACATACATATATAAAAGTTATATTAATAAAAAGTACATGGACGAAGGTACGGAACCCTTCATGTGCGAATTCGACTCGCACTTGACCGATTTTTTCTTTCTCGTGAAACGCTATAGTAAAATGATTTATTTATTAAAGTAGGCTAGACGCGATTGAAATCTAGATTTGGAACCATTACCGATGTTACGTAATTTATCACTGTTAGTAAACCCGTAGGTAATTTAAATTTAAAATCCATCCGAACACGGTTTTTGACTCATTCTTTTTTTTTAGCTGGAGCTCGACGAGGAAGTGATTTGCATAATGAAAGCTTTTATAACTTAGTGTGAGTGAATAAAACATATTACTAAACAGGAAACGTAGCTATTATAATTAATTACAGTTTATTGTGCTCGTTGTTTTATAGCTGTTAAGGTAGGCGTAGACTGCGTATAAACCATGTTAATTTTTTTAAACTGTGAACAGTTATAAAATATGTAGGTAAATTTGATTAAGTTTTAGTTTCAAGTTACATTTAATGTTTGATAATTGAAATCAAAATTGTCTGAGATTAATTCCTTGAAACACTTTATACACGTCAAACAAATAATTGTTGAAAGAAATATTTGGAAAAACAAACAGTTTTTACTTCATAAAACATATATCTATCTATACTATAATAAAACAGTAGAGGTCGAATGTCAAAAAATTCTAAAAACCGAGCCAGGGAGGTGTAAGAGGTCAAATAGAAAAAATCCAGTTTTTTTTTCAATTTTTTTGTTTCTCTGTCTGTTTGTCTGTTAGTACGGGCTAATCTCCGAATCTATTTGACCGATTTAAATAAAATTTTGCATGGTGGTACCTTATATCTCCGGGCAACATCTTAGATACTTTTTATACCAGATAGTCAAAAAACTATAGTATCTTATACAGCTTAGTACACAACAACTTATGCACCTAATTAAGTAAAATTTAACATTCTGATAACTTATATTGCCGGTCAAACAGCAAGTTACTTTTCATCCCGGAAAAATGAACGGTTTCCGTGGGAACTAATAGATCTCTATTAGTATTTTTCAAGAGGCGATCCCGAGCGAAGCGAGGGTGAGCCGCTAGTACTCAAATATATCTGTTTACCTCTGTAACTCGTAACTAAAAGTTAATTGATTAATTAAGCAAACCAATTTTCCTCATATCATTGTGACCCATATATAGAAACCGGTACAGTAGTCCATCATCTTACCGCAACATCCTTTAATTACTTTCAACGTGCAAGCATCCACCGCAGAGGTCTGTCTGATCATGCCAATCATTGTCCACTAATAACAAGCTCATTATATGGGCGGTCCGCTTACGTCTTTATTAGATGAACATCGAGTATATTGGTAACCTGATTCGTCGCTTCACTTACTATTGAATCTCGACAGTTAACTTCGACTTTTTATGGGTAATGTAAGTTATAAATCCATACTAATATTATAAATGTCAAAGTGTATTTGTTTGCTTGTTTGTTTGTTTGTCCTTCTTTCACGTCGATTTCAGGAGCATAATTCTCATGGGAAAACACGTTATATACAATCCAAAAAAATGTTTATGATCAGAATAACTTGAAACTTTACTAATGCGGTAAAACGGTATTAATGCTCTTCAATTAAAATAAATAAGCGGTTTTGCATTTTTCGAAATTTATCGTATAAGGGGGTAAAATAGGGGATGAAAATTTGTATGAAAGTATCCTTTTAGAGATTTTTTCGTTATTTTAGCGCGAGCGAAGCCGCGGTTTCTGCTAGTAACTATATAAAATTAAAGAACGTTCTGACTCATGAATGTCAATTATATTGTTTGTTTATATGAAATTTCAATACACATGTATAAAATATGGTAATAAGCAATTGTATAAGTAGGGAAATGTATTATGTACATTGACGAACGTATTATATATATTAATAGCCTTTAAGCTATATAATTCCCTACATAACAGTCATTCAGAGTCGTTTAAAACATAACGACAGAAGGTAGAAAGCATTAATTTTATCTAATAAAAGGTAAATAAAGTAGGTAATTTCCTTTAGAACGGATTTTATACCTTCCTCTGTACCCTCAGTAAGTAAACATCTCAAGGTAAACTTAGGCATTTTAATAACTTAATAGGACAGCGAGTGTGTTGGTTTGTTGGCGAACCAATATAATTCAAGACGTATAATACGCTAATTAAAGTGTTTATTTTGCTTTAGCTTTCTTCTACTAACTAAAAGAACAAATCAAGTTCGATACGTCAGGTTAAATAAAAAAATCCTCCTTTATGAAACAATAAAAGAAAATTCTTCTATACATATAATACATAAAATTGTAACTAAGTCGAATCTGCACATTAAATATTTTTTGGAAAATCTAATTGAAATAGACATTATTATCGATACAGAGTCCGAATCTATAGTTTTTAGAATTTTTGACTGTCTGTCTGTTACCGCATCACGAGAAAACCACTGGACAGATTTTGATGAGGTATGATGATAGTTGGTTATCCGGGTCAACATATAGGATACTTTTTACTGCGGGAAAATATCTCACTTCTGAGAAAAAATACAAAAACTGCATTGTAAGAGTATACTAACATGTTAAACCTAAGAATTTAGGTTTTGGTCATCTGAACGCGGGCGGAGCCGCGGGCAATGCTAGTAAACATATATATTGCAATGTTTATTTAAAGCAATACTGATTTCTCGTTCATTGTCTGTTGCAACCTAATATACGAGTAACTCGAGTTCCGTATTCTACTAAGAAAAGTCGATATATAACTCTTGTCGAGTTTAACGGTTTGGTACGACTTAATTGGTTCTTCAACGTCCACGCGTGTACCACGTAGCTCGATCATACCAGTCATCGTTCAGTAATGATGGGCATTGGATGAATTCACTTACAGTCTCATCAGATAGCCATCTAGTGATCGGAATTATTAATGTGTAATCAACTACAATTGATTAATGATAATTATTAATAAACGATTTGTAATACACATGGTCGTGGTATTGATTAAACCAAATTTATGTTCAGCTTAAACTAGATCGTAGTATTATATTATTCATAATGTATAATTAAATTATTATTAACTAGCGACTCACAATCGTTTCGCTCGAGTTCGTCTGGAGCTATGTCTTGACGCATAGTATGGAATAGATAGACTATATATGTGTGCATACTGCACAGGTATGATGAGTTTTATGTCCTTTATTTTAGGAATGATTGATTCCCTATACAAATTCCATCCCCCTTTTCACCCTTTTAAGTGGTGATTTGCGGGATGAAAACCTATCTTATTTCCTTCCCAGGGTGTCAAACTACCTCCATACAAAATTTTATCTAAATCGGTTCAGTGGATTCTAGTCTATTAGTATGGATTGACAATGTTCTTGCAAGTTTTTGATATTGATTGTAAGATTTTTACTAAATTGCACGTCGATCAGTGGTTATTGTATTCATGCAAATATCCATATTCTATTACGATATATGATTATGCTAATCAAATTGTTCTGTAATAGCAATCGTTACATGGTATAAGAATTATTGCCGCATCAGTACAACACTTTGAACGCATTGCTTATTTTATACTAGCATTGCCCGCGGCTCCGCCCGCGTTTAGATGACTAAAAACCAAATTATTAGGTTTTATATATTAGTATACTCTTACAATGCAGTTTTTGTATTTTTCTCAGAAATGAGATATTTTCCCGTGGTAAAAAGTATCCTATATGTTGATCCGGATATCCAGCCATCATCATATCAAATTTCATCAAAATCTGTCCAGTGGTTTTCTCGTGATGCGGTAACAGACAGACAGACAGACAAAAATTTAAAAAACTATAGATTCGGACCCTGTATCGATAATAATGTCTATTTCAATAAGATTTTCCAAAAAATATTTAATGTACAGATTCGACTTAGCTACAATTTGATTATATATATAGATTATACGTGCATAAAAGTCCACATGTTTAATGTATATGAACAAAACCGTTCCAATCTTATGAAATTAACATATGGAAGTTTTACTTTTATGATATTTTCGCTATTTTTTATTTATAACATCGTTATATTAAATTCCTTATATAACAAGCATTGTTATATTAGTTCTCATATTATTAATACTAATTAAATGTAATTACGAAACACTAGCAGTGTAATTGTTACGCGAGTCAGCAGGACTAATGATAGCGGTGTAATACGGGTGCGCCGCGCGGGTCCACTCGAACAAGCACAATCAATGCGCTTACAATCACTGCCATAATGAGACCAATATTGAAAATTGGATGTTGTAATGTGTTGATTTCAAAATATTTATAATTATTTAATTTATATTGTGTTTTTACTTCCTTACAATCATTACCTAATGCAAATTGTAAGTCTAAGATAATGTTAATTAGGAATCTTACTAATATTATAAATGTGGAAGTTTAGATAGATATTACACATATACAGATATACAGAGGTAGATTATAGTCTGAAATAGCACATAGGCTACTTTTGAGCCAGGAAAAATGTACGGTTCGGATCTCCGATGTGATCGGATTCGGAGAGGCCACGTCTCTCCCGCGGCCAAGATTGCTGTAAAGTATTCGAAACGTCGGGAACCAAAAAATCAAAATAAATCCGCGAAAAAATCCGAATAAATAGTTTTATTTAAAATGTCAAATATTCGCGTAAATCTAAGAAAGTAGTATGAATATTAATTATAGTAGAATCTGAGAATGTAAACCTTACTTCGTTTTGTGTTGTTGACGGTGCCTAACAAGATCTTTAATTAGACCGAGTTAAAATGTTGTGTCATCACTCATCAATATAAACGTGGCACATCTGATACGTTATTGGGTAATGCTACTAAAAATAAAACTAACATAGTCTTTACTAATGTAATTTATTGTTAAAATCTTTATTAAAAATTTCATATGTCCTTTAACCGATTACGGCCACAGCGGTCAATCTCACTGAGACTAACCAACTGCGCAGGAGATATTATAGTGCACAAGTGTTCGGGGAGACACAAGTGCACTCTATACCTATTCCTTTTCACTCTTAAAGTTCGATGGGACGATTCTTCGACAAGACCGATGAGATTAAAAGCACAGTACCGACGGCTTTACGTGCTCTCCGAGGGACGGAGGTGAAACAGCGGCAATTTCCCAACTCCAGGCTATTGAATTCTGGAATAAAATACTCAAAAACTTAACTTGGCTAAATGTGGTACTCGATCTCCGGCCATACCATGTTAGCCACTAGACAACCGAGGCAATTTAATTTCTTTTTTTATACACTGAAGTGTAGGTGTGTTTTTGCAAATAAGTTTCCTAAACATGATTTTCATACCTACTTACATATTATAAATAATAATCATACCTATGTAAGTCACCAGCGTCGAGTGTGGGTATGATTTTTCGTGGAAGGAATAAATGCCTTGGAGTTTTTATGCAATTCAATGAAATATTTTTGTTTACACTTTATTAATTTTAGCCTTTCGAGTCTATTATAAAAGGTATTTTTTTTTTATATGGTTAGGATTAGAATGATTACAATTTAAAGATAACTTTTACGTGAAAAAATCTGAATAGTCTCGAGACTTCACCGGTCGGATGACATTAAATTATATAATATTCTTATTCTTAGTTTTTATGCTTATTGCAGCCATACTAAAATATTTTACGAGTATCATTCTTCTCTACTTGATTGATATTTCGCGGAAAGATTAAATCTTAATGACACGTAGCTAATAATATTGACAAACGTTTAAAAAATAGGGGTTTAACGTACCCTAAATACTAATCATTGCAGATAAACGTACATAAAACTCATCATAAAAAATAAAACTTATTTGTCTTAAAAACTTCCCCTATATTACGTTGTATTTTTGGGAAGCTTAGTTGAAATGTAACTATTCGAAATGCAACCCTTTCATACATTTAGTTACTTCTCTAATCTCTTAAGGGTGAATACGTTAGGGATAATTTGTGCAACAAAGGAACATTGTTATCCTAAACCTTGTTATCTTTAACTATTTTGTATGGCATGTAAGTAAGATTACTATAAATTTTATAATCTTTAAACCATGACCGATGTCGCTATGTGGTCATGTATGTCACTTAATTATAATTATTATTAAATTCGTACTATGCTAATATTTACTAGGAATTAAAGGATTTTTTTTAAATATATTATTTGCATAAATCCCTGGCAAAATTTAAGTAACATACCTCTTAAGTACTTTCTTAAGTGCTTTAAAGTTAGACTACAATAATTATTTTGTACCTACAACTAAAAAATTACCCTTAGAATTTATTCTTCCTCATATAATAATAAATACCTACCTCCTTTTTTAAATTAATTTAAAATGAACTAATACATTTATTTTTTTAATCCAAAAAAATCTAATAATCTAAATTTTTTTTTGCCGCTGATAACCCTTTTTTTTTTTTTTAACGTTGGGAAATGCATTTACGCACGACGTGTGGGACTCACCGGCGTAATACAGCCAGTACTACCCACTAAAACCCAACAAAACCTTCCCCCGTCTTAATGGGGCGTCGCAGGATCGCCTACGCATTCAACTACGACGCCCCGACGGCAGGTCCGCCGAAGCAGACCACCACAACCATGGGGTTGCTCCACAGTCCACTCTGCTATCAGAGAAGTATCAGGAGCAACCCGCATGGTACACCGCCCCCCGAAGAGGGCCACCTCCCACCGCCCACCGAAGTGGGCAACCTCCCTGTGCGTTTCTTGGCTTCGCGCCCGGTTGGATTGCCGGGCACTACTGAGCCCCCCCACCACGACAAGGTGAACGCACGTTGGGGGGGAGCCGCTGATAACCCTAATATTTAGGACTTTAACTTAGGATTTCATTGCATAGTGTTGCATTTAAATGATCTGACATCAAAGGCCCTTTTCTCTGTTCAACAGTGAATCATTCGCTTGAAATGACGGACCACACGAAATACCTGTGACAAATTGTGCAAACGGTATTGATATTTATATCAATAAAACAAGGTTACAGTTCCTTTATCTTTCTTACTATATTGTATTGGTTTAATCGAAGAGCTTGAATGCTTATAAAGTAATATTTCGCAATATGATTTATGTAAATGTGTAATCCAAGAATGACTTTGTGGCAGGTGATACAAAAAGACTCGTAATGAATCGAAAGTGTGTAACTTCAAAATTGTGAATGACATGCAATTTCATTTTTTATATTTAGGTATAGCAATATATATCTACTATACGTATAATAAAATTCTGAGTCGAAACTGTACAATAAATATTTTTTGGAAAATCTTATTGAAATAGTAATTATTAACAATGTAGAAGCCGAATTTATAGTTTTTAGAATTTTTGTCTGTCTGGGAACGCATCACGAGAAAACCACTGGACTTTGGTGGTGTGGGTGTTTGGGGGTGGATTTTGATTTTGGTATGATGACAGCTGGTTATCCGGGTCAACATATAGGTACTTTTTACCGGGGGAAAATAGCTCATTTCTGAGAAATCTACAATAGAATACGTTCATTACTAACGTTGTAGCTGTATTTACAAAAGTCGTAATTTAATGTGATACAGATTCTTTAACTATGTGTTTTGAAAATAAATATTTGACAATCAAAAAACGGTTGACTGCGACTTCAACATTAAATCTTAAATTATTGTGGGTCACATGCATAATGCATAATTATTATCAGAGAATGAGTCAAACTTTCAGTGCAGATAGATACACCTTATATGATAAGTGTTTATTTAAAAATAAAATTTAATATAATTTTCATTATATGAAAAGTTTATCATTATCTAATATTAAATTAAAATCATTTGTTGTTAGAATAATACCAAAACCTGTGAATTATCCCCGGTCGTGACTTGACTCTGAGCAATCATTGAATTGCAACGCTCATCAAATGCCTTAGCGGATTATGTTAGCTAAGTGTAATTTGGCAATGGTACCAATGAAACCGACACCAGGTACGCTTGCACAACAACCAATCTAATATATATAATTCCAATCTTAGGGTAGGGATTCAGCTAACCAAAGAGATATTATATCACAGAAATCATTTAATATTCTGGGATAAAATTGGTCAATATCACTCTCCGCTACTCTTTCTTCTTATTATCCACTATTCTTACTATGGATGATAATATATTATGTAGGTACATATACATATCTCGCGATGATCGTGTGTTCCGTTGCTGTTTGGAAGAAAGATAATCTAACTTTTGCACTGCATTTATGATTATACTATCGTCTATCTACTTCATTATTATAATATACTTATTCTATCTACGTTTAACGAAAACACTCAAAAAAGGTAATCTATACATATAATAAAATTCTGAGTCGAATCTGTACATTAAATATTTTTAAGAAAATCTCATTGAGATACTCATTATTATCGATACAGAGACCGAATCTATAGTTTTTAGAATTTTTCTGTCTGTCTGTCTGTCTGTGACCGCAGCGTGAAAAAAGCACTAGATAGATATTGATGGGTATGATTTTGTTACGACTTTTTACTGCGGGAAAATATCTCATGTCTAAGAAATCTATAAAATTTAATAAATTTTAATTTTAATACAAGTGCTTTTCAATATGGCTACACATTAGGTTAGATTGTTATGTCAGTAAAAAAAAGTTTAAGTAAAAAATGGAACATCATCTAATAAATGAAAAAATGAATAGGTAGCGAAAAATATAACAGCGTAAATTATTTTGAACTAAAAATTACTTAAACTAGAAATAAGATAGATGGAGCACGCAGAAGAAAACAAACGAGGCCTGAAATCGTGTATAAGATTTCCGCCGCTGCATCTTCAGTATACGTATGGTTTATAGCAATAAAACGCATAAATAACTATCTGACGCATATAAACGCGTAAATAAAATTAATAAATAATCTAAAAACTCAACTTGTACTGCAAGAATTTAAACTTCATCATCATCACAAAATCAACACATCAAATACAAAATATAAAGATTAATTAGACTTCCATGTTTTTTTAACATTGAGCTGCGTTTGGCTTTATTTATTGTTCTATGCCTTTTCTCATCTATCATATTCTCTTAATTTGAGTTTAAATGTTGTTAGATCAAGGTTCACCAATTATTTTTAGATTAAAATACTTTATATATTATAACCTTTTTGGTCGTAAACTTCGAACAAAAGGAATACAAAAACTATTTCTAATATATTATGTTTAAAAAGTATTTATTGTTTTATACGTTTTATCTATCATATTCTTTTAATACGAGTTTTAACGTTGTTAGATCAAGATTCACCTATTATTTCGTCGCAAACTTCGAATAGATGGAACACAAAAACTACTTCTAAAATACTATATTTAAAAAATATATTCGATAACTCACTAGTGAGTGTAACATTTTGTGACTACTTAGTGCAAACAGATCACCAATTGCCAACACTTTAGGTCGTGCCTCAAATACAAATCAAAGTGAGACGTGACCGGCATCTGAGTGCATCGGATTTGAATAAATAAATCACGTCTGTTTCATCCCGACTCATTTGTTAGCAGTCGAGAGAAAGGCGTTCGATTCCTCGCCCCCGACGCAATCATAAACCGAATCTAGCTTTTACCGCCTCGACGGCTACGTGTACAATGCGGACTGGTCGGGAGCGCGAGCTGGTATGCAGCTGACTTTACCTTCCAATTTTACTTAACCTTAAATCTTTGCGATACCAATTCCATGTCAGTGGAAGCGTAAGTTTTTATCTCACAGAGAAAGCTAATAGTGTGAAGGTAGAGTATTTTAATTCCGGTTCATATTCGTGCTCGCTCGTATCGTCGGAGTCATCGATCGGCAGCGATTTTATCGATGCGAATTCACACCATCACAGATCCCAAGATGCACTTCGTGTCCGGATAGATCTATTCCGCATTTATCCAGTATTAATAGATGTACGACTCTAACCTCTCATTAATTTGTACCAATTAAAAGCTGTTATAAACGGTTTACTAATATATTATTTATTTATTACTGCGAATGAGAGATAGCACAATGTTAACAAATTTTAAAGGCAATATTATCTCGCTGTCTATCATTACTTTGCAGCTGCCATATTAATATAAAAGTTTAACACCTGAATATTTATCTATACACGGGTATTAAATTAAAATCTTGGTAGTAAAAAAGATAAAGGTGGAATTTAATTTCTCCTGACGTCATAATGCGTCCTGGAGCAAAGGTTTTGAGCTTTTTATCTGCCTATATTCTTATCACAATTATACTAACACGTCGAATTTTATCTGCGACAAAGCTCGTGATGTTGTACTGTAATCGAAAAGGTCATCTAGATCAAACAACGAAGAAGTCGTTAACGCTACCGTTAATCTTTGTATGTGCATACACATTGTACGAGTGCATACCCCTTTGTTTTAAATTAAATTTTGAAGTGATCGAAATGATGATATTATTTTAAATTATTATGACGTATGATCTCTAATGAAAAATTTAGTGTTCTGACCTACGGAATTCTAATGCCAATTTAAGTTTGCTATATGGGTTAGTTCCATTTGGGCGTTAATAATATTTCTATCTATTTATAGTTTTAAGTGTCATTCGTCTGTCAGTCGGATATTATTATTCTGCCGCCTACAGCAATTACAAGTTTGGCACGCGAGTACAGTACGTGCATGCGGGACTTTGAGTAAGATGATAATTATTAATGGTTGTGCTTAGTAATTTGTAGCGTGCAAGGTAAAATATTTAGTTGTTTACTGGGCATTCTATACTTGTGATTATATAAAAATACAAGTTTTTGCCCACGATTCCGCTTCATAATTCTTAAACAAGTTTTCTTAGTAAATAGCCAAAAAAAATCTTCAAATCGGTCTCGTAAATTCTATACGATATAAGCGCATTTAATGACACTCATTGCGTGATACCCAATACGGAAAAAACTCACAAAGTTCGAAATGCCTGTCGATATTCATTTATTTCAATTCTTTAGTATGGTTATTTTATATAAATAAGTTAACAAAAATATAAAATTGTTTTTATTATATGTATAAATGTAGGTTAATTTTTTTATAAAAGTTCAATTTTATTATACCTAGCTTGTTGCGAAACACCGGCGTCATCAGGTCGCGACATCTTTCGCAAGTAGCTTAATATTCTCAGTATGAATTACTTAGGGTGACCTAATCTTCACTTAAAATAAAACCTTGTTCGTTCCATTTAAACCTTAGTATTAAATCTAATGTTTTTTTTCTTCGTTTAATATAATATTATTGTTTTTTTTTTCAAATACTATGGAAATCATAGTTAAATTTTTATTTATTATTTTGTTTCAAATTATAATTTATTTAAGTTGCTTTGAATGTCTTGGGGAAAGCAACAGTGTGGTCACCCTACTTCCACCCTACTTCGCGCCTACACTGACGCGACGCAGGCGTATATCCGAGCATCGCATCGGTTTCACTGAAATCGTGCGTGCGACGTGTAAATAAATAAATGCAACGCGCATTTGCTATCTTTATGCATCTTTAAATAAATAATGTTTATTTTAAAACAAAAAAATGTGTAAATATCTTACAACTCTCTTATTCTTTAACTTGTTAAAAGAATATTTATTATACCTACATTCGATGAATTATTTGCAATTCTGATGACATTGTTATGTTTGTAAATTAAAATTATTTTGTCTGGATACTTCTGTCAGTGCAACAACAACAACATGTGGCACAAATCTCATATTTAAAAATACGCAATTTAGATATATATTTGATTATTAAAATTTTATTTGTTTAAATAACGTGGTTAAATGTTAATTTCAATTAGTAAAATCACCCAAGTGTTCATTTATAGCAACGTATAATGTATGTAGGTAACCCGCCTCGTCTGCCACCTTCGCTTATGCCTACGTCTAAACCCTCCGTGACTTGGATCTAATTAAAGTACCTACATAAACATATGTATAAACTGATTTGAGTAGACTGATAGTTTTAATCTAATAATATTAAATGATGTGTACCTCGTAAACGGCTCTAACCATTTGGATCAAATTTTGTATTTAGATAGGTGTCTTTTTGAAAAAACGCGTTTTCATATCTTTTTTTCTATATCTCATTCATTCTCTATATCTGTTTGTTTCTCTCTTATTCTTAAAAACACGATTTTATAAAAAAAACGCAGATTGAAGCTCATGTACCTATAGCACAAGTACCTACTGATATTAATCAGAACAAAAATATTTATATTATTATTCATTACCTTATAATATTATTATATTAAAAAATACGTAAGTCTATTCTAACTCAAACACTTTTAAAATTAAAAATCTATATTGCTTTTTGTATGTAATAACTTTTAACCTTTTTTATTATCATATGGATATAACAATTCAATAGATAAAATACTTAGTTTACAAATATGCATTTAGACAAAGGATATCCTACTAGTACCTACTGTAATTGTACCATCGCGATATGGGATTAATAGACAATGCTATAAATTATACTTATTAAAGAGCCAAGACCTGTACATATAGATTTAAAATGTGTAACAGGTAACATTTCTGGTATTATGGAGCAATTTTCTTTTATAATGTTGATATTTTGAGTAACAATATGGAAATAGTTTAATATATCCACTATAAAACTATTTACCTTTATAAAAATAGGTATATACATAAAAATTATAATTATATATGATAGTATATATTACGTATTTTACATATTATGAAAAGATAAGGGGTAGATGGCAAGTATATATCCAATATTACAACCCCTTGGGCCATAACTTCTAATCTCATTAAAATGTATAAGGTTTTACTATCTTTGATCACTTTGATGTTTCCTCCTTCTTATCAAGAGAGACCGGCTTAATGGCAACATTCGTTTTAATTTAATCCCTTTGAATAGATTATTTATTAGGATATTAGACTACTTAGAATATTTCCTTAACTTATCTGTTTATTATGTGAATCCTTAATGCATGCCTTTTTTGTTTTCTAAAAGTTTTTAAAGGCTTGCATCGATAATTTTCTATTGCCTTAGATAACTTGCTCTACAATTAATTAAAAGTTATTTATTTACAAAAAAATATGATCAAAGACTTTATCATAATTTTTTACCATTGCAATTTGTATAATTATTATTTATTAGATTTTTAACGTGTTATAAGTACCAACTACTTCTTAAATATATTAATAAATCTGTACATTTAACTTTAAAAAAATAGTTATTTTCTTCAAAAGAGCATCAATAACGAAATTAATATAAAAACATGGGTATCTCGTTTCAAAAAGGAAACGAGTAAGCAGCATTCCCCCGCAATTACCCTTACACGTAGCCAACTTGAACATATACAATCTTATATAGGAAAATTGCGTCTGCAGGCTATCATCACAAGGCGAGGAGCGTGGGGTAAGACACGCGACCCCAACAACGAATCACTAACCAAAACAGTTTCTGTCCCCACCTGACAAGGTGCATATTGTACAATCTAAGAAATACACTGTATCGCGCATGCGTTTATTTTGGAGGGAAAAGCGTCACCATGGAAACGGTCTGTCGGTACAATCCCATAATGCAAGTGCAGTGCTCTAAAATTATCAGTTTATTGTGTAAATTGAGCGCGCTTATCGACAAATAAATTGTTAGTTACACGCATTTACCGTCGGTAAACACAGTTCAGTGAGAAAGATACGATAAATAAAGGCTTTGTTTGCAGTTTATTGGACTGAACCTGATTCTACAAGGTCTCTCTGTTAGCTGTCCATGGTACTTACAAAGTGTATTGTTGTAACGGCCTAACATTAGGTTTAAGCGGCCTTGTGTCACGTAAGTTATTTGTTCTTTTGTTCGGATGTTTCTCAATTATAGCGTGTGGTTTTATAATAATTTCGTTGAAGTTAATATGTAAAAAATCTTATATACGTGCATTTGCTTTTCAAAATATTTTTAGATGTTATGATTTCACAAGTGCTACAATATTAAATGGATATAAGTGTAAATAGTCATCTGGCTATTTACAAATATCAAATTTTACGTAAGTCTTATAATATTTACTTTCGATGGTTATTTAATATTTTTGCATAATTTAACTTTATTTATACACGTTTTTACTTCCACATACAAACTTTCACCCCCTTAAGGAAAAAGTAAAAGAATTTTCAGTGTTTAAATACTATAACCTACTATAACCTTATTACAAATAAATCGACCTTACTCAAAAAACCTATTTATTTGGTTTACTTACGACTTAATTCATTCAATCCTAAAATTAATTAATCTATAATATTTTATTTTTTCATCACATTTACGATATTATACAACAACTAAATTTATTTAATTATACAAAATAATTCAATAAGTATGTGCTCAATAAAATACAATTTCATTTTTATTTAATTACATTAATTAAAGTAAATAAATGTCTTGTAATTCTGTCAACAGTTCAAGGAAATGAAAATAAAATGTTATTAAGAAGTAGCGGTTTTAACTTGATCGGTATGCAGCTTTAACAGCTATAATTATAATACTTATTATTTTCGATAAATATTTATAATAAAATACATTATTATCATAGATTCAAATTTTTATGACGAATTCATAAAATATATTTAACTTTAATCCCGACAGATGGCGATAAACAAACGAATTTCAAAATATTTACAATGAAAATTGTTGTTAATTTCATTTATTTAATGTTCTTATTCATTCGTCATCATTAAGTATTTTTATCTTTTAAAGCTTAATTACGTTATGTACAATTTCACAATTTTTATAGTCGGAAGTAAATAAACATCTGGCTTAAATATGTGCGGTAAAAACTTAATTACCTTTGTTTGTAAAAACAATTTGCAATACTAACAGATGGTGAGCTCAAACAATGACTTTTATAACGGCACTTAAACGGAGAATTACAAAGCTTTTTAAAAAAATGCACATGCGTAAGCGCAGACGCCGTGTCGCCGGACCAACGAGCAGTACGCAAACCTACGGGTCTACCTAGTTCTGGCATTATCACATAGATGGCGCTCAACATAAAATAATACAGAATGTATATAGTATGTGTATGTGCATTAATACTTATTGTTAGTAACGGTGTTTTTATTTGAGAAATATTTGTAAACTATTTCATAAAACAAAAAAAATATTTAGAACACACTACACTTCCGTTTTACTTGGTAAAGGTCATTGCGCTCAATTGACATGCCTAAAATCCATAAATAAAAATTGTCATAATATGTATTAATAAATAACTTACTTATTTTTTACTATATAATTTTGCGTATATAATAAAGAAACGATGTATGAGTAAATAAATAGTTAATATGACCTACTAATAAGTCCATAAAATGATAATAAATATAATAAATAAAAATATACCGACGTTTTAGACGTTTCATTTTGATCTCTAATCGATGCTTTACAGTTTACACGTACAAATATTAAATTGGCATGTTTAGAGAGAAAGAATTTCCCTGATTTTTATTATTTCTAAATTTTTTATCGCTATTTTTTGTTGTTTTTGTGCCATGGATTGAGATATGGGAGAGTCTTAGATACTAATATTTCCTATTTAACCAGAAAAAAAAACAGCCTTATGTCTTTGTATTTACATTACTGTATCATTAATAATTAAAAATCAACTCTTTTTGCCAACAGATTGGCGCGCACCGATGACAGACGAATCGGAGGCGGGGCGGCGGGCGCGCGCTCCCCCGCCGCGGCCGACTGTGCGCCCCGAGCCGCGTCCGCGCACCCTGCCACCGCGCCTTATCCGCCCCTCAGAACATCTCGCTATGGTGGAACAAGCGAGGGAACGGCGCCCACCCCCTCTCATGCCCTCAGTCACTGTGGTCCAAGGTCCTACTCGCATCCAGGGGCCCAAACACCGCCAATCCCTTCCCACTCAATCCTTATCAGGGTATCACGCAACAAAGAGTCATTCGGTAACACAAGGTGCAATGCAAGGACCACATTCAATGCAGGGTTCATCTCCACAAGTACCTCATGCAATGCAAGGAACCTCTATGCAAGTGCACCCTGTAATACACCCACCCCCAGTAGTGCAAGGCCCCAGACCCCCACCACCCCCTCCAGTACCAAGGCCATATGTTCCACCCCCTACGCGCATGCCTGCGCCAATGGCGATAAACCCTGTTACGAGGCTACCACAACCGAGGAGAGATATTCAGGTAGGTTTATAGTTAAATGTATTAAATATTAATATGAATATTGTCTTTGAAATATATTCCATTTCAACTTTTTTTTTTTTTTTTAACGTTGGGAAATGCATTTACGCACGAAGTGTGGGACTCACCGGCGAAGCCAGTACTACCCACTAAAACCCTACAAAACCTTCCCCCGTCTTAATGGGGCGTCGCAGGATCGCTTACGCATTCAACTACGACGCCCCGACGGCAGGTCTGCCGAAGCAGACCACAACAACCATGGGGTTGCTCCACGGTCCACTCTGCTATCAGAGAAGTACCAGGAGCAACCCGCATGGCACACCGCCCTCCGAAGAAGGCCGCCTTCCACCGCCCACCGAAGCAGGCCACCTCCCTGTGCGTTTCTTGGCTTCGCGAGTACACTACTGAGCCCCCCCACCACGACAAGGTGAACGCACGTTGGGGGGGGAAATTTCAACTTAAGTAACTAAAGTTAACTTCGTTTTGATATAATTTAAATATCTGTTACGCAGCCCATTCTCACATTCATGCAACATGAACATTGAACACACTGACCTTTAATTTGTACACAAGTATGGCACAGTAAATGGCGACGATATACTAATATTTATAAAAATAGATTTTAACCTAAAATTATTACATAGGTACCTACACAATGCCAAAAATAGAGTTAGATACTAAAAAGATTATTATAAAAATTAAGTAACTAATCTTTGAAATCTATAAATAATAATAATTAATAAAAAATATTGGATATTAACACACAGCGCCATCTAGTTCCATGGTAAGCTACGAAGTTTGTGTTACGGATACCAGATAGATGATACACTACACATATATAAACTTTAAATACATACATATTATAAATATACCCATTTGTCCACTATTAACGGTGAAACAAGCATAACAACTTCTACAACCTTCTTACCTCAGTGGTTACTTTTTACGACGAACTGCATTGTTTAGACCTCTCCAACAACAGGAAAACGTAATGCAGAAGCCGGTCCGATTCGTAACGGTCTTGGTAAGGACCCAATGTGGTGAGAAAATACAAAAGCAATAAATATTGTAAATGATCTGTTCGCATGCGCCGACATATTGGAAAGTTTTGCTAATTTATATGCATATGTACGTTGTAAATTAGACTTAGCGGCTAAAATATTAACAAAATACATTTGAAAGTGACTGCTTAATTAAGGCCATATATAAACTTTTTCAATTTATTTGTCATTGTTAGTGATTACTGATTACATAAATCCTGTTTATTCCACTACTACTTTCATTACTAAATTCTGCATAAAATTATTAAAGGTTAATTAATATTAAAATCGTAACTCGTTAGAACTCTTGTTATTTATGGAAGAAATCTTTTGTCATAATATTCTTAAGGAGTTTCATTTTTGTATTTCAATATGATTTCGTAATATGATTTGTTGTTTGTAAAACAAGCGTACACTTAAACTAAATCTAAACATACTTGTTCCGTAGATAACATATTGTTTGTCTTAGGAAACATACCTACGTGGGCGACACTTTCGTTGGCAAACTCAAGTATGGTAATGATTATCAGAACGATGATATTGCATTATTCATTGAATCAAACATCAATACAGAGAGGATAGCGATCTGACTCAGGTATAACAATGCAATTATGAAGATATTGCGTGTCGCCACGGAAAGAATATGCTAAGACCTTGGCGTGAGCCAACAATTTCTAACTACAGATTCTTAGGCATAGCTATGGCTGTTAGAAATGTAACAATAACTTGTTATTTTGTTTTTATACTTGGTCATACTTGTTTCGTGCCGTTTAGCATAAATTTACTATATGTGTAGGTAAGTGGGGCATGGCTAATGTGTTGGCTGCTTGGTTTGTTAAAACTCAAATATAGTATACTAGCGAATAGCAACTCACCCTCGCTTCGCTCGGGTTCGTACATAGCTTGCTTGCCGATAGAAACTTTCATCCCTTTAAGGGATGATTTCCGGGATAAAAAGTATCCTATGTCAGGGTATCAAATGCTACAACGTCACAAACACATAAACTTTACCTCTTTATAATATTAGTATAGATTTCAGATTTTTATTATGATAGTATTACCCCAAATGCCTAATCATAATATAGTACCTACCCATTTTATTTGACTCATCATATTTCACTTTAAACTTCCTTAATATGCGATCATGTTATATTTGTCATAATGGATCATTAAGTGCATCGTGAAAGTGTAAACGCATCACTAATTATGTATAATAAATTACTTCTTTATTCTCCTGGCCCAGTTTACCGTTCCCTCTAAACGGACATTGATCTGGCTAGACTGGGCGGAGTTGGTCCTTGGCCTAAAATTTACAACCATACCATTTAAAGGGTAAAAAATTAAGTCATAGTGTTAGCTATTTTGTTTCTAATGTGGCTTTAAACATACAATATTAGTATTCATTACTTTTTATTGTAATCCTTGAATAAAACAAAAACTTTTATTGTGTACTAAATCGAATTCGTTAAATAAGGATTAAAAAATTTGCAAATGGTTATGGTTGGTATATAAGGGATATCCCTTATATACCCGTAATAAAGTAGTATATATATATATATATATATACACAGATATATATATATATATATGTATGTATATATATATATAAGAGTCAGCTGTATCTTGACGGCTACTTTAGCGATACCACGATTATCAGAAACTTACTTTATTGATTTTAATTTTAAACAAAAATAAATATCTTTTTTATAGCCAATATAAGTCTTCGCTACTTGCGGGCTCCAACTCGCTATCTCACTATCTCATATTGAAACGTTATCATTGCATTAAGGCGTATAAAAGTTACTATTTACTGTTAAGTTTTGTACTTAACTGATGTTAAAGATACTTTAAAATTATTTAAAATAACTACTGTAGCAAAATCTTCTTATCGATAAAACAATCGGTTAAATTGTAATAAATGGTAGTAGTGGAAAGTGTTGAGTTACTAATCTATGTACAATCTTATGCCTCATTACAGATTTAGCTATCGCTTAATACTTAGTTATCTGCCATCGTAATACTTAGCTTAGTAGCGTGTCCCTCCTAAAGGTCCCTAATGATTTGGCCCACTTTTCTTGATTGAGCATTGGATTGGCTCACTAACAGCTCGGGGACCAACAGCCGATCGACCGTATATTGAAAGAGATCGTTTGTCTTGCTTTTATTACCACACAATTGTTCGACGGATGCTAAATGACGTTTCGATACGAGAAGCAGTAACGGTAGTTCAAATGCGTGAGATTTATTGCTAGGATTGTTATCTTAGTGAAGTAAAGTTTTATTTAAAAATAATTGTACCAATAAACAATACAACGTATCCGTATATCCGACGACACGTTTGGCTCAGTTTGTAGTGACCCTACTTGTGCCAGCGGTCGCGGGTTCGAGTCCCGCTAGGGGCATTCATTTGTATGATGAGCCCGAATGTTTCTACTCTAGTCATGGGTGTTTATGTTTGTAATATGTATGTATTTAAAGTTATATGTATGTAGTGTATCAACAATCTGGTATCCATAACACAAGCCTCGTAGCTTACCATGGAACTAGATGGTGCTGTGTGTTAATGTCCGAACATAGTTATTTATTTATTTAGTTAGTTATTATATGATTATTTGTAAATATATAAAATCACTGTAACGTGTAACGTTTTGGTGATATAAACCAAACAAATATTATTGTAGTTTAAACTCATTGTCAACTCACATACACGTATGTGGCAATTACTTAATGAAACTTAAAGATTTTTTTTACTTAACTACTATTTAATTAATGTTTTCACAAAATCGATTTCCATTGAACTTAAATATTTGTAATAGACATCTCCTTCATGCGTGATGTACGTTATTTAAATAAAAAATTGATTCAGATTATTAACCATCAGCGAACATATTACATCGTCAGTGTTTTAAATGGACGTAATAGTAATTCATTGGACTATAATAGCTAGTATTAATAAGCCTATCCGATCAGACCGCCCGCAGACGCGTGGGTGACAGTCGATACAATTTATTATAAAATAAAATCGTGACGCAGAATCAAATCGAAATCGTATAGTGACTTTTACATTCTTTGTGCTTTCTCTTTTATTGGGTTTAGACATGAAGAACTTCTACTATCCTTGTTTACGAATAAATTTTTGTTATTGCCATTATGCCATTATGTAAATATATATTTTTTAGACTCGTTTACTCTACAATTATACTTACAGTAATAAAATAAACTATGGATCAATATTTAGTTTTGCTAATGTTAATAAGATGTAACAACATCGCCAAGATCTTACAATACAGAAAGGTACTCAGGACACATCCATACGCTTTTGCTTGTCCTAAGACCATTTTATGGCCATCTTCAGAATTTCGTCTTTGATTACATTCGATTTTACGCTCTTCGACTTGGTGATAAAAACGACGATTACCTAGATGTTATTGCGCCTGTCTCACAGGTGTGTTCTTTGTACTTTGCTAACGTCTTACAATAGTTTGTTAACTATGTAAACAAAGTATGGAACTCTTTCATTGCTAGATTTTGGGCTTATTTGCTATGTTATAACGAATCAAAAAAATAAGTACTTGAACTCTTCATTCTGCTTTTCTTCAATATAATTCATAACTGAAAAAATCTGTTCCAGAATGCGGTTACGAAAATCAAAGAAAAATGCCGTATTTGCGTATGCTTAAATCATAAATATTTACATATTACATATCGACTTCTCCTATAATTGTGAACGTTCACCTCTTAATTATTTGCGAGCAAGGGTTTTCACCCACGCGTCTGTGTTTGTTGTTAATAATTCAATGTATCTGCCTAGTTGAGAAATGTTGATATTACTTTCTGGTTCGACAATTGCATTCAAATTTAATTTAGTACCAGAAATATTACTTACGGCGTAAGGTATAAATATATTGATAAAATATGTATAGAAATAAGTTCCTATAGATCAATAATATTAATTTAATATTACATTTTTCAAGTCTATACTAATATTATAAAGTAGCGGCTCACCTTGGCTTCGCTCAGGTTCGCCTCTAGAAAAATAAAAACAAATCTATCCCACGGGAACCGTACATTTTGTCGGGATAAATAGTAGTCTATGTGTTATTCTGATGTATGAGCTATATTATTGTATAGTTTCATCAAAAATCAAAATCCATTCAGTAGTTTTTGCGTAAAAAAATCATCAAAAACAAACATACATCCGTACTCACAAACTTTCACATTTATAATATTCGTATAAATGTGAAAGTTTACATGGATTTTTGGATGTTTGTTACTCTTTCACGCCAGAACAGCTGAACGGATCTGGATAAAATTTGGCAAAGAGATAGGTTATAGTCTGGCATAGCACATAGGCCACTTTTTATCCCAGAAAAATATACGGTTCCCGTGGGATAGGTTTGTTTTTGTTTTTCTAGAGGCAAACCCGAGAGAAGCGCAAAGATAAGCCGCGAGTATCTAATATTTAAAATTAAATCAGAGTTGTAGTTAAATTATGATAATTTATACGACACTTTATACGACGAACGCCACGCTGTTTTTTTTTAAAGAATACAAGTTCTGGAAATGGCAAGAAATCTGATCTTTAGAAAGAGGACCCAAAGATTACTGGCTTCATGGAGAACGTAAAAAGTCGAGTGTACGAACAATATCGGTTTACAAGAGGTCTTTAACTTCGATTTTAACGTTTAGTGCTTTTAACTTAAGTGGGCGGTGAATGTTTTGTTGTTTAGTATTTTATTATTCATATAAGAATAAGAACTATTTGTGTTCGTGTTGGTGAAGCGTCTACAGATATCGATTACTTTTATGTGTCTTATTTTAAACGCGCTTTCTTACTGCTTGATTTACGTTACATAAATTGTCGTTTTTTTATGATTCGTGTCTCGCAAAAAAATGTTTTTTTTTCTCACCTATACATATAATAAAATTGTAACTAAACCGAATCTGTACATTAAATATTTTTTGAAAAATCTTATTCAAATATACATTATTATCGACACAGGCCGAATCTATAGTTTTTAGAGTTTTTGTCTGTCTGTCTATCTGTCTGTGACCGCATTACGTAAAAACCACTGGAGGAATTTTGATTTAATTTGGTATTATGATAGCTGGTTATCCAGGTGAACATATAGGATACTTTTTACTGCAGGAAAATTTATCATCTCTGAGAAATCTATACAAAACGTTAGTAGGGACGAACCCGAACGGAACGAGGGTCAATCGCTAGTTATTAAATAATTCTGATTTATAGTTATAATAACATTTTGACCTATAAATATTCAGGTTAGGAAAGTCATTTCTCATGAGAGACACACCGCCCGCCCACATTGTACGCGCCCTGAAGCCCTGATTGACACTTGACGGTTGTGCGTAGTTCCATTGCTCCATGTTCCATGTTCTAATTTGAAAGTGACCACTATTATATAATAAAAATTAGAAAATTTGAATTGTAGTGGCCATTTAGGATACTTAATTAAATAATGTCTTTAAAAGAGTGTAAAATTAATACAGATTTTTTTAGACAATATTTCCTTTATATTATTTTTTTATATCCTTAATTTACAATTTATGCAAAATTGTAAACGCTAATAAAATTATTTAAAAAATTCTTTCATCATTAATGCACCGCCTAATAGAAAGTAGCCTATGCCTCTCCAGCCAAAAACTCTGCTTTTATAGAAAAATCACTAATCTATTTCTTAATTGTATAATAGCAGGATACCTTCAAAACCACTCTTACTTTCATTCTTCAATTACAATTATATAAAACATAGATATAGCTTTTAACAATGGTCATTAAATGTTATGGTTATAATAGATATTGTCCAATTTCTGAGACGTAACTACTTATCTATAAAAATATTACGATATTTATTTATAGTTACGTTTTAACGTTTAGTATAAACTTCTCAGAGATGAGATATTTTCCCGCAGTCAAAAGTATCCTATATGTTGTTGACTCGGATAACCAGTTATCATCATACCAAATTTCATCAAAATCGATCCAGTGGTTTTTTTGTGATGCGGTCACTGACAGAGAGACAAAAATTCTAAAAACTATAGATTCGGCATCTGTATCGATAATAATGTCTATTTAAATAAGATTTTCCAAAAAAATATTTAATGTAGAGATTCGAGTCATTTAAAATTTTATTATTTGTATAGATGTCTAGTAATATTACATGAAAAATGTAAAAGAAGTTGACGTATATCGTTAGACTTCGGTGAAGAGACATGGTATTATATGTTGTTGTTCTGTGCGAGTCGTACGAGTCGATTATGCAAATACTGTCGTTCGACTGCCGCCATATAAAGATACAATGAAATGGGTCATTTTTAAATACACTACCATTAAATTCAGATGTAAATTTTGTGCATTTATTTGCATAATTCGTCCCAGTAGCTTTGTTGTTGAACTGAAAGAGAAAACCTATTTTACTGTCATTTTGAACAAAATGGAGTTGGACAGTAATTGATGGGTATTAAAAATGATATATGTACATTGGTAAGTATATTCTTTTTTTAATTTAAAAAGACATTTATTACCAGCGCATGTTATTTCAATTGGCAACTACCAAAAAATTATAAGTCGATATACGCGACAGTTTACGCAGATAGATAAATGCCAAATAAATATATCATCTATATCTATACATATAATAAAATTCTGAGTCAAATCTGTACATAAAATATTTTTTAGAAAATCTTATTGAAATAGACATTATTATCAATACAGAGGCCGAATCAATAGTTCTTAGATTTTTTGTCTGTCTGTCTGTGACCGCATCAAGAGAAAACCACTGGACAGATTTTTAAGAAATTTGGTATGATCATAGCTGGTTATCCGGGTCAACATAAAGGATAGTTTTTAATACGGAAAAATATCTCATCTCTGAGAAATCTATACTAAACCTTATAACGTAAGTGGGGACGAACCCGAGCGGAGCGAGGGTGAGTCGCTAGTCTTAACATAAATAGTGTATTTTAATATGAGGTAGAGCTGGCTTGTTCTATTTGAGCTTAAGCATAAGCTGAACATGATATGCGTTAAGCCACATAGAAAGTAGAAGTCGTAAGTCCTCTCTACCTCATATACCTATTCCGTTAAAGTTAACTTGATATAAGTGGAATGTAGAGACTACTATTATGTACACTTCATCATATTTTACGAAACCCATTAATTCATTCACGTATTAAATATATAGGCCGAGAAATTCTGATTGCCAACGACGAATTAGAAATTTACATAGAAACGTGTGAATAGGTAAGTTTCCTCGCTAAATAAATCAGTGACGGTGATTGCGTATATCATTAAGTGAAAAGTAGCAACACAAACCCTATTAGACGTTTGCGATTAAGATAGGCTTTCTGCGGTTGGAAACAAATTATTTTCAACGTAAATGGACTTGGATGATGGGTTTTAGAATGGCCAGAATAACTGAAAATGTTTTATTACGAATTTCATTGCTATAGCATTATATCATGATTAATTTTGTGTTTATAATTCAAACTATATTGGCTTTTTATTTTAGTATGGTTTTTCAATTTTTACAAATATAAATAATAGTATGGGAAAAATCTAATCTGCAAGTGTAATTTGTGGATTACAAACATATATAACTTTATTTATCCAAATAATACATATAAGGAAATGCCCAGTTAGTCTTAATATATAGGCTAGCCATGACCGCGGACATGATACAACAAACGCTATGACGCCCACGTAGCAAAACGAAGAGCGGCGCTAATCGTAAATCGATATATTGATAGACGCCGAATAGGTTCTGTTAAAAATAAAAAGTGAAAGAAATAAGAAAGATAATTAATGTAATTTAATTATCTGTATAAAACGGGTTTGGTTTAGACTTTATTTGTTGCCTTTCCTTATTTCTCTTCGTCATTATTATTAACGACATGTTTGTAGTGACCCTTCTTGCTGTGCCAGCGGTCGCGCGTTTGAGTCCCGCTGGGGTATTCATTTGTGTGATTCATGAGCACGAACTTTTGAACTCCAGTCATGTGTTCGTCCCTAGGTACGTTTTAAGTTTTTTGAGCGGAACCCGTTTTTTGAGCGGTAACTAAATAGTGCTGTATGTTAATGCCCCAATAATAAAATAAGGATATTCAATCAATAACGATATTGCATATAACTGTGAACATATAATATGCTGTGATATTTGAACGCGTTAATTTTAAAAATATATTTAAAAGGTAGCTGACATTTACAAAGAACTAGCAGTTTTCTATAATCTTAAATGCTGTCATTTAACCTTCTATGTATCGAAATACCATAAAGTTTGTAATTTATATGTATTCATCTCTCGGGTAAGTACTCTCTATACTATATCTGCTGTATTGCCTACTAATTCTAAGGTTCACAAGGTCGTAGGTTTAGAAGCTGTATTCCTATAATATTAAATGAGTTTGCTCTTTTATTATATTAATTTGTTTCTTATTCATATAACTGTTTTGGTAAATGCCTTATGAAAATCCACAAGATTGAGGTAACCGTGTCGTAGATTCAATAAAGCAACGGATAAGGAAGCGGTGTGCTGGTAATCAAATCACAATCAGTATCTACACGTGAAGAGCTTCTTACGTGTATAACATGTTCAAACGCTTGAAACATTCCTACCAATATACTTTAGAATACCTTAGATAGGTGAAGATTATTGTATCAAACTCTTGAATATGACAACATAGTCCATATTAAAAGCATCTAGTATTTAATAATTTGCCATTTCTTTTATAGAAATATTTTAAAATTCAATTTAATCTAAAATATTGCAAGTGTATGTACGTACGGTATCTACTCATATTACAAATTGCTGTACTAAAAAGTAATACTAAAATCGTATTCAACGTGGTCCGTGTAAGCACATTCAACGATAACAAGTCAAGAGAAACCGCGACAGCTAAGTAATACCATTCATGTCAATTTGAGGACATATTATTAGCTTTTATAGGGAGATAAACTGCCTTCGTGACTTCAACGAGATTGATTGAATCTCCTCAAGTGTCGTAGGGGTTTATAAATCTATATTTTCCTTATCTGGAGTCCTTATGTTACGCTTACTCTGAACTTGTTACATTGCATTAAGGTTTACATTGGGCACTTTCATCGATATTCTTATGTATGTATCTCTTATAATATTTAGTTAGATTTTCAGTCAATGCATTGAACTAGTAAGTTTTTTAATGCAAGATATCTGCTTTATGTTACAAAATACACAAAACCAATAATATCTAGTAGGTTCAACTTTCGTTTTTATTTAATTAATTAAACATTGTATCTAACTAATATTGTATATATGTAAAATTTAATGAGTGATTGTGTACACTTGTTACTTTTTTATGTTTTAATGGTAATTTATATGAAGATGCTAGATAGCTTGCATATATCTTGATTAACGCATAGATCTCTTTCTCATAGACCTCTCTCCATTACGGTATAGGTACCTACCATGCAAGCAGAGCTAGGGGTGCAACTATAATTTGTTCTATTTTTATATTGGAATGTGAAAATATTTAAAATTACATATAATAGTTTAACTGTTAAGGACAGTATGTCACATAGGCAGAGAACCCAGTGAACAAAACCTGACAAGCCATATGTACATACATACATATGTATTTATTCAGCACTTTTTACTATCCCCTGCTGGGCACGGGTCTCCCTTTTATACAAGGGGGATCAAGTGTGTGTTGGCAGACTTCACAAGTCTTTCAAAAACTTGTTATTAACTACTTGTCCCAAACATTCGGGCTTCCTCACTATAAAAAAAAACCAAGTTGGAAATGATTCGCACATGAAAATGTCAAGTTGCGAGACCCGAGATTTGAACCCAATTCACTTGGTTTCCCAAGCAAGCGCTTTACCACCGGACTACCACTGTATCTGTAATAGTAAACCGTAATTTGCAATAATCTAGTAGTAGCAGGTATGGTCAATGAAGTCACCAAAGATTGCGATACTCAGGGCACATAATGCCAATGTGCTATTAAGTAACACTGATATCAATCATTCTTCTCGGCTCCGATCAACATTGCACTGCAGTCTGCAATTTGTCACTTGATATATTGAGTACCTATGAGAACGTTCATGATAGTTATATAAGAAGTAAATTGAACTTTAAATTTAGATTACTCGTTTAATTATACATACATATGTATATTATATCCATTCAAAAGCGTCATATTTCTTACAATTACGTGCATATATTGAATATCAGTTTTTAGCACGTTATCGAGTTACCAGATATTTTACATTATAACATTAATATTTACATAGTAACATAATTATGTTTCATTATTTTACACAGAGATGTATATTATTTAATTTATTTATATATTTTTAATATATGTTCAAATACAGTACTATCTGTTTAAGTCTATCACTATTTCTGAGTAATTGGTTTCTTGTTAAACATTCAGTCGAAGGTTTTACATAACAAAAGTCAACACTAATTATCCCTGCATTTAACCTTTTATCAGCGGTTCACATTTTAAATCTAGAACTATACGTTTAATTGCTCTTGTTTTTCGTATCATTCATGAAAGTACACCGTTTAAAGTCGATTGCATAATTATTTACACAAGTAATTGACATATTAGTATATCGATAAAAACTCATTTTGTAATTAAAAGCAATCAACATGTTATTAAAAATAAAAAAAACATGACCTTCAAGGGTTCGGCATGTTACTTAAAATGATATAAATTGAACTTGTTTTTTGTCTGTTTATTCGAAACGATGAAAGGAAAAAAATCTAATAATATAAAGATTATTATTGAGTAGCATTGCCCGCGGCTCCGCCCGCGTTCAGTGCATTTTTTTTTATTTTTTCTCAGAAATGAGACATTTTCTCGCGGTGAAAAGTATCCTATATGTTGACCTGGATAACTAGCTAACTAGCTATCACCATACCAAATTTCATCAAAATCCTTCCAGTGGTTTTTCCGTGATGCGGTAACAGACAGACAGACAAACAGACAAAAATTCTAAAAACTATAGATTCGGCCTCTATCGATAATAATGTCTATTTCAATAAGATTTTCCAAAAAATATTTAATGTACAGATTCGGCTTAGTTCAAATCTTTATATATATAATTCTTCTGTGAGTGTGTATGTCACTGAACTTCTCTCAAAAGACTGGACCGATTTTGATGAAATTTTTTGTGTGTGTTCAAGGGGATCTGGAAATGGTTTAGATTCACAATTTGAATAATAATTTTCATCAAAAAAATCATTAAAAAAAGTTTGAAATTTTCAAATTAAAGACGTGTAGACAGGACAACGTCTGTCGGGTCCGCTAGTTTTATTATATGTATAGATTAAAGAAGTAATATAAACGATGGGTTAAGGAAAAATTGAATGAAACCTTTTAGTTCATTTTACGAAGCTATTTGTAAACGTCACTTTAAATGGTTCTATCTATAGCCGACGCAACGAAAGCTGACCTTCTGTAATCTTAACAATGAAGAAAAGTATCATGTAAAGTGGTCGGCTAACGGCAGTGGCGTCTGTGTTAGGTTAATTTGCCTGAGATAGTGGCCATGATGGATGGCTTGACGCGCAGTATGCGCCTGCACTGCACGCCCTCGGTCAAAGGTTAAACACCCACTTTGAGCACGATTCCATCGCTATATTGATTTTACAGTCGATCATCATTACGATCTGGCTGTATTTCATATTTTTGATAAAAGTACCACTCAAAATTTGTAAAATGAGCAAATTAGCATAAATTATTTTAAATACGAGTTGAGATTAATATAAAAATTACAACAAAATCCTAGTTCATTTATACTAATAGTTTAAAGAGGCAGAGTTTGTTTGTTTGAACGCGCTAATCTCAGGAACTTCTAATCCGATTTGAAAATTTCTGCATTAAATAGACCGTTTATTAAAGAAAACTATAGGTTATATTTTATCATGCTACTACAAAAAGGAGCGAAGCAGTAATCATAAATGTCAACAAATTGGGCAAACTTCCATATATTATTGTAAAACTATATATAAATATATAAAAGCCGTTTGTAACACAGGTAAAGCCGCAGGTTCTGCTAGTTTATTATAAAAAGTTATCGCTACTGCACATTTTTTATAGCTCCTTTTGAACTTTCATCCCGTTTAAAAGGTACATTTTCCGTACACGACTTTTTTGCCGCAACGGTACTTTGTTCCACTTTGATATTGCCGTCTATTGTTTCAAACAACCCCGGTCACTATCGTGAGCGAATGTTCACAGATAATACGAAACAATAAATTACATTGGTGATGTCGACAATGTCCCTGCTACTGATTCCAGCGTGTATGTAGCGAATTTATGCATTGATATTGCAGCACTAAATTCAAATTGTAAATAGCCGTCTCACGTGTAACGACTTTTATGGCGATCTAATTTGATATCCCAACACATATTTCATTTTATCTTATTTCAGTATGTTTTACGTTTATCTGAATTTCTTCGTTATCTTGTTTCAGAGTTGTATCTAGGAAGTTTCTTGTTATTCCTAATCTGAGCAGTATATTATGAGAGCTAAATATCGCGGCCACCCTCTTAAGCATGCACTATGCGTTATCTCACTTCCTCATGTAAATTATTGCAAATAGATACTTTCGTCAGCATATTTTAGTTTGAAGGTGCACAGTTACAATAAAATCTATACATATAATAAAAGTCTAACTGATAGCTGTCTGTCTGTACATGGAAGATATTTGAAAAAAATCGGGGGTTTTTATTAATGCAATAGAACCCAAAACAATGATTTTTACTTTTTTTGTCTGTTTGTATATGCGTTTGTGTGCGCTAATCTCAGAAACGGCTTAACTGATTTGTTTCAGTCGGTTCATAAAAATAAATATATGTCAATTTAAAGAATCACCTAGCGACGAACTCGACCGAAGCGAGAGTGAGTCGCTAGTTGAAAATAATATCTGAATTTATCTACCTACAGATGCCTACAAATATAACAATAATGAAAGAATAGCTATTTTTACCTTATAAAACGTTTTATTAATATGAAAAATTTCTACTAGATTATGTCAATGTGTTTACAGAAACAAGATTTCATTTATGGCTTTTTCTTTACATTTTTTTTTATTTACAATTTTCATTGTTGCATAGAGATACATAAAGAAAAGGTAACATATTTAAAGGTACAGTGTCCATATTTATTTAGTGCAGTACCTAATATTATACAAATTAAAAATTTAGTTCTTCACATTCTAATATATAAAAATCTTCTATATTTATTTTATTATTTTTCATTACATGCATGGTCTTGAGAATGATATAAATAAACACTTTTGTAATTAGACTACTTAAAATGACTAAATCTTAGTCCTCATCTTGATGTTCGTTAATAAAATTATATTATGGTAAAAAGAAAGTAAAAGTGAATGCTTTTGCTTACCGTCGTGTTCTACGAAAACTACAATCTTAATTACGCAGGTGAGAAAACTGACCCCTAACTTAGTTTCCTTTCCAATGGCCTCGATGATAATCTTCTGTAAAATGAATGTATTTCAAGTAAACTTATGAAAGTCTAAAATTCTTAATAAATAAGTAATATAACACAAACACATACAAAAAGGCATTGGTAGCCCAGTGGTAACTCGCTCGCTTGGGAAATCGAGTGAAGTGGGTTCAAATCCCGGGTCTCGAACCTCTGATATTTTCATGTGCGAATCATTTTCAACATGGTTACCACTTGTCTTAACGGTGAAGGGTAACATCGTGAGGAAACCTGCATGTCTGAGAGAACCTAGCAAGTTTTCAATAGACACGTGAAGTCCGCCAACCCGCACTGAGCCAGCGTGATGGACTATGGCCTGATTCCCCTCGTACTGAAGGGAGGCCCACGCCCAGCAGTGGGACGTTAAAAAGGGCTGAATACAAGTAATATAATAAATAATATAAAATTCAAGGGCATGTACATATATATTGATATTTCTGCTTCACAAAAATAGTATTTAAATTTAACCTTCGTAACTCTTGTACTAAATATAGCACAAGAGTAACGAAGAATATATAATAATTTATAAAAAATATATTATTAAATGATAGGTCAGAATATCTTAACATAAAGCTTGGTTGAGCTTTCACTCTATGTTTTTGTAGTTCAATATTAAATTTTAAGTGAATTCTCCAATTAATTTTACCATAAACATAGGTACGGTCAAATTGACGTTTATAACTATTTTATGCTTATTACATGTATATAACTTTATGAAATTTTAGTAAGGGTTCTTATAACGAAAAATTAAGCATATACAGGATTAACCGTGCAAGTGCAAGCAATTGACTATATAAATCATTATATTTATAGACCGACTACTCTTTACGATTTTAATTAAATTGAAATGTATAAGATTATCGAAAATACTACTAGTGTCCAATAAAATAAGCAATCCAATCATTTCAATACGGTTTTCTATACATATAATAAAAGTGTAACAAAGTCGAATCTGTACATTAAATATTTTTTTGGAAAATTTAATTGAAATAGACATTATTATCGATACAGAGTCCGAATCTATAGCCTTTAGAATTTTTGTCTGTCTGTCTGTCTGTCTGTTACCGCATCACGAGAAAACCACTGGACAGATTTTGTTGAAAATTGGTATGATGATAGCTGGTTATCTGGGTCAACATATAGGATACTTTTTACCGCGGGAAAATATCTCATTTCAGAGAAAAAATACAAAGACTTCATTGTAAGAGTATAACTAATATGTAAAGCCTAAGAATTTGGTTTTTGGTCATCTGAACGCGGGCGGAGCTGCGGGCAATGCTAGTATAACTATAAAGAGATGGGTTAGTTATGCATATCCGTTACAAGTCATTACACAGTAAACATTGTATTGCCAAACATTGCGTTGCGATCTGCCGAAGTAAGCTGGGTCGTGTAGGCGTTATTGTTCATCTCATTACTTCCTTGTAAATATTGCCAGTCAGTCCTGGGATGAAACGATTAAACGAATCAGAAATTGTGTAACGTATTGTAAAGTGGACTCGTTTTCCGCACTTAGACTCCCTTCTGGTCCGTTGTGCGTGCCAATCCTGGCTATATTAGCCAGCCAAGCTCCGCCCAGAAATCAGAAATTGTGTATCGAATTAGCTCTGAAACTACTGAAAAGATTTGAATGAAATTTGGTAAGAAGATAGTTTGAGATCCTGGGAAGGACAGAGTTTTTATCCCGGAAATCATCCCTTAAGAGGGTGAAAATGGGGATAAAACTTTGCTTGGGGAAGCAACCTAGGGACGAACACAAGTGAAGCGAGGGTGAGTCGCTAGTTTTTTATATTTTATTTGTATTTAGTATTTATATAAATTTTCTATTATCTGATTATTTAATATACTCGTTCCATTCTAAATTATTACTATTACCTATAGCTAAAGTTTGCCTGGAAGAACTTGCTCTTTTTGCAATTAAGCCGCCTTTTATACATTTTCCTACCACTTTGTTTATTTTCGTTTCTTTTAAGTGTACAAAAAAGGTTTTTTTTTAATTATTATTATGATTACAGTAATCACATTTGTTCACTACGAACCAATTCGCTAACCAGCCAATAATAATGTTCTGACTGTTAAATTATATTATAATGATTCATAGCATTACCGAGCTTAATATATGTACCACCTATACATATTATAATACTAGCATTGCCCGCGGCTCCGCCCGCGTTCATATGACCAAAAACCAAATTCTTAGGTTTTACATATTAGTATACTCTTAAGTATGCAGTTCTTGTATTTTTTTCTCAGAAATGAGATTTTTCCCGCGATAAAAAGTATCCTATATGTTGACCCGGATAACCAGCTATCACCATACCTAATATCGTCAAAATCCCTCCAGTGGTTTTTCTGTGGTACGATAACAGACAGACAGGACTTACAAAAATTCTAAAAACTCTAGATTCGGCATCTGTATCGAAGATAATGTTTATTTCAATAAGATTTTCCAAATAATATCTAATGTACAGATTCGGCTTAGTTATAATTTTATTATATGTACCTATAGATTACCTATAAGTATCTATACCTCATCTCCTTAGTTACTGACTCTAAAATTAAAATGAATGATGTCTCTCCAATATTTAATTAGTAATTTCATTCCAATGAGTGTTGCATGTATTGAATACTGAAAGGCACAAGTATTTCATTGATCATCAATATTTCGATCAATCCAGCCCAATATAGTTTTATTCTGCAACATTATAGGTTATTTTATTCTATCATTTGTCAATTAATATAGGAAATTATTTTAAATTTATTATATAATATTATATAACAAATCTGAGGTACTAATAATTACAATTTAAGTTTAGAACTTCTACTGTATTCCGTGGGTGGATCAGGAAGTATTTCAACACCCACAGCTTTTCATTGCGTTATTCATATCCGTACTTTACGCATTAGTAAAACGACTCGTCTGCAAGCATTAGCTGGTTTAGATGTTAAGATTTATAGCTCTTGTAGTTTAGCTCGCGTATAATTGACAGCTGCTTTTGGGTCACTGTAGACAGAACATGTTATATGATATTAGATTTAAGCTTGGCTGTATTTAATTGCTTTTTTCGCAATTGTTGAGTTAAAATAAACTATTTATTGTTAAATGAAGAAATTTAGTTGTAGTTTTAGTGCCTAAACAAAAATTGTATACGGCAAGTCAAATAAAAAAAATATTCTTAATTAAAATATTAAAAAATATTAGATATTTTTATTAAATTGAGATATTATTAATAAAATTAGATATTTTAACTTAAATCGACTATTATTATACAAAATGGAGAAAAGGCTCGCATCGCGTAATAGGTCATACAAATGACGGTGTTCAGTAGCTCGTATTAGAGTAAGTGCAGTCCGTGGAGCACTCAGTGCGTACTGCCTTGGGACATTTTTCACTGCACCACAATGATTATGGGCGTTCGACGATATGCAAAAACGAAACGACGATGAACGTTTACGTGCCACGTGTTCTTTTATGGTCGAAGGAAGGGTTATGAGTTTTATACGAACTTTTTGAGAATCTAAAATCTTCATTAGATAAATATTTCCTTAAATTTACGCGAATATTTGACCTTTTAAAAAAATCTTTTTCTAAAGTATTTGAAAAGTCGAAAACCAATAAAAAAATCTAATTCATTAATTAAAAGGCTATATGTAAAAATATTTATTTTATTATTTATTAAATATCGTTTATATTATAAAATAACAATAAAGGTAATATTGTGATTTTATAATATAAACGATGTTTTAAATTTGAATATACTTTATTACATTAACATAAATCAATAAATTAAATTGACTCATGCAAAATTGATGATTCTGATGGTATCTTCTTGACAACGTATTTTGAATATGTTTATAACAATTTGGCTGGCATTTAGAAGGCAACTTACATTGCCCTTATTTCCCGCTCGACGGTTTTGTCCTACGCCTTGCATATCCGAGTGAAGACCAGTAGCTGTCGACTTTCTCCGCCTGCGTCTGGAACACGAAATTCGACTAATAGTATGAATTATAGCGGCGGCTGTTCCGAAGTGTTTATTATAACAAACCATTTTCACGCTACTGTGTGGGTCTTGAATATAGTTTATTGTGGCACAATTTGCAATCTCTTACTAAACATATGTTTCTTGCTTGGAACTGTTTAAATGTTCTAGTTATAATAACATTTGTGTAACTTTTCTTATGGTACCAAGTAACCTATTACTGAAATACAAAAGTCGATTTTGTGAATGAAAATATAAATTACTGTAGTAACTCTTATAAAATATTTTTTATCTAAATGTTAGATACCATTGAAAATTCATTTCGAAAACTATAAATCTTATCAAATTCGCGAAAAAATCCAAAAAAAAAGTTTTATTTAAATTGTCAAACATTCGCGTAAATCTAAGAAAGTATTGTAGTAGGTACCTACCAAAAACTTGAATTATCACTTTAATGAATTGTTTCTTTTTCTATTGTCTCCCGTTTCTCTCCATGAAATGCGCTTTGTTGTGTGGTAGTCTCATCCGAATTGATATCTAATTCGCGCTGGAAGCTATATAGAAGATAAATATGACAAGTAAGGTATAGTAAAATGATTTTTTCTCTACCGAATAGCAGTCTATGTGTACAGGAAAGGCTACTGAATCCCATGAGCATATCGTTTTTTTGTATGTCACAACCCAGACAACGCTATTTTAAATAAAGTGGAATGCAAAATGTCACAATGATTATCTGAATCTGTACTCCACAAAGCAGATAGTGTGAACCTATCTTTATTAACCTGTATCTTTACTATATTACTTGTTCTTAACCAAAATACAAATTACGAGCGACTCATCCCCGCTTCGCTCGGGTTCGTCCCTAGGTACGTTTTAACGGTTAGTATGGAATAGATAAACTATATATTATATGATATAAAGCCTATAGCTAACCTATCTACTGTAAAAAGATTTTTCAAATCGGATTAGTAGTTCCTGGGATTAGCGCGTTCAAACAAACAAAAAACAAAAAAAAACACACTCTGCCTCTTAACAATATTATGTAGTATAGAATATAGATTAACAAGTCGAATAAATAATATATCTGAGCATACAATCCTATATTCATTAGGTACTAATATAGTAGACTCAACATCATGTGTTCCTATATACCCACCCTATGTTATAATAACTGCGAGCAAAAGTCTAAACGAAAACTTTTTGCACAAAATTCCTATAAGCCTCATGCAACCTTTCCGGGTGTTGTTTTTTAATTTAATATTTTCCTGACCAGACGAATACCATAAAAGCCTATGGTGGGCTACCCTTTATGGCGGGTTCAATTGATCAAGTTGCATTTTTTTTGTGGCCTCTTAATAAATAAAAGCGGTCGCAATTTGCATTGCCCATTGTTTCTCACAATCCGTAATTTCATCTCAATGTTTTGCCGAATTTCCTCTTTACATTCCTTGCTCTTTATGTTTTTATTTGCCCATTTCATTTGCACAAATATTTCGCAGCAATATTAATATCGTTTAATTGTCTTTTGTTTTAATGTAATTAGTTTTTTTTTACTTTTTCTCAAAGATCTACGTCACAATCAGTTTTAAGCTGTTGTCGTCACTGGATTACGCATGTAATGATTGCAATTAAGTTTTTAACCATGAATTTACACTTTCCCAATACGACACGCCAATGTTTCCATGAGCAAAAACTGTAGTGCCATTTTTGTATCATTCATGTGTTTTAATTGGGAATTTTATTTCTGCAATAACACTTATCGTCAATAAAACAATAAAAATGCTGACAATTTATCTTTCAATACATTATAATATGTTTCTGGTTTTAAACATTTCAAGAACAGAGCGGGTATTCGGTCTTCGTCACTTTATACTTTGGCAGCTTTGGCATCGACGACGCATAAAAAATGATTGCGGTAAGATTCGCTGCATTATTGTGTGAATACTTCAATGATTTATTTAAAAAGAAAAAAGTTGGATAAGTGCGAGTCTGAATCTCACTCGGAGGGCGCCATAGCATTAAATATCAAATTTATGTTTTGTTTTACCATACTAATATGTTTTGTCAAAAGCAACGTGATATATTTACCCATCTGCGACGTTCATTTTATTCACAGAATAAATAACGTTTTATTTTATGGTATTCCTATAAGAAACAAAATTAATTGTGACAAAATCTCCCATACCTCAAATATTATTCAACATAATATCTTCTTCAATTTTTTTTTTAGAAGTATTTACGAAGCTCTGTTATCTCAACTTTTTCAGAATTTTCCGATCCACACTTAATGCAATTCATTTCAATTATAAGAGTTCCGTTTTACCTCATTGGCTACGGAACCGTTAAAGTAAATAAAGTGTAAATATTATATGTAATAAACAAGATTTGGTGTTTTTGTATTAAATTAATTAATTTGTTAATATTTAAACTCAAACGAGAATCGAATTCGTGACCAATAACTATGAATATAACTTAGTGTTTAATTCTGAGGTTTATATTACTAGCCATTCTTTAATTTATTATTTTCAGAATCATCCCAATATATCGTCCACTTGATTACCTACTTGTTACATTCAATTAGTTAAACAATATTACAAACTGATTGCAACGTCGGAAGAGATCTTTATATGGGAGAATATAATATTTAAATCAATATAAGCTCGTTTACAGATGAAATACTACAAGTAACGTCGAATATATGTACATAAATAATTTCATTGTCTTGTGCGTGATTTTTTACATTTGTCATGACAAGTGGTAATTTTAAGTATTCGTGTGTGGTTTTTTATTGTGTTGCAAACCTCAATCTGTATATATTTCAATATGCTAAAAAAATAACTACTTCTTACTCACTTTAGGTACAAATTTGTCTTTAAGTGCTGTACTTATTATTCACTAATTTAAGATATTATAAGTACTTTTGCTGTATTTATAAAATTATTTTAACTAAACATCACAACTCTGAGAATAAGATAATCTTCACACAAACACTTCCTTAATAAAGACGCCAGTGTATATACATATGTATAGTATATTAAGTAAACATAAAACTTTATATGCTTTCATAAACAAGTATTCTCCCTAATGTCTGACCTATATCTACCCTGTCCGCAGCCTTGACCGCACCCGACCTTTACCGTCGGAAATAGCGACATTAAAGCCACTAAGGCTTGGCCTAGTAACTAGATAACGTTCACGCACTGCTCAATGCTCATATAACTAATAATATAGCTAATAAGGCTTTCACGGCAGGAATTGATAAAAACAATTAGTATGCTTTATATTGTACAAAAATAATGAAACGATGAAAAAATTTGACATTTCAAAAAATATAAGAGTTTGTTTGTTTGGAATCTAATTAAAAGTAATTGGGAGTAAAATATACTCTTAAACCAATTATTATAGCGCTTTTATTATTTATATCAATTTGCTCTGCAATTAATAATAACGACTCCTACAGTAAACAAGTAATCGATAACCTCGTGTAAGCATTATTAGAGCATAATGGAAGCTATATACATTACAATAAAACTAATAACAAAGAAAACCTTGGCCGAGACCTTTCTTATCCTTCGCTCGACTTCAGTTGACCCTGACCTCGTGTGAATATACCATGTGCAAGTACCTATATCAGCAATTTTCTTCAGTACAAACCTTCCGACACGCGATGTTTCCAATTATGTTACACCGACTCGCCATCGTTTCAGCCCTCGCCATACATTGTTCTATACAAATAATTTTTTTTTAGGATCAAAAGACTTACATCATTCACGATTAAAATCCCTATCTGCCAGGGAAAGTACCACTAAAATAGATTGGGCGGATTACTGAATTAACGGTAAAACCTACGGTATTTAGGCTTTGATATCGTGTAAATAACCATAAGGTGTATTTATTTTGAAATCTCTTATAGACTAGACACTTGATGGAAATTATACATAATATACCTATATATATATATATATATATATATATATATATATATATATATATATATATATATATATATATATAGGTATATTATGTATAATACATATAGTTATATGACATAAGATTCGTAGATTAGAAAAAAATATTTTATCGCACGCGTTTTGTATATTGATAGATAAAATATATAAGAATTCCTTTCTTTATTATTTGCTAAACGTCAGTTTCGGAACACGTGTCGGGTGTACTATTCATAACCCGACAAAAATAAAAAATTTTATTTCGTATGAACGTAAAGATAATAATTGCATAATTGGCATTTTTCAGGATCGTGCACCTACTAACTGCGGTACTTAATTTTTTTAATTTATGAAATTAAAATATTCAATGACTTTCAACTATAACCTATACCTATAGATAAGATAACAATATTGATTTTTTCGAAGCGTTTGCGTGGACCGTCGGCCTTTGTTTACTGAGGGGTACGTCGATTATATTATTGGAAGAAATTACTATAATTTATATTGGTTTCACTAATTTTCTTCTAAAATAAATCGACCTTAAAATCGTCTTAAAAGCTATGTCTAAGTTATTTAAAGTTATATAAAAGGACTTTCTACTTAAAGGACATTTGTCTTTTCTTCATAATATATAGATAGCTTTTCGTAGTGATATAATTATACAAAATTAAAAAGAATACATATATAAGGTAAATTGAGATAAGCGGTAAGTAAGAACCATATGAAAAGTTCATACATTATGTAGTAGTCCATATACTCGTATTTAGCTAGTGTTATTTTAGTACAATTTAATGTTACCCTTATGAATTTTGTAATAGCATTCTATATATACTAGCGACTCACCTTCGCTTCACTCGGTTCGTCCCTGGGTTGCTTCCCCATCCAAACTTTCGTCCCCATTTTCACCCCCTTAAGCGATGATTTCCGGGATAAAAACTGTCCTATGTTGTTCCCAGGGTCTCAAACTATCTTCTTACCAAATCTTATCTCCTTTCATCTAAATTGGTTCAGTAGTTTCTGAGCCTATTCAGTACGAACAAAAAAACAAATCTTTCCTCTATATATTAGTACAGATTATATGACGATGTGCACTAAAATTTTGCTCATTTGTTCCAGGTATGAATAAAACACAAGCTAGTAATCGCAATGTGAGTCTACATTGGGATATTAGTGTCTAAGCTACAATCAGGTATTACGGCTTTATATTTCTTGTCTAACTGCCATGGAAGTCCGTGGCTGGCGTCAGGCCGCAGGCGTTGCCCGCTATACGCGTCTGCCGATAACAATCTGTATCTGCGAGGCACGATTATACAACCAGCCTTGACTATAGACTATCGATATCGTAACACTTTACGTCACAATTCTTTAAGAACCACGAAAGTGGCTCAACCATTCGTATTGAAATATTGAATAAAGTTTTTAAATTGACTGAAATTTACTCTCGAAATTGTCATGACAAAGCTTTTTTTCTTCGTAAAATCGAAGTTTTATTTAATAAGCTATTTTGGTTTTGCATAAGATACATTATCGCTTCTCTTATATTAAATGACATTATTTTTTAAAATTGTCGCAGTAATCAGTGTATAATATACTTAAAAAAAGCGCGTGAGTAATTCACACATGGTAGAAGTGAAACTTCAGAAAAGTAACCTACGAGAAAATGAGATGAATATAGAGTATCAGGAGTATGATAATTATAAGGTTTATTCTTTTACTAATATTTTTACCAAGTTTAAAAGTTATTTTAGATTTTATTTGACATAAATATACAATAACAACGGTTACCATGGCAACATGGCAATGTATTCTATCTCATTCTCTCGCCGGCTTAATCCTATATATTTATTGTTTGTCTCTTTTCATCGAGTTTCAAATCACAAAGATTCTAAAGAAGTTTATTAAAAGAAAAACAAACAGAAACTTCCTGTGATAAATTATTATGCTCAATATAACTTACAAGTCTGCTTTAATATTAATACATACTGCTATTTATCTTATCTTTGACCTAACCTAACCCGTTCAGATTAAGCCGGCATGACATATTGGGTAAGATTATTCAATCCTGAGGTGTTACTGATTGCAATCTGATATTTACTATGATAACCTAGACTGATGGCTTAAAGTGCTCACAATAGAACTGTGGTTTTCTCTCACGAGTTATTCTATAATACTACACAGATTATTTGTGAAATCATTTACATATTTGTTTTTAGTATTTGAACTATGAATGTTTGATGTTTGTATTTATTGGCAAATATGTCGTCTTTTTATTAAGTTCAGTAAAATCTTATTTTTGTATGTTAGGAGATCCCGATGTGTCTAAAGTCTAAAAATATAGAGTCAAGCCAGTTCAGTGGATAATTATGCATATCCACCCACGCGCTTCCCACAGGCGTCGTGCCCTGCCCGGGTCACAGCCGAAACAATGCTTTCACCGTGTTAACATTTCTGCTAATTAATGAGCGTTAGGAAATACCCCTTATGTAATTTGTAATACATCTTAAATTTTAGCTCGCTAGATTAGTGTTGCTTTAGCATTTCATAAAGAAATAGTGAAAAGATTGATAGCTATGAGATCTTTTTGTTACATACTCATTTAGTGATAAATCGTGTTTAGTATAAAAAAAATATAATAATGAATGTAAAAAAAACATTTATAACAATTTGTTAAGTTATTCTAAATGTGTGTTTTACTAACACGCAAAACAACTATAAAAATTCAAGTCACGAACTAAATTGATTCGTACATTCTCTACGCGGCTTTTTTCGTTCAAGTTTTGAGTAAAAGCTAGCACAAACAACTGTTATCGAGCTAACAAAGTATATGTTAAGTATATTTACCAATTTAAAATTTACATGTACGTCCAATTCATCTTTGTTGCATTACGACGTTCGCATCCTAATGATATAGCAATTTCATAAACTTATTTAGTCATAACGCATTATTTTTTATATCCACAATTTAAATAAAGCCTTAAAAACTTACACTCTAAAAAACCTATACTAAACCCTTATCCTAAACCAAGCCACTGATACGTCAACATAATAAGATCTTTATCCATTACAATACACTTCTCATCATGAATATTCTGGCGGATACACAAAGAGATGAAGCCTAAATGGAAAAAAGCTTAGAAATCTTTAGATTTCACGTACCTATGTTAAACAAAAAACATCTTAGAAGTGCGTTCTCAAGCCAAAGACTCGGATAAATCGCTACAGGTCATATGTTCAAATAATTCATTTGATAAGAAAGAGAAGCTATGTTTCATCCTTTCAGGTTATATCTATAAAGGCTAAGTGGAGAAAGCTGTCGTTATTATTTTATTACCCATCAACATTTACCGATAAATGACTACCGAGTTAGCGAGACCCTTATGCGAAGTTGTGTCGCAATTTCTTTAGCATTAACTTTGTCATTTGGGATGTTATGAAAACTATAAAACGAAAGTTATAGAATTCTCATAATATATTTTACTATCATTGCCCGCGGCTCCGCCCGCGTTTAGATGACGAAAAACCAAATCCTTAGGTTTTACATATTAGTATACTCTTACATTGCAGTTTTTGTATTTTATCTCAGAAATGAGATATTTTTCCGCAGTAAAAAGTATCCTATATGTTGATCCGGATAACCAGCTATCATCATACCAAATTTCATCAAAATCCTTCCAGTGATTTTTCTGTGATGCGGTAACAGACAGCCAGACAGACAGACAAACAAAAATTCTAAAAACTATAGATTCGGCATCTATATCACTAATAATGTCTATTACAATAAGATTTTCCAAAAAATATTTAATGTACAGATTTGGCTAAGTTACAATTTTATTATATCTACAGATTTAATTAGTATTTAATAGTTTTATGAGTTACTAATTGCAGGAAGAACCGGAGGTTTCGTTTACTTATTATTACCAAAGTGGAATTTAATGACCAATCTTATCAAAACGTATATCTTTGTTTTATTGCATTTTGATTCTAGAAAGCTTATTATATACATTGTAATTGTAATAACATCAATATTTATATGAAACTATAAAAATTATCTGTGAAACAGTAATAATTCTTGGAAAATTTTATTGCCAATACCTACTATATGTTATTAAGGAGTAGCTTAAAATAAAAAAAATAGATATAATAATTAATAATTAAAGACGAAATACTTAAAATCTCTCAAATACACAATATTTTTAGTTCTTTTTAACACGCTTTTGTTAGCTTCACCTGTATCTATGTGACGTAATCTTTGAATGCGATTTTCACCCACTTGAAAACTTCAGATTGAACTGAAACTTTGCATATTTAACAAGGACCGATGACAATATAATAATTTATTTAACAAAATTAAACAACTTAAAAACACGCGTTTATTGCAGATCAAAATAAAAAATGGAAAATAAATTATATTTTAATTAAAAAACTAAGAAAACACGCTTTAATGATGAACTGAACTAAAAAGTAAAAATTAAGTTTTATTATAAGAATAAAGTGATTAACTAGAACATTAATGTTATTGTGAAAAAAGCGCGGGATGTTCGATATCAGCTGTTATAAACATTCCATTGGTACGATATCTAAAAGTAGAATTAGTATAAAAATATTGGACAAAACATTAGGGATGTTATTATAATAGCATTAATTTTATACCACATTCTTAACCAAACTTTTGTCATACTTACCTAATAACATAATTCGTTGGCTCACTATTACAAGGTTCAATGTTAATTTTAATGAAGTTTAGTAATTTTTAAATAGATCTTCGTTTTTTTGTTATCGTAAAAAAAACAACGTCGAACTATGTAAAATTGAATACTTTGTAGTTATAGTGCCGCTATCTAGTGATTTGTTTTTGCAAAACTGTAGCTAATGACACAGAACCTTGTAGCATTCATAACTAAATAAGTACTAAAATTGTAACATAGAACCTTGTAATATTGAGCCAACGATATGTGTTTTGTCTAACTATCAAATCTATGTATCTCCGTATATTTTGTCATATTTATTACGCTTGTCTTATCTAGTTCTTCCATTAAGCCGCTGCATTAGTGTGCAGTTGCATTAATTAATGCGCAGAAGTCGCGCCCACGCACCGCGTAGAAAGTTCGCAGGGCCTATATCTGTTTACAGGTTGGATTTGCAAATTGATTACGCTTCTGTTTGTAAACATAAAGGCTTTCTAATCATATACGTGCGCAAGTATAGAGCATTATTATGTGTTAAGTGATGATTTAGGTATATGATAAGCTGATTACCCCCGTGTCGCAATATGGCTTATAGGTACATATGTATCTACGAGTAATAACTATTACTGTCTATTATATCGAAGGTGCTGAGTTCGATTTTTGCACTGGGCAATTTTTTTTGTCCCTTCACTTTATTTTAGTCTAATTATTGGCTTAGCCTTAAAATCTGTTAAAAACTCTCATTTTTAAACCTGCAAAGACAGCTGTTTAGAAAATCCCTAACTGATTTTTAATAGGAAAAATACAACAAGTTTTACCACGCATAGGTAATATAACTTTATGGAAATTAGTAATTAAAAAGATTTTTTTGATTAAAACACTCGTGAAATAAATAACTAGTGAGCCATGTACATGAAAGCAGCACAAACTGTATTATTTTGAAATTATTAAGCAGTAAAACTTTAGCAGCTCACACATACCTATAACTTGTAATGCATACGTATAAGATTATTTGAACATTACTAAGTTGCAATTCAATGTTGTACGTCCGTTATCTGAGCAACGATAATTTGTACGGCAGCCTCGAATGTGTTTGAAAGTGGAAAGTTCCTATCTAATCAGGATGCGGAGGACCCTGCGGCTTACTCATCGACCAAATTATGAATCATTGTGCTCTTTGCATGAGCGTTGGCCGACATCTGATTGTGTACTATTACGTAACCGAAAAGGTGACCGCTCTTAATTCATTGCATAAAAGTATTAGTAATGCAGACAACCGTAGACCACTTTCTACTCTAAACTTGATTAAGCCATTATGTTCACTATAAAATAGCTCATTGTACTTCGCCGATTATAAGAACGGCCTGTACGTTTTATCTTAGTGAATCACCATTATCTGCTCGATATCGATCCGATTTTATCGATAAAAGTGAAAACGATATCGGTGTTGCATTGTGAGACTATAACGGTTTATTATGGGCGCCCTTATACGGTCAACGCATTGATTGGTATCTATCGAAAAGTTTACGTGCTACCGTTGTTCGTTTAAACGATTGCATACATTTGAATTTCATTTGAATTCAGTGGAAATTGACTTGTATCTATTTACCGCAGTCCTATTAACTACATAATATCGCGGTATCGCGGTTTAAATATTATAAGTGAACGTAAATATGTTTACCGTTAAATGGCAACGTTACGTTACCGGCTGAGTAATAAAAGGTGTTTTTTTATATCAAGATATAAGTTTTAAGATATAGGTTTTTGTAAAGATACATTTTGTTTAAATTATTATTTAATAATTTTGAAAAAGTAAAATAAAATTACAAATAATAATTGTCTTTCACAGTCTTTTCAAACAAATCGAATCAATAGTATTTAAACAAATCGTATTATTTGCGGATAACACGCGGTTGGAAACTTGATTTCAATGTCTTTTGTTACTTAACCAATATATTATTTTGGTTTTATTTTATTAGATCAACTTAATAAAGTGGCGATTAAATAGGCCGTAATTGTTTTATTTGTCGAAACCTGCGGTAAACAAAGTTAGTAAGCCAACTGAAGCTCACTGTAAGGTATTAATGGTTGAACTCGCCGCTTCGTGACTAGATGCCCACATTAACATATTAACGCGGGACAAATAAGAGAGGGCGATTATATATCTACTGATATCTATCGATATATTGCACCTTTCATTATATATCGATATACTTTATCGATGATATCAATAAGACCCGGCACTTCTCTACTCGATGATTTTACAGCCCGTTTTACTGTCGCTTCAGCGTAATGTCTCTGTTGGAGATTGTTTTAGAATAATTTGCAACAAACTAGCTCGTTATCGCCGCTACTGATAGAGCACAGATTGTAGGATTTATGAGAATTAGCACCTTGAAATACAATACTGGGACTGTACTTTCTTTGCTGCCGGTCTGCTTGAGGTCGGAATTAGATCGACGCTATCTTTTATTACTTAGGTAATATTCGTTTATATTTATACTATTACTTAGGTAATATTGTGTTATGGATCCTAGTAAACACCGGTATTTATTTACCTAATACATACTACGTTTACGTCACTTAATTTGCCCAGGTGCAAAATGTATTTTTATTAAGTTTCCAAATTCTTCTGTCGCAGCAAATTAAGTTACTTATACACATATAATATAGGTAGGTTATATATATTTAATTGTGCTCCAACAGATTTTATTTTATGCCTAAACACAAAAAAAATTACAAAAATCATAATGATTTGTTTATATAGATTTAGTCAAACTTTACCATAAAAACACAACCTAATTTTGTGAGTATATTTCTTTAAAGCTCAACAGTAAAATATAATGATGATGTAATAGAAAAATTTGCACCTGTGGCTTTTACTAAACCAAATATAATTATATAATACTTCTTTGCTTTGAAGATGTTTTAAATTTTAATACTAATCCACAAAAGTGTTAGTGATATCTTAGATAAATAATAATTAAAAAATATCAATTATTACTAATCGTGATTATCATCAATGCTTTTTGACTTCCCATCGTGACTTGCAAGTCATAGGTGAAGTAAAAAAAGAACTAACACATAATCCAGTTACAAGTGTTGCCTGTATTTCATAGTTTTGTATGTTCATATTATATTTCAGTGAAATTTTTCAAGTTGATTCATAACTATTAATTTTAATCGACTTCTAAAAAGGAGGAGGTTATATGTTCGTCTGTAGTTTATCATTTAATAGAAAATACTGAAATATAAGAAAAATTGTAAGCAATTATCAAAAAAAAGGTGAATATAATAATTTGGTATCCTACTATATCCCACATTAATCAAATCACGCTTTTAGAGTTTTTTAGATTGATAGAAATTTTGATAGGGTTCCTAGTTTCCGTTTTGTTTGATTGTTTGTATTATTAAAGTTTAATAATTTTTCAATAATTTTATGTATTCTTTAGTTGGCCGTTTCTTTTTCTACTTATTTTCAAAAAACAAAACGGAATTCCAAATATGCTGCAGTTTCTTTCTGTTATTAGATTTTGACTGATATAATATAATAAAAACGATAGATATAACTGAAGTGAAATAGACATATAGTACAGTAGCATTGCCCGCGGCTCCGCCCGCGTTCAGATGACCAAAACCAATATCTTAGGTTTTACATATTAGTATACTCTTACAATGCAGTTTTTGTATATATTTTTTAGAAATAAGATATTTTCCCGCGGTAAAAAGTATCCTATATGTTGACCCGGATAACCAGCTATCATCATACCAAATTTTATCAAAATCTGTCCAGTGGTTTTCTCGTTATGCGTTAACAGACAGACAAAAATTCTAAAAGCTTTAGATTCGGACTCTGCATCGATAATAATGTCTATTTCAATTAGATTTCCCAAAAAATATTTAATGTACAGATTCGACTTAGTTACAATTTTATTATATGTATAGATTTAATAAAGACCGCGATTTGCAGGTACAAATAGAATATAATAACAATTTAATGTTTTGCAAATTGAGGTGAATGTTTCTATATTAATTCACATTCTACTGAGCTTATAATAGATTAAATTATCATTCGCTTCTTTAAATCTAAGATATTATACGTATACATAACTTCTATTAGAAATAACAATGTCACATTAATATTTGATAGTATTATTGTTATTGTAAAGAAACGCCCTATAAATAAATACGATACAACAATGCTTCTGTTTATATCTATTTACTTTAGCAAACTAAGCGAGCCAAGTGAGAGATTTGTCAAAACCCACGCCCAGTACTCAATCACTACGCATAAGCCACGGTTTGTTTGCATTAGCTATTGCAGCATGATGTTTTGCTTATTTCGTCTTATAAGCAATGGAAAGCTTAAAATATTTCTTGTTCATTAAACTGTATAAGAATTGTTTTAGTTAAATTAGAACTAAACAGTATTCACAATCTTATATTTTACTAGCATTGCACGCGGCTCCGTCCGCGTTCAGACGAGCAAAAACCATATTTTTCGGTTTTACATATCAGTATACTCTTACACATGTGGCAGTGGTAAACAAGTGGTAACGCGCTCGCTTGGGAAACCGAGTGAAGCGGGTTCAAGTCCCGGGTCTCGCACCTCTGATATTTTCACGTGCGAATCATTTCTAACATGATTACCACTTGCCTTACGGTGAAGGAAAACATCGTGAGAAAACCTGCATGCCTGAGAGAACCTAGCAAGTTTTCGAAAAACATGTCAAGTCCGCCAATCCGTACTTGGCCAGCGTGGTGGACTATGGCCTGATCCCCCTCGTACTGAAGGGATCGTGCCCAGCAGTGGGACGTTAAAAAGGGTTGAATACATATTCTTACATTGCTTTTTTTGTATTTTTCTCAAAAATGAGATATTTTCCCGCGGTAAAAAGTATCCTAAATGTTGACCCGGATAACCAGCTATCATCATACCAAATTTCATCAAATTCCCTCCAGTGGTTTTTCTGTGATGCGGTAACAAACAGACAGACAGACAGACAGACAGACAAAAATCCTAAGAACTATAGAGGCTTCTGTATCTGTATCGATAATAATGTTTATTTCAATAAGATTTTCTAAAAAATATCTAATGTACAGATTCGGCTTAGTTACAATTTTATTATATGTATAGATTAAAAAAGTAACTCAATACTCTTGTTAATAATAAAAAACGTTCGATATTATTTAGGTAGATATGTCAAACTAATTTGACGTTTACTTGGTCAGTATTTATAGTCAGGTTCACAAATGCTAAGCAGCTCGTTAGGTGCTGTTTACTTGAGACATGCCAGTCAGTTATCTGTGCTCTGTTCATTTTAAACACAGATGTATGGCTTTGATAATATTCACGATTTAGCGTAAAATACACAGTAGTTCTTTGATAATAGGTCCTGAAATAGGGGCCATATTTTTTTTAATTGGTCAGGTCGGATATCGAACCAGTGAATTGCATGTAGAACAAACACACCATAATATTTGCAAAGTCGCAAAGTCAAAACCCTTATTCCACACAATATTATAAAATGCAAACCAATAATATGCTTGATTATACGACATCTATCTAATTATAATAATCTTCTCTTGTGTCCATAATAGACAAGACAGCCAATACGTTAATGTCAACTTTGTCATAAGACATTTACTAGTAAATGAACCGTGACATGCACACGTTCGCCTTTCGCAAATTCAAATGATTATAGAGTGCTTCACTGCAAAAAACTATAAAAAAAGTTATTTCCTGAGCATCCATCATTTTATCTTTTTGTAAATCTTTACTAATAAAATAAATGAGAATGTGCATTTATTTACTCGTCTATTTGAAGAATTCTTACATAGATTTAAGTATTTAAACAATCTCAACAAGAAAAATCGTCGTGGAGTGTTTGTCGTCTACTAATGTTTATATAATCAATGTAAACATTTACTCAACGCAGGAATCAAACTTCCAAACTCACATATGGAATTAATTACGTATACATTTGATCATTTATTATTTCTATCTTTAAGGTTGTATAACAAACCGTTTCAATCAAACCATTGTCACGCTCTACTGCTTTTTGCTGTATGTTAATTTTGTGAACTCTTCGTTTTCCCCCACACATTTTGTAATATGCCGTATAATCGCTTTCATATTGGATCATTGTCATACGAGCCGTCATTATTCTGCTAATGCACTTTCTCTCCTTTTGTTCGATTTTTTTTTGAAACATCACTTCATAACGTCGAAGCTATCTATCAAGCAATAAACCGCTTTCTTATCTGAGCATCGATACGGTATTGTTCTTCGATGAGTTATCGAGGTTCAATGACTTATTATCGTTTATGAAATTGAATTATTAGACAAATGTTCTATAAGTAGTATTGTTTTCTTTCTGGGTTCGTATTTGATATACATACTTACATCGTTTTTTTTGTGTCACTTATAGCACAGGTAATATATTGTACATCATACTGAAGTTATAGTTAGAATAAAGAAATGATATAGAATAATACTCACTATATGAAATTAAAATACGAAATAGTACTTTTGTAAACCTCAAATAATGTACCAAATAACAAAAAACGACGCGAAATATAACAACGATTATTGTCAAGTTTACCTCATAATATTGTATTAGACATATACCTTCTAATAAATCCCAATTATTTCTCAATATGTCTCAAATATATAAATAAATATGTTGGAATATTAACACAGCACCATCTAGTTCCATGGGAAGCTACGAGGCTTGTGTTATGGATACCAGATAGTTGATACACTACATGTATATACTCGTAACTTTAAAAATATACCTCTGACTGGAGTACAAACCACAGAATTGATGAAAGATTTAGAATGGTAATCGCGCGTAATTTGTATGGGAATTGAGAACCGCTGTCGCCACTAATCCTTGATGTTTTTACTACACTACTTTTTTACTGTTGAAAATGAAAAAATGTTATAGATATTTTTTTATCTATTCCGTGTACAAACATTCATGCTCATCACACAAATGAATGCCGCCAGCGGGACTCGAACCTGCGACCGCTGGCACAGCGAGTAGCTGCGTCAATTTTATTCAAATTTTTATTACCAATTTTAATATGAATAGCAATATCTTATCCTTTTTCCCATTTTCTATAGGTATATGTATTAATACAATGGGATACTAAACGATTACGTTGTGAACTATAATACTAATTTGTAAGTTCCTAAATTAGTTGAATGTAATATTAGCGCGATCTTCGAGTAATTTCAGACCCAGCAATCTATTATTAAAGACTAACAATTATGGCATCAAAGGAAATCGTGTGCTAGATGATTTTCATCAGGACTTTATAGTGTTCCGTAGCAAAAATGAAAACCATTTAATTTTGTTAAGTTTAGTTATGTATGTCTGTATATCCCAATTATTTTATTCAAGAACGATTACTAACTTCTTCTAAATCTTACTATTTATTATTTAAATATAGGTGTCTTTTGTGAACCGCTAGCGGTTAGCAGTTAGCTATAATGAAACTCTATACGTGTAATTGAAAAACAAAAATGAGTGCATATAGTATTGTGGGGCTAAATCAAATCTTTGGGAGATCTTTTGCGAGATCTTCATAAATAATAGATGTTTCTAAAGTAAAGTAAATATATTATTTTACTTTTAACTCATTTACGCTATAAAGGATTGGTTTCCAAATCACATTCTCAGAGTCTGGTTTTTTATGTATAGTGCTAGCAATAATTTCGATCAAAATATAGCCAAGTTATATTTTAACATATTAAATAAATTCACAGATAAAGTTATCTGTTATATAAACGTGTTATAAAAATTTAGTATTATGTAGATGAAGCTTTAGTATTTGGTTTATAAGAGCTAATAAGAAAACGATATTTTTGATATTTATTTCTGTTTGACGACACGTTTGGCTCAGTTTCTATTGACCGTTTTTTGGGTTCGAGTCCCGCTGGTATTCATTTGTGTGATGACCACGAATGTTGTACTTCAATCATGGGTGGTTATATTTATAATATGTATGTATTTAAAGTTATATAGTATGTGTAGTACTATCTGCTATCCATAACACAAGCCTCGTAGCTTACCATGGAACTAAATGGTGCTGTGTGTTAATGTCCCAATATACTTAATTTATATAAAATTTATTTCATTTAGAACTTATATTATGTAAGAGTTGTTTTCTTTCTCACAAAAAAAACTACTATAGTAGTTCGTAAATAATTATTACCGTTACTTTACGATATTGAAAATTGAGAAAGGCTTATAAATATTGCATTAAACTTTATTCTCAAGTTTATGGTGAAAGGCAATTCTATAGCGAATATTTATTCTTGGGCATCTGTTCGAGCTGCTGTTAATTTGTTACACGTTTATGGATTTACTTGGAAGGAATAGACACTACATTTAATTAACTTTGGTTTAGAAAGTAAGCATGAAATTAAGGTTACCTAAACAATTGAATGAGAAGTTAAAATCTTTTTCCAGAGTAAATAAAATGTAGTAAAATAAAGGATTTGAGATTTAATTCACACTAGCGACTCACCCTCATGTTCGTCCCTAGGTACGTTTTGACACTTAGTATGGAATAGTTTTTCTTTTTGTTATTTTTTTTGTTTTTTTTTCGTGATTTTTTCCGATGTTTAAATAGTTTATTTTGTTATTCGGGGTAAAGACATATTCAACAAAACAAAGATCATAAAATTCAGTCCAACAGTTCTCGAGTTATAGGTGTTGTAACAAACCCGACTGTGTTTTATATATATAGATTATAATGTTCTGTCCTTTGATTGGTCGAACAGTCGAATGAGGAATAGCCTGTAAAGTGAAACATCATATTGAAAATAATTATAATTTTATTATAATAAAATTGTTCAATTTAAAAACATTTTAAATACATCGATTTATATCTCCCATTTTATACATAGTTGTATTATTTAAATGTAGGTATATGAGGTACTTATATTAAACATTTAATTTTATTTCTTTAAATTATACCATTGCGAGATGCCTGTGTAAATATGGATATAAATATCGATAATTATTTTTAATGTACTCGATCGTTTTCCAGTGGTTCGATAAAAAAGAACGCATTGTGCCATCTCCTTATGTATTCGTAAGTAAACGTAATGATTCCATTTCGAAAGGAAACAACTTCCGCGCATTCAGGCTTTGCCTTGAGAGCATCGGCAACAAGGTGGTGACATCTCAACTGATATGCTGTTTATGGGAGCCACGCTCGGTCCCTCGTACTCGTAACTGTTATTACTCGATTATCTTTAAGCACGAACGACATCTTAAGTGTTTTGTAATTTATAAATATTCAATATAATACCGGTGATTTAATAAATAACGTTAATGGCTAGAATAAATAAGGATTTATTTTATATATGACATAGTATGAAGATATTGCTTTGGTAAATGGATTTTTATATTTTAATTTTGTGAAGATTTTAAACTAAAAATAAAAGTAACTAAAAATATTCGTGAAAAACCCATTCACGTATGTTTTATAAATAATTCAATAATAACCAAGTAATTTTCGTTATTTATTACGTCCGAGGAAAAAATATAAAGTATATAAAACACTCAATAAATATTCTTCTTAAACAAGTCCACGCCCCCTGGTAACGACGCCACCACGATCTGCGCGGGCGCGTAATTAATAATATCGCTGCTCGTTTCATTTTCAATTTATCAACGTTAATCAGTTACGCGCGAAACTCATGGTCGAACGTTTCGGAAATTTATAAATACTGTCTGGAGCGTTGGCAGAATACAAGAAAAATCTGAGTTTTCTAAAAATTAAAAATAACTCTTACTGCGTTATTATACCTATACCTACACATTTTTTTAAACTAAAGTTGTATTTTCTGTTTTTATTGGTGTCGGGATATTTAGTTATTATTTTAATTTTTTTAAAGATTGTTTTTTTTAATAAATATATACATAGGTATTTATTAATTAATTATTTTTTATCTTTATTTCTTTTGTTTATTTATTAAAATACTTTAATTAAATATTTATGATGCTCTCAACATTGTCTCGGAACTTTTAGGATCCCGTAACCTCGTATTGAGGCCACGACTGCTTTAGCCATACGATAGTGATGCCAAGTAAATGAAATAAAAATATCCGGTAAATAAGTAGTCATACTTTGCGAATTAAAGTCGGTTATATTATAAGTACTTAAAACATATCCAAAATATAAATAAAGTCTCTACTTTTATCTTTTTTGTGTGTGTGTTTTTTTTTTAATTTTATCGATACTGAATGAACTTAAATATTATTTAAAAAAAATAGCTTTAGATTATAACGTAGTTTGAGGGAAAATGCTTTAAGATATACTTCTATGCTTGTTTTTATCTATACATATAATAAAATTGTAACTAAGCCGAATCTGTACATTAAATATTTTTTGGAAAATCTTATTGAAATGGACATTATTATCGATACAGAGGGCGAATCTATAGTTTTTAGAATTTTTGTCTATCTGTCTGTTACAGTATCACAGAAAAACCACTGGAGGGATTTTGATGAAATTTGATATTGTGATAGCTGGTTATCCGGGTCAACATATAGGATACTTTTTACCGCTGGAAAATATCTCATTTCTGAGAAAAAATACAAAAACTGCATTGAAAGAGTATACTAATATAAAACCTAAGAATTTGCTTTATGATCGTCTGAACGCGGGCGGAGCCGCAAGTAGTGCTAGTTTTCTATAAAAAAATAACTAAAGCTTTTCTACCTAAATAATTAAATAAGTGATTCCATTGAATTCTACTCGATTCATATTAAACTTTTTAGGCTAAAGTTATAGAATGGCTTACGCCTTCTTATCTCGAATACTTCAAGTGTCAAGGAACCTAAAAATTTCTTGCTTAAACAATAGCTATTGTTTAAATAATTTATAAGGTTTAGTCACTTTATCTTAAATATAAATAAGATTAAATTTGCAGATTAAATAATATAATACCTGTAATTCTAAATGTTATTTTAACTGAATGCAGATATTTGATAAAGATGAAGACAAGTGCAGTAGGTAATGTTGATATCTACTCGTGTAAAGTAAGCTTTAAAAAAGTAGTAAATAAAATATATAGACTACACCAGTCCTATTGTTAAAGATTCTGTAATTTTGTCTCGAGTTTACCTCTTACTTCGAGTTCACAGTACACAGTTCACGGTTATATGCGTATTCAGTAGGTCTGAGAATCGGCTACTATCTATTTTCCATACCCCTAAGTGATAAGGGTGGCCCACGTTAGGGACGAACCCGAGCGGAGCGAGGGTAAGTCGCTAGTAATATATATATATATATATATATATAATATATATATATATATATATATATATATATATATTATAGTATTTTCTTAGTTTACATTATTTTTTAAATGAATTAAAAATGATCGTTATGTAATCTATACTAATATTATAAAGAGGTAAAGTTTGTGAGTTTGTACGTCTGTGACGTTGTAGGGGGTAATCTCTTGATCTACTGAACCGATTTAGATGAAATTTAGTAAGAAGATAGTTTGAGACCCTGGGGAGGACATAGGATACTTTTTATCGTATAAAGTTTGTATTGGGAAGCAGGGTAGGGAAGAACCTTAGCGAAGCGAGGGTGAGCCGCTAAATATATAACGCTAAGTATATAATACTAAGGACATATTTGTTTTGACATTTTCATTAAAGTACAAATTTAACAGTTTAGATATTATAGTATTTACACGATCATAGGTTATTTAATTAGAAAAACATTGCTTAAATTTTTCTGACTGAGCTTTCACACGTAAAAAGACGTATGTAAAACGATAGTTTTTTAAACAATAGCAAACTAGCTGGCTTGCGTCCAACACTGGGTTACTAGGTAAAAAATTGCAACGGACTCTATTGATCTATTGTGTATCGATAGAAATGAGCTGAGGCATCCGGTGTTAAAACTGTAACAGGATGTCTTTTCTGGTGGATCGAACAAAAGTGATCTGATGTAAACAAACTTTTCAAAAAGAGTTCAGTTATATATATAACAAGCTTAAAACAATATTCTTTGAGTCATTTTCGAAAATAGTTTACAATCGTATATAGTTTGAACTAATAAGTATGTAAAGTTCCGATGGGAAGATTTGTTATTAGTTATTATTAATTTTGAGTTTGATTTCCATGTCTGTCTGTCGTTCTATCTATATATAACGTTGTAATGCCAATTTCATTGCGTTTTTTTTACTTGAAAGATTTAAGACGGCCAAAGTCCGGTCACGTATTTAAATAAAGACTCAACCGACGGAATTTAAGTCAAATAGCTGTGCCTTTAGGATCTTAAGTATGCTAATATTGCTTAGTAGGCTCTGCTAGAACAATATGTATTGTTTAAAGTTATGCAGTGATAAGCAAGTCGGTGAGAGAACCTTGAATGGGTGCCCTGACTGCTTATCTCAGGAATCTTCTCATTTTACATTGCGACCCTTATTCTTCTCGAGCTGTGTAACGTGAGATACGTTGCAGCGTTTATGATGTATTCGTTACAAAATTGTGTGAAGAAAGCAAAACTTTTATTTAAATGTTTTATTTATTAACCTTTTTTGAATGTTGGGAAATGCATTTACGCATACCACCTGTACAGATACAGGTGGTTATTAGGGAATCACTGGCTAGAAAAGCCAATACTATCCACTAAAACCCAACAAAACCTTCCCCGTCTTAATGGGGCGTCGCAGGTTCGCTTACGCACTCAACCACGACATCAGGTCTGCCGAAGCAGACCACACAACCATGGTGTTGCTCCAACGGTCCACTCTACCGTCATAGAAGTACCAGGAGCAAAGCTATTAAAGTTACATAATATTTTTATATATGTATATAAATGCTTCCTTAGTTTAGCATGTTCGGCTGCAGATCCTAGGCGTGGTTTGGGTCTAGGGTTCGAGTGAGAGCAAAAGGAATCGGGAGTACACTTATTTTTACTATAATATCTCCTGCGTATTTACACAGCTAGTCTATGAAATAGCCCGCCGTGACCGATATCCGTCAGGGGAACTAGAAAAGTTATTTATATGATTACAGATTGTTGTAGTTTAGTAACAAAGAGATTTATTAACCGACATAGAATGTAATAATTATTATTTTATATTAATGTTTAACAAATAACTTAGTTGGCTCTTTTGTTACATTAAAAATGCAACACATGAGCTCTGTGTTTGTACTCGTATATTTGTAGAAGCTGGAAAGAATAGAAATTGTTATATTCACGAAGTGTTATTCCGTTTGAAGTCATAGTAAAATTAAAAAATAATATTTTTATTATTATTAGATAGTCTTAACTCCAGTCGCACGCGCATATTCTGCTAAACGAAATCCATTTTTTACTGCCATTGTTACTTGCCCGTAATGAGAGAAAAAAGTAGTTTTATTGTTCGCTTACACATTGACCATGATCGTAAACAAAGTGCTCCGCTGTATTTTCACTTTTTGTGCGAACAAAGCGGTGGCACTTTGTAAGGCAATCTTATGCGTCTTTTTATTTAATGTTCGATAAACTACATTTACAGTTTTTTCACTAAAATCTGTTATACCAACTGCAATTTTCAACATAATGAAGTGTGACGAAATGGGCGTATATAGAGTGATGATATTATGATTGTAAATAAAACCTTCGTGGGCTCTCCAAAGCAGCTTTCGTCTCGACCACATTTTCTAATAACAGATTAAGTACAAAGCCTGTTACATCTCACAATTAAGCCGTACATTCATATTTCTTAACGTCATTAACCACGATACTATCCACAATAATTAACAATGAATCGTGTAGGTGTCTCAGCTTATTGACTTCCGCGCGTCGAATCCGATTCACGATCTTGGGTCACGAATTCGCAAATGTTATACCGACCCAAATTTACTTTACACCTTATATGTATACGTTACGTTTCATTTTTCAAAGAGAGATCTAAAAGATAACATATCATTCCGCCCAGAATCTTTGCCCTCTTGATATTTAAATTAAGCTAAGTTTTCTTAGAATCGCAGTGTCAATCATGGTTCGGTTATTTTATCGTTACATTAGACTTTTTGTTGAAACCTGAGCTTGAATATCTTCCGCATTAACGAGCTTTTAAAGACAGCATAGACAGTTTTGTAGAGCTTTGTCCTCATGATGAATTTTTTTTAGTTAACTTTTTTTTAATTACTAAGAGTAAGTGAGAAAGTAGCTACAAATTACTTATAGCTACTTTCATATTTACTTCACTTCAAGTTAATCGCAATTTTTGGCATATAATGTGTCTATGTATTCAGCCCTTTTTCACGTGTCACTGCTGGATATGGGCCTCCCTTTACTACAATCGGGATCTGGCATAGTCCAGCACGCTGGCTTAGCGCGGGTTTGCGAACTTCACATATCTTTTGAAAACTTGCTAGTTCCTCTCAGATATGCAGATTTTCTCATGTATTTCTTCGCTGTAAGAAATGATTAGCTCATGAAAATCTCAGAGGTGCGAGAATGTTTCCCAAGCGGGCGTGTTACTACTGAGCTACCTTTGCCTAGGCATACAAATATCTTATAAATGCCAATTACCTATAATAATAACACCCTTAAGAGCTTCAGGGCCTATATTTACATAGAAATAAAATTTAAGACGATAGCATTATTTATTATATCTGGCTAAATCTTGATCAGGGGCCTTAGACCAGACACCTTGTCGTGGTGGGGGGCTCAGTAGTGCCCGGCAATCCAACCGGGCGCGAAGCTAAGAAACGCACAGGGAGGTTGCCCACTTCGGTGGGCGGTGGGAGGTGGCCCTCTTCGGGGGGCGGTGTACCATGCGGGTTGCTCCTGGTACTTCTCTGATAGCAGAGTGGACTGTGGAGCAACCCCATGGTTAAGGTGGTCTGCTTCGGCAGACCTGCCGTCGGGGCGTCGTAGTTGAATGCGTAAGCGATCCTGCGACGCCCCATTAAGACGGGGGAAGGTTTTGTTGGGTTTTAGTGGGTAGTACTGGCTGTATTACGTCAGTGAGTCCCACACGTCGTGCGTAAATGCATTTCCCAACGTTAAAAAAAAAAAAGACGTTTATTCTACTATCGTTGAAGAAAAGATATTTTAGAAATTGTATTGAAATGACTTTAATCAACTTAATCGTTAAATCATAGAATCATAATATGTTATATATATATATATATATATATATATATATATATATATATATATATATATATATATATATATAAAAGATAACAAGTTAATATAGTCCCGCTGAGTTTCTTTCGCCAGTTCTCCTCAGGTCTGAGGCTTCTTCTTTCCGAACTGGTAGTAGACTCGTTCAGTAAAAAATTGTAATAATTTAATGCTCAATAAAATATTTTGAATTTAGTAGTATGTATTCAGTTAGAGTCCAGACTGAATTAATATATTTAAATTTCATCGAGATTTATAAAGATATATTTTATAACTATAACAATAACATTTAGTCGTGAACTATTAATATCATTGACGATTTGTTCACCTGTAACGGCGCATGACCTTTGCACAGTAATAGTTTCGTAAATAAGCTCCGCCTTTGTTCGGTAAAAAGCCTTTCGCGATATAAGGATTAGCAGTTGATTGATATTGTTTACGAAATTATTTTATTTCATTTTACGGAGCTGTAAACCAAAGTTATGTCTTATTTAATTATACAACTAATCCCGAAAGTATTTCAATTGAAAATATTTCCTTAGGATAGATGAATAGAAAAGAAAAGATGATACGAAAAATGCTTACTTAGTTACACCCTCTGACTACCTTCTTGGTTTGCATAATGTGTCCTGATTTTTTGTAGACCTCATCACAATGAGGTCTACAAAAAAATCTGAGTAACAACCTAGAGCCCAGACCTCAGTGGCATGGTTCATAGGTTTTGCGCTTAGACTCTTATGAGACGCCATTAGATATTGAAAATGAGGAAATCATAAAAGCACCCATATTTGCTCAAATATATCTACCTACCCATATTACGTTTGTAAACAGTATATATCTAGTTTTTCCTGTGTATAGTCAAATAGATGTATGATGTATGCTGTAGGTAAGTGGCTTATAGTTTTTTTAGTGTGACTCACATGAGGAAAATCAAGGAGAATTTTTTGCAGAGCTTTTATTTACAATTTAAAAAACCGTCTATTTTATGAAACAAGCTTAAGAAATGGACAAGAAAATAACATGATAAATCAAATATTTAAAAGCTTTCCTTGTTATGGAGATATATCACGAAGTCTGGGATATATAAGGCTATTAGAACGAGATGAGTCGCGATCGTGACATAAGTCATGCTCACGCTAAATCGATGAGGTGCAATATTTTAATGGGGACAGCTGATAGCGTGTGAATGTTTCTGCCACTAGGAAGGCAGCAAATCATCAGCCCTTAAAGGGAGTGACATCACACACTACTGCCTTGTAAGGCGGTGAAAGCGTACGCAATAAAACTATGATTGATTCCATGATTGTGTCATCGTGCCACTAGAACCTGTATATCGTTTCATGTTTGTAGAATTTCAAAGAAGTAGATTTATAGCTTTTTAACGGATAACACTCTGTTGTATAACTTCATTTAATATTTATTACTATGCAAACGTTTTGAGGTATAGAAAAGTTTAACAGAGCTAACTTTCTTGGCGTTCGAATGGTGTCAAGAAAACATTTACAGCTTGGAATTATTTTACAATAGCATAAACATAAGTATAATAAAAAAACGTGTGTGTGTACTTATGTGCGCATGTAAGAAGTTATAGGTACTTCTTCGGCGGAACAGAACAAAAATAGCAAAAGATTTCATCCATAACCATAATTCGTTGGCTCACTATTACAAGGTTCTATGTTACAAATTTAGTACTTAGTTATTAATGCTACAAGGTTCTATGTGACATTAGCTACAGTTTTGCAAAAACAAACCACTAGATAGCGGCACTATAACTACTACTATAAATAACGAAGTTCTATGTAAAAATTACTAAACTTCATTAAAATTAACATAGAACCTTGTAATAGTAAGCCAACGAATTTATGTCTCTCTCTTTGTAAAAGGAATGATAAATTAAAAAAATAAATATATTTTATTTATATCCACTGATATAAAACACGTGTTATAGATTTATGAATATTTGAGAAACTACTTTGATAGTTATGATTTTTAAAGGGAACCGGAGAGACAGTTATCAGCTAACTTCATCATGTCGCTTTTTAGCTGTCGGTGTGCGCGCGCATCGTAAATATTTTACTCTCACATTTTTTTCACTTCATTTAAATACAATAAAAATCAATTTTGATATGTGATTCTTCATATTATACAGACCAGCCTGTAAAAGGAGACTTGGTCGACCGTTACAAGAATGAAATCGTGTGAACTAAAACAACAATCAAAACATAAATAAACAAGTAAGCGCATAAAAGCTTTTTCCTCATTGATTTCTTGTTTTTCATGTTTAACTTTTAACCATTACTCTTTGCTGTTTAAACAACGACGGCCACCCGATCGTTATCGGTTAAACCATCAGTTAACATAAGATTTTAATAAACTGTGTTGTTTATTTAAAATATAATTATTAATATTTTTATATTATTTTAATTACAACCCGTTGTACCTTTTTTTTAACGTTGGTAAATGCATTTACGCACGAGGTGTGGGACTCACCGGCGAAGCCAGTACTACCCCCTAAAACCCAACAAAACCTTCCCCCGTCTTAATGGGGCGTCGCAGGATCGCTTACGCATTCAACTACGACGCCCCGACGGCAGGTCTGCCAAAGCAGACCACCACAACCATGGGGTTGCTCCAAGGTCCACTCTGCTATCAGAGAAGTACCAGGAGCAACCCGCAAGGTACACCGCCCTCCGAAGAGGGCCACCTCCCACCGCCCACCGAAGTGGGCAACCTCCCTGTGCGTTTCTTAGCTTCGCGCCCGGTTGGATTGCCGGGCACTACTGAGCCCCCCCACCACGACAAGGTGAACGCACGTTGGGGGGGGGGGGGAACCCGTTGTACCTAAGTTAACTTAAGTAATATGTAAACTCTTATTTTGAACGTGTTAATTTATGGACTTTAAATAATAATCAAACAAAGTGGCATAGAGCATACGTCGATTTTGAAAATAACATAGAGATTTTTTTTTTAATGAAAATAGTAAAATCTACTCAAAGTTTTTTCCATTTCCCAATTTTGACCTGTCACTTGCAATGGCTAAGGAAGTTATGCAATGCATAGGCACGAATTGATAAACGAGAGAACTCTCCTAAAAAGGCGCCGAGACGTCGAACGTTTTTGGCAATATGTATTATTCATACACACGAAATAAATAGTACCTACCTTCAGTTTGAACTTAAGAACGTGGAACCCATGAATAACATTGTACATAAATGTCACGTATTGGGCACAGCACCGTGATAAATGTAGAAAATGACTAATCGATAATTGTAATGTCCCCGAAACGAAAAGACAAAAAAATCTATTTAGATACCTACATATAAAATAATAACGCCTAACGTATCACGAAATCGTTAAAATATTCAATTATAATTCAAGATTTCTATACAAATATTGAAATGTTCGCGCTAAATACATGATGAATTTTCTCTCTCATAAGATTATGTAATATAGTATTCTAAAGTCCCAGTAACGAGGTGATATTTCAGAAAATATTAAAGTAATGCATTTGCCCATTGCTTAAGTGAGAGAAGTTATCGAACAGCACTTACTTTAATGGAATATTGTTATTCATTTGATCGTTGTGACATATTTTGGTCATGATCGTAAATAAATACATTTTATTAAGTCTAAGGAGCTGGCACTTTAACGATTTTGCTTCGAAAATAATTGACGTAAAAGATTTTAAAGGGGCCTACACATAATGGAATTAACATTTATTTCAATGCCACCTATATGTTTGGTTTATTTTGATAAACTGGTTTCATATATAAACAATTTTTCTTTGACTCTACTAATATTATAAAACTGAAAAGGTTATTCTTACGATTCTTGCATTTATCATCAACCCTTAGGAACAGAGCAATTATATAAAATATTAAATATAAATAAACTTAGCTTTTTACTAATAAAATTTAAAAAAGTACAACTATCCCGACTCTTTCTGTCTTCAAAGTAATTTGCTTATTTATTTAGATATCATACTATTATCTACTGCAAGTTAACGTCCTTAAATTCAAATACACTGTTGTTTGGTTGTCTTGTTATCCGACACATAATGCCTTAGGAAGGAAAGCTGCTAGTTTCAGTACGTGTGCAGATGGTTTAAAACATACCAACGCCTCCATATTTGGACGCGATTCGCACCCAACGCGAGGAAATTACATTGTTTATTTAACTACACACTATTTTGCATACAATCAGAGTGAAAGTGCCATTGATATTTTAATCATAGTAACAGCTATTTATTTGTCCATAAAATCGATATCTCAATTGAGTTCAGTTCGCACTCAGATTTCCCGGTTTCTAGCATTAGCATACCTAATAAATGCTTAGTGTCAAGTCATATATTATTTTATCGTAACATCGAAATAAGAAATTATTCATCAATAAATTGTGGTATTGCGTACTGTACATACAAGTGGGATTTGTTGCCAATATAGAGCCTATAGAGAGGTCAAATGGCTAATCGTTAAATGCTTTACAAAGAAAAGAGCTGAATTTATCATCCATACGTGGATTTCTTGTTACATTTATACCAATATTACCTACCATACATATAATACATTTAATGTGATTATTATTTTATTTTTATTTTATTTTTTCACTTATTCAATATTATTTATTTATAGCAAAAATTATATTCTACTAGGGACTCACCATCGCTTCGCTCGGGTTCGTCCCTTGCATCTCAATACAAACTTTCATCCCCATTTTCACCCCCTTAAGGGATGATTTCCGGGATTCAAAGTATCCTATGTCCTTCTCAGGGTCTCAAACTATATTCTTACCAAATTTCATCTAAATCGGCTCAGTATATCCAGAGATTACTCCCTACAAAACGTCACAAACTCACAAACTACCTCTTTATAATATTAGTATAGATAAAGAGGTAAAGTTTGTGAGTTATTGAAAGTCCCAAAAAGACAGGTCCACAACAATCGTTCAAGAGTTTTTATTATTATTTTTGGCAAGAATGCATACACCATATTATTAAAGAAAAGGATAAAATGTGCCCTCTTAATGAGCTGATGGATAATGTGTGTAATTCTTTTATAATCCGAGTGCATGATGACGACAATGATGATATAAGTAATAAAGGTTAATAAATATTTTCATTTCTTATATTTTGTTTTACTCTGTTTTTTTTTTCATTTAACCATTAAAAAATTACATTATAGTTAGTGTGCATTGAATGCACAAAACAAAGAGTATTTACAATGTCATACATATAGTTTACTTGATCTAATTCTGTTTCATATTTTTTGTTATTTTATATAAAAAAAATTCAAAGCAGAAAAGGTTTATGATATCTGAATTGTCAAAGAATGACAGCTGTCATATTTCCGTGGAATTAAAAATCAGACTATAAATAATTACGTGTTTTACCATTTTTCGAAATTTATCATATAAGGGGGTAAAATAGGGGATGAAAGTTTGTATGAAACTACCTTTTTAGAGATATTTTATTTAGTTTTAGCGCGAGCGAAGCCGTGGGTTCTGCTAGTTGTGTTATAAGACTTTATTTCAAACTATATAACTTTAATGTAGCCTACTTATGAACTATTCTGCATAAGCTCAAACTAATACAACTAGCCCATGAATAACAATGCGCTATTTAACGAGTTGGGAACTTATTACACTTCAAACTTTAAGCAGAGTGAGCAAATATACATACGCGAGCGATATACATAGCGAATATACATATTCAGTGTGATACTGAAACGTAGGTATGTTCATATCGTTACATATGTATACCAAATTTTTTAATCGAAGAGTTTTGTAAAAGTACAACTAAATATTTATTTTATTATTGATTATTACCAATTTTTATAAATAAAATAAAATATAATATCTAATAATACCAAATGTTAACCTTTAAAATTTCTCAGGGTTTCTGTAATTTTCTAAAGTGATCTGAAACTCGTAAGGTATGTTAGACAATGCTACAGCTAAAGTGCTACAAGAATTGTGGATTTGTAAGTATTTATCACGAGCGGAAAGCCTACTTTCCCGAGCAATGTTGGTAAGATGTGCTCTAGATAGAGCTTTTACATGCATATGTGTGAAACTTAAAAACGATTAAGAACGGAGATACAGCGAATTAATTTAGTAGACATTTATATATAGAATCTAACAGCGACTTGTACTAGTTTTGCGCTGTTCCCTTAATGCCACACAAATGTAGGTAAACTATATAACGTCGCAATTCGTATTTTGGTAATAGTGTGCAGTGTGTGTGCTTGTGTGTAATAATTTTCTATAAAAACGTTAACAATCGTCATAATTCAAAATAACATTATTTGATATCTATACTTTTCTATAAATTCTTGTTAAAACCAATCAGTACATTGTAAGAAGGTTATATTCAAAATCAAAATATTTTATTCAGCATTAAATTATTACAATTTTTTACTGAACCTCACGAGTCTACTACCAGTTCGGAAACAAGAAGCCTCAGACCTGAGAAGAACTGGCGAAAGAAACTCAGCGTATACAAATACAAACACCATCATATCGGTAAATTACTTAAGCTTGCCTGCTGAAAAATAAGTGTTGTCAGCTACAAGCATGCAAGTATGCGCAAATGGTATTGGAGCAGATAGACCATAACAACCGTACAACAAACATGTATACTTCGGCATTATTTCTGGAGTAGTCTCGGCATCTATACTAATATTATAAATGTGAAAGTTTGTGAGTATGTATAGATGTTTGTTACACTTTCACGCCGGAGCCGCTGAATAGATCTGGATGAAATTTGGTCCAGAGATAGATTAAGAGTCGGGAATAACACATAGACTACGTTGTAATGTTAATATACGGTTACCGTGGGATAGGTCATTCAAACAGGATTTGACATTTTTAGATAATTTAAAGTAAAAGTTCTATACTAACTTTTGTTCTCATAACGCCACTTGTTTTTGTGCTTTTGATTATATCGTTACTCTTTAAGAATAATAGCACGACTACTTTATATGTTATTCATATACCTAATCAAGAAATCGTTTTAGTCGATAGAATACTTAAAACAATCAGACGTGCAATGAATTCGCATAATATTGCGGTGAATTACGGTTTTGTTTTGTCTGTTAAATTTTAGTGTTTATCTAATTATTATCAGTGGAAACTTGTAATATCTAGTTATGTATGTATTTTTAATCATTAGATTGTATTGTGTCTAAAAGACGGTGGAATGCTAAAACAAATATTTTGTAACCATCATCGATATTTAAAACTTTTTGCGTAAATATAAATTTGTGGTTTCCAAATCGAATGGATAATCGAAATACTGTAAAAATTTAATTAAAAATTAAAAATAACCGCCGACCATCTTGGACCAATTTTCATCAAACATAGCTAAGAACTCTCCCGACTAATTCACCTTTCAAACAAAAAAAACAAAATCAAAATAGGTTCATTCGTTCGGGCTACGATGCCACAGACAGATACACACACAAACAGACACGTTAAACGTATAACACCCCGTCGTTTTTGCGTCGGGGGTTAAAAATAGAGAAGAATGCATGGTACATTGGAACCATCAGAATTTACTTCTTTCCGGTTATTATATAACTCAATTATCAAATCGATGTTATACTAAAGTCAGTTCTAAAACTTAACACCACCTTTTACAAACGTAACGTTAGCCTAATGTCAATTAGTAACATTCTATATACATTATTAACGTATCAATGTTATGTAAGCTTCCATTTAAATTAAAACTTTCTTCAACTTTTGTAATTCTCGAACCGCTATCAAATTCTTATGCGACCAGTTTATTTGAAGAACTCAATATAATTGTCAGCTTGTGTTATTTATATGGACATGATTAATTTATATACAAACTTCAGTAAACGGAGGTTGCATAACAAGTTCCGAATTATCGAATAGTCTCTATTAATTAATGTAAGTTTTTATTACGCAAGGCAATCATGACGTCTTCTAATTTACGGCACGAGAGCACTCCAGTCGCGATTTCCAGTCTGTTACCGGTTTATTCATAACAGATGACATACATGTGATATCTATATAAGATTAAATTGCGTCTTAGTCAATAGAAATTAAGAAAAATATAAGCACACTGAGTAAAGGATCATTTTCGTGCTCAATCAATAATTAAGATGTCAATTTTAAAACTATTATAAAGATTTATGAAAGCACGCCAGCTTAGACTACACTAAAGCTTAAATTTCTGCAATTAATGTGTATATTGCAAAATTAATGTGAGATAAGTGCATCCCAGTGATATTGCAGACAAGAAATAAAACTGAGATGAATGAAAGCGAAATATTTTATTTATTATCCAATAGATTGGATTAAGGCGTGGTTTAATTCTATTGATTTATCAAAATCGTGATGGAAGAAACGATTTGTGGATTGATAGAAATCGATTTGGAATTGCATTTCTAAATAAGATGATGTTTCGAACCATCTACAGTAAATAGTTGAATCGTTAGCATTTAAATGAATGCTAAAATTGGAGGTAACTTGTATAATCGATAATTAAATAACCACTTTTGTCAAGATAGATGTTGTAGGAGAATGTGTGATTAACGATGAGATACGGAATTAATTAAATTGCGTATCAGTATGTTATCTTAAATTGGTCAACTTCTGCGTTGTTTTAAAATTATAGAATACTAGCTACTTGCTCTCGCTTCGAGTTCGTTCCTTGTGAAAAACAAAAACAAGTCTATCCCACAGGAACCGTACATTTTTCCAGGATTAAAGCCTATGTGGTCGCGGTCGAATGCGCAAGCGATTCCGTGGGCCTGTCTCTTGCAATAACCACCGTGGTGGTTTTAGTGGGTAGTCTGTTGCGCCTTTCGCGACAGAAGTCCCTCATAACCTGCGCAAACGGGTTTCCCCACGAATAAAAAAAATATAAAAGCCTATGTGATATTCCAGACTATTATCTAGCTCTGTGCCAAATGTCATCCAAGATCTATCCAAATTTTCGCATTTATTAATGAGATAAAATAACTCCTTCGTAATTTTCCTAATTTACTCACATAATAAAAAATAACGCTTATATTAGTTGGTACATATACATATGTCGTTTATTTTGATTGAATGCAGTTCTAACCTAATCCGTTGTTGTTTGATCAACCCTTTTATAAAAAAGTATGATTTTTAAAACTACTAATATTTAATGGCTATTTCCTTGTTTGAATTGTGTTGACCGTTTAAAGTTTTCATTATATAACTTAATAACTTTCTTACTTAAGTTAACAAAGCAGTGTGACACGTAATGTTGACAAGGAAATAGAAAACATGCTACACCTAAATATGAAAAAGACTCGGTAAACTAAAGAAATGGACATCTAAATTCTAAATATAAAATACTTGGCAAAAATGTTATCTTTATAATAAAAATGAAATGCTTTTCGTTGGTAAGCACATTATTTGAGTAGGTCTGGAACGATTTGGCTATTCTTTTAATATTTGTAAAAGTTCAAATAGGGTTTTTAGGAGAAAAAATATAGAAAATTTGAACGGAAAAATATGAAATTTGAGTGCAATTTTTGTATAACTTTAAAGACCACTTTAACTACTTAGTACTTAGTAGGTATTATTAAAACAACATTGATGTAGGTATTTGAAAAACCTGTACATAACATCTTGTTCTTATATTTTGTAATTAAAACGCTTGATTTTCAAAAATTTTATGATGACACTATTTAGAAAATAATATTGTAATTTTCATACTTTCAGGTAATTAGCAGATTTCATTAAGGAAAATATAAAACATGCAGTAAGTAATAACTTGTTGTGCTTATGCCAATAATATGGCGCTTATTTTAATTTTATTTTATTTTGTTATTGCCTTTTACGACATTTCTCAATATGTTAATATTTAATTATTCTTCAGTAACATTTTTTTGTTAAAGCAATTTTGTAAAAAAACATAAATATTTATGTCACCGAAGATTTATTAGGAAATACTTGTCTACAAAAAGGAAACATTGTGCCGTATAATACGGAAACTATAATACGAACAATTTCCCAACTTCCGTCAAAACACTAGTAGAACATCATAAAATAAATGAAACTCAGGCTGCTAATAAAATAGGATATGTTCTTCTTACGAACTATGAGATATTTTAACTCATATATCAAATCTTATTGTGACTTAGGATGGCTAAATATAGGTGGACAGAAAAAAATAAGCCTTTAAATAAATTTTTTGGACCTTTTAATACTTAATTTTTTCCCAATTAAAAACCTGGAAATGAGTATTTTCAAGTTATGAACCATAAATAACTCTACGATTCTATCCCATGCACATTATAAAAGCTTAAAAAAAATATTTACAATTAAAAGCTGAACTTTATTAATTTCTGTATCAAAATCAAAATTGGATTTGCGGTTTGAGTAATCGCAATAAGTAATGAGTGCTCCCAAACGATTTCACCACGCAATGCGAACCAGCATCGGACCATTAATTCAATTTACCAGGATAGACTTTCTAAATGATGCACAAAGCTCATTTGTGGAATGACAAGTGAAATTGAAGCTGCCATTTTGCTTTCACGGGCAGCGCAGTGACATTTAGTTCTGAATCTAGATGGGCCCTGATTATCGCGGGTAGCCATCTGTGCAGTACTTGTGGTTCATCTGTATTTATACATGGTTATCATTAATAGACTCTGTAGACTGGTAAAAGTGGATAATATACGTTTATACTCTTTACGTAATAAGAACATTTTAATGAAACTCATGATATTAGAAGTAAATATTTATTCTAAGGTAGAAGCGATATCTAATCTGATCTTTTGAACTCGATTACGTTAAACACTAAAAGGATTAGAGCAACATAACTTTAGAGCTTAATAGAGATTATATTTAATGTTCAAGTTAAAGCTCACATGTATTTACAACAGTTGCACACAAGAATTTTTTTTAGTCACACGTTTAATATTTGAGCTTTCAAATATCATTTCTTGGCTACAAATTAAAAAAATTGTTATGTAAGCAATTAAAAAGAAATAAAATTTCTAAAAGCCAAATTATTTAACTATAAAATAAAGTTCGTTTATTTTTTACTATGTAAACAACACTATATATTTATAAGATAAGTAGTATACGTTTTAGAAGTGTGCCCATTTATGACAGTACCGCAGTCGCCGTGATTGTTTTGACGGTTGCTCCACTTTCTTGCTCTAATTATAGACTTATTATTATTAATTGTCGATATTTTGTAGACAATACTTTAGAATTCTGTTGATTGTTTTGGAATAGGTCAGATTATTGAAAATTCATTCTTATAAGAAAACTACCTTTTTTATGTTGTATAATAGTATAAAAAATATTTTGTGAACCTATGTATTTAGCCCTTTTTAACGTCCCACTGCTGGGCACGGGCCTCCCTTCAGCACGAGAGGAATCAGGCCATAGTCCACCACGCTGGCCAAGTGCGGGTTGGCGGACTTCACATGTTTTTTGAAAACTTGCTAGGTTCTCTCAGACATGCAGGTTTCCTCACGATGTTTTCCTTCACCGTTAAGACAAGTGGTAATCATGTTGGAAATGATTCGCACATGAAAATATCAGAGGTGCGAGACCCGGGATTTGAACTCACTTTATTCATTCATTCATTCAAAAAAATTTAATTATTTAAAAAATATTTTAATAATTATTATGTATAATTCTTACTTCCATATTAATATTATAAATGTGAAAGTGTGTTTGTTTGTCCTTCTTTCACGTCGAATCGGATCGACGGATTGGCGTGAATTTATGTGAGAAAATAGTTGGAGGGCTGGAGAGTGACATAGGCTACTTTTTACCGCGGGAGATTACCTAATTCCCACAGGAAAGTACGTTATAATACAATCCAAAAAAAAATATGATCAGAATTACTTGAAACTTGGTATTAATGCTCTTCGATAAAATTAAATAAATATGTATTTTAGCATTTTGCGAAATTCATCCTATAAAGGGGTGAAATAGGGGATGAAAGTTTGTATGAAACTACCTTTTTAGAGAATCTTTTGTAGTTTTAGCGCGAGCGAAGCCGCGGATTCTGCTAGAAATAAATATAATTGAAATTTAATTATAATTAACCATAATCTATAACTGAGAAAGTTTGCTTGTATATGTATATACGTGTGTATTTTTGTTAATTATTTGTTATGAAACGGCCAAGCAAATTTGGATGCTTTGATAGATTTAGTATACATATAGAATATACCTGGAGTGACAAGTAGAGTTAGTGACTTGCAAAGCGAGTGTAAATCGCTAGTTAGTAAGGTATTCATATTACGGTTCTGCTAAAATAATGTTCAAGTCCAATAAGCTCTAAAGTAATTCTTATTGCAATATTAGCAGTGTTTAATAAATTGCGCACATTATGTTAAGGATGACTAACGTACATAATGGATGGTAGAAAGCATTTAGAAGACAACGCTTCTGGGGTATTCCTTTCCTATAACTGATTTTCAGGGAAGTATTCGAAACTGGTCCTTATGCTATTGCAATAAAGTTAATAATTCTAAATTGCTGAATAAATTTGCAATCAGTTATATTAAACAGTTAATTAAAATGTTAAATTTGCGTTAATCTCCTATCATCGATGTTAACCCCTTGATATATATTTAAGGGCTCTAGGGAATTTTAATTTACATAAATATAAAATTACTAGCGGACCCGACAGACGTTGTCCTGTCTACACGTCTTTAATTTGAAAATTTCATACTTTTTTTAATAATTTTTTTGATGAAAATTATTATTCAAATTGTGAATCTAAACCATTCCCAGATCCCCTTGAACACACACAAAAAATTTCATCAAAATCGGTCCAGTCGTTTGAGAGAAGTTCAGTGACATACACACTCACAGAAGAATTATATATATAAAGATAGGATAACATTAACATTTTTATATTACGAAAAATACTGTTAAATAACCTATAGGTAGTAGGTAATATCAAATAAAAGCTCATTTGATTTTAAATAAAGGAACTAGCTCGTCTCACTATAAAGATAAGATAGTTAAGATTTTTCCACAAGTAATAGCTTATTTCTCGTATTTTAATTCTGAAAATGCTTTTTAATTGGTCGATCTGGGGACACTGCAATCCGCGATATCCTAGGAACGATTGCTTGTACACGCTCGGGGGTCGCGTGATAAGCCAACATTGCTAACTCGTACATTGAGATAATTCTGATTTTTCTTATTATGTTTGCTACTGTCTTCATATTTACTAGGCAACATTTTAACAGCAGTTTAACTCTTAATTTCGATAGTTTACGTCATCCTCATTATTATTATCATAATATTACATATGAATTATTTTACAGTAATAAGATTATTATTGTCTTATTACAAAAACTACTATGCCTTTATTGATTTAAACTTTCAGAAGTATGAATCAATTAATTCATAAAAATGTTGGAATGTTTACGTTCGACTTACTCCGACTGCAAATCTTGCCAAGGCGAGCACAAAAAGAGATATTATTTAAGATAAATCTAGCAGACAAGTCATTGCTAATTGCGACAATAAAAATTGTTGCGGGCCATAAATCACTGCGCACATTCGACAATTTCCCTTAATTGGTCTCGTTTCCCAATCGAGAGATTGTGATCTCGAACTGTGTGGCCGCTAGCCCTATGCCCAAATCAGCAGGGTGATCACCCTGACACTGACCGAACATGTGAAGTAATTAGTTTCGGGCAGACCACACACAGACAGTATAAAGCCAAAAATCAGGCGCCTGCATTCAACTTTCATCTTCAGAAGTCTGGGTCGTATGAATCACGCTGAGATGAAAATGCAACGTATATAGCATAGATTAATACTCAAATATTTTGCACTCTGAAACACCTTAGGCATGTGATTTAATAATTCCATATGTTGGTATCTTTTATATTATGTTCCACACATATTTACATGGATTTTATTTGGATATTACTATAAATTATATTGTATTTAAATTATTCACTTCACTTCCTAAGAAACATAATTTGGACCAATAGCATATAGTGCAATTGTTACCCTGAAACCAGACAATAGCCCTGAATATATATTTTATTGTCAACATGAACATATCTAGGATTGTACATGATCTATATGACAGTGGCCTTAGCGCCAACAACGAGCGCAGTTGACATCGGTATAAAACAGCCGCGCCGTGTATAACTAAAACGTAAACATGACAGAAACATTGCTCCAAGAGAATTTTATTCCGTTACACAGGTTGTAGAACAATTGTTGTGCTAGACTCATGTTTGGTTTATGGTCCATATTCTCAAGGAAATGTATTATTAGCTATAATAGAATAAATACGAGTATGAGGTACTAGAATGAGAAATAAAAACCTGCAGATTTTTTTGCTGCTATAACAGTACAGAGGTTTTATTAGAAACAAAAACAAATAGTAAATCACATTTAATTTACCCACTTTTCAATGGCACTAGAATCTTTCCTGCTAACCCGGTCTTAGTAATTACTGTAAATACTATGTCGCAATTAACGTTTTCACTTGCTTTATTGCCATTTACAAGCGATTTTTAAGTAAGATTCGTAAACAACTTCAAGATTGCTTTGTTGTATTCAAATGTCATTGTGTTCTCTAAGCATTCTCTTTCCTGGGAACTTCAAATTAAGGGCCAAATGATCAATCATCAGCATACACGATTCCTGATGTAACAACCGTTGTATCCCTCTAAATTGCATAATTGGGACCGAATTTATCAGTGAAAGTGAGGAATCGTTGCACGCCGTACTAATGTAATGCCGGCTTAATGATAGATGGTCTCGACGAACTGTGCCCTCGCGTAGGAAGCTCAAGCATTATTATATACGATGAACCAAAACTATTGTCTGCCTCACAACATACTAAGATGTCGGATGGCGATTACTTGTGTATAATGACACCCTCATCTGAGTTTATCCTTAATTGTTTTTCTTTATAATGAAATCCGTTGGTATTAATGACATTCGCTGCAAAAAAAAGGGTTAGAGCTGTCGCGCTCGCATTTGTCAGGATATTGCTACTTATTTTTATTAATATTACTAATTATCATATTTTTATTGACTGTGGAATGGTTGCGGTTTTTGATTTTACATCTATAAATATAAATAAAATTGATAAGTCTGTTTGTAGTTTCAAATAACTAGGTTTTCTGACTCACCTTTGCTTCGCTCGGGTTCATTTGCTTTGCTTCCCGATACAAACTTTCATCCCATTTTTACACCCTCATGATTTCCGGGATAAAGTTCCTATGTCCTTCCCAGAGTCTCAAACTATCTTAAACTTAACCAATTTCATCTAAATCGGTTCAGTAAATCCAGACATTACCCCCTACATCGCCACAAGCTCACAAACACAAACTTTATATCCTTATAATATTAGTATAGGTTTATTTACCTTATTTGGCAAATGTCTACCTGTCTGTGCGTGTTGATAGGCGTAAATAGTTCATGTCAAATTATTCAAGTACAAACACCTGGCTAATAGCATTCTTTACACTTATTTATGCATATTTTCTTTCCTTATAAAAAAACAATCACTGCCGTACTTTCTACGGTGTTTAAATGTTTTACGTAGATACTTTTTTTACATAAAATATAGAAAGTTCGTTCAATATAAATAACCAACAATTATATGAAAATGACTTTAAATGCTGTAAGTTAAGTATTAGTAGAATTTTTTATATGTATGTATGTTTATCGTTAACTTTTAATTCTCAGTAATGATTTGTAAACAAAAATGAGTTTTGATGGTGCCGTCGAAACTTTTGCAAACAAATTAATGATATCAGACAAACTACAATAACATATAAATCGCTCAATTTTCTATATCAGCAAACACTTTCTACGTTCATTCAATAACTATAAATAAAATTACATATATCCCAGTATTCATATTAAAGTTATCATTGAAAGGCAATTAAATCTCGTCGGTGTAAACGAAATTAATGTCTCGGCTTTTGCCGTTTTCTTTCGTATTGCCTTGTTCGTTTTAGTATATTTATATTTTTCTGTATATGGACGTAATAATTTAATGTTGCCTGAGTTAGGACTTAGCTTCACTGGTGTCGACAGCTCGTCGATTAGAAACTGTTTTATGTGTCTAGTTTACCATCATTTCGATCATTCATGAAAGAGCAAGTAACAACTTTGTTTTATTTACATAAATAAAAAAAGTATATAAAGAAAAGTAGAGATATTTGATGGATTTTTGAAGTGAAACTTCTTTAGAATCGTTGTGATTTGAAACTCGATGCAACGGAAATGCGACAGTAAAAAGAGACAAACATATAAATATATAGGATTAAGCCGGCGATAGAATGAGATAGAATACATTGCGATGATGCCATGGTAACCGTTGTCATGGTAACCGTTGTTATTTGATAGAATACATTACAAAGGAAGTGAAAATTAATAAAATTCATTACTCATTATTATGTAATGTTTATATTTATGTCAAATAAAATGTAAAATAACTTTTAAACTTGGTAAAAATAATATAAATAAAAAAATCCTTATGATTATCCTACTCCTGATACTCTATATTCATATCATTTTCTGAAGTTTCACTTCTACGATGTGTGAATTTTTAATTTACAAAACTTATTTATCTGTTTATTTAATTATATTACATTCATCTAAATTTAAGTCATCATGTCACGTACCTAAAATCTTGGTAGAGCACGTACTTGTTTTATTTGCTAAGATAAAGGCAGTGGGTTCGGTTATCGCACAAGGTGCACTCTTACGCAAAAAATATATTATAACTAAAAAAATAAGTATATCTAAAAAATTATTGTATCTAAAAAAAGAAAGTATTATAAAAAATAAACTTCACTTATTAGTTTTTTTCGAACTGCACTGCATTTCATTTGTGTATACGAATAAAACTTTTTAAATATAAAATCATACAAACAATACTAACACAAGCAAAGATATGAAAGCATGTACCTACTTCGTAGAAAAATACACACGGTTAAATTATTTTGTTAAATTAGTTAAATTGTTACATTTAAAGCCTATATGGTAATTAAAATAATTTTTCATTGTCTTCACCTACTAGATAGACTGCTTAAAACATGCAAGTTTTGTTTTTATTATTTTTGTATTATAACAACGAAACTCTGTTACTGTTACACAAGGAACAATGAAGTAACGTAGTTTAGATTTGCTGATACGCAGGCGGAACCGCGGGCGGTCGTTAGTGGGAACATAAAATTTATCGATTTTAAGAACAGTGCGTTGCATAATTCGCAACAGAAATGTAGCACAATAAATCGATATTCAGGTTTACACGTTTACAAATGTAACCCTAATGCAGTTATTTAATATCGATTACAACCCACGCAGTCTTTCGCACATCAAAGAGATATAGCGACTTTACACAAACATGTTAACGCGTTGTTAAACATTCCATTCAACAACACTGATATTGACAAGGCATGATATGTTTCAAGTAATACGATTTTTGATTGCCCCTTATTTTGTGTTTAACGATTTGTCAGTCAATGAATATTTTCGAATATATTTTTTTTGGACTCAAATTACTTATTTAATAAGCTAGACTGCAAGACTTTTGCAAATAGCAATGACTATTCAAGATTTTTTTATCAATTAGCATTAAAAACTTTTTAGGATGCTTATAACGTATGAATAAAAAGGCAGTGGTAGCCCAGTAGTAACGCGCTCGCTTAGGAAACCGAGTGAAGCGGGTTCAAATCCCGGGTCTCTCATCTCTTGATATTTTCATGTGCGAATCATTTCTAACATGATCCTTACCTTACGGTGACGCAAAACATCATGAGGAAACCTGCATGTCTAAGAGAACCTAACGAGTTTTCGGAAGACATGTGAAGTCCGCCAACCCGCACTTGGCCAGCGTGGTGGATTATGGCCTGATCCCCTTCGTATTGAGGGAGGCAGGTGTCCAACTGTGGCACCTTAAAAAGGTTAAATAGTTAACGTATGAATAAAACAGAACAATATTTACTGTTGAACCGATATGTATTACCAATATTTATTATTAAAGTACTGAATCGATTTTGACTCGCGTGTCACATTCAATTTTCCAAACGTACTAAATAATATAGTAATGCGGAGTTTCTGATTTATTGGTTGGTTAGTTTCTGATTATTTGTCCCTTTTTTGTATTTCAAATCAGAATTTGCTTTATGTTATTTAAGATTTGATGACAGTTTCAACTCGAATCGTCCAATTTTTGTAAGAATGAGAACAAGATAAATATATAATATATATATATATATATATGTTTATATATAAAATATATATATTGTGTTTTTTCTTATCGTAAAAATATAAATAAAAATATATTTTTTTTAATAATCAATAGCTAATAAAAATAATATTAGCACCTACAGTGAGGTAACTGTATTAATAAAAATAAATTATGCGTAGGTACTGTATCACTAGGGTCAGCCTAAACTTTCGCACAACATATGATGTATCATTTTAGGTAACGATATAAAATTACAGATAACTATAAAAAGTCGTCGTATTAAAAAATATTTACTTTATATTTGTATCCCCCTACAATTTATTTTAAGTGCCTACTTGTACTTATAATATACATATGCAATGAAAAAAATACAAAACGAAATATTTATATTAATGCTCATTAGAATTTAGACGTTATAAACAATTTTATAAACTCTTTATAATAAAATGTGTGGCATCAAATGTTTTTGGGTCGCCACGCACCGATTGGTATGCGATATCCTCAGGAAATGGATCGTCCAGACCGGTCCGTCGACAGTGAAAGCGCGTGCGCACGAATTGTGATCAAAGATTGACTATCGTGTGATTTAATGATGTGTTTGCAAATAACAGGAGCATCGTAAAATGTAGAAACAAAAAAGGTTGTTCTTCTACACAGTGAAGTTTTCTAAAATACCTCTTTTAATACATTATACATGTGAAAGTTTGTAATTTATCATAATGGTTTTATTTAAATAGTGTTATAAACCAAAACAAGTTTACCGGAATATGCAAAAGAATCATCTTTTTCTTTTTTTTTACGTAATTTAAAATGAAGAATACTACATATTTTCGCAATATATGAATATAGTTGCATGAACATAGTTTAACTTATAATTTAATTTTTATAGTAACTTCTAGCTTATTTACACTAACTCCATATTATTAGTAACATTTAAACAATATATAATTGACTAGCATTGCCCGCGTCTCCGCCCGCGTTCAGATGACCAAAAAGCAATTTCTTAGGTTTTACATATTTGAATACTCATACAATGCAGTTTTTGTATTTTTTCTCAGAAATCAGATATTTTCCCGCGGTAAAAAGTATCCTATATGTTCACCCGGATAACCAGCTATCATCATACCAAATTTCATCAAAATCTGTCCAGTGGTTTTCTCGTGATGCGGTAACAGACAGACTGACAGACAGACAGACAAAAATTCTAAAAACTAGATCCGGACTCTGTATCGATAATAATGTCTATTTCAATTAGATTTTTCAAAAAAATATTTAATGTACAGATTCGACTTAGTTACAATTTTATTATATGTATATGTCGGAGACGAGTCATAATCACAACTAATCGGAACGCGAGCGCCACCTTTTTGGGCTCGACAGAGTCTACGTTGTGACACTCGACCGGGCTCGGCTGGGTTACGCTTGGTCGGTCGCACAGTGAACACTAGTAGAAACTGTCTTGCGTTCCGTATTGTCTATACGTGGTAATAGTGAAGTGAAGTGCTTGCTATATGGTTGTGTAGTGAAGTGCTGTGTAACTATGTACAAAGTGATTATTGTTAATTTGAAATACAACTGTGATTGCATCGACTTTTATTTGAACCAACACTTCCCATATAACGCCCACTGTACAAGTCATGATAAAATAATGGAAAATAATAGAGAAAATTAATGCTGCTTCGATATCAGAAGCGGGATCAGTGTTGGTTCAATTGCAAAAAGAACTATCTCTGAGTGAACAATGACGTGCTATGTTTGAACAACAAAATGTCATTATGTGATCTCTTATCGAGGCCATGCAAATGCCTCGGATGAAGAAGAACATCAAGTTACGCGAGTTTGACCCTGACAATATGGATACGGACGCAAGATCTTGATTTGCGACTGTAGATTTGTGTTTTGCCGAATACCCTCCATACGGCGGCTAACTTGTTTTAACAGTCAGTAAGGAATTAAAAGGATAAGGGTCGACGTGGCTGTCACAATTTGTATACCAGAGAATAACATAGGAAGAGTTCAAGGTGATTTTCAAGGCGAGATTTATTTCCACCGAGACATTGGCTGGTACGCTTATTAATTTTAACAGTGACAAACCAAATGAAAAAAGAAACTCGTTACGTACGCAAATCGCCTGATGACGTCACTGACTAATCATTGGAAAGACGCTAGCAAGAATCAGATAGCAATTGCGACTGTCCTTGCTCACTTACGTCAGTTTAATTCGAAATTACAACGATTGGCCTTTTCTACGAAAATTGCTTCGCGAGATCGACTGCAGCAGGGATTGCACGCATTCTCACATTTGAAACGCAATAAAAGTGAGTCTTAAGCGGTCAGAGTGTAGAAGCAAGGTAAATGACAGTGTGGAACGACCTTCGATGACAGCAACGGCATTGCAGCCTGCAGTGAAATCTCTGGTGTGCTTCAAATGTGGCAAGCCTGGTCACATCACGCTCCGGTGCATAAGTAGTGCCAGTCAAGTGGACGGCAGCAATATGGGTGCAACACGAACGGAACGACGCGTGGATGTATGTGTTGTACAACCATCTTCGAATGCTCAATGGCATAGAGGTAATCTGTATTGCTTTTGTTATAATCATAGTGCTGAATATTCGTTAGTAAGATAACATTTAGCAGTCAAATTGTGTGGTTAACGATTTTGTCCTTGCAATTTCTAGTATTGATCAAAACGGAATATTCCGCACAGAGTAAAATTTGTTTTGTAACGATTAGCAGTCATTCTCTTGAAATCTTTTGAAATATTATGTTTTGCCTAATTATTAGTTACAAAATGGTATCATGATAGAACATGAGATATTGAAAGATTTTCTATTAACATGACGGCTATAAATTTTTTACACAAAAATTCTAGTAGGTCATGTACCAATAGAGGTTGATGTAAATAATGATCATCATGCCAAGCAAATGTTTTAATGAAGTCGATGGAAACCGATGTAAGCATTCTGACGGCCGTAGTAGTGTCGACCGTACTAGTAACTATTACGTAGTCATAGCCTGGTAAAAGTCGGTCTTTTGAGGAAGCTCAAACTAAATAGACCGTGGGTGTGTGATGTGCGTTTAGTTCTGGCGGAGGTCGGGGTCTGTTATGACCATAGTGTGTAGTCACCGAGAGGGTGATACGGTGATCCTGTAGTGGATGTGTCGACCGTACTAGTAACTATTACGTAGTCATAGCCTAGTAAAAGTCGGTCTTTTGAGGAAGCTCAAACTAAATAGACCGTGGGTGTGTGATGTGCGTTTGGTTCTGGCGGAGGTCGGGGTCTGTTATGACCATAGTGTGTAGTCATCGAGAGGATGATACATACGGTGATCCCGTAGTGGATGCACCTGGATTGTGGAGCAATTGTGATTGCTGGTTGGCTTGTAAGGCCGTGGCCTAAGAGTGGTTTACAGAGGTGCTAGTAAATTTGAAAATTAGTTTGATTGCTGAAGTGTTGAATGATGTTGGTACATGGCTCTGGATGACTAATGTTATTAGTTAGATTAGAGATAGTTACAGTGACTTGGAGTTAAAAAAAAAAACAAAGGTGTTAGCGTTAAAGCTTTTCATTAGAATAAAGATGATTTAGATTCAAAGTTAAGTTTTATCTGGTCAGGATTGACCGAGTCGAGCAAGTATTTTCGTTGATTATTTGGTTGCAGGCTAACACGCGGTTACGGGCTAACACACGAGGGCGTGTGCATGCAGGATGGCCGTGTCGGAGACGAGTCATAATCACAACTAATCGGAACGCGAGCGCCACCTTTTTGGGCTCGACAGAGTCTACGTTGTGACACTCGACCGGGCTCGGCTGGGTTACGCTTGGTCGGTCGCACAGTGAACACTAGTAGAAACTGTCTTGCGTTCCGTATTGTCTATACGTGGTAATAGTGAAGTGAAGTGCTTGCTATATGGTTGTGTAGTGAAGTGCTGTGTAACTATGTACAAAGTGATTATTGTTAATTTGAAATACAACTGTGATTGCATCGACTTTTATTTGAACCAACACTTCCCATATAACGCCCACTGTACAAGTCATGATAAAATAATGGAAAATAATAGAGAAAATTAATGCTGCTTCGATATATAGATAAGACACTTTGGTGAAACTAATATTAGCATAATGTCAGGTAATCAAATAATAAATACTTCTTATACTATCTGGACTTTTTGCTTGGTTTATGTACATTTTTACACCAATACGCCAGAACGGACGAACAAAGTGATATTTCTGCCTTATATTTATTAAAAAAAATTAAACCCTTTTATTGAAGATTTTTTAATGCCTCACAGAGGACAGTAAAAAGTAAATTACATTAAGTCATGTCAGGCATTTAATGTCTAAACCTATTATATTGCATTTGAAGTCGAAATAGAAGAAATTACATCACTGTCAAATAACGAAGATATGGTTTGAACATGGAGCTGGTCTGCGTGTGGGAGGTTTTAATTGTAGCCCTGTTCGCCCACGTCGTCCTTCTGATAGACTATCGTGACTCATTGGGGTTGTGACGTAGAAAGTGCAGTCTTCTTCGATTTAGAATGTTTATGTATTTGTTGTAGATCAAAGAATTGAAGGATTTAAAGCTGAAAGTTAATCAATAGAACATGCTGTCTGCGATAATCATTTTATTTATTGATATCTTCAGATGAATAAGTTTTCGTAGTCTATAAATTATAGTAGAAATGTATTTATTACAAGGGATGATAAAATATTTAAATGAGATTATGCTTTATTATATTATGTTTGTATCCAAATCGATATCTTTTACTGCTGATAACAAAGGATCGGATCATAAATCATAAAATGATGCAGAAACGAGAATAGCAATGAATATTTTATGACCTGTACGTCCATTATTAGTTAAAATATGTCCAGCTTTAACTTCCTTATATTTACGCCTCTGATGCGATACTTGTTTATCGCATACATAACTCCGGCACTTACACTTTCTACAGCGATCGTAAATATTACTTGCAGTCAATAGAGTTGTAGATTAATGTGGAAAATATATAAAAGCATCATCGGCATTAAAATGTGATTGCTTCTTCAATCCCGGTAATTTATGGTAATTAATACAGATTTATTTGTAAAAGTACTATCTTGATCACATCTTCTAAGAAAATGATGAGGAAAGTTCCTTTTACATCAATTTTTTAAGGCTATATGGTGTTATTTATTAATTAAGAAATTACTTGAGTATCAAATAAATAGCTTGTACGTACTTCCTGTTTTAAAATAACATTGTTGTAGTACTCAACGTAACCTAAATCTATACTGATTACTAATCTATACTAATATTATAAAGAGGTAAAGTTTGTGATCTTGTGAGTTTGTGAGTTTGTGACGTTGTAGGGGGTAATCTCTGGATCTACTGAACCGATTTTCAAAATTCTTTTACCAATAGAAAGCCACGTTCTTTCTGCGTGTCATAGGCTATATATTAACCCGAAAAATGTAAAGGCTTTTTCGTGGTAGTCGGATTTGCAAAGTAAGTCGGAGAAAAAACGGTCGAACGAAAACGTTTCTTACGAACGCTGCCTTAACGATGAGAGATATATGATTATGTTCTAGAGAAAAGTTGTAGAGCTTAATAATGCCTACAAAAAAGTCAGCGACAGCATATGTCTAACTTTTATATTTAAGTCACAAAAAGTAGTTTTTTATACTAAAAAAATCATTTAAATCGGTAGGTCATGTTTATTGGTCATATTATCAACAATTATGAATTCTTATCAAAATAAGTAAATTTATCGTCTAAAATGTTTAAAATAAAAGACTTTTCCATTTTACTGCATATAATTTGGACAAATGGTTAAAGAGATAATACAACATATTCGTAGGTATGGACGAACCCGAGCGAGCTGTTTATCTGTTTTTCTCTTTGTACGGGCTAATCTCCGGATCTATTGGACCTATTTAAATGAAATTTTGCATGGTGGTACCTTATATCCCTATCATCACAACATCCTATCATAACAACGTATACAGCTTAATACACAAAAACTACTGATTGGATTTTAATGAAACTTTACAATAATATAGTTCATACATGACAAAAACAAATCAGCTACTTTTGATCCCGGAAAATTAAAGTTACCGTGGGATAGTCAAAAAACTATAGTAACTTATACAGCTTAGTACACAAAAACCACTGATTGGATTTTGATGAAACTTTACAATAATACAGTTCATACATCAGAATAACAAATAGGTAACTGTGTATCCCGGAATAATGTACTTTTCCCGTGGGATAGATGTTTTTGTTTATTTGTAACGTATTATGTACACAACATAGACCCCAAAACAATATTTAGTTATTAAAAAAATTGCCTGTTTGTCTGTTTTTGTGTGTGCGTTTCACGCGAAAAGTAATGTACCAATTTCAACGAAATTTGGTGAAGTGATAACTTATTACTCGAGTCAACATTTAGGGTACCTTTTTTTTTTTTTTTTATACCACGTCGGTGGCAATCAGGCATGCGGCCCGCCTGATGGTAAGCGGTTACCGCAGCCTATGGACGCCTGCAACACCTTGGGCATCACATGCGCGTTGCCGACCCTTTAAAAACCTATTTACTCCCCTTTTGAAGGACCCCATACTGTAGCCCTCTGGGAAAACCTCGGCAGGGAGTTCATTCCACAGCGAGATGGTCCGTGGGAGAAAGTTCCTCTGAAACCGAACTGTACGGGACCATTTGGGCTGCAATGTGTGAGCATGAACTCCCTGTCGATGGCGAGCGGTGCGGTGATAGAAAGTGGCCGTGGGCATCATTTCGAACAATTCTTCGGAACACAACCCATTGTACAAACGATAGAGCACACATAGGGACGCAAAATCTCTTCTTAGACTTAGGGGCTCTATATCGCTTGTGAGTATTGGATCGTCGACAATTCTCACAGCTCTCCTCTGAACCGAGTCAAAAGGCCCAAGCTGGTATGCCGGTGCTCCCGCCCAGAGATGCGAGCAGTACTCCATATGGGGACGGACTTGCGATTTATATAAAAGCAGTCTTTGTCCCGGCGTGAAGTACCGCTTCGCTCTATTAAGCACACCTAGCTTTTTGGATGCCAGCTTGACCTTGTCTTCCAGGTGACTTCGGAACTGGACGTCGCTGGATATGTCGACACCAAGAATACCAATACTGTTGGAGATGGTTAGGGGTGTGTCCTGGAATTGAGGGGCCACAGTAAATGGGGTTTTCTTAGCGGTGAACGCACAAACTTGTGTCTTGGAGGGGTTAAATTGGACTAAATTGTCCCGACCCCAATCGGAGACTCTGGAAAGAATACTCTCGATTTGAGACACAAGTTGTTCGCGACTTTCTACCACAGCGGAGCGAGGGATGTTTGCACGGCCTGTGTAGAAAGCGTCTCCAGTGCTGTCGTCCGCATAGCAATGAATGCCATCAATAGACAGCAAGTCATTGATATGCAGAAGGAAAAGCGTTGGAGACAGCACAGAACCTTGCGGGACGCCAGCGTTTATATCTAGTTTATCCGAGCAGCAGCCATCAACGACGACTCTGATGGATCGACCAGATAAAAAGCTGGCAACCCATTTGCACAAGCCCTCGGGTAGTCCGTAAGATGGCAACTTCGAGAGAAGACCCCGGTGCCAGACCCGATCGAACGCCTTTGCTATATCTAGGCTAACTGCCAACGCCTCACCTTGACTCTCGATGGCTGAAGCCCACCGGTGTGTCAGATACACTAGAAGGTCACCAGTCGAGCGACCGTGGCGAAAGCCGTATTGCCGGTCGCTGATCAAATCGTGTTCCTCTAGGTATCTGAGGAGCTTGGTATTAATAACACGCTCCATAACCTTGGAGAGAAGAGAGGTAATAGCGATAGGCCTGTAATTCGATGGGTCTGATCTATCGCCCTTTTTGGGCACCGGGTGCACATGGGCGGTCTTCCACGAAGACGGTACTTGCCTAGATTGGTAGGAAAGTGCGAAAAGTCGCGTTAGTACAGGGCACAACTCAGGAGCACACTGTTTGAGTACCACTGCTGGTATGCCGTCGGGCCCACTCGACTTATGAACATCAAGACTTAGCAGCTCCCGCCGGACTTCTCTTTGTGAGAAATTTATTTCCGGCATGGAGTGTCCACACCGTGGGATGGTTGGCCGTGCGGCGCTTTCATTGACCTTCAAAGTCGAGTTTGTGGCAAAGAGTGTACCTAGTAGATCGGCTTTCTCTTTGGCGCTATGGGCCAGGTTGCCGTCGGCATTTTGCAGTGGTGGTAAGGACGACAGACAAAAGTTCCCCTCGGCAGCTTTGGCGAGCGACCAGAAGGCTCGACTCCCGGAAGGGTAACTAGCCAGCTTTTCGCCAATTCTCCCGATGAACTCGAATAAAGCTCTGACAATTGTTTTTTTACTGGACCTCGAGACGGCATTTAGTTTGCGTTTCACATCAGAAAGATTTGGATCGCTATTACTCCGAGCCGTGATCCAATCCCTGAACGCGGCTTGCTTAATGTATCTCGCTTTCTTACAAGGCCGATTAAACCACGGTCGTTTCTTTTTCCCGGCAGCAACTAGCGAGTTTGGAATGAAACATTCCATACCCGCCAATATTGTCTCGGAGACAGCAGCTGCGCAGATGTCGGGATCTTCTGATGTGAAGCACAATTGCCTCCACGGGTACGATGCGAAGTACTCTCGCAATCCATCCCAATCTGCTGACTTATACTGCCACATGCGCCGCAAGCTAGTTGGCCGAGGTGGATCTGGGCGCGCGCATGGTGCAAGAGTCCGGATAAGGCAGTGGTCGGACGAGCCAAGTGGTGCATCTACTGAGATGGTATATCCATCCGGACGTTGAGTCAGCAGAAGGTCCAGTATTGAGCTCGTATGGTCCTCAATATCTGGTATTCTTGTTGGAGAATGCACCAGTTGTGAGTAACCATAGGCCAGAGCAAATTCGTGAGCACACCTCCCCGCGTAGTCAGTGTACCGAGAACTGAGCCATTCAGTGTGGTGGGCGTTAAAGTCTCCTAAAATCACCAACTCCGTAGAGGGGTATTGCTCAAGAACTTTGTCCGTCGTCAATTGCAGGTGCTCGAAGAGTCTTTTTGTTTCCCTGTCACCGCTATGAGACCTGTATAGGCACGCATAAATACGGGTGTGGCCACCGTAGTCCACGCGCACCCACAATATCGAGAGGTCCCTGTCCTCTAAATGAAGGAGACGGCGACAGCAGATATCCTCCCGAACGAACATGCATACACCGGCACGTCTTAGAAACTTATGTTCTAGTTTGTAGCCGGGATAGTGCATATATGATGTGTCGGCCGGGCAAGATATTTGCGTCTCCGTGAGGAATAGTAAGGTCGGCTGCGCAATCTCCTGCTGATGGACTGCGCTGAGGTTTGCATGGAGCCCCCTGATGTTGCAGAAGTCCACTTGTGTGGAGATGGGAGCCGCTGTGTAACACTTACTCTTTTTCCTTTTGTTCTTCATTTTCTTGGTGGGGGTGTTTTATAGGTTGTTGTGAGGATTTGTTGTGTTGATAGGTAAAGGGGCAAATTTGCAATGCAGACCAGCCACAGGCTAGCATAGGTAGTACGGGTTGTCAGCGCAGCGTACGAGAGGGCCCCCAGTCCCCCCCCACTGCAACAGCCGGGTCCACCCCGGTCTCCTCCTCCGGCACGACTGCTACAGCAGGGATTTTACGCGGGTTGGCAGTTCAGCCTCCCAGGGCGGAGATTAGGTAATCCCTGGGTTCGGGAACTCTACTGACCCGCGGGCGGCCAGCGACGAACCGTTTCACTGGGTCTCACCGCTGTGCCCACACACCGCGCCTACACCGGCCGATGACTGTGCCGTTTGCATCACCGGCCCCTCTCTATCAACACAATAAATCCTCTGGAGCTCTGGATACCTTACTCACCGCAGGAACACAACACCGTCATAGAGCAGTGTTATTTGGCTGCGATTTTCTGTAAGGCGGAGGTACTTGCCAGTCGGGCTGCTCCAATTCGAGTAGGGTATATACCCCACTGTGCCCTACCTCCTAAAATCTCCTATTGTATGTATGTATGTATGTATGTATGTATGTATGTATGTATGTATGTATGTATGTATGTATGTATGTATGTTGTATTCAGCCCTTTTTAACACATGCACGGGCCTCCCTTCAGTACGAGGTAAATCAAGCCATAGTCCACCACGCTGGCTAAGTGCGGGTTGGTGGACTTCACATGTCTTTCGAAAACTTGCTAAGTTCTATCAGACATGCAGGTTTTCCTTCACCGTTAAGACAAGTGGTAACTGTGTTAGAAATGATTCGCACATGAAAATATCAAGAGGTGCGAGACCCGGGATTTGAACTTGCTTCACTCGGTTTCCCAAGCGAACGCGTTACCACTGGGATACCACTGCCTAGATACCTTTTACTTAAAGAAAATCTTTCTTTCCCACGGGAAAATACAATAACTGGTTTTATCGAGTCCTCCCTAGAAACCTTCCTCTGGCTAAGCCTTAAGACATACGTCAAAACAATATACTAAAAAATTGTAGGTCTTGAAAAGTCCTACAGAAAAGTTCTGAATAGTATATGTCTATCTCCTAAGGTACACTCGCTATAACTATTTTCATTATTATATATTTCTGTTTTATTATACGTTATTTATTCTATCTGAATATAGGTACATATATAAATAATAAAACTGTAGAGGTCGAATGTCTGTACATAGATGGTAGAAAAAATTGCTAAAAAACAAGTCAGTTCTCTTCTTACATCTCGTAAGGAGAGAAATAGAACAAATCCAGATTTTTTCAAATTTTTTGTTTCTCTGTCTGTTTGTCGGTTCGTACGGGCTAATCTCCGATACTATTGAACCTATTTAAATGAAATTTGATACTTTTCATTCTGGAAAATTAAAGAGTTCCCGTGGGATAGTTAAAAAATTATAGTAACTTATACAGCTCAGTACACAACAACTTATGCACCTAATTTAGTAAAATTTGGCATGTTGTTTGACCTGCAATATAAGGTATATTGCAGGTCAAACAACAGGTTACTTATTTTTATTCCGGAAAAATGAACGGTTCCCGTGGGATAGATCTGTTTGTGCTTTTCTAGAGGCGCTAGGCGAGTAATATTATAAAGAAGTAAAGTTTGTGAGTTTGTGACTTTGTAGGGGGTAATCTCTGAATCTATTGGACCGATTTAGATGAAATTTGGTAACAAGATAATTTTAGACCCTGTGAAGGACATAGGATACTTTATTCCGGAAATCATCCCTTAAGGGGGTGAAAATGGGGATGAAAGTTTATATTGAGAAGCAAGCTAGGGACGAACCCGAGCGAAGCGAGGATGAGTCGATAGTATAAAATAAACTCTTTCAATAACAATAAGATAAATACAAAACACCACATCATTGTTATAATTATCTGTGATAATTATAAATTTTAAGAATTATTTTACGTTTATGAAATATAATATTCTGGAATTAAAGAAGTTGAAAAATTCATTAAGTATTGCCAGTATTGGTACGTCTAGGAGCGGTCTACCTATATAAAATCCACTGATTGTGACTCACAAGGTAATCAAACGTTTACTTAATATTTTAAATGCATAATTGTGTCTACAAAAACTATAGTCTTGATTTATTTTTCGTCGTTCGTCTGTCGATCTGGTCAACATGATAAGGTGTACCCTTGGAAAATATAGAGCTTTAATGTTTTCTGACATTACTGCATGGATAAGTAACGTAGCTTCTTAGCTCTATTTATATTAAAGCAAACAAAACACAATTTACAATACACCTCTCTAACGCTACAAGTAATATAACTTATCTCGTTAGATCTCAATATATTTCAGACTATCATTAAATTCAAAAATAGCTACTATTTGAAATGTTTTGAAATTTAAAAAAAAGAGGAAATACTATATTGCATGCGCATATTTTTATTTATGCATGCAAAACGACTTAGATTTGTCTAGTTTAAATCCTAGTTTATTACGGTAGACCTGAATTAGTTCCATATATTTCTTTTTCTTTGACATAGAGCATATTGTTTTCAAAATGAGAAATAAAAACATGAAATTATAAGTATGTAAACAAATCCAGAAATTTCTTAAATTTACGAAAAATGTCGTATTTTATATAAACGTATTTTTTCGGTTTTATTTATTTTTGGTGACTGACTGAGGTTTTGAATGATTTACATTAAAAAAATTGTTCTATTTAAATCTAGTAAGTCAGTTTTAGTTTTAGCGTTCTTCTAAATGTTATAATGACTTGAAACTTTACGAGTGTATTGCCGATGACAGGAAAGTTTAGAAATCATAAAGCTTATCTGACTAATGGATAACTAACAGATGATTTGATGGAGGAAGGAAATAGATATTTGAACTCTTCAATAGCGTATTCAAAACTTAGCTAATTATGCATAGTCACTCTACTATTTTGTATTTATATTGTAAGTTGTATCAAGGATATCGTCAACTTCATTAAACGAAGCTTATCTTTAATCTTAAATTATATATTTACTATAACATGTTATTATACCCGCTTATTATATTTTATAACCAGCAAAACTTTAAATTATCATATTATTATTAACTTTAGACTTGCTGTTCAGAACATAAAAATAAATCTTCCTTGATTTGGTTTTGTGATATGTTCTTGTTAAAATCGTATTTTTAATATTTTATTGACGTTTTGACTACAAGTTCCGTATTCGAACTTAAATAATAACTCACAGGAATCATATTTCGTACAATTTCACCGTCACTTGATTTATTAATAGCAACCGACAAGTTTAAAGATGTTTATCTTACAAGCTCTCTGACGTGACTTATTCATTGTTTAAAACAATTTATTCATACAATAATATAATCGAGCGGGCCTTGATCTTTTACTCTACACTGATTTACATATGTTTTCATTATGCTCATTTCACTTGCCTTAAATAAACGTAGGGAATCCTCGAACAATGGAATCAAACAACCCATGTACAAGTCACTTGTCTGCCTCTCTTTTAATGTTGGACTAAGTTATATTTAAGGCAGTGGTAGCCCTGTGGTAACGCGCTCGCTTGGGAAACCGAGTGAAGCGAGTTCAAATCCCGGGTCTCGCACTTCTGATATTTTTATGTACGAATCATTTCCAACATGATTACCACTTGTCTTAACGGTGAAGGAAAACATCGTGAAGAAACCTGCATGTCTTAGAGAACTTAGCAAGTTTTCGAAAGACACGTGAAGTCCGCCAACTCGCACTTGGCCAGCGTAGTGGACTATGGCCTGATCCCCCTCGTATTGAAGGGAGGCCCGTGCCCAGCAGTGGGACGTTAGAAAGGGCTGAATACCATACAAGTTATTTGGCAATACGCTTTTGCAAGACTTCAGCCTCACAGCTATATACTGAAATAGTTTTACGATTTTATACTTTCTAGTTGGTACTGGACCATTAAAGCGCAAAGTTTCTATTATAAATTGTGCGTTGCGTGTCTGTTTTTGTTTATCGTTCCTTTGCGTGCCGTCTTCTCTTTCTACTACTAAACGCATAATGGTCTGTGAATCGTTGTTTGATTCATAACCACTATTTTAGTTTTAAAGGTCACCACTATTTGTTGTTGCATTAAACTTGCTTTATTACATCTTACTGCTATATTGTATTAATTTCTGCTATTTGAAAATCATAGTAAGTTAATATTATATAACTTTAATTTAATGTAGATCACGGATAATTATAACTTAAGAAAAATTTGCAATATCTCATTTAATATGAGATAAATTTAAAATGGTAATGAAGTTATGCGAAATCCCACTTATTAATTTATTTAATAACAGCGGTGTAATAATTAGAGTGCCGATATAATGGCTTAATTAAACACATAGTATACATATATAAATATCATTGTTGCATACGTAAGATATGACTCAAGTAAAAGTACAGATAATATAGAAGTTTTGTAGTTTTTTTTTAATAATTATTTTCATAATCATATAATAGAGTTGTTTATTATATTGACCTTTTTGATTGGACATTCTAAAATGAATACATCTGAGTTGTCAGTACACATTCAAAGTATTATTTAAATACTTGCGTAATATTAATTAACAAGAGAAACTATTAATACAAAATTTATCTCTGAACAAAGCAAAACCAACTCTAATATTGTACAAATAAAATTTACTATTAGTGAAAGTAAATCACGACTTTTGTAATCTGCTGCCTGTATTTGAAAGATTGCTACTTAATTAAATTATCAATCATGTTTTTTTGTTACAGGTAACTATGGAGTTTCGTGTGATGTTAATGAGATATGTTTACATCCAATAAACAAATCGTTTGTGACACGAAGCTGTTACAGATGCAATCTACTTAGCATATGCAAACTCTATTCGGCTAGCAACTGTTTTACGTCAAAGGCTCAGAGATGTTAAATAACATCCTACGCACGGATTTCCTCAACCGATACGGTACAGTATCGGAAATGACTAGGCATTACTGATTCTCCATTTTGTTTTCTGAAATGCTTTTCAAATATTTAATATTTAAAGGATATGTTAGATTTTTGACAGACTTCAAAATGATTCAGTATTTCAATAATAGAAATTTCGGCTGTGTTTTTCAAAAGACTCTTAAAATTCTTATTTTTAAATAAAAATAAAAATTTTAAATTTTAATAAGACAATAGGAAAAGTCTAGTAAAATAGAAGAATCTTACATTCTAAACTTAAAAAAGTCTTAAATTGCTTTATATTCTTATCGTGCCCCAACAGATCTACATCTAACCTTGGATTCCATTTTTGGTTTAATAGTCTACGATCACATTCATCTTCATTCAAAATGTCAGTTATTCAAACTGCAAATTGTAAATCCTGAGGTTTAATTTCCAACGTCCTGCTCACACTGCTTACTTTATGAGTCTTAATGTTTGAACGCGTAATATATGCAGATTACACGTAGCAGTTCATACAATTTTCGTAATTGTTCACGAATGACCGTTTATTCAGATTTACGACAGCGACAATGTGTTTGTAAAATTCCTACGATATTTCAATCTAGGAAGTCACTATAAAAGTTTATTTTCGACTCCATATTTGGTATCTTTGTTTTACAATATTGTAGTCATAACATTTCTCTTGCTTATTTATTACTCACCACTCACTTTTCGTGGATTCATGTAATTTTTAAAATATTCTTACTTGAACTTATATTAATGAGAGCCATTTCACGGAGTAATTATTGTTGAATACCGGATTTTGGTTTTAGATAGTTTCTGGCATTAAGCTCTCCAAAAATAATATTTACAAGCTCCTGGTCAAAAGTTTTTGACTATTATTTAATCATGAGTTAAAAAACGGCTCTTAATTTTTTCACATCCAATTTGAAATTTTAGTCTATTCGCCGTTATACTCTTTTATAATACGACGCCGCCATATGTTGCGACAGCGTATTGGTTTTTCATGCAATTCCCGCACTGCGTTCTTGTGTACATATCTACAATCTACATATTTTTGCTAATACAATTCCGACCGAGTGCTTCCCTACATGATATTAAAATACTATAATGATAAAAAGCAATGAAGTAAAGCGTAACTGTCTGTCCATATCGCAAGCGAAATCTTATTTAGTACTTATGAAATAGTTAAATCTATTAGCTTCATCGGACACCGACTTAATTATGTGCACATCTTAAAATCGATAAATAACTAAGATTTGATCGTATATTATCCCTAAAGCAATGGCCTGTAAATTGCTTTGGCTGAACAATAATTGTGAATTTTTATTTATTAATTACTAATCGGTTCATTAATAAAAAGTAAATGTGTTTTCTTTTTATTTTCAGAATTTTAAATATATGGATTTTGATTATATAGATTTAAATTTTAATTAATTCTGAATATATCAATAAATTATTTTCAATACTAAAAGAGGACGATAGCAAGAGCATAAAAGAGATTTAGGTCGTTAGTGTCTTCGTGATGATGTTCTCATATTTTACATTATTTTGTATATCTACGAATCAATTCAATATTATCAATTTGATAAAAATATACTATACACATGTACATAGGTACAATCAGTTTGATCGACAAACAATTTAAATTCTTCTACATCTTACGAATTAGAACGTGTCTCTGATTAAATACATCTGTTAAGCATATACATCTATCTATACATATAATAAAATTGTAACTAAGCCAAATCTGTACATTAAATATTTTTTGGAAAACCTTATTGAAATAAACATTATTATTGATACAGAGACCGAATCTATAGTTTTTAGAATGTTTGTCTGTCTGTCTGTCTGTCTGTCTGTCTGTCTGTCTGACTGTCTGTCTGTCTGTCTGTCTGTCTGTCTGTCTGTCTGTCTGTTACCGCATCACAGAAAAACTAATGAAGGGATTTTGATGAAATTTGCTATGGTGATAGCTGGTTATCCGGGTCAACATGTAGGATAGTTTTTACCGCGGGAAAATACCTCATTTCTGAGAAAAAATACAAAACTGTAATGTAAGAGTAAACTAATATGTAAAACCTAACAATTTGGTTTTTGGTCATCTGAACGCGGGCGGAGCCGCGGGCAATGCTAGTATGTCATATATTTGACGTTTTTTCTATAGAATATGTTCTATATCATTAAATGCTTTTATTACACAAATATTAGTAAACTGTGATCAAATATGTAAATTCGTTTTAAAAATTGCTTTCCAGCCACTTAATAATTTGGACTAATTTGATAATATACATATTTTATCGTTATATACGGACGTTAATAAAATTAGAATTTTTAGGTATTTGTAAGTATTTGCTGATTTAAGACAAACATTATTAGTTACTATTTATTATATTTTGGTATCAGTAGATATCTGATTCTTTATGTTCACAACACGATTATACTCGTAGTACTTCCTACTTTTTGTTTATAGTTAATAAACTAATTTTCAAGTAATTTAAGCGTTTCTTAAATTGTTTTTGCTTCTATTTTGTCTACGAGTAAAGTATTAAATTTACCAAATCAAAATAAATCCGCGAAATAATCCGAAAAGATAGTTTTATTTAATAATGTCAAACATTCGCGTAAATCTAAGAAAGTATTAAGTACACGCACTAGTTACTGAGAACACGTTGCTCATAAAAACAAATCGTTGATAAAAAGCAATATAGCAGCTAAAATTAAGTTTAAAATATAAAATAATTACACATATTTAAAATTTTAATTAGTCTTTTAAAATTGCTGCTATGTATAGAAACAAATTTGTTAATAAATGTTGTAAATATCTGTTTGTGAATGTAAATAACGACTTTGTCCTACCTTACATACTTACCTATATGCATGATACATAAGTAACTTAATGAATACATCAAAATAAATGTTAAAAATCTAAAAAGAGAATGCGCTATATATCTCAGTAATATTAAATATGATCTTCACACATTGACGACTATTTTCTTTGTTTAACAGACTACTAAAAAGAGGTTATAAAATCAACCTTTAAGTTTGTAATAGAAATAATGTTTTGGAGCTATGGACTGCAGTCTGTCGGACGTGCCCATAAATGGCTTTAATCTATACTAATATTATAAAGAGGTAAAGTTTGTTTGTGAGATTGTGAGTTTGTGACGTTGTAGGGGGTAATCTTTGGATCTACTGAATCGATTTAGATGAAATTTGGTAAGAAGATAGTTTGAGACCTTGGGAAGGACATAGTATACTTTTTATCATCCCTTAGGATGTGAAAATGGGGATGAATGTTTGCATGGAGAATCAAGTCACTAGTTGCTTTATATGTATAGCGCTATGGAGTTGCTGGAATATTGGCTTTATGTCAAATGAAGCATGAACCAGCAGCAACGAACCATTTGCGAGTACGGAAATTTAGTTATAACGTGTAAAATCTCATAGAATTTACGTTCAATATCATATCATCATTTATTCACGTTACTATTTCGCAAATGAAAATACAAATATATATAACCTTTGGGAATATAACATCCGCTAAGCACTTTGTTAAATGACTTTGCTTTTGCATTCGGAATGAATATCATTTTTACGGTTGGTACTTTGAGAAATACAGTTTAATTTAGATAATGTTTTCTTCGTTTGTTTAAAAAAAAAGAATGAACCGATGTCTAAATAAGTATGGTACTTGCTCATTCATTCAATGAAAATTGTGAATGACAGTAGAAAATCGATATAACGGATTTACCTAAAATTAACAATAAAGCTGGGCAATCGTAATATGTACAGTAGTTTGAGCTTTTACAGTAACATAAACTTTACTATGCATGTATTACAAGTGAATTTATATGCTTTGGATAATACAAAGATATAAATCGAGGTCCCGCAATGGACTGGATACAACCATAAATTAATTGCTCAATCTATGAGCGCCATTTTATAAGGTCACAGATGTAACCCGCTGCTTCCGTGTTCGCTTCCCACTAACGAGTGTCTATGCAAATATCAATTAACCGGAGAAATGTTTCCTCGATACAGCTACCTGCCGATACCTGCTCGCTATTAATTGGTTGAATTATCGCGGTACGTGATATGCTATTTCCGTTGGTTCGTGTGTTGGATACACAACTGTTACACAATGTGACCTAACAGTGCCCTAATCTTTATCGAATCGGAGTGAAGCCGTGTTTGGAATATTAAATAATTAGATAATGATTAACATAATCATCTAGAATGTCGAATCTTATGTGAAATCATGTAGAACGTAAAATGTTATATACAGGTTTTTTAAATTAATTTTGAAATGTCGCCTTAGATACGAGTATAAGACGTATGCGATTTTTTCACTAGATGCTAACACACAATATTATATAGGTGTGTAAGTAATTAAAATACCAAAAACCTAGGAGTGTCATTGAAGTCAATCAAAAATATACAAAAACGTCTACTTAAATTATGTTAGTTATGAAACTTGTCAGTAAAATAAATAAATATACACAAGTTGATGGAATTTGACTCTAATTTTTAATATATATACTAGCGACCCGAACTCTCTTTCTCGTTTGCCTTCTCTAGCTTTTTGCAATATACTAATCTTATAATATTGAATGAGTAATTCTTGTATATAATATATAAATTTATTTCGTGTAGGTATCTCGGTAACGGCTCTATTTGGATCAAAATTTGTATTTAGATAAGGTTTTGCTTCTTAAGTTTATCAATAGGTATAGGTGTCTTTTCTCTGAAGAAAAGCAGTTTTTAAAACGCCGAGCTAAGCTCGGTTGCCCAAGTACCTACTTTATAAATGTAAGGGAATAAAATGTAACCTATGTATTGTAACTCTGGCCCATAAACAGGCAGTTTACCAAAATATCACGTAGTCTGTACAAAATATCACGTCCTCCAAATATTGTCTGATAAAAGAACAAACTGTTTTCTTATATACATATAAAGAAAAATGTAAATTTCTAAATATTGACCACAGTAATATTTTATGTTGCTTCAGGATTCATTACATTTTCGTGGGTAAACAGTAGCTCAAAAATGTCTTTATATTATTTCGATTAACGCTAAAATATGTAGTTTTACATAGAGATTTTTTTATAATCTCAAAACTTTTTCACAAATTACACTAACTTTAAAATTCTATTTTTAGGAAGTGGAAATTTCTAAAATTTTATTTGTCCCAATAAAAAAGGAATTATAAAATCGGTTCATAGATGATGAAAACCCACAAAAATATACATATACAAACAAGTACTCAGTGTACCTGTATTTTTCTAAATAGGTTAAAACGAATTTAAATAAAATTTATGTTTCTTATTTATTTTATTATAATACGTAAGTACATAAGTATAATTGGCACTACGGACAAAATTTTATCGTCTAATACATAAATATTGTTATATATTTAATATTTAAATAGTTATTTGAAACTTTATATCAATATCGCATTTAATTTGTTATTAATCATGCTTACTTCGTGATATGTTATGACAAGATTATAGGAATTAACATAATTCCAAACAGTTCCGAAGTTACCCTTGTAGCAATAATATTGCTTAGTATTTAATTTACTGACTCACTTTTTTATTTACTTTACATCGTACAAAGTATAAAAAACGACTAAAATATTATATAGTAATTAAATATTATTTATATTAAGTAAAATAATAATGATAAATAATTTACTTACCTAAACAATTAATATTATAATAAATAAATTATTTTGTAGTTAATGTATACGTTGCCGAAGAGGAAAAAAATGATTTGAATTTACTCTATTTACACATTTAGATGCTTTACTTTAACAATATCTGGAGAAATATCAGCTTTACCAACACTCAAACATAAGTCCCGAGCAAGAATCATACTTCCTGCGTAACGACAAGGTCTGCTGATGTGCTAAATATCTGTGTACCTACATATAAAAATCGATGTATATGTATGTTCCCTATGGACTCCAAAACGGCTGGGGTGATTTTGTTGAAATTTTCAAGCAATCTTGAGATTACCCCAGCGTGTGGAATCGGAAGTTTGAACGCGGACGAAGTCGCAGGTTATGCTAGTATATTAATAACTAGCGACTCACCCTCGCTTTGCTCGGCTTCGTCCCTAGGTTGCTTCTCCATACAAACTTTCATAAATCAGTTCAGTAGTTTCTGAGCCTATTCGGTACAAACAAACAAAAAAATTAATATTTCCTCTTTATAATATTAGTATAGATAACAAAAGGCACCATAACGAAACAGATTGTTTCATAATATGCATTTATTTTAAAAAATATTTTTGCTATCTCCATATTAAAATTAGTAAATACATGCATCTGATGATCTCAAGAAAAATTTCCACACCTCCAATTACAAAGGAAAATGTACATGTATGTATTACTTGACGAGTATGCTCGTTGTAATCTAATCTAATGAAATTGCTAATTTAATAATATCTAACTACATCGCTTCAAAAATTAAACAAATTTAATTAAAATAAATATATCATCAATATCATAATAGCTGGTTATCCTTGTCAACATATAGGATACTTTTTATTGCGGCAAAATATGTCATCTCTGAGAAATCTATACTATACGTTAAAACGTGAGTAGGGACGAGCCCGAGCGGAGAGAGGGTGAGTCGCTAATTTACAATAAAATAAAAAGTCATTATTAAAAAAGAATTGTGTTCAACATTTGTCATCTCAAAATATATCTATATTAAAATAACATATTTCGCCATAGAAGAAAACGTTTAGTTATTGAAATTTGCTTTAAGTATATTCGAGTTATTCTGTTTTAAGATTGGATTTCTGATAGGCGAGCAATAAATTATTGCATAGAAACGAATCTTTTGCCTTAGAGAAATTTGTTCCCACTCACACCAAGGTCCGAGGGTTCGATTCCCGCCGTGTACTTGTCGACGGATACGTGCGCGCCGATAAATCGCTCGACACCTCCGATACTACAATGGGAAAGAGAAAGTCTTTTAAAGGAAATATCGCCCTCTCGGACAGCCGATTGGCAAAAATGGGAAAATAATGTTGCATGAAGAAACAGCGCTCGTTACTTACAAGAAATATGGATAATGATAATATATCTTTAAAAACTATTCTTGGTACTTTTTTTCTATCATGTATTTAGTTTTTTAATAGATTACAATAAATACTTTTATTCTCATTAAAATATAAAATATATCGTTGCCTTTGACATTTTGAGATAATAATTACAAAAATAAAAATAAAAAACCGACTGCGTAAAAAGTGAACTAAAAAAATGAAAACAAGTCGACGAAGGAGCATATTATGTGTATTTTATTTTTGTATTTTTTAAAAGGCAGTGGTAGCCCAGTGGTAACGCGCGACTGGACTATGGCCTGATCCCCCTCGTACTGAAGGGAGGCCCGTGCCTAGCAGTGGGACGCTTAGAAAGGGATGAATACATACGTTTTTTTTAGTTTTGGTCAGTTAGACACTTTTAGTTCTATTTAACAATTTCTAAATTTAAATATATTAGTTGTATATATTTTTGTGATCGCCTCTTAAAAATCTTTATTTTGATAATCCAATCGATTGATTCGGATAAAAAAAATTCAAAACAAATTGTCTGCCTTTGCCTTGCGTTTGCCCAGGATCCGCCAATTTGATTTTTATGATATCTATATTTCCTATGGCACTCGCGTTATCAAGACGAATCGAATAACGTATGAATCTTTAAAATCGGTTTAACCATTTAGTAATTACGAGGGAACATAGAATCGGACGTACGTACATACATACATATATACATTCTTACATACATACAGGTCAAACACATAACTCTCCTTTGGGCTTCGCCGCAGTCGAGTAAAAAGGGGCTCACAACTCGCGAGTATATTTTTCACCATATCTGTTACATATTTTTTATTGATCTTTATTAGTAGGTCTCTTAGCTCTAAAATGCTTAATTTATGTTTATCATCATTAGCATTAGCTTTACAAGTTGATTGATTTCACCGAACTTGTTAAATATAAATCTTTATTAGCCAACACACATTAAGTAACGGTATTTTAGATATAAAATAAGATTTTTCGATACTTTATACTTTATATTTTCACTACTTTAATTTAGTAATTCGTTTTGGTACTGATAATTTTAACAGTACCTACGTCTATGTTAATTGAATTATGTGTTATTGTAACTAAATATGCTAAACAAAAACTAGTTTTTAATTAATATTTTATTATATCGCCATATAAATCATAATCAATATCAATCTTGCGATTTAACGAGCTACTGACGTTTTTTATAAGAGCAATAAAAAAACTAAACGCGATTCGTTACTCGCTATTACTAGAAAGAATGCGCCACAGTTGACTTGGTAGATGGATGATAGAGCATTGCATACTACTCGTAGATGCGAAAAAACTGATACAATTAGAGGGGAATTCAAAAGACCGGGTCATTTGTAGTAGATTATTATTAATCATGGACGATAGATAAAAATGTTGAAAGCTTTATTTTATTTTTATTTATAAATTGACGATAATAATATTTTAAAAGCGATAATTAATTTAACTCTAGCTTTTCTTTAGTTTTATTCGTTTATTACTATATTATAATAACTAGGGATCCACTCTCGCTCCGTTAGGGTTCGTCCCTATAAAGTATATATATTATATTATTATAGTAAAGTTTTAACGTTCAGTATAGATTTCTCAGAAATAAGATATTTTTCCGCAGTAAAAAGTGTCCTATATGTTGACCCGAATAAACCAGCTATCATCATACAAAATTTCATCAAAATCTGTCCAGTGGTTTTCTCGTGATGCGGTCACAGACAGAGAGACAGACAAAAATTCTAAAAACTGTAGAATCGGCTCCGGTATCGATAATAATGACATTTCAATAAGATTTTCTAAAAAATGTTTAATGTACAGATTCGACTCAATTACATTTTTTATATGTATGGATAATTCATTTCTCTCGTTGCATTATCGTCTCAATGGGCTCTCCACTGAATGCCTGACCTATTTTTCAAAAAAATTGCATTTTTTACTCTATTGTAAAAGTTGAATAGCAAAATATGTCATTTCTCAATGACATTTACTCGTTTTCAGTAAAGAGGCTTTTATTTTCTTCTGAATAAAGAAAATGTAGATCGTTTCATAATTAAAAGCTTACGAAATAATATTAGGGTTCTGTTATTTTTGTCACTTTTAAAATTTATATTAAGTACATTAACGTAGTTTTCTGTTATTAAATAGTACTAGACTCGTTATTGTACATATTAAGAATGACAATTAATTATTTATTAACAAAACGAGTAATAAACTCCTTTTAAAATTTATAAAACTCTAAAATATGTCAAATATGTATAGGTATATATGTACTCAGATTTGATAATTTTCTGGATATATGCTGTTTTTAATTAATCTCTACTCTCTAATAAATCCCACAAAAATTTTTTTTCAATTAATACAAACTTTCAAAATAATAATTAGCTAAATACGAGTAGGTCCAGCCGTTCTAAAGTGATGCGCATACCCATGGACGTTTACCCGTGTACTCTATTTTTAATATTCATAAAATAATTTGCTCGCTATTATTTTTGACACAGTATGAAGTCAAACTACCTAGTAGGTTAACCCACTGCGAAGTGCGATTATTTAAATGAGCATAGTGCATATCAACTGTACCGTTGCTCCTACGTGATCCTGACGCCTAGCGGCTCTCGTCATCCGCTATTAACCTTCAGGATGTGGCACACTTTAGCGCTCTGATAGATAATTTGATATCTAAGTTGTGACTATTTTGAATTATTTCCTTACTTACCTGGAAAAAAATATAAAAAAACATTTATAGAGATGGCTTAAGATAATGGAGTTAAACATCTACCTACTCTGGTTACGGCCTAATAAGACTATATGATTATTATCATTCCCATTTTCTCGCATCAGCATTCTCACGAGAATTCAAGATGCGCGACTACTATTTACGCTCGTACGTTAATTCAGTACCGTACAAGGCGTGAATAATTACTCGGTTAAGTGAAAAAATGGACGGATTCCTCGGCTTAAACGTGCGGAGATCTGAGGCAATATACGTATGTCCTCGTTTTTTGTTAGTGCAAGAAGTGGAAAGGAGTCTGGATCTGGATTCAAACGCGGGGATGGGAACGAGGGATTGTGAAGATGCGCCAGTGCGATCGCGTCGGCGCTGTGCGGCATTTCGTCCGTCAGTTTCGCTGTACCGCGAGCGTGCAGCGGTCGTGGTAGAAGGGGCACGCGTCCGCTCGCGTTTCTTATCGGCTGTTATTCGCGGTTTTCTGTCGGCAGTGCACGTGTCACCGACGAACGCTCTTATTTATGACGCTCGTACACCTGTGACAAAACAAATATTAAATGTGATGTGAAAGAACTTATAGGTTCTAACGTTGTTTTGCCAATTCGAAACTTAATTATCATCGTGTTTGTTTTTGTGGTGTTTCATCAAGTATTGTGCCTGGGATACAAACTCTAGCTATTCTCTGAAGTTTGGCGACAACTAGGGCGTCAGTATAAGTTGGATGCACGCCAATACTGACATTTCTAAGGTGAGCGGAATTCGAAAATACCAGCGACTAAAATATTTTTTTGCAAAACAAATTCAACAATGCGCCCAATCAGTCGCGCCTTATCTACAACAATATGCCTTATCGCTCTTTTCCGGCTGTTGTAATTTATACTCTGGCTTATTCCTGTTTATGATTGTTTCTCAAATACATATACAAATATAAAATTCCATACTAAATTCATGTTGGATTATAATAGTATCTACTTATATGTTTTTAATGAATTTCTATACCAAACTATATTATTTTGTTTAAAAACTTATTCAATTCTTATCAATAAGATATGATCAAAACAGTTATAGCGAGCGCTTAAATCGAACTTATTAAGAGAAGTAGTTGCTACATGTATTGTATATATTTAAGTGTATTATATAAATACAAATAACAAAATATTTCTCGGTCGCCATAAAAAAACATTTTGAATCAAGATTAAAATTGGAAGTTTTAAAGTTTTTACGTTTATAATAAAGATAATAAATATTATTTACCACCTTAGTTGTCATTTAGAGATTCATCTTTGTATTATCTGGTTTTTTTAATATAATTTATTCAAATTCTAATCAACAAGTAATAAATAACGTAGGTACTATTTGACAATTTTTGTAAGTTTCTATTGATAAACAAATAAATAACAAATACTGAATAATTCATAAAACAATAAATATTATATAAAAGCTTGCCAAAATAGACTACGTTTTTAAAGCTTAAAAGAAAGCTTAGGTATATAGTAACAACTAATACAGGTTTTTAATTTTACAATTTCAATGTCCTACCTAGCTACTTTCTTTGCGTAAAACTAATTTTCTATAAATGAAATCGCTAATGAGCTTTTTACCTCAGCTTATAAATCATTTTATAGGCAAGGTCAGAGCGTGAGACCGAATGCGTTATCGCTATTCGTATTACGTATTATACTATACTATACTTCATACGAGGTCAAAGCCTTATCAATTATGTAGTTAAAAGTGACTGTTATTCAGAAGATATTGTTTTTATTATTTTTCATCACTTTTAGAACAGTCTGGGAATCATCTTTTTGTATAACTATACTTAAAAGGGAAACTGATTTATATTAAGCCGTGTACTAAATAATCGACTAAACAAAACATTTTCTGGGTAACTTATAGGAATTTCAAAGAGTTTTTAATAATATTCAGTATAATAAATAATAATTCAAGACGAATTATTATTTAAAAAATCATTCTAACGAAATAACAAATTTTGACTGTTAGCATCAACAACAGTTTATTTTTTTCTTAGAAAATATCAATCTTTAAAAGGAAATCGAAATAAGAAGTACCTCTATGTTAAAACTTCTTAAGGAAGTCTATATAAGAAGCGCCTGTTCGTGTGCCGTAGTTTGAAACGTACCTATTGGTTCGACAACATATTACGAGTATATGTGGTATGTACCTAATTGAGGCAATTGTTTATTTATTACTGACCTTCAGTATGATTTTTTAATCGTGTTGTTGTTTTTTTCACTCATCTTTTATACGAATCATATGACTTGCACTAAAATGTACGTTAAGTTAAATATCACCTTAACTATTTGCGGATTAATATAAGGAAGATTTAATTTGCTTAATGGAAATATGCATTAAAATACATAAGAGCTGGAAGTGGAAACTGTTGACGCAGTAAACTGCGTAGTTCTTCAAATTATATTTTAGTAGCGACCAGCGAGCTATCCTTGTTTCTCTGGAAATCGAACAGTAGCTTATGTATTACTCCAGGTCATAGTTTATCTCTGAGCTAAACGTCCAAATAAGTCGTTTCTTCCAGCCATTTCAGCGTACACAAACATACATACATATTTTCGCATTTACAATAGTGGTCCGATAAAAAAATTGAGTCATATTGTCGTATTGCGTTGTATTAAATGTAAGCTTATGCTAAATGTTAACAATTTTAACAAACATAAAAAAGAGATGAGATCATAACTGGTCTGGCTCGATTACTCATCTAACCCAGCTCCAGACCCTGCCACTTGTGCCCAAGAACAATATACGTCAAATGTTACGCAACAACGTATGATTTTGCCAACACAAGATCGAAACTTACATTACTCACACAGGAATCTTAATAGAAGAAGTAAGATTATGTCTAATGGAATATGCTCTTTGCACTACTAAATAACTACACTAGAACAACCTATGGAGTTTGGACATTATACTTAAATAATGTTATTTTTATACAAGTCGATTTGTATTCACAAACGTTCCATGACTGAACTGAAATTTAGAGATGTTTTTGCCAATTCGCATTCTATTTATAGTGTCAAGACATACTGAATTTATTTTTAACTAATTTCAACAAGGTTATAGGTAATATTTTAACCACTGAAAACAAATGTTTAAAGAAATTAGCAAAATAGACGATCACCACTTAGGGTGAATTAATTATTAATATTTAATAATTGATTTGAGGGGAAAATACTTTTTAAAATTTTTATTTTTAGGCCAGAATTAAAGTTTACGGCTAAATACTTACATATCTTAAATTGGATTGATATTTAAATATTATTTAAATAGCGGAATGTAACAAAGCGCATTCCTTGTCGAATTTAATTCTAAAACTGTAATTGGAGGCATCAAGTAAATAAATATGCTTTTACTCTAGGTCTGTTAATATTTTTTCAACACGAGTAGCGAATCAGTTCTGACTCAGAGACACTCAAAGTTTAACCTCACCAAAATAGAATGAACATGACCGTCTGTCTACCCCTGGATTTTTTAGCCATTTCAAATCGTCACTCATTCAATTGCCTGTTGGCCTTGCGCCAGGATATCACGGATGCCGATGTGTGGTCCACTTTTATAATGAGACTTAAGTCGCATGTATAAAGTAGATTTTTCATTCTATTTATTTTTGTAGACGGCGCTAAATCGCTTAATCTCAAACTGAATAAAATCTTGGGACAAATGTTTTCTGCCGATGGAGAGAAAGCATGCGGATTCGTCGATATTTTTTGCGGTTTACTTTTGCTAATTCAAACGTGATTTAGATTTTTTACCTAGCCACACGGACAGAATGATGTCGACGCTCTAGTTTTAAGATTTGTTTGATAATGTTCAAGCTGGCTGGCTGGAAAGATGGGTATACCTTGTATTGGATGTTATAGTCCAATCCAAACCAAACATTCATCTTATTTTAACTTCAACAGTGCATATAAATCATTTTATTACACACATGCATGCGATATTTTAGGTCATTTATTTCCCGCTATTGCTTAATCCGCGAGTGCAGTGGGCTGTACAATTACCAGTACCGAAATTAGTTTTACGAGTGGTGGCCTGGGCTATGACGCGCTCGCCACATCAAACGGCAACACTCATTGTTAATGTTTATTATTAGTTCCCATGAACGGTTTACATTACACTCGTATGTGTGTCTCTCATTTTCGTAACCTTGTTTTGTTTTGTCATTATTACCTATTACTCATATAATCTAATAGTATACGTAATATATAACTGGAATTAAACAATTTTCTCATCATTTTGTGTCAATGAATGGAATATGAATACTACCAATATTTTACAACACATTACCGTACAAGGATGCTTATCGGTGTCATCAGGTCATCAGATGCCAATGAACAATGCGTTCAGTCTACCGAAAGTTTAGGTATTATGTTAATTATTCATGTCAGGCGACCAAAAAGTATATCGCGAAATCTTAGCTGACCGGTCTCTGTGGCCGTCCGTGTTCAACAAATCGATCTAATTAGTCACCGATTTAGTTTCACTTTTAATACGAAATACTCGTGTGCAGAAAAACCTGATAGTGGATTTTGGAGATAAACGATTTTACGCTCGTTGACAATTTGTTACTTATTTTCATTTAAAACCTTTGTTAACAAGCTTCGTGCCACTTAACCCTCATTGGTTTTGTTCGAAACTTTTATGTTCGCAAATATTGGTTAAGAGGTCTATTATCGGTAAACTTCTTGGTGATGGTGACAATTCGCACGACTTAACAAACTGGACGGGATTTATGAATAAATGAACGTTAAAATTTATTGTTGCATTGACACCAATATTTCACTCAATCATGTCAAACCGAAAAAAGGGAAAATGTGCGCTGAGCACACAGGCTAGAAAATTGGAACATGTCGCCCCATACATGGCGATAGGAACAAGTTCTCGGCAATTGTTGAAGTTATCGAATAACGGTTGAAATGGGATAAAAAACCATTCGGCATCTCCATTCTGCGTAATTGGTGAAGGGCAGACGGAATGCGGCCTGACGAAGATGACTCCCAAAAGAAAAGATGTATAACCTTAAAAGGATCTGCACATGCCTTATATTTAAATAGAATTTAAATTTTATGGCTACCACATCTTTCATTGTAGTTTTATTGCAGTTTTTATTTCTTTGTGCTTTTTATATTTAAGTTAATTTACGTAATTCTATAGATGAATTTTATATATAAGAATCATTTTTTCAAATTTATTTAAACATTACAATTTTCTAACAATTTATCCTTAAATATCCTAAATAAATTGATGTATGCTTATGATTACAAAATAACTAATAATCTCAATATTTTGAATAATAATTTACACAACAATCACTAATACCTAACATACTAACTTCCTGAATTCATTTTAATGGGAATTTTTAGAAGATAGACAGACGATTCTGATGAGAGTGATTTTTTATCAGCATAAATGCGAACGTAAGTTTTATATAGGTAAAACTATAAAAACATAATATTTTCTTAGCAAGATAGAATATTTTACATTTTAAATGGTAAACATAATACTTCAGTTTTATTTTGTTGGTAACCCTACAAATTATAACCATGACGAAATTTGGAAGATGTTTCATTTATAAACATTTAATGAACAGAATACATTAAAATGTGATATATTTAAATGTTTGTTTCTAGTGTAACGGTGCAGTAATCGTAAAATTATCCCTACAATTTAAAGTAACCAGGCACATCAGCCCCATAACACAAGAATGTGTGTTAAAGTCATCAAATCATTTCTTAGAAGGGCGAGCGCACTATATTCTATGGAGCATTAGATAAAACCACGTGAGACATAAAACGGTAAAGCATTTCTTTGAAGCAAAAGATGTCTTTACATAGCTCTTACCACTCAAATATATCGAACAAATTTAAGTACAGTTTCTGTGTAAAAGGTTTTTCTATATTCTTTTAATATTTTATTACTCTTACTGACTTGTCCATAATTTTACTACTCCATTGTCGTAAAATTTAGGCCAGAGACATCTCTTAGCCATATCCAGTTAAAGAATTTTGGGTGATTAGTACTAGAAAGTTCTTTTTGGGTTGCGTGCAATTATAGGAAAATATTTGGAGGCTTTATTTCTTTGAATTTTGCTATCGCACATGTGAGGAAAAAATAAATTTATATTTTATTATTTAAAAGAATTGATTTTGATATGATGTCTGTACGAGTTCTTATCCGATATTATTTACAAAAACAGTAACGGCCAAAGATAAATAATATTATTTTTATGTTCTTTTATTTTCGTGTTTCTGCATATTTTTTTTATGAACCCGCTACTTTGAGTTCAATGTTCTATATAGTAAATCTATTAAAATACAACATATTTTTGATTAGAAAAAATATAAAAATGAAAAAAATATAAAATGATAATACATATAACTGAAAAAATCATAATTATTTTTATATGGAGTCACACTTAATAGTAAATTATGGAAATAACGTAAGACTTTCCATTAGCAAATTGTTGTGAGCACGAATGTTTGTCTACACAGCGCGTTACTCTCACTAGTAATGTTTTTGCAATTCTTAACACCTTTTCTTAGATATAAATCTTTAAACTACCATGGTCACTGACAATATTATTATGACGTAGAACGGGATATTTACTATGATTATCACTTTTGACATTTATTAGTTAATTATTTTTCAAAGTTATTACATAATAACAACAAAATTTCAAGCCCTTAGGTATTTTCAATTTATTAATTATAATAATTATTATTTCATGCAAGCGGCTCACCGGTACGTGGCGGTGCGTCCCTGGGTACGTTTTAAGCAGATAAATAGTTATTAGCCAGCGTTAGCCATATAATTTTTTTTTTCGTTAATTTTTCTGATGTTTCAATACTTATTATCCTATTCCGAATTAAGAGAAATTCAAAAAATCAAATATAATAAAAATTGGTCCAGCCGTCCTTAGTTATAAGTGGTGTAACTAACACGACTTTGTTTTATATATATTTACCTTATTTTATATTTTTTCTCTTTATTAAAACTTTCCGAGTACCGTAAGGAACATACGGAAAAAAAATTAGTTGAATTGGTCGAGCCATTCTTGAGTTCTGCGCTTAGTAACATTCATTTTTATTTATATATAAAAGATTGGTTATATTTTATTGTAAACATTTTTTGATTATACTTAAAGATGACAATAAATTGGTTTAAATTACTCTTATTAAGCGCTCCATAGTTATAAGTAGCTTTACTTTAAATAGAGCTTACCTGTACTGTGAGTGTATTGCAATAATGCAGTGTAAAGTAAGGTAGATAAATGTATAAAAAATATATGATGAAATAAAATGGTCAACGCACAACGTGAACTCGCTTCTTACCAGTTTTGTTTACTATCGACTAAAGATGTCCAGTGCATGTTGTATCGCGAAAATGCGATTTTACAGAACTAACTTGGTAGGTACAGGTGAGCCAGGGGTCTTTTATGGTATCATTAAAAAACGACAGGTGCCCATCTCCATATTAGTGCAGCCGCAGCGAAAGGTGTCGTAAGTCGCAAGCTGCCTCACTACAAGACTAACAACTAAGCCTAATAAATAACAGGAGAGTAGTTAAAAAGCAAATTAATTTTCTTAACGCTCTGATTCTGTTCGTTAACTTAGCCAGTTAAACCAGTAAGCTTTCAGATCGGAGAACGCCAAACATCAAATCAATGGGGGAGTAATTAATTAAAATCTCATTAAATGTTTTTTTTTCCGAATCGTTTAAGTTGTGGAAAACTTGGAAAAGCCATTTTACTGGCTGGTTTGTTATGACAGAATTCTTGTAGACATTCCGTTTCAATTACCATGAACGTAAAAGTTGTTAATCGTGGAATTTTATCTCTAATACAGTAATTATACGATTGACGAATCTTTTATAGCCATGTCGTGTTGGTGTGCGGCAAGATATATGTGTATCTAAATTACAAATTGACGCTTCCTCGCTGATATATGAGTGTTCACTGTCGACCGTACACCGAACAGTCAGAGAAACTAGTGAAATATTGCAGTGCATCCATTATTCATTAATTAACCCACTATCGCCGCACCATAACGGGTCATCCTCGGAAGCTAGACCCACTGCTAAATAACTGAGGGTGATCGCTTTAAACGAGTTATCCACCACAGATGCTTCTTATACTCGTACAACTAAGGTAGAAAGCGTTCATCGACACGAGAGACTTATAATAAACGTGTGTATTATATCTATAGGGCAATACTGGATGTTGCAAAATATTTTTAAGACTATATTTATATGTAAGCTTATTTTTTAAATTTTTAGCTCGAATTTATTTTTGAGGCCAAAATTTAACAAAATTTTTAGTAACATTTATAAAAAATAAAAACTTTTTAACAAAAAAATAAAAACCGACTTCAAACAAAAGCACTAAAAAGTAAAAAATAAGTGATTGGTAGTTTTCATTTACCATACATACCTAATCAAATATTTTCGAAGTCGGTGTGCTTTGCTTTATATGGGCTGGCACCGATTTCGAAAATATTCGATTAGGTATGTATTTAATAGGCTTTATTTACTTAGCCAAAGCACACCGACTTCGAAAATGACACAGTACATGAATAACGTTGAATGACTTTATAGTTCTGTTAAAACATTGTACCCCAATAATAGCAGTGTTCCGTATAGCATTTGCGACATCAAGTATGTATATTTGAATGCAAATCATAACATTTCCGTACACAGAATTGATTTCTGCTTCAACATAGTTGCATAATCACCATAAATGCTATGTTATTGAAGATTATCTAGATTGTATGTTCGTACTTACTTTTTATAAAGTTGTAAGTTCTGTGGTTAAACTTAGTCTTTTTCACTTCCCCATTAGTCACTTAATAAAAAAAAACTGTTTCATGAAAGTTTAAATTGGGACATGAATGTATATTATATAGTTTTTGTTGACTTTCTTCTATATAATCAATGCCACTTTCTATTTAATCGCAAGGTTAAAAATATGTGTAAAATTTGACGGACACGACATCAATGGATAATCGGTTGACCCGAACTTGTCTCTGCCTGAAGGCTGTCTGCGACCAAGTTGGTTATCAATCAATTAGATTTATAAAAATACAAACCACTTTACATCTTATTGGCCTGCTACTTAAAGCACAGAATTGCTTAAATGGAATCTCACAGTTTTGTCAAACGGGGAGCGAGCAGACACAACGCTTGATTGAAAGTTTCCAATTGCAAGTAACATAATAATGACCTTGCCTACATTTGAACTCCAATCTCCATAGTAACATATGATGCACACGTGATATTTACATATTAGAACTATAATTATATTATAATTCTTTGTTTATAATAATTTTGCATTACAATAATACGTAAGCATTAAATTCACCGATTACACAATAAATTTCTTGGTCTTTAACTTATCTCGAGAGGTGATCTGTTAGTAAGAATTTATATTTCCGTGAACAGATAAATACTTCAAATGTTTAAATATTACATAGAATAATAAATCCTGAATCGAGTGCTGAAGTGGCATGATTGCGATCATTCTCCCCGTATCATTCGATGCCCGCATGTCAAGCTGCATTCATAGCGAATTGAATAAGTGGCCATCATCTATAGGTACAGATAAATAAAATTAAAGTGTCTTATTGTAATGTCAAAGTAATCGTTTTTTTACTAAATGCATATGAAAGTATAAACGGTACTAATAAGAACATTTTTTTTATTTTTGTCTGTCTGTCTGTTTGTTCCGGCTAATCTCCGAAACGGATGGACCTATTTTGACGGGGCTTTCACTGACAGATAGTTGATATTATAAGTAGTAACTTAGGCTACTTTTATTTTAGAAAAAGAATTAGGATATCGTTCGAAAAAAATAACGTACATGGAGACGCACCCGAGCAAAGCGAAGATGAGCCGCTAATAGATAATATGAACGATTGATTAAATAATCACTTAAGGTATATATAATACCCATACAACTATATCTTCCCAAAATATATAATAATAACATTAAATATATGTTCATTAGATATAAAAATATTCGCAGACATTTTTAGAGTAAACAGTTTGCATATTATGATGTATTAAAGTTGTCTAATAATTCCACATTACGCTATTTCCATTGTTTTCAACTTGTGTTTACTGAAATTGATACCTGTTTACTAAACACCCACTCAGAATTTACATCCGATACCGGCGTTTAATCAAATCTGCACGTGTATTTAGCTCTATCTTATCTATAACTAAAAATACGTTGATTGATTGCCTTATTTCATTTGTTGCCTAAGGAAGTTTAATTTTGCAATAAGTCGTCGAATCTATCATAGTTATATCGTAACCTCTGAATACATTTAAGTTTTAAGCATATTATATATTACAATTACAAACGGTTATACGTTAATAAGTTACTTTAATATTTATTATTTTTAATTTTAACGTAATATTCATATAGATCTATCTGAAATTATTATCCGTATGCCTAGTAGACATTATGTATTTAGTAAAACTGTAATATTGTGTCAAGGAAAGCCTTTATAATAGCCGTAGTCTAGTACAGTTAGATGCACGCGACACAGGATACAATGCGGTCCGCGTTAATTGCGCTCGAACACACGTACAATTTCCGTTGAGCTGCGGTACGAGTATGTGTCGATTGTCATGTTCATTTTATTTGCCGATGGTGCCTCTTAATAGCAGGTACATGCTGACAATTCTCTTCCTTTACGTGTTTTTTTTGCGTCTAAAGTGTATTTTGATTGTTGTATGCTTTTTTTATTTTTTGTATCCATGTACATCTAGATGGCCTTATTATATACGCCTCACCGTATTTGTTATACTTAGTTCACATCCGGGCTCATTATTTGGGGTTATTAGAATTTAAAATGCAAGAATAATGCAAACAATATTTCGTATACTCTACAGCTTTGAAAGGTAGAGATTACCATTCCAATCCCTCGTTCTATAGAACGGCGGTCCCTTCATCCACCCTTGATATTTAAAATGAACAGAACTATTTTAGCTTAAAGGGTTATATTGCATGTCGTAAACGCGGTAATAATTTATTGGATATTCTAGTACAATAGTAAGAAAATTTATAACGTGATAACGACGATTTTTCTTTTCGACTCGTTTAATCTGGATTTAGTGATAATCTCCTTATATTTAACTCATGTCATCACAGAAAAGTCGTAAATCATCCAAAATGGTCACAAACTTGCGTCATGTATTCTTTGTAGGAGTTATTTAGAGTCTTATTGAGTTTTTTTAATTTGATATTTTAATTTTACTATTCATTAGAATGTAATCTAACAAGATTATAATAAAACAGATGATGTAATTAGGTTCGATTACCGAGTGCTGAACATTTTTTTTTATTGTTCCATAAAAAAAATATATATTTTTGTTTCTAAGAAAACTGCACCAGATGTTAACATGCGACCCATTTCAATATTTTATTCTGTATATTATATGGAAACGTGTATATATAATGGCAGTGGGATAGCTCACAGTACAAAAGGACGGTCACGTGCCCACTCGTGTCTAGAGGGAATATAAGCAAAGTGAGCCGTTGCATACTGATGTGTTTATCGTCTGCTCAAGGCATATGCAATTTTCGGCTTGAAAATTAATTGTATAGTTGTAAATTTGTTAATTTTAATATAATAAAAACTGTAAGTCCTTAATTATTTAGGATAGTTTGTGCGTTTGGATGTGGGAGGTACGGAGTTTGCTCTTAAAGATTAAACACTAAGATTTTTAAAATACACAATTTTTTATTTAGGTATACTGAGCGGTTCCTGTGTAGTTAGGGTCTGAATGAAACGAAAACGGCTCCCTACTATTTAAATGAAAGAGGAAAAGTTCAACAGCAGCACATTTTATTCAACAAAAGAATTTGCAATATTTCGGTCAATCGTTCACTTATTTAGGCATTTCCATTGTTGTGAACCGTAAAGCGTGACTCGACTCGTTGACCGATTGTTTTATGCAAGTCTTTGTTGTAAAAAGAGTAAAAAATAATGTGCTCCCAAACAGTACAATGCACCGCGCATGCGTGTATTGTTCACTTTGTCTCGTTGCGCAAGGGTGCAGATTAAAATTCTCCCTCGATGCACCCCTGCACCCTGTGCTGGCCATTTCCAATATATATATATTTACCGAGCGTAATTTCTCACCACTTTTTGACATCATATTTAGGGTTTGACATCCAAAGAGTTTATGGGAATTACTATTATTAACTAATTAGAACTTACTCAATAAACATCATATTAAAATACTTAGTTTAATGCCGTCTTCCTACACTTACAGTTTATATTTGTCCGGCAAATGTGCTAATTGTTTGCGAGCTCGTTTAACAGATCTTCAAAGAATTTGCATTTAAGGGGTGGAAGTTAGAATATGTTAATTGTTAATCTAATTAGTATCTAAGAGCATTTCATATTATAAATAACACTAGTTTCTATGAGATATGATATAAATATTTATAAGAATAATTGATGATTTATCTAGCCTTGAGGTATAATAATATAATTAAAAATGATCGTAAAATAAAATCTAAATCGATTCATCCATTTGGGCGCTACTATGCTACAGACAGATACGCAGATACACATGTTAAACTTATAACTCTCCTCTTTTTGCGTCGGGGGCTAAAAATTAGTTTATAAATCACAATTGGTAAGGACATCGTGCGTAAACAAAACATATACCCGAATACTCTATTTTTGATGTCAGTTAAAATATGAATGCATTATTTTTATCTACATTATGAATCATATCTCCCCCAACACAATGCGAACTTTAGCTTGATCATCATTTATTTACTATCTTTACAGTCACATAGGTATGTGTGTCAAATCATTACAAATGACTCCCTAAAAGTCCCTCCAATAATCTTTCTCATTCGTCATAGATAAAACTATTTTGCCACTGTCAGCCGTTTAATCTTATAACGGATTGGTCGCAGTTTTTGTATGAGAGAGTATCAACGCCTACTCCCTAACTAGATGGAAACAATGTTACCCATATTATACAATAAATATGTATGTAAAAGCTTAATATAAAAGCTATTAAATTCAGCAATGTTGTGTAGTTTTGTCCAATTTCTCATACTTATGCAGTAAATTAACTTTTATATCTTATATTTACTTGTTTATCTATAAAATTATTTGTATACTCGTAGGTATTTAGAATGAAAATATTACGATGTGCTAGAAATTGTCTTTAAACAATCTTATTGGATTTTCGACATAGATAATAAAATAGGAATTTTCGAAACCTTATTAATATTGTAAGAACATAATCAGTTATGTTAAAAGAATTTCATAAATTATTCAACTATAAATAATAAATTATTTATACTCAGAACTATAAATTAAGAGTTAGTTACGGTGCATTAATAGTATAAGTATTAAATATGGATAGTAAAATAGTTTATAATACGAAAATTGCGAGTTTTAACGTTATACAATAGTGCATTCCAACGCAACATTTGGCGCTCGTCCCCCGATCGCAAGGGACACAGTCCGACGCACACCCTCCATCATGTTAAATGTCTTTGCACTTGGCCTAAGGTATAAAAGAAAAGAGTTTTTATATAATATTGCAAATTAATTATTATTAAAAATATAAAATAAAATAAAAATATACAATTATAAACCAGTAATTAAAGCTTGTATAATGAAAATGATGACTGCAAAATCAATTCATTTAATTATTGATTTGAAAAACATTTTATTGCTTTTTATAGTAACGCATAGATATTATTGTATGTCAAATTTTACATTGACATCATGTGGTATAATTAATATTTAGGTTTTCCGCTGTGTTACTGGCTATTGAACGTGTTCACGAGCGTGACTGTGTGATACATCACCTGTTGCCTATGTTCCCACGGAACACTGACTTTAGAAATTACAGGGGTCTCGTGCTGGAATGGCAGATGGTAATATTGATAAATTATATGAGGTAGCAAAAAATGTTATTAAAATAACTCCATAAATCTAAAACACTTTCTAATTCAGTACAATTGGATAGATATAACATCGAAATATCCTTATAAGTTTTTATTCAAGCAAAAAGTTTACTAATACTTTATTGTAATTTTTCTCAACATAACTAAATTGCTTGAACAAGTTTCATAGAATGAAATAAGTTAAACATCCGACTTTATTTTCAGAAAGGAAAACTTATATCATATTTCGTTTACTTTGAATGTGTACGAAAATTTATTGGCTTTGCGAACTGTTCTCGAATATTAGGTCCGATACTAAATAATAAGTAATAAAAGTCCATACATTATACTGCACAATAAAATATGATATAAAAGAGCTTCGATTCCCTAACGATTGCTATCTGACCTCCACCGACTATTAAAAGTAAACCGTTATGTAGCAAGTAAGCAGTCATGTGCTATCCAATTATATAGAACAAAATTAAAATGAAAAAGTATTCATACAAAATTATAAGTTACTAAGTAATTTTCTTAAATATATAAATTAAGATAATGTTTCTAGAACAAGGTGAGAGTTGAGCACGAAGTTTCTAAGAGTGACCTTCGAATAGGACCTTATGCAAGCTTTATTACGCCTGTAATTTTTCGGAACTACAGAGCGAGTGTAATCATTACTCACATATCGTGCGGCATCTAAAACATCAAACAGGCCAATTTTATCTTTATTGCATATTAACGCTATATAATTGTCATAAAAGTTATTTATATAAATGTTTTGTAATATTTTAACATAAACATTAATTACTGTCTAATTTGTCTCAATATTTGTTTTTACTTCCGCCGGATTTATAAATTACAAGAACTATTACAACAACTGCATGAATAGTAAGTAGTTTTATTATTACGTAATGAATTATTATTACTTAATAAAACTACGATTCATATAGTTGCTGTAATAGGTCATGTAATTTTTAAATCCGGCGGAAGTAAGAACAAATATAGTGTTAAATTAGTGGCTTTTGCTAACAACAATATTATAAATAAACTTTTTTGATTTACGTTTTAACGTTTAATATTTTCTAAGAGATATTTTATTTATTAGTTAAAAATATCCCATATGTTGACCCAGGTAACCAGCAGCATCAGCCATCATCATACCTTTCATGCAAATTTATCCAGTGGTTTTCTCGTGATGCGTTCCTAGACAGACAAAACTCTAAAAACTGTAGATCTCTGTATCGATAATAATGACTATTTCAATAAGATTTTCTAAAAAAATATTTAATGTATAGATTCTACTCAGTTATAATTGTATGATATGTATAAAATTTAATAATATATAAATAAATAATATTAGTAGACTCCTCATGATAGTAGCATGATCTTCTTCAACAAATAGGCTATGATTTTTTTTTAAATCTGAATGGTAGCAAAAAATTAGCACGGACAAAAAAAAACACAAAGTAAATATTGAACTTTATATTGTAATTAGTATAGATTACATAGTAGAACACATGGTTTTCAACACGTACCAGATTAGGTCACACGAAATGCATAAGGATTTCAACTAAACAGCAATTTGTGACAATCGTCTCATTGCAGTCCTGCGCTGCCTTGACCCAAATCGTGCCCGAGCGCAGACGCGTGGTCGCGTGCGCACCGTTCATCAAGCTTGAGGGTATCAGATGCAACGATTTGTAAATGTTATGTTTAGTTCTATGAACCATTTTGTACTTATTCTATATGGTACATAAAAGTGTTTTATACATAATTTTTTTAATTTACGTTACAGAATAATATTAAAAATGTACTAATGTCATTTTTTTATATCCCTAATCAACTTTATATTTGTAGGTTTGATTCTTTATAACGTTTCGTTTATCGTGATTGCTAGTAAAGTAACGCAAGAATACTTCGAATTAATAAAATAATAATAACAAAATTAACATAATGTTCTGAGTAATATCAACATCATTACCTTAAGTATAAATGACAAAATTATTCGTGCATACATATCATTATATGTCTGCCTAGGTAATAGATTATAACGAAGTTCGTGTGTACCGCGAGAAACTTTAGCAAGCTTACTTTTGAGTGTGACAGGCGCTATCACGAAAGCGTGAATGGATTTTCTCTTTTATAAATTCACCATTCATTTGATTGAAATAGCATTTCTCCCTTCTAACGTCTTCGCACCAAAACCTTGTCAGCAAGCGCCTGCGATGCGTCTGCGCATATTTATCACCGGGAAGTGCATACAACGAGCGCCTGACATCACAATAGATCGTCTATTACTGCTTAGAAATAAACCGCCTTACCCACTTTCAGAGGATATGCGAACATGATATTTGATTTTGAAATTGAATAATTTCAACGAAAATTTCTATATATATATATTTATTAAGTTTCTATCTTTATTTTAATCTATTAATAAATGTTCTAACTAAAGATTCTTAATAAATAAGATAATACTGTATCAATTGCACTTTTTCTTTATTATTTACATAGAAATTCTAACTCATAAAAACGTCAGTACTAACTTTAAGCCACTTAAGATGCTTGTGGAATGACGATTTTTTACACCGAGCTGGCCTCCCAGAGTGGAGACAACATCTAAGCATATGGCCCATGTAACCATCGAATCCTCAAACTGCGACTCTATTGTCAGAGTTAGATATCTTACTTACAATCCATAGGGATTATTATTCATAATCCTTATAATATTCAATTATTTTAATAATATTCAGTATTAAACGCATTTTGAAGTACATTAGCAACTATTTAAATAACATGGCTAAAGCTGTTTATTAAAATTTCAATTACTTTTAAATAACTGTTAATGGCGCCCACCTCAATACATCTTGAATGGATGAATGTACAATTATGTAAATCCATAACCTAGTACGTTATCTTGCAACCTTTAGCTTCTATATGTTCTATCAGAATACATTAATTTTGTAGATAAGGCGTATTACTCGACGCCGAGCTTGATGGATCATTTAATGAAATTCATCTTATTGCAACGCTTAAACTAATTACACTGGATGGTTTACAGAGCTTTACCAATCATTTACATTTAAGAAAGGATATTATCTGTGGTTTATTACTAGAATTCTAATAATTTAAAGGTTTTCGATAGATCTATGACGTTTGCCTTCTAGGATATTCAAGACCCGGGATTTGTACCCGCTTCATTCGGTTTCACAAGCGAGCGCGTTACCACTGGGCTACCACTGCCTTCAATGTTATTATTTCTGTATATTTGCGCCTCTCTTAGGGGTCGTAGCGTAATGGTCAACAGTCTTCCTCAATAAATAAGCTATAAAATTCAAAAATAATTTTCTATTTTGATTGAACGTTCCGGAGATTAACGCTTTCTACAAAAAATTAATAAGTAACATACATGTCTGTCCTTTTGAGACAATCCTCTTATTTTCTAATATCAGGGATATTTCTGTCCGGGCAAATACTTTCTGTTATTATAAAATACTAGCATTGCCCGCGGCTCCGCCCGCGTTCAGATGACCTAAAATCAAATTCTTAGGTTTTACATATGAGTACACTCTTACAATGCAGTTTTTGTATTTTAGAAATGAGATATTTTTCGGCGGTAAAAGTATCCTATATGTTGACCCGGATAACCAGCTATCATCATACCAAATTTCATCAAAATCTGTCCAGTGGTTTTCTCGTGATGCGGTAACAGGCAGACAGACAGACAGACAAAAATTCTAAAAACTATAGATTCGGAATCTGTATCGATAATAATGTCTATTTCAATTGATTTTCCAAAAAAAATTAATGTACACATTCGACTTAGTTACAATTTTATTATTATGTATAGATTGCTATTAGGATCATATCTTCGAATTCCTTTACATCTGTTGTTTCTTAAAGTGCGTTTAATATGTACAATTATGTTAATATACGTAAGAGCCACGCAAGTCACAATAATTAACATGTTTGTATTGTGGCCACGCGTGACTCACGACTGGCTTCTGTATGCCACACAATTACTTTCAAACAATTTTTCATTTAACTCTTCAAAGGTTTTGTAAAATATTTTTAACTAGTTTTGTCCGCGGTACCACTTGAGCCGATAAAAAGTTACCTCTAATAATCTATCTATCTATACTTATTATAAAAATAAGTCCCCCGGCCGCGTCTTTCTGTCCTCCTGTCTGTCTGTACGCGATAAACTCGAAAACTACTGAACGGATTTTTATACGGTTTTCAACAATAGAAAGAGTAATTCTTGAGGAAGGTTTAGGTATATAATTTATTATGCTTTTATGTAAATTAGCTGAAATACGGCGACAAATGTTGAAGAGGTCGCAAAAAATCTCGCCAAATGGGAACTTTCCACGCGAACGCCGCGTAAACTAGCAAAGATACAGTTAAGTAATGTACTAGAGAATTCAAAATCTATAAAAATGCTACAAAAAAGTCCGCGATAGCATATCTCTATCTCTTACGGTTGACTTACAATAACCACTTTTATGTTAACATTTTTAATTAAAAACATTACGTTATTTTCAAAGTTATTTTCTTTAGTTCGGTATTAATCCTTATCCAAATGAATATTTTAGTTAGCTTAGTCATTTAATGCAGATTAAAATTGCTCTTTACACTAAATCAATCAGATGAATAGTTTTTGAGATATCGTTGTTAGAAGTAATTAGTAGCGAAACATTTTTAATGCTTGGCGAGCATTGAGATGCCTACGGCGAGTCCATCCCCTCTGCCCCGCATCGCTCGACCGCCTGCTCAAGCTATATAAACCGGGCGATGTAGCGCGCGATCCTAGGATACTTTTTACCGCGGGAAAATATCTTATTTCTGAGGAAAAATACAAAAACTGCAATGTAAGAGTATACTAATATGTAACACCTAAGAATTTAGTTTTTGGTCATCTGAACGCGGGCGGAGCCGCGGGCAATGGTAGTATAGAATTAAAAGGCAGGCAGGCATAGCTGTGAAAAAGTTTTACAGCACTCTTTTACAGAGTTTTGTATTTATAATACTAGCGTGAAGAGCTATAATGTTTAGTGTAGGTATATATTTTGAAACATAGAAATCTTCCAGTTTGCAGACTTTGTTACAACACATGCATCGTTTACAATCCTTCTACAAATAAATAATAATAGTCCGGATAAATATTTGTTTAATAATTTAGCTAAGAATTCTTTTATTTAGCGCTTCTAGTTTAGAATGAAAATAAATGTCTTGCATTTAATAAATAAATTTATTTTGTTTATCGCTTCGATGCAGAAATAATCAAAGTCGCTTCCGACATTTTTATTATCAAAAACTTGTTAGTTATTCACCCGTATAAATGAATAAATTTAATAATTTTTATCTATAAATATTTATATTACAATCAAGATATTTCAAAAATAGTAGACAAACTCTCTCTCCAATTTACATGTACATATGAAGTATAATAACATGTTACAAAACAAAGCTGCAATTACGCAAAATAAATATTGATGTAATAGCATGGGTACCGTTACCTACTACGTCTACGTCTACTTTTATTCGGACTGAAAGAAAGCTTGATGATAAACAGTGCTTACGTAAGAAACTTTTTGTTATCCAACTGAGCTTCGACCAAATATCTCGAAAGTCCGATTGTATAGATACTGATGTAATAGCTGTGCGCTATCGTACTATCGGAACTAGATCGGATACTGTCCAAAGCATATTTTCAAAGCGATTTGGGTTTTCTAAATTTTTCGAATACGAAGGCTTTTTTTTACATTCATTCTTTTGACATTCATTCATTTTTTAAAGATTAGGTTGGCTTAGGTGCCCTAAAATTTTTATCGAATTCGTTAATGAAATACTTAATATTTATTTTCAAACTAGGGAAAAACCCTTGCTTCGCTCGTGTGCGTCCCTGGACATGATTAACTTAGGATATAGGTCAAACATATAAAGAAAAATTCTTGTGTTTGTGGACCAGGAACTTCACAGGAGTACGCAGTTCAACTCACTAAAGTTGACACAATCGGATAATTGATTTAGAAATGCATTAAGGACAAAATACAAAGAAACATTTATTATGCTTTATATATGTAGGTCAAATATTTATTGAAATTACGATATCAAACAAATATCTTATATAGTATAGCACAAAAATTACAAATTACTTGCTATAATCTCATAACTTTTCTAATCTCTGCCAGTTACACTGTCCATTGTTTGCGGTGACTGGCGCCCAGATTGCTCTCCTTTTACCAGCAAATGAACATTTCGAAGGTATCTGTATAGGTCAAATAGATCACACTATAACTTTGAATTTTTTGTTATGAACTAGTCTTTTTAACCTTAGTTTATTCTCAAATTATAAAGTCGTATTAAATGCACACTTTTATCGATGGATATTAAAAAAAAAGGTGTAAATTAAACTTCTATCAGATATCGAGCTAACTAAACCGCTCTCTAAAAGTTTATAATGGTCTATTTGGACTCTATTATATATTTATTATGTTACAAGTTCAGGTATATTAGTACACCTGAAGGTTAAGGTCAGCTTTTCAAGATTTTTAGAATATTCTATTTATGTATACAAATGTTATCGTCTAATAAAATGAAAATCTTTATTTTATAAACAAGTAAACATTGGCTTCCTACTTCCTTCAATCAAGATTTCGTAACGATAAAGTTGCCAACTATTATTTACAGAAAAAAATAAACATCAAAGAAATGCGCATGAATTATGTGCGTAACATTGTCTTTGAATGTTTTTCAAACGAAATCGTATGTCGACATTTAAAAATATACTTTATATTATTGTAATTCGCCATGTCTGCGCCATATCTCAGTCTAGGGATGTATGTGTCATAAATTTCAATTAAGGATTATTTTTAACTGATTTTATAGTTTATGTAACTTTTTAGGTAAAAAACCCTTAATATAAGTAAAATTTTGCCTTTCAAATAATATATTATTACCTATTCGATGTTTTAACATGTTATTAATTCAAATACAATAAACATATCCCGAAGTCACGATGGTTGAACAATAATTGTCAATTTGTAGTGAAATAACCACAAAACGTAATTTGAAACCTATTTGTATCGGACATATCGTGATTGTGTGCCCTTTAAGGTTCTGCTATGATAATCGAGGTCGATGCATTCTTTTAAATTGTCTTTTAAAATTGCTGATTGCGTTTTGCCATGATTCATGATATAAAAATGTTATTATATAAGTACTTAGTATGTACAATGTACATATATAATACGGTAATGAATTGGTTTTGATAAATTTGATGTTATGGCAAAATAATAAATATACATATAATATACCTAAACTTTTCGTAAAATGCTTACAATTCATTCTGTATCTCAATTTACCTTTATTGTTTTAAACATCACGATGTGAATTGTTAAGTAATAACCGTTTTTATAAGGTTTATTAAAAACATGTCCCGGGGACACATTTGCGACTTTAGAAGCGTAATACTCGGTATTGCATTGATTTTTTTAACATCCATCACTTATTTGAAGACCTATCCAAAAATACCCCTCGCGTTATGTACAATCAATTTTTTTCGCCCCTCAGTTGCACGTATGAAGTGCTATTCAATTTTTTTATTTTTCATAATTTAATTTTAGCTTTATAGCACCAATTACTCATGAGTAGAAGAATGGTTGTGTACGTACAGACAAACATGAAGAAATTATATTTTATATAGGTTCTGTTTTGCCCTTTGACTTCGAAACCTAAAACCATTTATAATATTATAAAACAAAACTTATGAAACTTTTTTGTTTCAGGTATGCTTTATGGCTCTAACTGATACATTTGGCTCATGAACTCCTACGAGGTATTAAGATTAGATTTTTTAGCAAAATTAGACGCAGTCTAACCTATATGTTTCTTTCATTAACATAGATCATAGATGATATAAATACACAATACGATAAATACCAAAATAACATGTTTGGTATTTTATGTCTTGCCCACCACGTCATCAGACTGATTGGCTTAACACACCTCCTGATGTCACTATGACTCACATATAACTTATTCAGCTTTTTTTATGCACATGACGAGTTGCAATAACATATTATTGATATTTTATCCTTACAGCGTTTTTGAATGTACATATATTTTTCTAGTGACGCTTTTTTTAATGTTTATTTAGTTGTGTTTTATTTTTCATTGTAATTATTTGTAGTGTAACATAAAGTTTTCTTGAACCTTATTTTGTGGAAAAATACTATCTGTCTAATTGTAGATAAATAACAAATTTCAAATAAAACTTTGAAAAATAATTGGAAGAACATTTTTTAAATCTAGATTTAAATATTTTAAAATGTCAAATATTCGCGTAAATCTAAGAAAGTATTAGATTTAAATAATTTTAAGATACTGATTTGCTCTATATGTATAAAAATACCTATACAATAATAATCAAATTGTATCTATTGAAGTTACAATGTTTTGCATATCAGTATGAACGTCAGTCCCAAGATCAATGAATCACTGCAAAAGAATGACTATTGTTGAACTGATGTTTGCACGGAGGCGCTAACTCTATAATTCGATGCTAATGACTTAACGTGACATGCCATCTTAATTCACTCGACCATCAATAAATGTTTTATTGGCGCATTATATGAGAAAACGGGAATTTATTTAGGGATTATTTTATAATAAAAAACGTATATAAAGTTGTATTCGTTTTTGCAAAGGTTTAAAAAGATATGAAAGAAAATCGTAAAAGCTTTTTTACCATATATTCGTATATTTTATATATCATATTGTAGAGCGAGAGAGTTTTATTTTGTGTTTGTTTGAACGCGTTTATCTCTGGAATTACCAGTCAGAAATGAAATATAGTTTTGATAGTCTTGTATTTTATAGCTTTTGTATTGCGGAAGGAAATTGAACATGTTACAAGCAATCTAACAACATAGGAGCAATTATACATAAAAAAACTATGTAAGCAAGATCGCGGGCAAATACTTGTCGATTTTAATTAAGTTATACCTAGAATCAACACAAAAACAATAAATCCAAATATTCGAATGAAAAAGTTAAATATAATGTAAAGCAACTCAAATATATTCTCGGAACACGGTCCATTTGTCCGGCTATCACAAATTACAAACCAGCGCCTGTTTGTTGAAAACATTATTGTTCGCATAAATTTCTCAGAATTGTCTGTAAAATATCTTCACCCACTATGACGCTTATAGCGATCTAATTGCGTGCTATTATCACAGCTAACATGATTCCAACCGCTACGTCATCCATACAATCATATACACTGTACTATACATACTGTTATAATGTACATTGTACAATAAATTGTAAATTTAATTAAGATATGTATACATTTTCTGTTCTAATTATGATAATATAATAATATAATACTGAATTCTGCTTTCTGTTGCCCCAAACTTTGAATTTTGTATATAAAGAATTCGCCAGAAAATAAATTGTGTAATAAAAAAAGTTTCTTTAAAGTTTTTTTGTAAATTTAAAGTTAAACGTAATAGGTAAAAACAAGTTAAATTCTAAAACTCATGAGTTACTCTATCCTAAAAACTCAAAACATATTTTTGAAATAAACATATTATGTACATTGTACAACATATTTAACTCCATGACTATCTTATTAGAATATACAAATAAATATTAAAATGATATAGACATATGTAGTGCAGTCACTTGCGTCCATTGAACAGAGGTAACCTTGAATTTCACCATGAAATGATTGCGGTTTGATACGAAACGCATGATTTATGATAATCACAGTAATGTAAGCGACGTTAGTGAAAGTGTTGATGCAATGCCTTTTCAAAGTCGCCATGATTGATGTGGTCTTTTCAAGCGCTAAGTATTTTTCTACGTTTCCATACTTTCTTACGGACAGATAGCTGAATAGGTCATTTGAGTGACACCGGTTGCGTTAATGATGTTTAGCAGTTCATTCAACTTTTTGATACAATGAAAGTCTTCGTGTAATGTGGGTAATACTAGTAATGACATGGAAACATTTGTGTATAGAAAGAACTACTGCCATAGTATATATTTTACAGTGCGAGAAAGTAATGCTCTATTTTGTACCTTTGTTTCTTTAACGTCAGTTGGATGGAAGTATGAAACGCCTTTATCTAATCAAGTGCAAAACTTGAGGTACAACAGGCGCAAGTTGCCACGACGTTCAAAAGTTTCTATATATTTTAATAGCTTAGCTTTGTTGAAAATAAGATTTTATTCATCTAACTCGTATAAAATTCATGAATTTTAAATAAATACATACTTTATTTGTTTGTATGTAGAGACTTGAATCTCAACTGGATATCATTACGCATAGGATATTGATTATGGAAATAATAGGAGAACAGAACTGCTGGTTGTCCTGTCTGATTCATTATCGCCCACTCCACTGGACCTAGTGGGCTAAAATGACAGCATATTTCTAATAATGATATATGTATTATGTGAATAACCGCTAAGTAAGGATTTGTTGAAATTAAAACCCCTAATAGTGGATCAAAGGGGAGGCAAAGCTTGTAAAGGAATCAATATATTTGGAGGTTTTATTTTTTTTAAAAATCTGGATAGCTTTTTATATAGAATATAATACTTTTCAATTTACTCACTGCTAAAAGCTCATAAGCTTCGATTCTTTGTACCATATTGTATCAAAGTATAAATCAAAGTATAAATTAAGTATAAATTAACAGGAATAAGCAATTCAAACAATCATTGTGCAACCGGTGCTTCTGAACGAAGTCATCGTACTCTAGTATGGAGCATGACAAAGCACTTGTCTATACTTTTGTTTTTGTTTGTGTTAGACAAACATATTGCGCATGCCTACTGTTGTCATATTGTGCATCCCGCATAGAGAAAGAAATACTGTCACGCCTTAATAATTTCCTTTAACTATTTATATAAGGTTTTTACTATATTACATAAGTTTGTGATATAATGTTGAATAATATTATCATTTTCTTCTTCTTTTGGTTTTTTTTCTGTTCGTTCATTATGTTTATAAGCTCGCCATATGTAGTATAGAATTAAGTTTAATATATAGCTGATTATGTGGGACTCACCAGCTAGAAAAGCCAGTACTACCCACTAAAACCCAACAAAACCTCAGGTTCAGCAGGATAGCTTACGCACTCAACCTCGACGCCCCGATGGCAGGCCTGCCCAAGCAGACTATAACAGCCATGGGTTTGCTCGTAGTAGTGTTTGATAACGTTAAACTTTTTTAATTAAGTCCAGTTTATACGGAGACTATTAAATTTGAAGGATCTGTCTATAACTATACCAAAATTAAATATGTAAAAGGGTTTGTCTGTCTGAATTAGAAATTACTTGGTTGGAACTATGTAAATCATTATTTAATTAAAATTAAAAATGTGTTCGATTAAAAAGCTCTTAGACAAGCGAAGGAGGATGCTAGTTGGCTAGTAATTTAATTAAATACTTTAACAACAGTAGATTTAAATTAGATTTTTGCGTCACTCTATTTCTGTTTTATATTAAAATTACACGCTTGCTTTACTATGAAGATTAATTTCTTTTCACGTTTAACTTGCCGTAATACTTCCGTTATACGTGATACAATACGGCGTGGCAATTCGCATTATCTAGTTATCTAAGAAACATACGAAGCGTTCAAATTGCTATTTGTTTCTAACCGTAACCGTTAAATTACACGGTTTCCGGTCCAAAAAAATGATTTTATTCTCTTTTAAATGAATTTAGTTCCCTAAATATGAGAGAGAAATCTTTGCATATATTTAAATATTTATTAAATCTACTAATCGTGATATAATATAGCTTATAGCATAAATAACATAATTTCTATTAATAGAACTGTACAAAAACAGAAATTATGCATTAAATACAAGCTGTATGACTATAATGGATGGCTCAAACACCTGTAACATGCGCCACTGATTTACGTTAGAGGTTAAAACATGTCTAATCTGTAACCTTAACATTCTGCATATTAATAATAACTTTATTTAAGACTAGCATTGCCGGCGGCTCCGCCCGCGCTTAGATGACCGAAAACCAAATTCTTACCTTTTACATATTAGTTTACTCTTACATTACAGTTTTTGTATTCTTCTCAGAAATGAGATATTTTTCCGCGGTAAAAAGTATCCTATATGTTGACCCGGATAACTAGCTATCACCATACAAAATTTCATCAAAATCCCTCCAGTGGTTTTTCTGTGATGTGGTAACAGACAGACAGACAAAAATTCTAAAAACTGTAGATTTGGCCTCTGTATCGATAATAATGTTTATTTCAATAAGATTTTCCAAAAAATAATTAATGTCCAGATTCGACTGAGTTAGAATTTTATCATATGTACTAGCGGCTCACCCTTTGGCATTTTTGGCACCAGTATCGATCCCTAATCACCCCCTGATAGTTATTTTGGAAATATATTTCATGTACAGAATTGACCTTTCTACAGATTTATTATAAGTAATAGATAGATGGTTTCAGCATAAAGTCAACCATGTGCTTGCATATTTATAAAAAAACTCTTCATTTCCGCTATCAGATACAGTTATGATTATGAGTCTTCAAATTTCCGAAAGTGATTTTAATATAAACTACATATTTATATAAGAAATTAACATAAAACGGTATCGAATAATTTGTTTATTATTTAATTCACAAAACCAGCTCAATAAAAATTTGTTTTGTTTGATATTTCCATTTATATAGTCTATTTAGTTAAATTAAAGATAATGTAAACAAAACACTTCCGTAACGCTTTCGTTCATTTCAGTTCAGCTCTGTTTGTCTACGAGTTGATTCTCTTAAGTAAAAACGTTATTGAAGCTTAGTAATTACCTGTTTATGGTCAACGAGGCCGTAAAACCGGGTGCATGTCGATTACGATATATTTACTATATGCAACACATGCGCTGAAGGTGTTAATACAGCTTGTTTTAATGTGTTTTAAACCTTTTCGCATAATTTACGACGCATACTCTCATTATGTCATTACCTTCGATTTTACTTATCAGTCCATTACCAATACGTGATCGGTTAGCTGGTTTTATTAATTCGATCCAGTAATCGATTTAATGAGTAACAACGCTTATGAAATTCGGAATGAATAATTCCAGGGTCCTGATTTAAAAGCCTTTAATATATAATCTTTTGGGCAAACACGGTGTTTAAAATCTTATTGGTGAAAATTCTGATTGGGGTCAAATCAAATTTAGCTTTCTCTACCTGCGATTTTCATCATGTTGAATTACTACATTGTTACTGGATTTTAATTAAACTAGACCAATATTTAAATAATCAGTACTAAGTACATAGATATGGACATAATAAATGTTCATCTCATATGGAACAGAACCCATGATCTACAGAATTTCCACCATCGTGTATCACTTCCACAATATTATCATACTATTATTATATACTATGTGTTAGACTATTATTATATGTATATAAATAAATATCAATTATATTTTGTTAAGTGTATCAAGACGGACAATGTAAATACATAATCTAAGCCGCACTGCACTTATCATGTGATTAGTGTTTAAAACAATATCGTTATTTACAATGCAGAAGACACGTGGAAACACGTGACGTAATTCAATCGCCTTTAGCTCATCCTTTGCAGATAAATGAATTGTAAATGAAACAATGTATGAGAGAAACTCTATTAATAGCAATAAATAACAGTTGCCTATATTTTGTTCTCATAATCAAGACTTAAGTATTTTATTAGTTTAACTATCTACTTCAGTGAGATAATATATACATATGTTAATTTAAAATAAATACAATAAAATTGTAACTAAGCCGAATCTGTACATTAAATATTTTTTGGAAAATCTTATTAAAATAAACATTATTATCGATACAGAGGCCGAATCTATAGTTTTTATAATTTTTTGTCTATCTGTCTGTCTGTCTATTATCGCATCACAGAAAAACCACTGGAGGGGTTTTGATGAAATTTGGTATGGTGGTAGCTGGTTATCCGGGTCAACATATAGGATACTTTTTACCGTGGGAAAATGTAACATTTCTGAGAAAAAATACAAAAACTGCAATGTAAGAGTATACTATTATGTGAAACCTAAGAATTTGGTTTTTGGTCATCTGAACGCGAGCGGAGCCGCGGGCAATGCTAGTGTTAATTTAGAATATTATTACTTTGTATATAGTATGTACATTGAAAACATAAATAAGTGATGTTTGCCTTCATGTTATCAATACCTATCGTTTGATAACGTTTGTAGATATTCCTATTGGAATAAATACTTCTTTTTATGTAAAATATGTTTTTATGTATACTTTTTGTACAAAGAAGTTAAAAATAATTCATCCATAGACTGTTACAAATTTAAATTTCATTTCACTTATTGTCAGTTGTAAACCTTATTATATTTGAGTAGCAACTTTGTGCTGTCATCCTGCACGTGGTGTGAACAATTGGCGTGACGTAACCATTGAATCAGCGGCAAGTGTTGTACCTACTCATCAAATTGTGTGTTGACCGACCGTCAATAATTGGAATCTCTTCATATTTAACAAACAGGTACTATATCAGTACCTTTATCTAATCAATATTTACAAGTTATTATTTTATATAAGGAAAGTGCCTAATTAAAAACAACTGCTGCTGTATTTATTAACTAGCGTTGCCCGCGGCTCCGCCCGTGATCAGATGACGAAAAACTAAATTCTTAAGTTTTACATATTAGTATACTCTTATATTGCAGTTTTTGTATTTTTTCTATGAAATGAGATATTTTCCCGCGATAAAAAGTATCCTATATGTTGACCCGGATAACCAGCTATCATAATACCAAATTTCATCAAAATCTGTCCAGTGGTTTTCTCGTGATGCGGTAACAGACAGACAAAAATTCTAAAAACTATAGATTCAGACTCTGTATCGATAATAATGTCTATTTCAATAAGATTTTCCAAAAAATATTTAAAATGTACAGATTCGACTTAGTTACAATTTTATTATATGTAGAGATCATAAAATATTACCTCCACCACGACTTGGCAGAAAATGGCAGAATTGCGGCCAAGATTCGATAAAATCAACCTTTCGACGTACTCTTGGCTCTTTAGATATGGATTTTTATAGCCGTACTCGTATTGTGCTTCACCATGTGATTTTTAGATTAGTAATATATCGGAAGAATCACATAAAGATTAATAAAGTTGAAATATAAAAATACTCTAACGCCTACCTATGCTCGGGAATGACTGAATTGTATTAATAAAGTTGATATTATATAGGTACATAATAAGTACTCAAAATAGTTAAAACAATAACAACTGGTGAGAAAAGTTTAAGTTCTTTATAATTCGTAACACTTTAGTAGATTTTTTTATTACAAACTAGCATTGCCCGCGGCTCCGCCCGCGTTCAGAACACTAAAAACCAAATTCTTAAGTTTTACATATTAGTATACTCTTAATTTTGCAGTTTTTGTATTTTTTCTCAGGAATGAGATATTTTCCCGCACTAAAAAGTATCCTATATGTTGACCCGGATAACCAGCTACCATCATACTAAATTTCATCAAAAGCCCTCCAGTGATTTTTCTGTGATGCGGTAACAGACAGACAGACAGACAAAAATTCTAAAAACTATAGATTCGGCCTCTGTATCGATAATAATGTTTATTACAATAAGATTTTCCAAAAAATATTTAATGTACAGATTCGGCTTAGTTACAATTTTATTGTATGTACCTATAGATTAAATAAATAAATTATCAAGTAACCTAAAATTTATCTCTTTCATTTTGTTCCACGATTGTATTTTTATCAGATAATTCATTCATCACCTTAAATGGTTTATTCAGAATACGAGTTTATTAAAACAAACATGCAAACCGACTACAACAAAAACTGAGATGTTGGGTTTATATTATATTGCTCCTTCTTTATTTCTAGGTATCTGATACATTATGGGGCTATTCATAAGCTATTTTTAAGTACATCCTTTTCTTTGCTTACATTGTATTTTATTGTTAAGTATAGAGCGTTACATTAAATGGGTACTATCCCATATATATGGTGCCAGACAGTGGTAGCCCAGTGGTAACACGCTCGCTTGGGAAACCGAGTGAAGCGGGTTCATATCCCGGGTCTCGAACCTATAATATTTTCATATGTGAATCATTTCCAACATGAATACCACTTGCCTTAGGTGAAGGAAAATATTGCGAGGAAACCTGCATGTCTGAGAGAACCTAGCAGTTTTCAAAAGACATGTGAAATCCGCCAACCCGCACTTGGTCAGCGTGGTGGACTATGGCCTGATTACCCTCGTACTGAAGAGAGGCCCGGACCGTGGTAAACCGTGTATAAACCGTGTATAAAGTAAACCGTGGGACGTTAAGAAGGGCTGAATACATACCATGTCAAGTCCAATATTAAAATACCAATATTTTAGTGATTGTGTCACTCATCACTATATGTAATTCTATGACAGTTATATTTAATTTAATTCAAAAAAATTAAATTAATTCAAAATTCACCAAAGTAAATGTAAAATTTATATAAATTGAGTCTTTTTAATAAACTTTATTATAACACTATTCAATAAATACTTAATTTTAGATACTGTAAAACTAAAAATTATAATTCACTCGAAAGGCAAATTGCGAGGTGCAATCCGATACAATCGAATGCATTTGCAATATTGATTATCGCAACTCATACTTCCTGACGTTCTGCTCAGTAATATCTATTTGAGGAGTTACTTGGAATCGACTTCCTTACTTCAAGTCATTGACATTTGCAATTTGCGCGTAGACAAGAGGCTGTTTCCAACTTAAATCAAAAATATTAGGTATAAATCTAAGCAACTATAATAATATGAAGCAATCGGAAATTTTATTATAATTTCTTTGTGGAAGCTACGTTAGGATGTTTTATTTTTCTTCTATCGAAGAAGGTAATTGAATTTTAAGCATAACATTTAGCCATTGTATCTTCTATTATTTTAAGGGCGACTTTAGTCAATTAAGAAATATTTTCATGTTTATAATCTATACTAATATTATAAACAGCCAGAGTTTATTTATTTGTTTGTTTGAACGCGCTAACTTCAGGAACTACTAATCCGATTTGAAAAATTATTTTTGCATTAGATAACCCGTTTATTGAAGAAAGCTTAGCACTATCACCATGCTTACTACCCAAGGGAGCGGAGCAGTAACCATAAATGTCAACAAATTCGGCAGACTTCCATACATTATTTTAAAACTGATGTTTATAATCAGAAAAATTTAACGCGGGTGAAACCGCGGGACACAGCTAGTTATTTATATTAAGTAATATATTTTGAGAGTGTTTTGTAGTAAAATAAGAAAGGGTTGTCCAGAAAGTAGTTGTAGGTGAACAAATATCAGCTTTCACTATAATTTTAATACTATTTGTTCAAGAGCAGCACTGTGTGAAATTGCACACTTGTTATGAAACTTCCTATTTAATGCAGCCAAACAGTGCATCGTGTTTATTTATATTGTCCGACTTCCGTCCCTATAAATAATGCACATGGGAAAACTTACTATCCAATTTTGAAACAATATGATATCGGCAGAGCCCAATTACCATAAACAAACAAACAGTCTAACATAATATAGGCTATGAAACTAAAATATAAAATCATATTAGTCTTTCTGAATTTGACTGAGAAGTGTAGAGCAACTCCTATAGGATACCCAGTAGACACTTAGTAAGAGTTGCCGTGCGTGATCTACTTAACCCTTAATACTTAAATATCTTACTAATATTATAAATGTGCAAGTTTAGATGTTTGGATGTTTGCATGGATGTTTGTTACTCTTTCACGCCATAACGGCAGACCGGATGTGAATAAAATTTGGCACAGAGATAGATTAAAGCCTGGAATAGCACATAGATATACATACTTTTTATTCTGAAAAAATGTACGGTTCCCGTGGGATAGATTTATTTTTATTTTTCTAGAGGCGAATCAGAGCGAAACGATATGGTAAGCCGCTAGTAGGAAATACATATATATAATTTAGAATAGTTCTATGTACCTTCATATTTACATTTTACTACTGAAAGGAATGTTAAATAGAATTAAAGCTTATGTTTATGTTACTCATATGCAATACAATAAGAATTATATTACTCAAGTTTAAGTTTGTTTCTTACTCACGACTTGCAATTAATGTCAAAGATACAGTTAATTAAAAAATTGCACTAATACATATTATACTACTTTAATAAAAAACGCTACCTTCATTGACATCTCAGAAATACATAAATATGTTACTTATTTTCCTATTAAATTTATATTATTTAATATGAACAGCAATGAGGTCAGCTTCACTGTAGGACGTCCACAAGGTTTTATGAATATTCTTCCCTTAAAATGCAAAAAGCAAGTAAGTATGAAACGCTACTCGATCAGGAGTAAAATTGAAAGTAAATTCAAATACCTAAAAAATTACCCAAAGGCCAAGACGAGCTACTTCATATACAGAAATCGAAGTCGCTGCACTTTTTGCCAATTATTAATATACCTATGATAAGTAACTAACTATTTATAGCACTTTTTAAAAATCATTAAAATTGTGCGGAAGTTTTATGTAATTACATTTTTATCGATTTACGTTTTAAATTATACTACATATTATAAGAAGTTCATATCACAGATATTATGGAAGAAAATTTCTAATAATACAGGCACACCTTTAAATTGATTTTCTAGGTATGTTTAAATTATTTTCATTACATTAGGTTTATTATAAAAATATATTAAATCTCACAAATATACTCACTTTGATAAATACATCAAACTGGTTGAAAGTTATAACTCGTATGTCGCAGCATAAAAAACAATTTACTACGTCGAGACGCTGACTAATTTCTCGAAGGCCAAAGACGATCCATTATTATTTATTACCATATAAAATAAAGCGTTTAAACTTTCACTGTGTAATTACAACCTTATTACTAACACCTTTAAGATTATTTTATTTCTTTGTGCCAATTGACATATCATTTAGGCCTTTTCTACGGCAATGACTCAAGAGAATTACTGTGCATCTAAAAATAGATCGCGTGCAGTTAATGTGTTTATTCTACGAAGCAAAGAATTGCCATATATTGTGTACTAATAATATAATAATTCAATTAAAACACTTTTTGTATCATGTCCAAAAATAATTTAAATTATACAATGCGTTTTTATCACCTAATTTTAAATATCATTGTAGAGCAAAGCAGCAACTTTTGCCTTATATTTTGAATGTAAACGAGTACTTACATAATTAACTTCAGGAGATACCATTCCCATTCAGTTTCTCCTATTACAACATCTGTCTGGCTTATGGCCTATGGTAGTTTACGAGCGTCTTAGTTTATTTTAGAGTGGACGAGTTCTGTAGCTTGTCCATCTGCAACTGCCGGTTCAATGGGGAAAGGCGAATCATTTATTATGATCTAACACGAAAGTACTGCTCTGTTGCTTTTATTAAATTTTCTAGGGCAAATTTTAAATTAACTTATAACTAGTATTTTATATGTATAAATTTTTATGTATGTAAACATACATATTGATATTGAGTTTTCATGATTTGCACTTTATGCACCTTTCCGCTCTTCTCACTTATTTTCTTATATCCTTTTCTATCGGTTGCTTGGAAGAGATCACTTTTAGTGATAAGGCCGCCTTTGCGCATCTCTTTAATTGTATTGTTTTTTTATGTAAATGTACTATTTTCGTATGCAATAAAGTGTACTAAAAAAACTGAAAAGTAATACCATTACTATAATTTTATTAAATCTTGATTTTTTTGGAAAAGTTGTGAAATATTTAATTAAAGCACTTCAAATGAATCGCTTTAGCATCCTCATTAAAGTGTACACTTAGCAAAACACTTATATGCCCTATCGGAGACGAAGACTCGAGATCATTGTTACGAGCTAGGACTCTCGACAACAAAAAGCTCGGCAGTGAAGTATGCCCTTGAAAATTATACGAACCGTGAGCAAAGGCTACATTCTAGAGTCCATATGTAGGTATTTCAATGTAGGGTTGATAGGTAAAGGACGGAGTGTTGATTACTAATGGGGTGCAGTTCGGTAGGGTTTAGGTTTAGTGTTCATTTTCTAATTGCACCCCAAGCTTTTTTACCTCTTTAGTATACACCATTTGCTTAGGATTTTTCCACTTTCAATAGAAAAGGTATTTATATTTTCTCACTAATAGGCACCCAGCTGTGCTATATTCTTATTTTCTCATCCGTTTTCAATGTGTACCATCGCGTCGACTCTAATTGCGGGAGTCTATTGTGATGGTGTACATGCAATGCAATAGGTACTAATCAATTTAACTGATATACGAATTTGAGCTTTATAACTAAAACTTATCTATGTACATATTAACCATAGCTTATTTTCCCGACGAATTTTCGCTAACATTATTTTATTTAAAAATTCTTAAAGCCATATAATTAAATAGGACCGAGAGAGTCATCAGAATACTAAGTATATTATTTTTAATGACTAGTGCTTGTAACACACCAGTATAACTTATAAAGTGCAAGATAAATTATGTTATTCAGGTCTATAACTCCCTACGATGTTATTCGTCTGCACCACTGTTATAAAATGTTACCGCCTGCTTTTTGTTAGCAAGTCTTATTGTTGGTACACATATTACAGTACAAATGGACCAGAAGAAAGGATGGTTTTGATGTCGCTCCTCGGTACTTTTATTTTTTTCACTACATACAATGCGGCGCTGCTGTATAGTGGTATACTTTGTTTTTTATATGCTCCTTCGACGCTCTAAGGTTCCACGAAGCTACTAAAATGTTTTACTTCGAACGCCTAAAGGTCTCGATCAGTATTCAGTGTTCGTGATGGAGCTATTTGCCCAGTTTCATATGAAACCGAGGGAACATTAACACATTTCTATAAAATCCAGTCACGATTTAATGCTGTTCATGCAAACACTTGACCCGTAGGCATAAAACTCGTAACCTCTCGCTCTGTAGTCGGCTGGCATAGTCAATTGATTATCAAATATGTACTCATAGCTCTAATAATAATTATGTCAGGATATTTATGTATGTGAGTAAGAATTAGCTTTAAAATAATGCTTATTACGATCTAATCTTTCAGTTACAATTAATTCGTGCTTAATATTTTTAAATTTATAGGATACTAGCATTGCCCGCGGCTCCGCCCGCGTTCAGATGACCAAAAACCAAATTCTTAGGTTTTACATATTAGTATACTCTTACATTGCAGTTTTTGTATTTTCTCAAAAATGCGATATTTTCCCGCGGTAAAAAGTATCCTATATGTTGATCCGGATAACCAACTATCACCATACCAAATTTCATCAAAATCCCTCCAGTGGTATTTCTGTGATGCGGTAACAGACAGACAGACAGACAGACAAAAATTCTAAAAACTATAGATTCGGTCTCTATATCTATAATATTCAATATCGATTATTTCAATAAGATTTTTCTAAAAATATTTAATGTACAGATTCGGCTTAGTTACAATTTTATTATATGTATAGATTAATTACAGCAATTGCGTCATACCTGTCTAGGTTATATAATCAGATTTAGTCGATCTAGCGTTCATTCACCCCAACCCTCTCGTCGATCCCTAACACCCTGTCGCATCGGAGAGGCTGCAGATAAACCTTGCACAAAGCGTCTCAAGCACCCTTTGACGCTGCACCGTCTATTTTTATAGTGGAAGATGTATTTTTCATAGCTGCATTTTAATTCAGCGGCAGACGGACGCAGTCTGAAGTAGCGAAGCGCAGGCTTTTTTATTCAATGTTGGCGAGAGTTTCGCATAAAATATTATTTGCACTGAATTTTCTCCATAAATTAGAGACCATTATTTTTACTGGCCTATTTTCATTTGTGAATTATTTTAATGATACTTTGTATATTACAACAAAGTATCAACAATAACTTGGGTGCTCTCTATATTAATGTCATGGCGACTTATGTATACAGCTTCCGTTCTATTTACACACATACTACCTACCGACTAATGAATTCACTCTGTACACCTCGAGATCGTAAGATATGCGTGTCCATGCCCGAAGCGAAATCGAACGAACGACTTGCATAGAAGAATATGAACTGTACTATATCAAATATAAGAGCGATGAAAACAGCAGACAAACTTGTCGGTGTTGACTTTAATACTAGTGCATTTCCGATAAAGAAAAATAAATCTTAACACTTGGTACTAAAAGATATGCGGTATTCATTTAATTTTAAACGAGACAGTAGCGCCAGTCATGGGTAGTTTATTGCAACGCCATTGATTGAAAATGAACTGAGAGATTTGAGATAGAACAGCGTTAGATGTAGTGACATTAATTGACAATATACTTGTTTCAGTGGAATCTGGATAATGTTAGCGGATTAGTTTTATTTATTCATCTTCACGACTTTTAACAATGAAGTATAGTGCATAGAATTTTTGAATGGAGTAAAATTTTAAAAACCTTATTGTTCAAACTCGTAGTTGGAAAAAAACAGTACAGAAAACCGTAGGCAGGCAGAACGATTGCTACAATTTGCTTGATGTGACGTCTCGTCCATTCATAGTACCTCGCTAGAGCACGGATTTTTTTAAAAGCGCTTTAGAAATTACACTTGTAAGCATCGAATAAGGCTGTTCTGGTATTTTTCAGAGAAGTGAAACCTTATAAAGGAATACTGTCTAAGCATCCGTTATAACGCACAGATCGCATTTTCTTAAGAAATCCGCTTACAATTTACCATTTGTACCTTTCAAATGAGTCTTCAAGGAAATCCGATCTAGTGGGATACTTCGCAAAATATCTAAATTAATGTTTCCATTTATTAAGACTGGGTTATTTCCTTATCAAATACGACTCGTTCAGTAATTAACTACCTGTATTTTATATTGATATCTTATCCCATGCTTTGACAGGTTTAATTAACGAAATATTTTGCAAATGTTAATAAAGATCAAGTCTTTAATTCAGTTACAAAAATGTTTATTGCATAATAATTAATAAACTTACAACTCAATTTATCACATTATTAAGCTTACTTTTATACTTTTAAAGCCAAAAAGAATATTCGATATTAGCGTCGTCTAATATTTATAAAGATTATCTAACAAGTGATTTTTTTTAACTAATTGCATCTCATTTTGAAATACATAAACAGTTAAACATTAACGGTTATAGTTAAATATTGATTATTAATTATAGTTCATATAGTTGGTATATCCAGTCTTTCCAATGATAGAACATACTAACATAAGTTCATACTGTAGGAAGTGTTATAGATAAAATTGTTGTTTTGAACCTTTCACTTAAAAATATGAATATTTCAAGCCTACCTCTGTCTGTGTGTCTGTGCCATGTTCGGGTGCGATTTCTTTGAAAAATCTGCTAGTTCATACATATTATCTATAGAGGTATATGAATTCAAAAATTTACAAATTGTTTCAATTTCCATAAAGCCCCAAAATAATGTAAAATTTGCCTAAGTGGCCATGTTGTGTAATTAAATAAAACAATTTATAATATTCAATAGTTGTACTATTTATCTACATTTTCTCTTTGATGATTGATCAAAAGCATAAAATATAAGGCATTATGTACGGCACGTATCAGTTTCCGGTGCGCTGGCGCCGGCATCGACTCCGCGGCGTTTCGTAGTTCCCACGACGAATGTTTCTAAAAATCGTATGTGGATTTTAAGAAAAGTACATACAAAAATGTTAAATAAAGTTTATCCATTTTTATGTTTTTAACTATTATATTTTTATGAATCCTAAGTCAGTAATTATAAAATTATTGACCTTACTTAATACACGTTATTTCCGACTCGGCTCGTATAACATTAGAGACTGCTTAAACTGTTCTCATTCTTACTCTCCTACATACTCTATCCATTATTGAGAGTTTCATTAAATTCTATTAATCAGTACCAGAAATGAGGCCAATTAAAACAGACCAAACTTATTAGTGATATCTTGAGTTTTTGAATCTGGTTGGCAAATAACTGTAAGAGTTCAATAATAACATATGTACCGAGAGATAAGTTCGATTAGTATTATAATGATTTATAATAACTCTTGACACATATTGCAGTTTTAGCACAAAATAAATCAAATTAAACAAAAATAACATCCGCTTATAATTTTTATTAATTAATACTCACAGCTAATTTTCTAATCCTCTACAATGTTTAATATTTCCGGCCACCTTTACAAAGAAAGTAAAAGCCAATCAAAGTTGTAGATTTTCAATAGATCGGTGATTTATATTAGATATCACTAACGTACTTGCTGACATTAATCACTTTGAGCGTAATTTAATTATCGAGATCTATCTATTCGATACTTTCTTCGTATCCTTTGATCGAGCAAGCAAAACAAGGTCGCGAGAAAGCGTCGCCGTTTCATATAGTTCTTTATCTATCAAGTAAGACGTGATATAAATTTTAAAAATATAAATTGTGTTAGTTCGTACTGATTTTGACAAGTAACTGCCTCGACTTAGTGGTTAGACATTACTACAAAAGATTATGAGATCGTGGGTTTGAATCGCGGCCCAAGTTTTTGAGTTGCAGTGAAATTGGCTGCTGTAACTAAAAGAATTAAGTTATGAGTTAAAAAAATGGCAGGATGACTTGATTTTAATATTAGTTAATAATCCAATGTAAATAATTTTATCACTTCCATTTTGTTTTCATAGATAACTTTTTCAGCGATTTTTTTTTGTGATTGAATACTTCATTTGTACAATTGATATACCTATTATATACTTAATGCGTTTTTTCTTTTGTTTTGCAGGTATGTGTTCCCCAAAGCATTGTATGGTTACTGGTGAGAATAGCCTTGAATAACTAACACAGTATAATTTTTTCCACGTTCCTATTTATTTATCAATTTATGAAATATTTAATTAAGCTAATAAAAAGATAGAGCTTTACTTTTTTTTAATTTTTGTCAGGTTTATTTTATATTATTATGAAATATATACAGTATATTATTATGAAATCTTTTTACTACTTGCGAAGTAAGCACCTTAACAGTAAGATATTCCAAAAGTCATTGTCGTAAATGTTGGACAACTTACATAATGGTGATTGGTGACACGAACATTCGCACGCACGCGTCTCTGCGTCTGCGCAACACCCTATATTTATCCTCTCAAGGGTTTCCTGCTTGAAATGTTTTATAATTTATACATATAAAATGTTTGTTTACACTTTTAAACCCACGCCACGTGAGTGCAACGAACTCGTCTATGTTATTTTTATGTATAAATTTATGAACTTCAAAAATAAAATCTATTTTACTCTCATTTTTGATTGATTTCATTGTAATATTACAATTAGAACTTATTTTGTAAAATCATTTTTTTATCATTTAACTTCATCAAAATAAAACCTGTCCGTCTGTAAATATTGCCTGTTCTACTTCGACTCATATGCAATATTTCAAACTTTCCCGATGATACCTTATAGAGTAAGAGTTCGTGGTTTGCTCATGCCATAATGTTCACTTGTGTTTAAGACATAAACATATTTTATAACAGAGGAAAACTATACTACGTTAAGCCATCCTACTGTATGTTTTAGATTTAGCTACTCATATAAATAAAAAAATCTAAAGGTATAGGTAAATAATCGATTAAAAAGATTTTTAGTCAAATTAAGTTAAATAAAATTGTCATTCTCCCTAACCCTTAATTATGACAGAGATTTTACCCACTGTTGAAGAAGATATGCTATTTCCATATACATGTTATTATTTTTCTTTGTTTTTTTTTTTATTTGTAGTTGTAGAATGTCATCTGGAAATCTCGGTGAGAAATCTTTGCATAACTTTATCAAAATAATCTAGCTTAAAAACGAATACAATTAGAACAACTTTAATTACAAAATGTGTCGAAAGCGTGAGAAACGTAATTATTAGGATGATTCCAAAATCATCAGTTTCCTATTTCACGCAACAATATTGCGAGTGCGCCCCACACCGTGTGGTCACAATTGCCTCATTTTTCAATTCAATTGTCCTCCCTCAGTATGATTATGCAAGTAAATTTTATAAACTTCATTTCCTAAGTGTTGCAGATATTTTCATTGATTAATGCCAGTAGAAGATATTTTCAAGCGATATTAGACAAACCAATTGTTAGGTACTGTTATGAAAATTAGTGTAATAAAATAATATATAGCGAAAAAAGAGATAATTATTTTTTTCTTTGTTTTTTTTTTAATATCTAATGTTTGCATTCCATATATATGAGTTACAAATATGATTGACGATTTATATATTTTTTTTACTTTCTTAATACTTATATGAAATAAATAAAAGAGATATCTTCATGGCCACATACTTCCTTACTATCAAAGTACTTGCACATTTATCAGATATGGGTATGCTTAGCAGTAAATCGATGATGTTTTCACACCTTAGATTCTTACAATCGTTAATAACCTTTAAGGCAACAACTTTGATTTTACGATGTAAATATTTTACAACTACAATCGGATATCTGAGTTTGTACTATTAGGTACTAAACGGGGGTTTTCATTTAGGATGGATACTTAATCACATATTTTCGAAGTTTATTCGATTAAACAATTTATTTAAAAAATAATTTTTTGTAATTTTTTTTTAAAAAACCGCTCGACCGAATTCGATAAAATATATATGGGACCACCTGGGAAGTATACCCTTTGAAACAAAAAAAATATTTTCCAAATCACCTCCTTTTTGAAAGTCGGTTAAAAATAGTCTTCAATAAACCACACATGATTTAAGCTTTCATCGAAGCCTAGAGAAGCAGTCGAATGTGTAAAGAAACATTTTATATGTAATTTTGAATCTATACATATAATAAAATTGTAACTAAGCCGAATCTGTACATGTACATGTTTGTCTATCTGTCTGTAACCGTATCACGAGAAAACCACTGGATAGATTTTGATGAAATTTGGTACGATGATAGCTGGTTATCCGGGTCAACATATAGGATACTTTTTAGCGCGGGAAAATATCTCATTTCTGAGAAAAAATACAAAAACTGCATTGTAAGAGTATACTAATATGTAAAACCTAAGGGCGGGCGGAGCCGCGGGCAATGCTAGTTTAGGTTATAAAATGCAAAAGGAATTATTCAAATGGGTCTAGTAGTTCCAGATATAGTTCAAAGTTACAAAGTATCTTTATACATATATTACAAATATATTACGTAAGCAGGAATAACTGAATTTATATACGTATTTTGCATTAATATTTCATCGTATATTCAAAAGTAATTAAAATATACATGAGTGGAATCGTGTTCCTATTATTATATTATTAAGAACATATACTTTAAGATTTAATTGTAGTCACGAGTCCGGAAAATAAAGGTGTAATCATTATAATAGGTACCTCTTTTATAATTAAAATGAGTCTATTGACTGTATTATTATTTCATGTTAACTATCTTGGTATATGTGATGTAATCATTTGACATTTTACAAAATAAATTATTTATTCTAAATGAAATCATATTCTGCTTCATATTAATACTTATTACCTGTAATATTCTTAATAGCTACTTTATTTTGTTTTTTTATTACTCATAAATTATTTTTTAGATACTTATATTTTTAACTTGAGCTCCACATTTTTTGAAGACACCCAGTAAAATAAAGGACAATCCTGTGAAATGCTATATAATGCTTTAACATTTACATATTATAATAGAAGAAGCCGATCGTATAGAAGAGTATATTATTAAATAAATTAATCGTTAATAAATATAATCATTTCAAATTATACAACATTTAACCGCGTTTAACAACTTACATGCTTTAAACGTATAAAAAGAACTGCAAAAAGCGAAGGACATATCTAAAACACCATTAAAATTGATTAGTTTTTTTTCGTCGATTCCATTAGCATTCTCTATCGAATAGATAAATGTGGACGATGAATCATGAAGATGTGTCAATGAACTCGCCACAATAGTTTTACGATGGATACCTCATTCAGTTTTTTATCGTATATCGAAGTAGTAATTTGATTTGTCTTGATAGTAAGAATGTTTGCTTGCCGTGTTAGCACTGCTCTGAGGAATACACACTCGTGCATGGCTTACAGAGTTAGATGTTGTTAACAGTGTTAATATATTAATACTATAAAATTCCTATAGTTTGTTAAATTAGTGTTCAAATATTGTGATTCGTGTTACAGTCGTGTGATGTTGTATGTGGATTACTTTCCCCACACAAAGGTTCGTTTCCTTGTTACATATTTATCAAAAATAAAACATAATTTTGCACCTGTATTTTCTTTGCAAGACAAATCTCTCTATCTATTACTTAATATTTCTAAATTGCCATCATTAAAGATATACATCGACTTCATTTATTTTGTCTGATTTTGTCCAACAATCATACTTATCTGACAGAAGTGATCGAGTTATCATAAATCGATCTAATTTATATTCTTGGTCAGGTTCGGTATCGGAAACTTTATCATTTAAGTATTTCCAAATGTGGCCAAAGCTTTACCAATTAAATATTGCCAAATAAGTTACTCATAAGTATGATTGGAGTTTGTAGAAATATATCTAAATTAATTTTTGACGTAATAAGCTACATAATTGCAATTAATTACCTTTATAGTTATTTTTGTTTCAAATAAATGCGAACGTCCTTTTTGCCTGTAGATCTTTTGCTTGCGAGATAAAGTGCTTATAGAAACTTCTCGCTCGCTTTTTCGCTCACCGTCAATATCAAGATATAAGTTTTTTATGTGTCTATGAGAAAGAACATGTCGTAGTAATAGTTAATATATTTTTTTCTTGTCATAAGTAAGGTAATCGAACCCGTGAATTGCGGCGTAGTAACCAGAGGGCAAACGCATCCCTACAGTATTATACTCAAAAAGTTATTGATTATTATAGCTTGTAATAAGTATATTGTGATAAATGGCAAAATCATCAATCATATCATTTATATTGAGGTAAGATCTAGTTATTGCACAGAATTCCAAACAACTCGCGAAAAATATTCCAATATTACTTTTATATTTAATACTATTACTTATTGATAACTTGCACAGCGTGCGTGAAAATAAGTAATAACTCAGTGATTCGATACGTTTACGGCGAATTTACTGGAACACTTATAATATTTTGTAGTGCGCGAAAATGTGTAAACAAATTGAAATCATAGATTTATGATCTATTAAAATTTACGACCGATATCTACACTTTTAGACTGTGTTATTTACAGTAGCGATTTGTTGTATTATAACTTTATCAATATTGTTATAATCCTTGTCAAGTGTTTACATGGCAAATAGTGCCTATAAATATTAAATTCGTTTCATATGCCTTATGTACTTTGTGTTTTAGATACGAGCGTAGAATAAATTTTCTTTATTGTATATGTGAATCAGTTATTATTTAACAAACTCGATAAATGAATAAGATAGGAAAGCAATATTTTATTAATTTATTAAACTAAAACTTATTTTTAAATATGGTATGATAGCATAGTTGAGCATGTATAAAACTTTAAACTCAATACACTATAGTAAAACATTTTGTCACATATAGAAACTTACGTGGTATTAATCGGAAATTGTCGAGCCGTGTAGGGCAAGACTTACGTCCCACTTTCCTGTGGAAAACGAGACACACTGACCACACAAAAAGGTTACGAGAAGTCAAGTGGAAACGACAGATCACATGCTTAGAACCAAGTTTACAATACATTGTAAAGTGGCATACGCATTTTTATTGCGATTTGTTTGGTTAGCTTTTTTGTTTATCGTGTATTGACAATATTGTTTCTATTCAAGAGTCCTTAGTTATTTCGTTTCAATTATTCAAAGAATTCCAGCTTATTCTACATTATTTAATATTAGTTTTTTTATAATTCATATTTTTATGTGACTTAAGTAGTGAAATTTAATTCTAATATACGAGTATAATAAGAAACTCATAGTAGCATACAAGTACCTTTTTTTTTAATTAACAGTATGTGGTTTACTAATTTCGTAGTTTTAGCACTTTCCAAGACTTTCTTGGAATACTTGGTGATACCATGAGATAACACATGCATAGTTCCATTAGAAATCTCAAGAGCACCTGGTCTTGCCTGTGTCACTCTATCCATCAATCAGAAACGTAAACTCGTCACTTGCTAGCCACCGGACAGCCTCTAATAGGCAACTGCGTAATTCACTCAACACTTCCATTTATATATATACAATTGATTGAAATTTAAACTCTACAACGTTGACTTATAATACAAATTCAATCGCATTTTTTAAACAGATGGTATAATAATTCATAGGTTTATGGAACAAATCAACATTAACACGTGACAACATATGGTGTTTCTACCTTATATGTACGTTACGTGTATGCGATACTCAGGATGAATGAAGACGTGATTTGTATCGATATTCGAAGCCATAAGAATTACATCAACTCGATTACGCCGCGTAGGTTTTTTTTTATATTATAAATAAACGATCATAAATAAAAACTCCTTGTGTTGGCTTTTCCAAATTTTGAAAATAAGTAGTATTTTGAAAATAACCTTATACTGATCATACCTAGCTTTTAGTTTTAATATAAAATATGTAGTATTAATACATACATAAATTAACCAATAATACACCTATGGGTCTGTATGTTTATATGTAGATTTATTGTTATTTTTTTTTTATTGAAATAATTTTTCTTTAACATAGTGCAGCGCTAAAACTATTAAAGAATAAATCCGTAGAATTTTCTTGGATACAATACCTTAAAACTTTGCGTTGGTATATATCATCATATTCTAGATAATAAATCACCTATTAATCTTAGCAGGAACTATGTAATCGAAAAGTTTTGAAAACTAATATGGTCAATTATATAAGTGCAGCTACTAATAAGGATAGAGGAAGCTATCTATCTGGGATACCTAATAAAATTAGCAATGTTGACATAATAGGTTTTACATAACACTTAACAAGCATATACATAGTAAGACCATCGCTCAACGGATTTACTAATTGACACTATCCGCTAACAATCTTCAGTCATCCGTCTTGTTGCTCAGTACGTGATTTATTAATGACTCTACGTTATTCAAAGTATTCCTAATTCGTTACAGAAAAATGTCGTCCTTTCAAGAAACAAGTCGTTGCAATTTCATTATTCAACTTTTGTAGACCATATAAGTGTAGTCGCTTTAAAGATTGAAATTGGTAATTCTCGTATGCCTACTCTTGTATTTATTAAAAAATGACATTGAAATCAAAATAATACAAACGTAATAAATACAAATATGTAGAGGCACACGGTGTATGTACATATACCTATAAATCTTTCATCAAGTGACTACTTATAGATTAACTTACTTAGCCTAAGCCATAAACTTGAAACATTACACCGTTGAAATTTCAAAGTTTATTTAAGAGAAGTCGTCTCAGAACCTGCGATATTAATCTTTCCTTATTCCATGATATATGTAACTAAAGGCAGAAGACAAGATAGTTATGAATAAATCAGAGAAGGGTGGATCGCAAGCCCACGCGAAACTCCAGGAGGTCGGTACTAGAACACATATCTTGAAACCTTCTTGTACAAGAAAACGCTTATCATTTATGACAGAGATTCTCAAAGTGTATAGAACAATTCGCGAATCAAAAAAACATATAATAGGTGGGATATACATATTTATACTACATATTCATTTGCCCGGTAATCGAATCAGCAACAACAATATACTGCTCCAGTTCTGAATCAGTGGCTATCTCAAAACGTCAAGGTTGAAAATGAAAATAGTTTATGCTCTATATTTTTACATCGGAATATTTTTTCATCAAACGAAGCTCTATATATTCAGTGAATGGGAAGGTTTACGAGCCGTGTAAGTTATACTTTACCAATCCAAGCGTAGGTGTTTGCAATAGAATTAGCGGGGCGATACGTAGAGTAAACTATCTTACGCTCGTTATGTAAGGGGTCACTGAACTTCGAACTTGGGTACGAAATGATGTAAGACGATGAACAGATTTCAATTGATGATTGATATTCCGACGCAGCTTATTGTTTGCGCCTATAGGATTTTTTACTCATTTGCATTATATTAGCATTATTCTAACGGTAACTAATTATAACTGTCAAACTGACATTCGTAGTATATGTAATAGTATGTCATATCTATATTTTCTTATTAACAAAATGAGAAGGAGAAACTTACTCGTTGAAAATCTTAACTTCTTGTAATATATTTCATAGTTAAATGTAAGCTCATCTTATAAATCGTTTAGTTAATAGCTAACGTATTTTAAGTCGTAATTGTATGTCAAGTACTACATATCCAATGCCGTAACTGTGTAACATGTCGCAGTCAATAATAGCTATCTCATTTATATTCGCTTTTGCAGCGTATAGGATTGGTATTGCTTAAGCTTAAACTATCGTATGACTATATGGATATATGAAGCTTGTCAACTTGCTCATATCTCTGTAACTTGTGAATGTTTGATTTCTGATACGGTAGCATCGACTACAATTTTATCAGATTTTGGTTTAAGGTACATGGTGCTATACTTAGGATACCCTGACACAAATTTACAAGCAAATAAAGTTAAAGCCAGCTAGTGTTTAGAATTTTCGTGTATTTGAATATTATATTTATATTATCGTTTATATACTCCATAATACATATGTTCTAGTCGCTATTTCACCTATAGGGACCTTTGCCTGTAGCACGATCTGTTCTATTTGCTTGCGATACATAAATTATTCAAAAGCATGTAAACACATACCTTATAAGCTCATGACCTTCGTCGTGACTTTTATCTATTTCAGCCTAAAGTAGTGTTTATAATGGAGACATTAAAATTCTAAGGCTTCTGAACACTATAAACTTTGGAAGCTTTAATATTTAATAAATTAACTAGAGCTTTCACGACGCCAGATGGTCTGGTGTTTAAAGTGACCTTAACATTTTAGTTTGTTCTTTAACGTAATGTTATGAAACCATTTCCTGCTGTATGCTAAAATATATTTGACGAGCAACGCTTGCGAGCACCGAGATAAATTGCTCATTGGACGGCCTTCACTAAAATTTCTCATGTCAGGTATTTACAAGAGGATTGTCAAACATACACAATTCACCCACTCGAACGCATATTCGATTCGAACTTGTGACCCTTCGGCTGAAACATGAAGACAGCGCTAAAGAACTGACAAGCCAACAATTCAAATTATCGTATTTCATACTAGGCTGTAAAGTTTAGTATAAACTTTAGCTAAATGGATATGAAAGTTACCTTATTAAGCTTCACAGAGAATTGTTGGAAATTTTAATTCAAATGCATATTATAAACTTTTCCTATCATACATTGTTATCTATAGTACATATAATCAAATTCTAAGTTGAATCTGTACATTAAATATTTTGTAGAAAATCTTATAGAAATAGTCATTATTATCGATACAGTGGCCGAATCTATAAATTTTAGAATTTTTGTCTGTCTGTCTGGGAACGCATCACGAGAAAACTACTAGACAGATTTTCATGAAATTTGGTATGATGATTATCCGGGTCAATATGTAGGATACTTTTTATTGTGGGAAAATATCTCATTTCTGAGAAATCTATACTAACTGTTAAAAAGTACCTAGGGATGAACCCGAGCGGAGCAAGGTTGAATCGCTGGTATACTACTCTGATTATGTATAGATACGAATATGAATTTTTAATTAAAATTGTATGAGCGCTGAAACCACATGTTTAACTTTAGTTTAGTTCAGATAAATTAAAAAGTTTCATCATATAAACACGGATAATTTCAAACTGCCGCTGGCATACACTATACATTTTGAACGCGATACGATAAAAGTTCGCGGAATAAAATATTTCAAACAAAAGATATTTTGATATTAACTTTTCATAGCTTTTAGTTTTGAGAATTGATTACATTATTCACGTATTGTTATTCATCACGTTTTATTTTATAAGCATTGTTTGATTATAATTCTTTGTTTTAAAAATGCAACACATTGAATTTTCCAAAAAATGCAAAAGAAAATTTTTGAAACTTAATAATATCAGAATTACATGGATTAGTTTAATATAAAAACTACACAAAAGAGATTTATCTTAATGAGAGACTATAAAAATAGATTTGCACACTCACGCCTAATGAATCATATATTACTCAATATTGTTGGAGGATCATTTTTCATATAAAAATGAATTATGTAACATTCCTCAGAGTGTCAACTACAACTTGCTATTTTAACTGACGAATTGACGTACGACGGGCATTTATTTTGGATCATAGCCAATGTGATGATAAATACACATGAAAAAATGCATGATAGACAGCTATAGCGATAACTTTAATAAATGTTTCGTTCCAGAAAATCTAGTAGGTATCTTATAAGAGAATAACATTAACGCTTCTTTTTCTTTAATTTGTTTCTAATGGACTTTTCAACAAGTACTTACTACTAACATATTTTGCCATTAATAATTTTTACAATTGTACAAAAAATATTCTATAATAGATAATGTTTGTATTTTTCTCTGAAATTGCTCAATAATAAATGATTATTTTTTCCTATTCTTGCTTCAAAATTATTTCTTTCACTTAATTTATTTGGGACCTAAAAAAGGATTTTTACATACACAAAATAATATAAATATCCTATAAAATATCCTTTCTTATAATGTACACTATCATTGCCTGCGGCTGCGCCCGCGTTCAGATGACCAAAAACCAAATTCTTAGGTTTTACATATTAGTATAATTTTACATTGCAGTTTTTGTATTTTTTCTCATAAATGAGATATTTTCCCGCGGTAAAAGATAACTAGCCATCAACATACCAAATTTCATCAGAATCCCTTCAGTGGTTTTTCCGTGATGCGGTAACAGACAGACAAAAAATTTAAAAACTATAGATTCGGCCTCTGTATCGATTATAATGTCTATTCCAATAAGATTTTCCAAAAAATATCTAATGTACAGATCTGGCTTAGTTAGAATTTTTATTATATGTATAGATTTTCGCGGGTTTGCAAATATCTTTAAAACCTTAAAGGATTTTTGGGAGTTGATTGAAGATTACGCTCAAATAAACATGTCAATTTCATCGCATCCAAATTGAATACGCAAATGGAATACAGAATGCTTATGACCATGTATAGGTGACAGAATTAAGTGCAATTTAATTTTGAGAAAATAGATGTGTTAGAAAAACTTATGCTGATGTATTATTGTAGGGTGTATAGAGAAAATGCATTGAGATCTGTTTACTTTATGCACTCTCATTATTTCTATTACTACATTTTTGTGAGCATTATCCAACCAAAGTACTGAGCAGACAGCAACAAAAATTCAGTATGAAGCCAGCAATATGGTCATTTTATGTCAAATGGGGAAGAAAAACTGAAAAATTATTTTAAATTTTAACATCTAACATTATACGAAACTGGTGGAACCGATAGTGCCTATATAAAACAAAATAACAAATCAGAGAAATCACTAAATGTACCTTTATAAAAATAGTCCTTTACTTTTTATTTTTAACTCTTTAACTATTTAATAATTTTTTAAATTTTAACTATCTCAATGGACGAATTTAGACACTACTGGCTACGCACGAATTTTTGCTACGATGCTGCTTGAAAAAATACCAACCAAGAAAATATATATGCATATTGGTATTTATGATCTATACTAATATTATAAAGAAGTAAATTTTGTGAGTTTGTGACGTAGGGGGTAATCTCTGGATCTACGGAACCGATTTAGATAAAATTTGGTAAGAAGATAGTTTGAGACCCTGGGAAGGGAAGGACATAGGATACTTTTTATCTCGGAAATCATCCCTTAAGGGGGTGAAAATAGGGATGAAGGTTTGTATGTGGAATCCACCTAGAGAGTAGGGACGAAAACCCGAGCGAAGCGACGGTAAGTCGCTAGTAATAAAAATATAATAACATAATATTAATCAGAATAATAAAAGTGACATTTCAATAATGCCTCATAATTTAATATCTGTAGATTTGAAATTTTAATCATTAATAACTACTTGTTAATAGTACAATAGTCTCGATTGATAAAAAGAATGACATATTGCTCTGTCATTCCCACTACAGCAACGCTAAGTAGGTTCCACTTATAGAGGCTGATGCCCTGGGGTGATTTATTTTATAATCATTAGATAATACATGCTATAAGTGCTTCTTTTTTATCCAGTCAGAATAATAAAAAGCATATTTTTTACTTCATTATTTATTTTATTATATTATAAATCTTAATCCAGTTTCAGGTAATGCTTATTTTACATTTTTTACATTTTAATTATAATTTATGAGTTTATGTTAAGCGCTGTTAAATATTGATTTCTATTTTGTAATGTGATTTATATCCCTTTTACGAAAGTTTGTATGTGTGTGTTTGTTTATTACTCTTTCAAGTTAAAACGGCTAGGCAAATTTGGATGTAATTTAGTACGTAGTTAAACATATATATTTTTACCTGGAGTAAACATAGGCTGGTGTAGGCGCACAGGTAATCACCCGATCGAACCGAAGGTAGTTCGGTGTTTCGTCGTCGTCTATTATAATTTCTATAAATATAATACATAACTACTTCTCAATTGTACACGATATTGACGGAGTACGAGTATGTATACATACACGATATAGAAGAAATAATTATACCCAACTGGCACGCCCATAAGCCACAGAATCAAGAATAGAATTGTATTAATACATGCTTTTCGAAATCATCTTATTAGTATAAAAGTAACAAAGACAACGAAGCAATTCTACGATTAATTAATATTTATAATATTTGTCTTGAAATTTCTTCCGTATCGTCCGAGCGATTGCGAAAAATTTACATAATAGTCGCATCTACAATTCGATTTTATGACTTTTTAATTTTTATATCCTATAAAGTTTTGAAGGTCAGTTTTAATAAAGCTTATTTACTAATAACAGTTCCTTATTTGCTTAATTTTCTTCCTAATTGCGTTACAACATACAATTGTCTTGAATAGCAATAAAAATTATTATCGGAATAATTCAAAATACAAGTTTAACTGACAACGTTAAATTTTCTAAACAAACGAAATGTAACACACATACACAGTTTATCCTCGTACACGCGACATTGACCGCACGAAAGTCTTGCGTCATACTTTACGTAACAGTCTCACGAATACGACATTTAATATTATTTTTATGATTCACGCAGTACCTAAATAATCCCGAAAAATCGTCCATTATTCTTAACAAGCGTTGGAGATGGTCTTTGTCATGTTCTTTTCATTTAATTTTAAAATAGTAGACTAAGTTTCTTTTTGTTTATTCATTTCTATTATATAAATACACATGATTTTCATACATATTACATCATATTCAATTTTGTAATATTATTTTTAGTATTGGATGTACTAGCGACATCTTATAGGGCTCCGCTCGACCTTTTTTTAATTTAGCACCCAAAACATTTTTTCTCATACAAAATAACCCTCTCTTTTTTACTCGTAAAATATAAAAATGTCCATGTTGTTAATTAATAAACTATAATTTAGTGTTCTAAGTCCCTACAGTTTGATCTGTACCTACTTTCAATCAGTCGAGACAAACTACGTTATCTGTACATATAATAAAATTGTAACTAAGCCGAATCTGTACATTAAATATTTTTTGGAAAATCTTAATGAAATAAACATTATTATCGATACAAGGCCGAATCTATAGTTTTTAGAATTTTTGTCTGACTGTCTGTCTGTTACCGCATCACAGAAAAACCACTGGAGGGATTTTGATGATATTTGGTATGGTGATAGATGGGTATCCGGGTTAACATTTAGGATACTTTTTACCGCGGGAAAATGTCTCATTTCTGAGAAAAATACAAAAACGTAAGAATTTGGTTTTTGGTTATCTAAACGCGGGCGGAGCCGCGGGCAATGCTAGTATATAACAGGCTACGTACTCTTGTGTGTATTAAAAGTTACCGGTCGTTTTTTTGGTCAATCCTAACGATTTTTAAGGGAACATTGTATTGTAATGTTATATAACGTTAACTTACATAACAATTCAACCTTTTTAGATTATTTTAAATGTCAATAGGTACATATAATGTTTAAAAGTTTAAAAACATATTTTTTTTATTTTTAAACCACCCCTGGCCCCCCAACAAAACAAAAAAAGATTTATTCAAATCGGACCAGCCGTTTTTGAGTTTTAGCGAGACTAACGAACAGCAATAGATTTTCATATACATATAGATTTATTAATATTAAACGAAAAATCAAAAATCTTTTGAATGTTTTTTGTATTGTATATGTTCACTAAAATTTTCTTAAATAATCTTCGAATATTTTTATGTAATTACTGGAACTGTTTACGAAAACAACGCAAATTTATAGTGTTTATTTATGAATGATGGAGTTAATTTATTACGTTTAGTTTGGCCGTGCCAAGTAGTAACTTCACCTGAAGACAACAATCCAAATATGAATTTATTCTAGAAGTTTAACGATAAAATATACATACAAGATTAAGATATTATTAAAAAAATTACACTACGAGTAATTTATTTTTAAATGCAATGAATAAAAAAGGTAATAAAAATATATTTACTTACAAATACATAATATTATGTATGTTATACATTATATGTAATTGTATATACTCGTATTATGTATACTAAAATTAATATTCTTCAACTTTTTCTTCTCTACAATAAAATATCAGGCAGTTTTATTAAATAATTTATTAATAAAGTAAAATCAATAAAATTATCAAATATTATTGAATACTTTTTTATCTGTGAAGGCAGTAATACTTGTACAATGATTAATTATTACGTTAATTTGATTTTACTATGTTTATTTTTAATTTATATATTTTTTTCTTTTTAACATAAATCGACATATAAAAGATTTCTTCCAGAAACCTTTCAGAAGTGAGAACATTTATTATAGTATGTAGTTAAGCCTAAGCCTAAGCTTCAGTATGAAAGTAGGTCTTTCATTAGCAAGGATAGAATTTAGGCGACGTTTTAGTGTCATGTTCAAATCTGGAGAGAGGGCTAGTGGTTAAATCGATTATTTACGGCCGATTCAAAGGACTAACCGCTTTCTAAGCTCTGAATTATGTGCCAGCGTTCCGGACAATTAAAGATGGATTTTCTTATGTGTCTCCTACGTAATATGGATTTGCTTCATAAACATATGAAGAATATTTAGTTCAAGACTTAACACGGGTATGTTGATAAAATATGATTTTATTCGATAAAACCTATTTACTACTTACGAAAATCCGATTAAATTGTAACCAAATAGCCCGCCCTTCATAGAACTCACCCGCGTAATTTGATGCGATCAAGTCGAAAAAGAAAGTTAATTCCCTAAAATTTCTTGAGAACTTGATAAAATATTTTATATATGTACATAAATTTCACATTTAAGTTAAAATTTTATATCACATGATACTGTCTATAGAATAATTACTAAAGAATATTCAAAATTAGCAGTAATATAATACCTATCACATAAAAAAGTTTTTGTAATATTTAACAAAAAAAATGTTTTAATGAAACCATTCTGAATACCTTATCAAATGTAAATTAGCATAACTTTCTCCCCTAATTAGTTATATCGGAACATAAAAAGCATTTGTTTATTAGTACCTACGAGTATGTACATCATCAATCATACACTGCAGTGATAAAAAACTTGATTTACTTTCATATGCATCACACTTATGACAAAAGATGATTTTGTAATAGTTTAATATTTGGTGTCTTAGAACATTAATTGATATATATGGCATTGTCTTTAGAATTTTTGTTTTTTTTTTAAATATGCATATTCTAGGTAACCTTGTGCTCTTTTTTAATAAAGAAACAGAATTTTAGAGTATCATAACTAATAAGTACGTTTTTAAGCGTTAAAAATGTACGAATATGTATTTCTGTATGTACATATAACTAACAAGTCTTATAGCAATTAACTTATTTATCCCTTTCACAAAATCTTTTTCAACCGAGGATTGCATTTCTAGAGCTTTCGAAACACAAAATCAGAACACAGGTGTAGCTTTGTTCGGGGATAACGTGCGTCACTTTCTCCCTAAGGTGTTTGCGCAATCTTTTGTTTCAGCTGGCAACAATTTATGACCGGCCTAGATAATTACAAATTTTCGGTACGCTCGTAATAGTAATGTGTGTTTGTTTAGTGTTACTATTATTACGCGAAAGGCCTCATTGCGGTTGACGGTCGATACGTTTTAGGCTTGGGAAAATATACAGCAAAATAGTACTAGCATTGAACATCATTTTAATTTATACTAGCAACTCACCTTCGCTTCGCTCGGATTCGTCTCTAGGTACGTTTTAACGTTTAGTATAAATTTCTCAAAGATGAGATATTTTCCCGTAGTAATAAGTATCCTATATGTTGACCAGGATAACCAGCTATCATCATACCAAATTTTATCAAATTCTGTCCAGTGGTTTTCTCGCGATGCGTTCCCAAACAAACAAAAATTCTAAAAACTATAGATTCTCAATAAGATTTTCAATTTAATATACAGATTCGACTTAGAATTTTATTATATGAACAAATATACACATATATATAAACACAACGAATAGAGACATTATACCTCTTGTATGCCCGTAGCATTCATATTGCGTGAAAATACGTAACATACTTAGTTAAATTCCTTCTTATGGGCAACATTGTAAGCTATCATGTTTTAAGATAATAAATATCTTAATTACTTTTCGAGCATTGATACGGTGTGCTCTCTAAATGAAATTTTAGGTCCACCTCTACTAATGTTTAACCAATATTTAGTAATTTTTGAAATAAATGATCATAATAATGATTAAAGCTTAACGTTTTTGAAAGTTTCAGTCGTAGCTTTAGACAGCAACAAATTCTGCCTAGATACCTAGTAGGTACATGCATAAGTAACTTACGGCATTAAAAGCTAATGTTCATTAGTTTCGCTAGATCCAACACGTCTCGGCTTTCATATTAGACAGAAACGAAGCAAGTAGTGAATATATGGCGGTTTATTTGATGTACCAAGTTGCGACATTCATAGAGCACGTCGACAAAATTACTGTTTGTGGTCTATTTTTAAAGAACAAATTAAATTTGTAGTGTGAGGTTACATTTTAAATAAAAGTATCTGTTAGAATTTTTTCGCGGATTTATTTGAATTTTTGGTTCCCGGCGTTTCGAATGCTTTATAGATAATTTTAAGGCGTCCAAAATCTTGGTCTCTTCCGTGATTATTAGGCTAAAAATCCGAAAAGATAGTTTTGTTTAAAGCAGAATCCGTGGCTTCGCTCGCGCTAAAACTACAAAAAAAATCTAAAAATGTAATTTCATACAAACTTTCATACCCTATTTTACCCACTTAAAGGACAAATTTCGAAAAATGCTAAAACACGTTTTTTGCCGCGGTTTCTGCTAGTTATTACATACATTTAACCCCTATTTCAGAAATACAAGTGTATAGTTAGATATATTGTTGCATATATTTATATACATACAATACAATACATACAAATACCATCGAAGAATCTACATACTAACCACTTATTTTAAAACTAAGTAGATCTACTTACAACTAATGTTATACCTACAAAGTAACAAATAAATAATGCTACATAGATAACGGAATTACAATGTCTCAATGATTTGACACGTAAACAAATTTAAACCTAGATATTAATATCATAGACTAATCAAAAAAAAATTCCATTCAAGACCTCACATTCAGATTCAAGGTTATAAAAGGTTACTTATTCTATTAACAGTACAATATATCTATCATCACTCATAGCTTATACCACATCTAAATAAATGGATCAACAGAAGCTCCTAAGTGGATAATGTCAATTGCTGGGAGCATTCCGCATTCCGACCACAGGCATTCTACTTTATATATTAATGGGTATATCATAGTTCATTAAACTTCTAACTTACAACATACATACTTAGGTCAGGCTCAAATTGTTCTAAATTGAAAAAACGAGACAATCTTTGAAAGTTTTAGAGTTCATGACAAACTCCAAAGTTTTCTAAACCATTTTTCAGTCTTCTCTCCATATAATAAAAAAATATATAAAAATATATTTAAACTCTCTCTCTCTGTTCTGAAAAACTTTATGGGATATCTGGATGCAGCTATAAAAAACGAAAAACTAAAAAGAACACTGGCACTTTTAATATTATACATATGTATAAAATTTTTAAATAAATTAAATTATTGAATAAAAAACACAAATAGAATAAAAATTCATTTATATCAGGTATAGGTAAACCTAAAAACGTCTCAATAGATACGTTGATTGGTAATGTGGGCAGAAAGTCTCGCTCGCGGGATGCACTGATTAAGTAATAGTTGGCGCAACTAATTGTAAGTGGCGACATCATACATCATCAAACGCTAAAATAAGACATCCTGCAGATTATTCACGGCTGTCAAGGGCCTTTATTTTGGGAATGTCCATTTGACGACCTACCATTTCAATTTGTAGATTATACTCGTATTGACGTTGACTTGGCGAATTGGGATGTTGACATAATGCATATAGAGTTTAATGAAACATCCCTTCTCAAATTATTTTAATTACCTATATCCTTTTTATTATGTATACGGTGAAAGTAAGTTGTATATGTACATAAAAATACTTTAATCGGTACATGGATTTTATTACTCAGGGTCGATTCTCATTCAAAATTAAAGCTACAATATTTTTATCTGATAATAAACAACATGATTAAAACTTTGTGTTAAAAATATTATGACAATCCACGCAACATTCTTATACTCGTCAAATAATATACTTGTTAATAATAAGGAAACAATTTTTGCTCTATTTCTGCTACAAAGTTACGTTTAAATGTAATGACTCCAACATATTAACAACTGAGTGACCCAGATCCTAGAATACTTCATATGAAATGCTAAGTTTAAAGGTCTCGAAAACATCTAAAGTCGCTTTAAAATGTATGTTAGACTAAGCGAAATCCTGTGTAGCTCAGTAATGCTCGCTCGCTTTATTGCTGAATACTTGTTTACATTACCTTTAAGTAGACTAAAAGCTGGTAATGTACGTTATGTAATTTTTAATGCGATTTCCCAAGAGATACGTATACGTCTATGCCATTTTATCTTCTCAATTAAGTTTGCTTCTACGATTACGTATCGTGGATACGTATAAAAATAACTAGAAAACCTAGTAAAAAAATAATATTTAATTTCATTCAAAAACTTCTAATTCACATTATAGCTTACTTGTATTTTTTCCCTGTCTCTTGTCTTTAATCAATACGTATTCGTAATATAATTATACAACTTTGTATTCCCACTGTATAACTATACCCAAAAATAATGAATATATAATTTCTTGGGCCGTGTGCTCATTTTGATGTCTTAAACGTTTCCATAATAAGGGTAATTCAATGCTAAAAGAGGCTTTTTGTCAATTGCTTTTGTCACGAAACTCATATAGGTACATCACACAAAAACGGATATTTTAATTATATAAACGTTTTTACAACCAACCAATATTCTTTAAAAACATTTGACAATACAGAAAAATTGTTGCTCTCCATTATCTATGTAAAATATTACATCCACTGCTGTTTTAAACAAAGATTTTTTCAATTACGCAAATAATTGCGCCCACTATAAACTCAACCCACTATAAAGTGGGTATAAGTTAATATGATTTCCATTCAAAACATGGTTAATTAGGTATATAAAATTTAATTTTATTTTATTTTCATTACAGGTAATTCTTCCATTCAACCAGATTCTGAGGCAAAGAAATGGTGAGAAAAGATAGAACGCCGCAATTTTGCATAAGTCCCTTTTATTGTATTTAGTGTACATTTTTTTCTCAAAACTATTATACAATATAGCTAATAATCGTTCTGTATCTGTGAGTAGAAATATCCCCGATTTTTTTTACAAAAAGATGACACTGTCTGAAATTGAAAGGCGCAAGCAAAAATCTAGTTATAATTCCTAGTAACATTATTTCATTTTATTATATAAAAACATTTTTCACAAAAAAACTAAATAAGTTAAAACCTGCTAAAACAATGGAGTTAACTTAAAATTAATATAGTATTAGGTATACTAAAGTAAATATACAACAGTAAATAATATATACACAAACCAATTTTAATTCGAATTATATTATGAGGGCCAATTAATGAAGTACATAGATTATGATTTATCAAACTTATAAATACGAATATTAGCAGTTCTGTCACCTGTTCGTGTTCTCATCGAAGACAAAGTAATCGACTGAATGACTGTTAGTGAGTGTTTTCTTTTGACGATGGTATTACGTGTATTATGAAGCGTTTTTATAGATATATACGACATTTGCCTTCACATATAGTATAATCTAAAAACTTAAGATATTCTTACCGTTTTACGCCGTTGATGTCATTCATGCCAATCCAGACGTAACGCAGTGCAGTATTTACGATCCAGCTAGTATTATTTATGTATGTCAATTTGGTCTATTTTCAAAATCGACACACTGGATGCGCTCCCGCGTCGCCAACATGATTCATTGCCGGGAAATGGTTGCAATGTCTAAAAATGTATGCACGGGAAATATGTTAGTTTAAGATTCCCTTGAGTTTCCTTATATTTTTTTGCAAAAATATCCAGTTTTCATAGTTTAGTCTAAATCGTATAGCTAATATGATCTATATTCTACTGGCATGATAAATAACATTTTTATATACCTTTATTTCTCTAATATGTTACCGTTTGAGAATTTTTTTGATTACCTAATAAAAGAGTTTTGATGGGTTTTAAACCTTCTTATGGGAGTACAATACAGTAAATATAAATAATACATGCACACTGCTAAAGTTTTGTTATCACTTTCTCAATAATCCAATGCGACAGTTAAAGGGTCGACGAAGCAATTACGATGTCGGTGTAAAGTAAAATTGTTTTTAAGACTCCAATTTCTACGTCGCTTAAAGGTTGACGCAAACACACAGACAGCATGCAAGATTGCTCTTGCTCTTTAAAGACTGTTGTGTATCGAGGTAAAACCACTTTTAACTAAAGAAAATTATTTTATTTGTTCTCTTTGTTTTAAACCCAATAATAAAGAGAAAGCTTCATATGACAATAATATATCCATACGACTTTTTGTCGTTTACTAAAACTGCCGAAGACATCGATTCGTGCGTCACTTCCCGAATGAGTTAATAAGTCGTTGTCACTTATAAGGATTATCGACATATTAGTTTACATCACGTCTGCAAAACAACGGCTTCTTTTTACTACAATAAAGCCTTTCGTCAATTTTATAGTGAAAGCGCAGAATTAAGATCCTACTTGGTTAAAAAGTGATTATATTTTTATTACCATTCATTTACTGCTACAAAGTGAATAATGACATGATGATATAAATTATTGGGGTATTTTGAAAACCATTTACGAATAATGACATATATCAGAAGACTCTTGCCTGCGGCTTCATACTCGCTTGATTCCCTGCTCCTCGGAATCACTAACGCTTTATATAAAAATATGTATTGCAATGTTAATAATAATTAATACTAACACTACATTTAAGTTCGTTTTAAAAAGTGTTGAGTAATTTTTATTTGGCTACTGCCAATCGTTACATGGCCTTGTCCTAAACCTTTGTTCAAGAATATTCTAATTTCTTTGATAAATTGGTGTCCTTTGACAGCGACGGCCAACGATGCGATTGTTTTTTTTGTTTTTTTTTTTATTGGAACTGTCACAAATCTTTTAATTACATGTAAATTGTTGTTGACACATTTGATGAAGTCATTCAATTTCTTTATCAAGCAAAGTCATATTGGACAATTTCTTTGTTCGCATGGATTAATGCGTATTAGCGCTTGTAAAAGAGCATCAAAAACTTATGTTTGAGCAACTACTTCGATACATAAAAATAATATGCATATCAAATATATAATTTTCTATATATTTATAGAATGCATAAATTACGTCTTTTGTAATTTATTATATATATAATAACTTAAGTTCAATATCAATTGATTACACTGTGAAGGAACAGATTCAATTAGACGAAAAGTATATCTAATTTAACCGTATACATTCGGCCCCTTCACAATTAACTTGTCGTTCTTTATTCTGACTTCACTATTCAATGCATACCTATAACGATACGCGGTGGAAAGTCTACCGCACTCATAAATCACTGTGATAGACACTGACGAAATGAGCCCGACTTGTCCGACACAAGTCTACTGACATTGTAATAATTGACAGCGGTTTTCGAAATTATAGTTTTTATAAATATTCTTAGATAACACGGATATTGTAATCGGTGTGTCGCAAAACTGTTTCCAATTACTTAATATTTTAAAAAGCAAAAATAAAAAAATCTAGTTTGTTCATTATGCACATAATTCTTGTTGATATATAATCAATTCTCATCCAATATGAGTTAGGTATCAATAAAAACCTTTAATTTTCATATATATCAGATACTAGTGACATACCCACGCTTCGCTCGGGTGCGTCCCTAGGTACGTTTTAAATAGATATGAATAGTTATTGCGTGTGTACCTTCGGAGAAAGACTTTTTTAACATGCTCTGTAATATTATTGACCTGCACTTAGGTATGATTAAAGATAGAAGAGGGCGCTGACTCCTGACATACAGGTTTAATCAAGTTTGGCAGTCAGAGGCTTCAACAGGCTACAGGTTATATTCTGTACACAATACGTTAGTCATTTATTTTTTAAATATTTCATGAACAGATTTCGCTAAGTTACTATTTTATTATAAATAGATTACCTAATTGTAATTTGTGTTAACTCTCTATTAACTCACTCGTTTAAATCTCGAACAACTAAGAGATTGCCCTCTAGATTAGGAATATAATTTTAAAGTAAAGTTAGTCTTGTATCCATGTATCATACTTTTTTTACACAAATTGTACCGTAACAGATTCTTTAAATGTTGTTAAAATGTATTTTATAAACAAATCTATATAAAAGGACTATTTCTGTTATACTTTGTTTACGTAAACAGCAATAATGTTGTCAGAAACAATCATTGTGCTGAGTAATGATCCTCCTCCAAGCAGGAGAGAGTGGATTGAGATGTCGCACCGGATTCGATGAAATCGAAAGTTGGCTCCGAACGATAAGATATTGTTTTGATCTTGTCCACTCTGAAGTTTCTTTTGGCAAAGAATAATATGCATATATGTACATACGAGTATTATATATATATAATAATATATATATAATATACATATTATAATTTCTTTATTATGACTTCGTGGAATGCTGCTTATAACTTTTTAATTAAAAGCAAGAATGTTGCCTGTTCATAATAATTTTTAAACTCGTTATTTTAATTATTATTTGTGCTCCAAGTTTTTTACCCTATATTACGTGATAATTCGTATAACGATCCAATTTTTCAGATTTAGCTTTTGAAAGGTGATCCACAAGTCCATTTTTTATAATGAGCCGTTTACACCAAATAATTTTGATCTTGTGCATAATGATAGATTAAAATATTCTTCAGGTACGTGAATTTTGGCCGCAGACGTAAAGTAAAAATGTAACAATATGCAAATATTCTAAGGATATTTATTCCACCTTTTTTACTTATTTAAACGACAGAAGCCACATAACTTCTAACGGACTACAAGACATGCGATATCCCCATGAAACCATTCGTCTTACATAAGTTGCTTTTCTTTTAATCCTTACCATTTCCCAGAATGTACTTCGAGAATGTAAATTGAGGGAACATTTGTCTTCACTTTAATTACTCTAAGGATTCGTATCAGATCAAATTAACTTTTACTAACTTAATCGTAACTTAAGCAAAAATGTGTACCTTAGCCGTTATATACATATACTAGCATTGCCCGCGGCTCCGCCCGCATTCAGATGACCAAAAACCAAATTCTTAGGTTTTAAATATAAGTATACTCTTACATTACAGTTTTTGTATTTTTTTCTCAGAAATAAGATATTTTTCGGCGGTAAAAAGTATCCTATATATGTTGACCCGAATAATCAGCTATGACCATATCAAATTTCATCAAAATCCGTCCAGTAGTTTTTCTGTGATGCGGTAACAGACAGACAGACAGACATAAATTCTAAAAAAACTATAGAATCGGCCTCTGTATCGATAATAATGTCTATTTAAATAAGATTTTCCAGAAAATATTTAATGTATAGATTTGACTTAGAATTTTATTCTATGTATAGATGACACTTTTTCTCAAGCAATACCGTCATAATGACATATAGGATGTTGGAAATTCATTGAAGCAGTTTATTTTAAATGAACATAGCAATTTATTAAATAAGATTAACTAGATTATTTTAACGCGCGTTAATACATTAAAAACATTTTTTTATAAATCTTAACATATTTATTTTATTATGTAACTTTATAATTACATTTACTACCATTTCCTAAAGGGGAAAATTCGAATATCAGATACATAATCATTTACTTATGTAGAACCAGTAATAGTGCATTACAGTACCTCTTACTTTGTTTACGCAGTCGATAGCGAGCGGGTAATGAGATGCGGGGAAGTTAATTAAGAGCCAGTCGGTGATTTACCTTGTTACGATCTATATAAATTTGAAGTAATTTGTTTGTTGGTTACGCGAGTTTATGCTGTATTAAATAGATTTAACAATGTCTATTTGTAAGTTGAATGTAAATAGAAAAATGACTAAATTTTATATTTTATTTAATAACTAGCGACTGACTAGCTACGGTTTTGTTAACAATTTCTTTGGTTTAATATTTTGCGCGGATTTGCCTGATTCTTTTTCGAAAATAAAAGTAACTGAAGTTACTCCTTATAACATCAGCTATCTAGCCAATGAAACTCCCGTCAAAATCGGTCCAGCCGTTACGGAAATTAGCTGGAACAAACAGACAGACAAAAAATTAAAAATTTGTTTTTTTTTCTTATTAGTACTGTATATACTTTTATATACGTTTAGTAAAAAGGTGTTATTTTGACATTACAAACAGACACTTCAATTTTATATAAGTATCTGTATAGATTTCAATAAGATAGGATTGGCCAAATACAATCGAATTATTTAATAAATTGTTGTGTTATTTAACGAATTGTTTCTATAAATTGTAATTTAAATTACTTGGTATTTTCGATCAATTTATATGAAAACAGCTATACATAATTATTAATTTAGTATTTCTTAAAACACCTAACCTATTGCTAGGCCATATCAGGCTCTTAGTTCCAATCGATTTATTTCTGAGATCGCGGAGATTGTGTCGGGATTAAGTTACAAAACACAAATACCGGTGTATCGATAGCGTTAATCAATTAGAAGCATAATCGCTCGATTGATTTAACTACGGGAAATCGGCCACTTTTCAACGTCGAGCTCAGTGTCTAGGAAATTGTTCGATTAGCACTTGCCGCTTATTGCGAGGATTAGAATTAATGTATTTTAAATGAAAATATAAGTGACAAATGCACTTCCATCTGTTTTAACGAAAAAGGTCTAACCTCTCACATATTAAATATCAGAAAAGCTATTAAACCATATTATATTTATGTTTATTTTCAGTTTTAAATATTGACTTTCCTCGACGGTTTGGGTCATATAAAATGTTAATATATGCAGTTTAATTGAATGTACAGCCTTGAAAATCACACATACACACTCCTTTATGTCGAAATTATCTAAGTTCACTGAATTCATACATTTTATCGTAGATATATTACTTATTTTCGGAATTAACAAGTAATTACAGTTTCAATGAAAATATTTTATTCGATCAAAAGTAAAACCGTATTTTTAACCCCCGACGCAAAAAGAGGAGTGTTATAAGTTTGACGTCGATGTCTATCTGTCTGTGTGTGTGTGTATGTTCGTCTGTCTTGTCGTAGCTCTCAAACGGATGCGCCGATTTCAATGCGGTTTTTTTCATTTGAAAGCCAGTTTCCTTGCGGTGTTGGTTTATATCGGTCCAGGCGTATAAGAGTATCAGCTCTTTTAGAAAATGATCTACGGCGTTTTGGCGTATGATTACTCGATTAAGTGCTTCACGCATGCCAGCGTAATCATTAAATGACAATTAATTTGCGTAGGGTTTTTTTTAATGTTTAATATAAATTAATATATAATTTAAATTTGCAATTATATCGTTGTAAAATATACTATGTAAAAATGTAGAAATTCAAAATGTCTATCTTTTTGAAAACATAATACCTATATCCTATATTATCCTATTCTACATATATGCCAAGACCAACTAGTATTAAATTATTATAAAAGACGAAAGTCTGCCTACGCATTGAAAGTGCGAGATAACACTAAGTGCAGTAATATAATTTGCAGCATAATGGTACTATAATATTTAATAATAAGCACGTTTATATCGCACTAAGCGAAATAGATTTCAATCGACGAACTTCTACCGAGATCGGTTATCACCACGAACCTAGATAAAATTCCAGTCCGACCTGTCACGCTGTTTTCCCATCTTGTTTTCTCCAGAGCAATTGATGTTATCATTTATCAATAAATTGATCTAACGCTAGACGTGTAAGCTTTAAGAATATTTTCACTCCAAATGGTTACGGGAAAAGGATTTATTTTCCTGAATATGGAACTAGAAATGTTTTGATGTGATTGATAACATGTCTTTTCTAATGTTACTTTTATACCATGTCTTTAAATGATTAAATAGATTAATACTAAAACTACGTTGTACTCATTGTAATATAACAGTTTTTACTAAATGGATATGAAACTACGCTACTTAGAAAAACACAATTTTAATTTTTTTTGTCTGTCTGTTTGTTTCGGCTAATCTTTGAAACGGCTGGACTGATTTTGGCGGCACTTTCACTGGCAGATAGCTGATGTTATAAGTAGTAATTTAGGCTAATTTTATTTTAGAATAAGAATAAGTGTCTCGCGCAAAAAAAATATTGAATAAAGGTAGGATTAAGTTCGAATGTATGATTTCTTTGTATGTTAACCGATTACACGATTCTTTTTTAATTAATAGGTTCTTTAAAGGTACTGAATTAATATTTTCTTAGATTTACGCGAATATTTGATATTTTAAATAAAACTATCTTTTCGGTACTGAATTAGTTTGGAAAATTGGTGTTCTTTTAAACTCCTATATACACAGATAAAATAATAATTAAACAATTTATACTGCAGATTAAGATATCAGATATTAAAAAAAAATTGTCTCTGCTTCACATTGAGTCTCTTGCATGACCACTTACATATATGCCGACCGTCACACAAAGCACAATACGTCATGTCATTCTACCCCGGGTTTTTTATTTCATAGCACTGCTTTGCTTTAATCTTACCGTCTAGATAGCAAGGGTGTGTGAAATCTGTCTTTATCTCGTATAATGTCGTATGTATCAAGATTATATGTCGCAAGTTCTAACAGCCTTGTATCTATATAATACTGTAGTCTACAATTTCGTAAACCCTGCGGTCAGTTTGGTATGTGAACCATTATCCTACTCTTGTCGATAAATTGCATGAAAATTTCATGAGAGATTAAATACAACGAGAGTTTCTTTGTATTGCATAAACAGGAGATAAAAAAATACCTAAATATACTTACCATTTTGTCCTTATGACTCATGATTTAATGAAAAAGCAAGGAGTTGATTTCTTAATTAAGAATTAATAAAAATACAAAACTAAATGTATGCAGTAAACTACTAGTTTCAGCAATTCAAGTTATTATTATATATTAAAGGTATGGTATCTTTGACTGTATTTTCACTGGACGATAGAGGTCCTGTACCTCGGTGTATGTTAAATTGATTGTAAAAGCCAAAGTTGGGAGCCGGGTATTTTTTATGTCCGTGTTAGTCACGACACTCTAGAGGGCCTGAACCCTTTTACACGAGATATAACCTTGCATTTTATTGTTGCTCGAGGATAAACTAAGGCACTCGAGAGTATAATTTGACCGTCACTACTTTGTACATAATGCATATTATGTATATAAATTGTAAATAGAACCTAACAATTCTTCTCCATTTATAACGATGTTACTACATACATATTTTTTTTACCTAATAAAAAACAAAACATTACCAAATTAAGGAAGATGAAGCACTCCTCAGGACTACACCAAATAGTCATAAATATTGATACTAACTAGCCCTCCCTCAGCTCAGTGCTTACGGTTTTTTTTAATATTTCTTTAATTATTTTCTGAAATATATAAATATTTTCATATCATAAAATTTTATTATAGGCACATAATTTCCCTGACGCAATTAAAATTACAGTTGTAAAAAGTTGGATTTATCGTTGAATATAAGTGCACTCAACTCTTCCGTCGTAGGTAAAAAAGAGTAAACGTCAAAGAAAGTGGTTCCGGTAGGCGAGTGCAATACTTATTGCACTGGTATAAAAGCAGGACATTTACTGCTCGTAAATATTTGTACTGCAAAATAGGGGGCGATAACTTTTTAGGAGGCACTTCGGGTACGTTTTGGCTTGTCTGACCGAGCTTAACCCCACTTTGATGATATTTGAACCGTTGCATAATAATTACAGTACACTTGAGTTGAGTTTTCAGGAAATATTTTATTTATTTCAGTCGAATTTTATTTATTTCAGTCGAATTTGTCTGTCATTGAACATTAATAGCAGATATATCTACCTAAATTGGTTTAAAGCCTTTGGGATATTCATTTTGTACATTAATTACTTACATACTTTTCGCCATAAAAGATCCATAATTGAATGACTCATGCACTTTTACTTAAGCATGTAGTTACGGTAATTACAATCTTAAATGCCTACTCTGACATATAGTTGCAATTAATATAAAAACTTTGTACCTACCGAGCGGATGTCTTGTGACGGGCGAAAACTTGTATTAATACTGATTAATTATTAAGTACCTACATATATATTTTATTATTTTAACACGATTTAATTAAAAAGCAGTAACCTTAATAATTTTGAATACTATTAATTATCTACATATTTCTGCTAATCTGTAGTGAAGTGAAATAGTAACTTATCAGAATCAGTATGATCAAGATGTCTGTTACACTATAAAGTGTTGAAAGCTTATTTACTTAATTGCCTTATTTTAAGTGTTGGTAATAACTATGAATGATCAGTCTATTTTAAGAACTGTAAGAATTCAAGATGTAACCCAACTTGAATGTGAACTGATGATAGATTAATCACCCCTTTAACCGGGCTTATTTACCTAATGAGAATTTATTTCAAAGAAAAATATAAGAGCATTTGAAATGGTAATCCAAGGGCTATAACTTTATGAATCGTATATTTTATATTAAAACAAAGAAAGTATTTTCCATAAAAATATAATTTGTTATCGCATAATTCACATGTTAAAGCAAAACAACAGACAGGTTTTGACAGAAATTACAGCTTCAATTCATTAATATAATTAAATTACTCTTACACAACGGGTAGAGTCTTCGTCAATTACCACAGCTTTTCGCAGCAAAACAGCTCTTTAATTACGTTTTACAATATAATCTCAACGATCTCTATAAAGCTGTAAGCGGCCCTGAGTACCATCAAATAGGAAACTAAATTACTTGTAATAAAGAAATAAATCATTTTACTTTCAACAATATGCATAATTAAAGTTATGCAGTTATGATATGCTCAAAATGTAGTCGTTTGACCCAACTTTATAGCTACTATAAATTATAGCTGTATCGTTGGATATGTTTTATAGAAGTGAGAACGAATTACCGTATTTATAACCTATGATGATTAAATAGTTTATTTATATGCCATATATATTAAAGCCAATCTACACAATAAAAAAACGTATGTTTGTACTTATGTACGCACGTAAGAAATTATACTTCTTTGGCGTAACAGAACAAAAATAGCTAAAGATCTCATCCCGTATGTCACAACTCTCTGTTTGTAAAAGGAATGCAGCTAACTTCATCATGTCGCTTTTTGACTGTCGGTGTGCGCGCGCATCGTTAAAATGTTACTCTCATATATAATTTTTCAAACGAGCCAAAAGAAGTATAACTTCAATAAGCATACTAATTTCAAATGTTTTGTCATATGAATAATAACAAAGCAGCCTTACAATTACGGAAGAGTACGTGGACGGTAAATCTGGTTACAGCTGTCGTACGCGAGCCTATCGGTAACTCGATATCGGGTTTATACGTCAAGTTTCCAGTAATATCGAAATAAATCAGGGGCATATGGTAAGGAATCACATTCTTAATTAAAAATTTACTTTTCTTACAAGATAAAGACTAAGTATACATAAATATTAAATAGTACTTATATAAGACAAATCATATACTTAATATAATTACCATTCGCATGAATTAGTCCCCAGAATACATATACCTACTAATACTTTAAGCAAAAACCGAGTGCATCGCCAAGATCTCTTGCCAGTAGAAGAAGTTGTGACTTATTGAGTTTTTTCATGACAATTCTATTTGCACTATATTTAGAAAATGCATTAAGTATAATGTGTACGTTAATACTTTGCTTTTCAAATCACTACGTGCTACTCGTAGTGGACGTAGCTACTATTCTCAGTTCTAATCACTCACTGTCTGAAGAGACAGACACGTGGGATTGCAGTGTTTGTTGTGCAGTTTGCCGTGTTTGTACTTCATATATGTTTTTCATTTTCCGCCTGCAATAGTTACATATTGAAGAATTTCGTTGTTCCTACCGCGTTTCAACCAAATCGGAATTAACTTCTATGTGATCAAATCCGAATTGCCGAATTGAATTGAAGAATAAAGGTTTTTTTTTAATAAATAAATAGAGTAAAATTTATCGCCATGTCTCTAATTTTAAATATGAAGATTTATTCAGTAATCTTAAATAAGCCCCGTCTTCGATGTAATCACGCGACACACGGGCGACAAAACGTGGGTGTTGCTCTTAATCGCACAATATGTTAAATCTTCCAAATGCCGCTTATATCTAATAGAATGTAGTTTATATAAACTCTTTTTCTGTAATAAATATTTTATGTATAAGTTTAAAAAATAATATATGTATAAGGGTACCCAAGGGAAAAAATTATATTTTATAAATTACTTAATATAGTATCATCTATACATATAATAACATTGTAACTAAGCCGAATCTGTACATTAAATATTTTTTGGAGAACTTTATTGAAATAAACATTATTATCGATACAGAGGCCGAATCTATAGTTTTTAGAATTTTTGTCTGTCTGTCTGTCTGTTACCACATCACAAAAAACCACTGGAGGGATTTTGATGAAATTCGGTGTGGTGATAGCTGGTTATCCGGGTCAACATATAGGATACTTTTTACCGCGGGAAAATATCTCATTTCTGAGAAAAAATACAAAAACTGCATTGTAAGAGTATACTAATATGTAAAACCTAAGAATTTGGTTTTTGGTTATCTGAACGCGGGCGGAGCCGCGGGCAATGGTAGTCAAATATAATTTCATATGAAATATTAAACATTATATATAACACGTTTAATGTGATACCTGTTATACTTTAATGAAGAGTACATATCAATATTACAATGTAATACCTATCTAGTACGAGTGAAAAATGTCTATAGCTAATATCATCTTAATTATTTAATTTTGCTTCTTCAGTCCGTTTCCTCGAGGTAATGTTGGCAAAAACAACCCCGATTTTGATGGAAAAGAATTGTGTTAATTGCACTTTCCACAAATAAAATTTATTTATGTTTGCGTGAGAAAGAGAAAATATATTTATCAATAAATTAATCGGAGCAATTTGTTTTATGTCGATTCTGTAACTTTATTATTCTCACCTCCGTTAGCATGCTCCTTAGATAGTTATGACATCCGGACACGAGCCGCTCTATACAAAGTACAGTGGTCGTGACACTCGCTATTCTGGTTTCACTCCGTAGATTATTTCTTGCACTTACAAATTACTATAGCGCCTCTATTCAAGATCATAAACGTTAACTATAGTTCCGATAAATGTAAATGTTTATACATACAGTAAATAGAAGATCCATTAACTTGTGCAATTTGTTGAAAATAGCGATACTAAAACCGGTGAAAACACTTCTGCTGCAAAATAATATTTTTATTATCAGTTTATATCACTTGCTAGAACTTGCAAAAAACACCAGTACTCGTATCTTATGTACTTACAACTTGTCCGTCAAATATTATATAGAAGATGTTTTTTATTCCAGCCCCCACCGGTCGTTCACGCTCCTCCGGTGGCTCTACCGCCTCCCACAGCTGTGTCTGCGCCACCGGCCTCGCACTGCTCTGCGCCCAGGACTATCGTTATACAGAGACCAGACGCGCGTCACGGCTTCGGTTTCACGCTAAGACATCTTGTTGTTTACCCACCGGAGTCATTACAGGTAAATATTATATATACATAAATTATAAAATTATATGACCTCATAATTGATAACCAGGCTTTCGTAAAAAAAATTCTGACATTTATAATAATTTGTTATCAATATACTTTAAAAGAAACAAGGGTGACATTAATTAAACATGCCTCTCTTAACCCATTGATGTTATAAATAACTACAAAATAACTAGTGAATCATAAATAATTTAATTAAAGGAACTATACGAGGATGCGCGCCACCTGGCTGTGGGCGCAGTGGGTGCGCCAATGGACACAATCTTCGTAAGGTCAGTGAGGCCGGGCGGGCCGGCGGCCGCGGCGGGTCTGCGCGCGGGCGACCGCGTGCTAGCCGTGAACGGCGAGCCCGTCGCCTGCGGCAGGTCGCGCGCGCCATACGCTAGGGTAGTGCAGCTAGCTCAGAGGGAACCCAAAATCTTAAGGCTCACTGTCGTGCCGAGGGATCACGATTTATTGCAAAGGGTAAGTGGTTCTTTATTATATAAACATTATTTTCAATGTCATCATAATGATGAAAGTTTTGAATTATTTTATTTACTAAGAGACAACCTAATCAATGTGTTACTTCAGGTCATACTATTAAAAATAGCCTACGGCACTCGGTGATAATCTAGCTTTCTATCAGTAAAAGAATTTTCAAATTTACCCCTCTACGCCCAAATATTAAAACTTTGCCTCTTTATATGTATTAGTTAGATACAATCTATTCATAGATCAGTGCACTTTAATTAAAACTTTATAGATGATATAATTTAAATGTTGCCCATATGTCCAGTATTTCAGTGAAGCAGCGTACAATCCAGAAACAAACCAGCGGCCGCTCGACATGCCGGCGGTCACAGAACACGAGTCGCGTTTGTTCGACGCGTACAGACGGCCGCGGCTGCCCGCCTTGCCCGCGCCCCAAGCGCCCGCCAGGCACAGAGAGGATCCGGAATACGCGACCGTAGCGTCTCCAAGATTTGACGTGCCACGACTGCCGACTACACCACATTATCTTTTACATGATGGGTGAGAAATATTATTTTTACTTATCTTTACATAATACTCCATTCTAACATCGTGATAGGTAATACAAAGTTAGGTAAGCTTATGTATCTTCGAAGTTCGAACTAATTCAATGAAATACTGTTCACAGCAGGCGAGAATCCGATACGTCTCTACCATCATCAGCGGCGGAGAGCAAAGACAGTCTCGGCTCATTCGACTCAAACTCGACACTCACGGGCCGAGAGCTGGACGACTCGATCATCCTCTCCCGAATACGAAAGAGTCTTGAGCAGAAGGAGGCCTTCCTCCGACGTCCCAGCCAACCAACTGGCTGGGTTACACCCGACCCACCGCCAATTAAACAAAAAGAGTTTTACGCTAGGCCTCAAAAGCTGCAGAAACCAGCCTGGCCTCCTCCTTCCTCCCCACCCCTTGCAGCGTCCCCTCCACCTCCACAAATACAGGAATTAAAGAAAGAAGAATGTGCAACAAGTGTTGATAGTGGCACTTACAGTGGATATGGGGAAGTCAACGGTCACATAGATAAAAGTAGGTTAAAACAAGATAAAAGCCAGTTTGTGGCGACACTCTCGAAGATACAGGAGACGTCTCCAAGCACGAATGTCGGTACGATGAGTAATGGATCGTCTACCGAATTCAAAGATGAAAATGCTTCGGCTACTAACCAAGATAATAGGTAAATATAATATTAATGCTCATCATTATTTCATCTTGCTTATAGTAATTATTTTTTGAATGAACCCTGAAAGTTGGTAGTTAGGTGTAAATTTATTTTTTATATCTTTCAAATGATCCAGAAAAATTGGTAAATGTACCATTTTTTACTATTTAATAAAAAACTAAAAAAAAACTAGATTAATGTGAAATTTATGAACAACTCAAAACTTATTAACCATAAAGAATATTAAAATTTTAATTTATTATTTTATTTATTTTTTTATAATTATGGTTATACATAATACTCGTATAATAATAGCAACACTAAATAATATTAGTAATTAATAAAGTTTTTAAAAAATTGTAATATGTATTTATAATAATAACAGCAAAATTAAATAAATAATATTGCTATATTTAATTATAATATTTATTAAAAAAATTAAAATGCTTAGAAATAAAAATCAACTAATATTGTAAGGTACTGTATTGCCATTTTTTTAATTTTTGAAATCATTTTTGTAAAATACACTGTCTGTATTGTAAAATACACTGTCTGTAACAAGTATGTGTTTGAGACGTCTATAACCTTAGTCTTTCCCGTGACCATGATTGCTGTAAAGCATTTGAAACGTCGGGAACCAAAAATGAAAATAAATCCGCGAAATAATCAAAATATCCTACTAATATTATTTCATGTAAAAGATTACGTATGGTTTAACTGCGTTTAAATGGATTTGGATGAAAACTAAGATTACCACGAGGATATTATGACATGTTACTGTAACTTTATATTTACACCACAAACCACCAATCATCACAGATACCCTGTACCTGAGCTCCAGCTAGTGACGGCGCGCACGCGCCAGCTGGAGGAGGCCCGGGGCGTGGGCGAGCGCCGCACGGAGGTGGCCCGCAGCGAGCTGGCGCGGCTCTCCACCACGCGCCTCGAGCCCAGCGTCGCGCTGCGGAGGAAGGAGTTCGAGACACGCGCTTCTAGAAGAGAAGCCAGGTCTTTAGATGTGCAACCTCAGCAAGGTACACCTCACTTATATATAATGCAGCTCTCCTTTATATACATAGTGTAGTGTGGCGGTTTATGTAGTGTGGTGTGAATTAAAAACATTATCTCGCTGACAATTTCTTAAAAACTTGGGCTCAATGCAGTACATCGTCGCTTCTCAGAAGGTTTTATTAAAAATTAAAATAAGTTCTATACAGGAAATTATCCACTTGCACTTGTTTTGTCGGGTGTTTTACTTTATAATTTAACACCGGATTTTTTTTCTGATACGATATAGGATGATTCTATATGGGATTAATTTTGTCCATCCAAATCCTTGATCTGGACGTCAATAAACGACTCATGACAAGTAATTTCATATTTTTTTAATATTACTTAATAATTTACCTTTATCATATTACAGATTTAGAGCAAGAGTCGACACTTCTCGGCGGCAGTCTGTCAGGAAACCAACTAATGATCACCGGCAGCAAACACCTCCATTGCCCTCCTCCAGATGGATACGTGCCCGGTAATTTACAAATATCTATTTTAAATCAATTAGCTATCATTCAAAATTAAATACATATATAGAATAGAAACCACCTAGTTCCTAGTTTTCATGCTTAAAGTTATATCAAATTAGATTTAGTCAGTGGCTTTTATTCTTTTTAGAAACTGAAAAGGTTCAAATGCGAACAAGGTCCAATAGTACCGGTAGTGAAGGATTATCTATTAGAAGACATCATGCCACAGGTAAAGAAAACCTATATCACATACATTTTTGTTTTTATTTGTTTTTATTTTTGATTTTAATTTGCTGTATAATTTTGTTAATTTGGTAAGTAACCAAAAAAAAATAATGCGGATTTTTTAAAATCACTTGCTTGGCTGCATTACCACTTTTAAAGGATATGTTAAGATTACATTTAAGAAATCAAATGATAACTAAAATTGGGAAATCATTACTCATAGATGGCGCGTTTTGATGTGTTAACAAAAGTCTTGTTTTGTCTTTATTCTGTTTTAATTAAATTTTTGTGCCCATATATTATCTATGTTTCATAACCTTTAATATTCTTTATAAAATTTCACACAAATATTTCTTCTTAATATTATTCTACCACATTAAGTCTTAATAAAGCTAAAGAAATAAACAAAATAACAATCAGCGCCATCTATCGGTAAAGCATAGCAAACTCGCTTGGCGTTTACCGCGACCTCTGTGACCGGTGGCTACTATTGCATATTCCGCCCAAAGATGGCAGTCACGCGAAGAGACGTATGGGGCTGAACAGAGAACAGATGGAGGCGATGAACCGCGTGTCGCTGGGAGATGTGCCGCAGAGGCCGACGCAGCTGAGCCTCGCCTCGGCCTCCACCTCGGCCTCGGCCTCGGCCCACACGTCGCCGGAGCCCACGCCCACCACGCCCGCCGACTCAGGTCCCGAGACGCTCTAGCTCCCTCCCCAACTAATGCAATGCCTTAACTAAGCTAGCTTAGCTTTAGCTTATATAATTATTATTTTATATACAATGGGATTTACTAACGTATATTTTAAATCAAAATTCAAAATAAAACTAAATTGTATTATTCAAAGATTTAAATAAAACTCCTAACAATTTTACACGAAAGATTCTTTAAAACCAAATGCATAGTTAAATGTTAATGCATGGCTTATTGATTCCGAGGTACCAGGAGCTCATAAATGGGAGGGAGCTCTATGGATCAAACTCTGTCCGCTGCATTAACCGAATGCATTGTGTGTGCTTGTACGTGTGCTACTAATGCCGACTAACATGTCATAATCGATGTTTAATGTTAATTAACCTCTTGTTATATGCTATATATAGGTTTTGAAGTATTTCTTTGGTACGCAGGTTTTGCTGATGATTTGGTGACGAGACGACAGAAAAAAGATGCTCAATTGGGAGGTCAGTGAAAAATTGTTACTTACTACTAAACATTTATAGATTGCAGATAATTGTTTTTTGAAGTTATACTTCTTTTGGCACGTTTGGAAAAAAATATGAGAGTAAAATTTTTACGATCCGCGCGCACACCGACAGCCAAAAAGCGACATGATGAAGTTAGCTGCTTTCTATTTACAAACGGAGAGTTGTGACATACGGGATGCAATCTTTAACTATTTTAGTTCTGTTATGCCAAAGAAGTATAATTTCTTACGGGCGTACATAAGTACACATACACTTTTTTTTATACTAAATTTTATAAAAAAATAATGTAATGAAACTATTACGCCAGCAGAAGAGGAACGTGCCATGCGCAGGGTTTCTTACCTAAAAGCGACGTGGGGAGATCGACTGCACTTAGATGGCGATGTGGAACCGGACGCGGATCACCACGCTTTAAGAAGGTATTGTAAATCTGATTTAATTGTTTATTTCTAAGAATAAATCGTTTATATCTGCCAAATTAAATAATTAATGAAATACGATTTTTGTATGTTCGCCGTATTCAAAATTTCAATTAAATTTAAAGAAAAATGTGATATAACTTAATGGCTTAGTTAAAGTAATAAATATTAAAAATATTTTAAAATTACGAAAAATTGTTTTCGAGGAAAATCAAATATGGCGTCAATATTAGGTATAATACACACACACACAAGTGTAAAAGCTTCAATTTAAATAGTAACAAAAAGTAATCACAAAATGGCAGATATAAATGAAATGAATGTCCATTTCCAGTAGACCCTAAGTAGTTAACTTTCAGTACAAAACAGATTTTCATTAACATGTAACTTATATGTGTACTGTAGACGTAAAGCACACTACATGTACTTTCCTCAGAACATCACATTGTTGTAGATAGATTATTATATATTTGTAAAGTCGAACAAAACAATCATCATCGTGTGTTAATTGTCGCGTGAATTATTTGGTTTCTGTATGTGTTTTGTGAAAAAACGCAGTGTTTACCGAAAATGGCGCCCTCCACGATTCACTGAAGACATAACGCCGTTGCTGCGAATATTCGACCCCCAAGCCTCCCTCCCGCAGCGGTACGTGACGTCGCGGCTCTCACGCTTCTTACTGGGTTGCAACACTGAAACACTGCGAGATATTTTTCAAATTATTCATGTATTTTGGAGTTGGAACAAATATCATATTTGAAGCAATTAAAAAAACCATTAATACTAAATTTTACTTAAACGAATATTATTTTACAATTTAAAGTTCATGTACTTTTTGTTATAAATAAATTATTTATTTGGCAAGTAAAATATCTCGCAGTGTTCAATGTAACCTAGCCCGTACTGTGTGGCTGTTTACAGCGTTCGAATGATAGATGGCGCTACTTATAATTTTTTTCCCAAATACTTCAGAAAATGTACAAAGCTGAAAATCCATTAGTTCCCTCATATATAATACATTGAAACAAGCATAAAATATATTATTGTAATATTGATTCATAAATTAACCAAAATCATAAAATTGATGATAAAAACGTGTCAGCTTTTGTATTTAGTTATTGCGAAAACGAAATAATTTTAGTGATATACATACATAATATATGTTGCATGATATTAGTGTTAATTTAAATGCATGTTAACTGGATGTTCTGTTAGTTGATTTGTACGTTGTTTAGTCGTCAGCATGTGCTATTAGATGGTCTTAGTGGCGTTTTCTGTGTAGTAAAATATAATAAAGTAATAGAATAAACATTGCGTAAATAGCCTTTTTGTATGTAAATATAAATATTAAAATTCGAAACGTTGTACAAGTGCGATGTGTAAATTATAATTTTCATATTGTATATTGTTTTTCGTATCAACCATATACATGTTTTATGTATCTAATAAATCTACATTATTTCTAATGCGCTCAGTACGGACAAGAAAGGTGAAGATGAAGGTGCTGAAAACGTTGAAGCCTCAGAAGCGGACGTGCAAGGCAATGTGCAAATAAAAATGGTGGTCAGTAACGGAAAGGTGAGCGATAATAATTTTAAGAATCTACAGAATTTATGTAACTGCCATTAAAATAATGTATAAAATGTTATTATTTAATTATTTTTTTTATAAATTTAATTTTTATTTATTTGAAACGGTAACGGTTAACGGTGATTTGAACTGCATAACATATTTAATTCGAATTTTTTAAGTCCTACTCGATTGTACCTACTATATTAATAAATCATCCATTAAAAAAAGCTGAAATATTTATAAATTAAAAATGAAACATTTTTTACGATATTATTCTTCTGTCTAGCGCGCAAGCGACAGATCGTGGAAGCAGGTGTGGGCGGTGCTGCAGGGCACCAAGCTGTACCTCTACAGGCATCACCCTACTCAGGTAAGTCATACAGAACAATATTCTTAAGGCCATCGTTACTTTTTTTAACCGACTTCCAAAAAGGAGAAGGTTGTATGTTCGTCTGTATGTATTTCTTTTTAATAATATAGATAATATGCTTTGAAAATATTTACAAAAAAAAAACAAAAAAGATTTTAGTTTTGCAAATCATTTCAATGTACATATTTCATATTTAATAACTTATCACGTTATTAAAACTTTATATAAAAATATTAGATTATATTTTAATCTATCTCAAATTGTTTATTTGGCGAAATATTTTAAAGGAAACTATCATATATTTAAAATATCTAATATTTTCGTAAATTTAACAAAGTATTAACTTATAAAATATATATTTATTATTTTCAAAAATAATGTTGAGAAATAAAACCATAATATTTTATTAGATAAAATTCATCATCTTTATTATTTTATGACGTCTTGCCATAGAATATGGGGCGGCGACCTTGTGGATCAATGTCGCCTACAGCGTACTCTAAAGAGCAAATATTTTGTACCGAGTTATAGTGCTAATGGCATATTGTTTATATGGAATTTTTTCCATTTTTTCCGTCAAAGAAGAACAAACGTGCCAACTCAAATACATTGTTTATATACTTTATTATTTGTTATTTCTTGTAGAATTCATTTTAAGTATGTACCTACATATATTTGGACGGTTTCCAAATAAAAAATCAAATAGCCCAATTAGTATTGATGCAGACTTTAAAATATTCTTTTTTAAATTTGTATGGAATCATCCTCGATGTTTAACCTAAACATTAAGAAAATGATTATGTAAATAAAACAAACAACCAAAATTGAAATCGCCTTCTTTGTAAGTCGGTAAAAAATACGCTGCAAACTGCGCAATAGTCAATATTACTGCTAAAACTACAAGTTACTTTCGCAACATTATTTTATTGGGGGATATTGAGTATTTAGTTACAGTGCGAATACAGAATACTGTATACAAAAATAATTTATTAAATTTAATAAAAAACCATATGGCGCACACACCCTATTGATCTAAGATCATTATAATTCACCACGTACCCTCCGAAGTCCTTATCATACGAGCAGTTGAACATTTCCTGCGAGCCATATATCACACCTGGTTTCCTCGTGCCGATTAACGGACTTCGTTAAGGATATACGACAGATGTCTTTGTTCTAACGTCTAATATCTATACATATAATAAAATTCTAACTAAGTCGAATCTTAAATATTTTTCTGGAAAATCTTATTGAAATAGACATTATTATCGATACAGAGGCCGAATCTATAGTTTTTAGAATTTCTGTCTGTCTGTCTGTCTCTCTGTCTATCTGTCTATCTGTTACCGCATCACAGAAAAATCACTGGAGGGATTATGATGAAATTTGGTAAGGTGATAGCTGGTTATCCGGGTCAACATATAGGATACTTTTTACCGCGGGAAAATGTCTCATTTCTGAGAAGCAATACAAAAACTGCAATGTAACAATATACTAATATGTAAAGCCTAAGAATTTGGTTTTTGGTCATCTGAACGCGGGCGGAACCGCGGGTAATGTTAGTTGTTTAAATAATATTATTTTCTCGTAAAACGATAAAATAACGTTTCGGCATTGGTAGCCCAGTGGTAACGCGCTCGCTTGGGAAACCGAGTGAAGCGGGTTCAAATCCCGGCTCTCGCACCCCTGATATTTTCATGTGCAAATCATTTTCAAGATGATTACCACTTGTCTTACGGTCAAGGAAATCATCGTGAGGTAACCTGAATGTTTGAGAGAATCTAGCAAGTTTTCGAAAGACGTGTGAAGTCCGTCAACCCGAACTTGGCCAGCGTGGTGGACTATGGCCTGATCCCCCTTGTACTGAAGGGAGGCCCGTGCCCAGCAGTGGGACGTTAAAAAGGGCTGAATACAGAACGATAAAAATGTTCTTATTTATTTGCTATTTCTTTAATTTAAGTACACCTTCATATTAAAACAGTACTAAAAACGGTTCGATAATAATTAAGAACGGAATAATATTCTCATACTATCTATACAATGTTAATGAAACACCAGAAAAGTATTGCCAAATTCCCTTATACCTTATTGTAGCTGATTTATTAAAGGTAAAATAATATATTATAGGTTCTTATAAAAAGTGGTACTTTAAAGGTACCTTCTATATAAATCGTCTCGTATAACACTAGTCATAAATAACCGATAGCAGACAATAAACTCATTAAAAACTTTAACACAACTTTATTCTCCCAATGAATTGCGTAGTAAGCCCTTAAGAAACACGTCCGTTGTGTACAATATAAGCACAGGATTTCACCGGCTCTTAAAACCTGTGACGCACGCACATAAAGCACTTACCTGCAATTTGTTGTTTTGTGCTGGATTCGGCCGACAAAACATATAAACACCACGCCCACTCAATCCCCTAACAAAACTTATTACTGTTATTGGAATTACTAAAGGAAGTTATTAGCAATATCTAATGCTAGGATATTATTAAATGCGTCTTCATAAAGATTTTATGAAACATTATATTTTAAATGAAACTACTTATTCTGTGATTGCGAACATGATATGGACTAAGGTTTTTAAAGTGTTTAAAGTCCGATTATACAAAATTATACGATTTATGTTGTGTTTATCAATGATGGACGGACGGACAGCGGAGGCTTAGTTATTACTAAAGCTCCGCTGTCCGTCCGCCATGGCTGTTCTTTTGGCACCCTTCGGGTACGGAACCCTAAATAGTAAAAACTTATTACGTGAAAGCTTCCAATAAAATTTAAATATATTTCAAAATATCAATACCGGCAGAAAATACATCGACAAACGAAAACGAGGATAAGAATGAAACAGATAGACATATTTAGGAATTATATTACGAGTGTGACCTTTCTCGCAATGCGATAAATGTCGCAACACAGCGACACATAAAATCTTTTGCTTACGTAACGCGGGTGCCGTCCTTCCATCTTTGGGTAGTAAATTAAAGGGACGACGATGCATTCTGGATTAATGGATAAAGCATATTTCAAAGTGACATCATTGAGGAAACCATTCTGGTTCTTCGTAAAGTATTATCAAATAGTAAATCAAGTATAACTTATAAGCTCGAAAGCTTGTTTTATTCTAATTTAGTCGCATTTTCAATTCTATTATAGTTTTTTCTTATAATATTTCTTGAATATTCTCACAATGAAACATTCCTAAAATAGGTATTTAATGTTCAATTTTGACTCGATTATTACTCGACCCCCTCGGAAGGATGTTAATCGAGTGTATCTATACAGAAATTGGACAGCACTAATTCGGGCTATTCTTCGGGCTATTTTTGTTAGCTTGAATATGGTTGGCTATTTTTGTTAGCTTGAGTATGGGGATAATGGATATCGTTGATCCGCAAATAGTTAAACTGTTTTGTTTTACAAAAATGTGCAAACTAACGTAAGGTAAATATTGTAAAATTCATCTTACATTTGATATTATACCTATTAATTAAACAAATTTTAGTGATTTCTACAATTTTTACCTGTCATAAACGTAGTACGTACAATATACATACATACATATTTATGTACCTTTGGCACGCTCTGTAACTAAAACAGCTTTAACATATAAGATATCATTAGTAAAACTACCAAAAATCTCTAAACAGTAGGTAGGTTTCATGCAAGCTTTCATCCCCTTTTTTTACCTCCTTATAGGTTTGTTTGTCCTTCTTTCACGTCGAAACAGAGTGACAGATTGGCGTGATGTTTTGTATGGAGGTAGTTGGGGGGCTAAAGAATAACATAGGCTACTTATACGGCGGTAGACAATATCATTCCCACGGGAAAAACGTACAATATAATACAACCCAAAAATTATTTATGATCAGAATTACTTGAAACTTGGTATTAATGCTATTCAATACAATTAAATAAATATGTGTTTTAGCATTTTTCTAAAATCATCCCAAAGGGGGTAAAATAGGGCATCAAAGTTTGTATGAAAACTACTTTTAAGAGCTTTTTTTATAGTTTTAACATGAGCGAAGCAGCGGGTAGTAAGTAATAAGTCATAAACATGATATGTCAATCAAACATAATATCCTTCATTAATGCATTTTATCGCGGCTGATCAAAGGGCAGCCATAAAGTTAATTTTCTTTGAAGAGCATTTGCCATTTCATTAATACAGCCTACATATTTCTCGGCGCTATAACTGAACATCGTCTTAATGTTTCGATAGCCCTTCCATGCTTGCACCGTTACGCCTTAACCACGTTAATATAGGGACTATTTTCCATAAATATTAGTTTCACTTTCACGGAAGACATTCCACCACTGTTAGATTTAGGTGTTCTGAGAACTGAAAGCTAGCATTTCTAGACGTTTATTAGCGCACAGATAACTTGAAGTACAGTTTAGTAGTTAGGCAGAGTGGAGCCGCTGTTTATTGGCGATTGACTCTTGACATGAGAAAGTGTAATGTGTGCCGTCATATCACATAATATTAAAAAATATAATGTTAATTTTTTTATCAAAATCTATGGCTGTATTCACTAACTATATTTACTACTAGTGACTCACCCTGGCCTCGCTCGGGTTAGTCCCTAGGTTGATTCCTCATACAAAATGTCATACCCATTTTTAACCCCTTTTGGGATAATTTCCGGGATAAAAACTATCCTATGTCCTTCCCAGGGTATCAAGCTATCTTCTTACCAAATTTCATCTAAATCGGTTTAGTAGTTTCGGAGCCTAATCAGTACAAACAAACAAACGACCAAAATATCAAATCTTTCCTACATATCTTTCTAAAGAACAAACACTGATCGAATATTTCTAATTCAACCTTTTTTAAACATGTTTAAAATGTTACATAAATATTCAGACCTTTAATTAATGTTAAATAAGTCTTAATCTATGTTAGATAAACTGAGTTTTAATGATATCGATAACTTTTAAGAAAAGTATGTATGTAATAGTATTTCAAAAGCAATACAGTAAGTTAAATAAAATTATATCTTGTTCAATATCTTAACTAGCATGTTGAATGCTATACATACGTAACGAGAAAATTATAATTTTAGAATGTCTCTATTGATAAATCAATACCTAATCTAAATCAACAAAATTTATAGTGATTGTCATAACAAAGTCGTTACACCAGATACATATTAATTATCTCAACACCTAGTAAATATAAGCATTTGTCAAAAGGACTGATTACGTGAATGTAATATATAACCTACGAGAATGTTTTATAATATTTAATAAACTAATAACGTTGTAACTATTTTATGTAACTGTAATATATATTCTTTATACATTCGTACATATTATCTATACATATAATAAAATTGTAACTAAGTCGAATCTGTAAATTAAATAATTTTTGAAAAATCTTATTGAAATAAACATTATTATCGATACATAGGCCGAATGTACAGTTTTTAGAATTTTTGTCGGTCTATCTGTCTGTCTTTCTGTGACCGCATCACGGAAAAACCACTGCAGGGATTTTAATGAACTTTGGTATGATGATAGCTAGTTATCCGGGTCAACATATAGGATACTTTTTACTGCGGGAAAATATTTCATTTCTGAGAACTCTATATTAAACGTTAAAACGTAACGAAAGTTTGGCAATTGTGAAAATGGCGACTAACTAATCTGTCATCATTTTCAAAGTTTCTGTCTTACATTATATTATAATGTGTGTTTAATGTGCATACAAAAGTACCGAAATAATCTTAACTTTCAATGTCAAGTCGTTGAAATTTAGATTAGAAAGTCAGCTAAATTACTATAACTAAAAGAAGAAGAATAATACTTTATATAAATAATAGCTTAAAATTTTTGATTAAAAAAATTATATGTTTATTAAAAAAAATAGAATACCTACCTGTATTAATGGAAACGTCAAATAAAAGAAAATAACTGGTATAAGCATCTAGGTTCCTATTATTTCATCCCCAAATAATCTAGTCGGTTTAAATTTCACATATTCTGTAAGAACCTTTACTATACAATGTTTTTTACTAACCAAGTTTATCATACTAGCGAGTTACCTCTTCACATTAACGAATTCCCTTTAAATCCATAGACTGTTTTTACACTTATGATAACTAGCGACTCATCTTTGCATCGCTATGGGTTCGTCCCTAAACAAAAAAAAATATCCCACGGGAACGTAGATTTTCCGGAATAAAAAGTAACCTATGTGCTATTCCGAACTATAATCCTATTCTCTGTGCCAATTTCATCCAGATCCGTTCATCCGTTCTGGTATGAAAGAGTAATGAACATCCATCTTCCCATCGTCACAAACTTTCACATTTATAATATTAGTATGGATTGGTACACAATTTATGAAATTATAAGATAAAGAGTTAAAGCCGTATGATTTAGGAGTAACAATTTTCAAATTAACTTTTATGTAGGTACAGATTATGCTTTATATGCGTTGGACCTGGAATTTCAGTTTAGCTGACCTCTTTTTCTAATTTATTACATACATATGTTATATGACCGATAAATTTTACTCATCATGTTATAGTTACATATTAAACTTTTATTGGACTTGGCTGCAGCGTAATGTGAACTTGGTTTTTATTTGTAATTTATAAAGCTTTTATAAACATGGCGCATAGATTAAGCAAGTTACAAATAGAATGTATTGCTTACAAACTCATTGCTTACAAACTCTTTAAGATATGAGTAAAATGAATCTACCTTTAGAGCATAAAAGTGGCTATTGATTTGTAACTAAATTCTATTTCAAGATACATATTTAAAACGCGGTTGGTTACGGACACCTACACCTTGCCTTGTCTCGCTCAGCTTGCCATGACTATTTATGGCCTAGCACTGTACTAAGAAGGTGAAGGCAAAATACTAAAGATCTGAAAATAGCACTAAGGATACTATCACACGTAAATAATTTTGAAACTGAGGTCGTACGTCTCAAGAATTTCCTTTATCTTACGTTAGATGGAAACAACGAATTTTATTGTATATTATTGTTGTAAATCTAATTTTTTTGTATCTAAGAAAACAATATATGTTTACTGTTGCCATTTTATGTCCTCCGCGTATGACCATGGATATAAAATAAATTTATTTTAAGACTTTTGTTATCAAGATCTAAAATATTTGTAGAAAACGTAGTTTTGCCTTGACTGTTTTAATTTAACATATGAAGTTTATTAGAGCGTATCTTTACGTAAAACCGCATCCGACGAGCTAGAATATTCAGAACTGTCGGTCTTGTGGGTACGTTTTAATATGGGGAGATAAAAGCGTTACATTTAAACACAACGTATATATGCATTGATACTCTTTGATTTAGTAAAATTTTACCAAATTGAGATAGTCCATTGAAAAACATCATTAACGAAATAAATATATTTTTATTTTCTGTTATATATATTCTTACAATACTTTACAACTATTTTGATTTAAATACGTCTGCTCTTGCCTTAACCCTGTAAATTGTATGTAACAATGAAGTAGAGAGCATTCTGCTGAGTTATATGGCATCAGACCTTACCAAGGACAAATGCCCCATACATATTCCATTGAAGCCGCGGGCAACTTTGGAGTTAATATATTATGTAAAGTACCATTGCTATTTATTCCCTTATTTATTATAGTATTTTGGCCGTGGCTCAAATGTTTTTACCAATATGATTGTTGGCAGGTTAATGGTTGATCGTAGATTAGAAAATATAAAAAAATATTACATATCAATGCATATTATATGAAACAATCACATATAAGACATCAACCTCTATCAATACTTAAAATTCGTGTCTTTTGTTTGGGCTTCTACGTGTGATAAGCTTTTTCTAAATATCGAAATAAACTCTCTAACACTGCCAATTCCCAGAAAAACAGTTATAAATTGCTTCAAATTTAATTTAAAGCTTATGTATGACACATATATAAAAAATGTTTACGCTAATTTCAAATGATGTTACTATTATAGATATAATCAAAGACAAGTATAAATATTTCATTTCTTTAAATCTTAATATAGAAAAATATCAGTAATCATCTATACTTATTATAAAAATAAGTCCCCCGGCCGCGTCTTTCTGTCCTCCTGTCTGTCTGTACGCGATAAACTCGAAAACTACTGAACGGATTTTTATACGGTTTTCAACAATAGAAAGAGTAATTCTTGAGGAAGGTTTAGGTATATAATTTATTATGCTTTTATGTAAATTAGCTGAAATACGGCGACAAATGTTGAAGAGGTCGCAAAAAATCTCGCCAAATGGGAACTTTCCACGCGAACGCCGCGTAAACTAGCAAAGATACAGTTAAGTAATGTACTAGAGAATTCAAAATCTATAAAAATGCTACAAAAAAGTCCGCGATAGCATATCTCTATCTCTTACGGTTGACTTACAATAACCACTTTTATGTTAACATTTTTAATTAAAAACATTACGTTATTTTCAAAGTTATTTTCTTTAGTTCGGTATTAATCCTTATCCAAATGAATATTTTAGTTAGCTTAGTCATTTAATGCAGATTAAAATTGCTCTTTACACTAAATCAATCAGATGAATAGTTTTTGAGATATCGTTGTTAGAAGTAATTAGTAGCGAAACATTTTTAATGCTTGGCGAGCATTGAGATGCCTACGGCGAGTCCATCCCCTCTGCCCCGCATCGCTCGACCGCCTGCTCAAGCTATATAAACCGGGCGATGTAGCGCGCGATCCTAGGATACTTTTTACCGCGGGAAAATATCTTATTTCTGAGGAAAAATACAAAAACTGCAATGTAAGAGTATACTAATATGTAACACCTAAGAATTTAGTTTTTGGTCATCTGAACGCGGGCGGAGCCGCGGGCAATGCTAGTATAGTATAATAGTAGAGGGTAGGTATAGAGGTCCTTCTTCTAGTATAGCTAAAATGCAAAATTACCTTGCTGATTGCCTACCTAGTAAAGAGCTTAAAAGATTTAAATTCCTTTTAATTAAATATCATAACAACATAAGTAACTATACAGAGTATATTATATACAACACGATCTAATCAACCATAAACACGTGCCCAACGCCGTGTAATAGATATTACGATCAGTCGGGAGCGACTGCTGGATCTGATTACGTTAGCCGATCATCCGATACCAGACGCTCACTAAATTATATTGACGGTCAAATCGAAAATACTAGCCAGCGCTTACTTTTACACTTGTTTGTTTTTTTTGCATTATAATAATAATATAAGAAACAGTATTTATACTTATTATATCATGGGAGTTATTAATTCAAACCAATGAGTTATACTTTACTGTCTTAGATTTACGAGAAAATTTGACATTTTAAATCTATCTTTTTAGATTTTTTCGCGAACTTATTTTGGTATTTGGTTCCTGACGTTTCGAATGCTTTACAACAATCATCAATAGAGTGTCTCTCCGTGAACCATGGTTGCTGTAAAGCATTCGAAAAAACGGGAACCAAAATGAAAATAAATTCGCCAAAAAATCCAAAAGGATAGTTTTGTTTAAAATTACTATTCTTTCTAAATTGTATTTTGATGGTATAATTTTTTTTAAATCATATCAATTCAAATTTGGTATTTGTAAATATCATAAGGTAGTGCAAATTAATATAGTGTTAGAATAAATCTAAAATACATCGTAGTCATATGGAACGCTTCCTAACGTTTAGGATTTGTATATTCATTGAAATGTATGATTTGATCAATCTGCGGAGTCTAGGCACGAATCAATTTACAATACGTAAATAGATGTTCCGAGCCAAACTTATGTTGACATCAAAATTTGCAAACCGTTCAGATAAATGGTATATCGAAGTGGGATTGAATACTTAGTAACTTTAACTATATATTTTTATGACAACGGCTATTTCTGTTAACTATCAGTCGACTGTAATATTTTTACAAAAAATATGAGATCAATAAAGATGGAGTTAAGAAACTTGTGTAAAGATTTGGTTTTTTACATACAAAGAATTTGCATATGTTATATTAAAATTCTAATTATTGCCTGCGGCTCACTCTGCATGTATTTGCTCTACAAACACTAAATATAGCTTCTACTTTATATGAGAGCAGTTTTTGCTTCTACATTTCAAATTAAAAAAGTAGCTTTGTTTTTAATTCAAACATCAAACAAAAGCTCCATTGAAATGACCTAGCATTCTAAACTGACGTGAGATTAAACAGAAACGAGGAAAAACTCTAAAAATTGTAAATAAACATCTTACTACGACGTACATTCTTCAATTTTCTTTAAAAATTATTTTATCAATAAATATACAATATTGAAAATCTACTCAAATCATGCTTCGCAAATAGAAAGCATAGTTAAATACGTTACGCGTTATTAAATAATAAAATAGTATTTATTTTATTACTTAAAAGTGGTCGTAAATCGGCGACTCTCGTCCCACCCACTTTCAATTACAAGGTAAAGACTGTACGCTTCATCCAATGTAGGCTGTGATAATGAGATAATTTCGCCTTCTGAGGCAAAAGGAATGCTAAGAGGTGTTAACAAATAGACTTACGCATGATTGGATTAGTCCCCATAAATTATGAGGATTAAGCTTTTAGGTTATTTTGTGCTTAATGTATAAAATTATAATGTACTTCACTCGCGCTAAAACTACAGAAAAGTCTAAGTAGGTTTCATAAAAAAAATAGGTTTCATATCAACTTTCATCCGCTATTTTACCCCTTTATGGGGTGAATTTTGAAAAATGCTAAAATACGTATTTGTTTAATTGTATTGAAGAGCATTTATACCAAGTTTCAAATAATTCTGATCACAGATTCTGATCATATTCTAATTTTTTGGATTGTATTATAACGTGTTTTCCCGTGGGAAAGAGGTAAGTAATCTCCCGCGGTAAAAAGTAGCCTATGTTACTCTCCAGCCCTCGAACTATCTCCACACAAAACAAACAAACAAACAAACAACACTTTCATATTTATAATATGTATGGAAGTATAGATATGGATGTATGTTCTTCGACATACATTTTTAACAACTGCTTGAGTTGATGGCCTCCTCTTTGACTTGTGGTTGAAAGTGTTATGTATTTGTTGAGATAAAAATAATTTAAAATAATAGTTATCTAAAACGCATGCTGTGTTTCATAAATGAATAAGTTCAAAGAGAGCTTTAGTAGAGCTTACCATATGTATATTTAGTCGTTACATAGTGAGCGAAGGAATATAGGACTGTATTTAATAAAAACAAAATCTATGTTTGTTATTGAAAGTAATCCGTATTAATATTACAAAATGTGAAAGTTTGTGAGTGTGGATGTTTGTTACTCTTTCACGCCAGAACGGCTGAACGGATCTGGATGAAATTTGGCACAGAGATAGATTATAGTCTGGAATAACACATAGACTACTTTTTATTACGGGAAAATATACGGTTCCCGAGGGATACATTTGCTTAACAGTAACATTCTCTCTACGCTATTTAAAGTAAATATTCTAATAAGAATGGTGTACCTACGTTTCTCCTTAATCTTAACAATTTCGTATCAATAACAACTTAAGTTTAAAATGTAATAGTAAACATCATTTAAAATATATGTACAATACTCGTAATATCTGTAATAGAAAAATCAATTCGTAAGTTCACTGAACTATATATGTATATACCTACGTCTATAGATAACTATGCCAAAACTCGCGATTAGTTGAAGACATCTAAGTTTGTTGAAGGAGAAAAACCGATTGAAAGGATAACGACCCCTATAACGCGTTCCAAGTGAACTACTAAATAAGAATTTTCCTTTAACCATTACATAGATGTGTGTCGGTGATTTGGTGATTTTATTGTTTTACTCAAAAAGGTCAATGAACTTGCTGAAAGAAATGGAGACTTGGTCCATCCCGTTGTCTTGACGTAAATCGCTTATAATTGGAGTAACTTAATTGTCTATCCCCTGATAAATTGCTTTATTTCGCTTAACGCGCGAGGCGGCTGCTTCACATGTTGCAGTAAGTCACTGCTTCCTGCATCGGTAATTATAAAAATAAACAATAATCACTTCCTCGCAAGAAGACATGTCGTTAAGCACGCCCGATGGCGGCGGGTTAATTTCAGGGCGCTACGCTTTTTGCGCAATCGAGATACGACGTGTGTGGTGGGCTTTACCTTATTTGGTAACGAAAGAGCTTCGTTAAAATGACAAATAATCGACACTTCATCTATCGAAATTACAAGCCTCACTTACGGAAATCGATTTTATTTAACCTCTTGATAACGAACTTGTTATAATAATATGACGTTGTAGTGTTTAAAACAAGATATAATCTGAAATATAGCTTCCTTCGTGATATTTAATAGCCAAACATTTGTTATGCGCATTTAAGTAACCTAAACCGTTTAAACTGACATTGTAACTAGTAATTACGATTGATGGACAACGTTATTTCTTTAAGTACTTTCCTCACTACACTAAATTGGTGTAATTATTGTAAAATATTTACAATTTTGAGCTGAGCGTCCATAAAAGATGAAAATGTTTACGTAAATTGATAAGTTATTGATTAAACACGATTATTTGGCCAACGCGCATCTCGTTTATAAGTTTGCTTTTATCGACGAAAATCAATTATTACCCATATACAACAAAAACTTCACTTCGAGCAGGAAATAAGCTTTCAAAATTACTTGTAATAAATAAATATTTAGCTTGTTATCTTATAAAGTTTAACAGCGTATGAATGATGAAGGTTGTTTCAAACAGCCTACTTTATAACTTAGTTTATTGAAGTTGCGTCCTCAATACGCTTACAAGGAGAGATAAATTGGGTCAATGCCATAGAAATATCAAACAAGCTTCAAAGTAGCGTGAAGGGAGAGCTCTACCAAATGTCGCTTTCAGTTTGAAATTATTGACGATATTAATCTTAATCAGCATTGTGTTTCCTTGAAAGAAATATCCATCGGAATTCAAAGATTTAGGTTACTATTATATAAGCCATCGCTTATTCGTTTGTTGATTGTTTTGGAACGTAATAAACAATGTTCAACCTTAATTCGATAATAATGTTGCCTGTCATCAGTATCGTTTAAGAAGACAGATATAGAACGAGAAGTGTTAGTGAAATATTTTGCTCTGTTTTTTATCCTAGAAAATTGCTGTTCTTATCGTCTAATCCCCATCGAAATTGGGCGAACTGTCAGAGATGTGACCCAAATTCGTCAATGTGTGAGTCGTTCTTACATAGACCATGTAGCCCCGTGTGCGCAATTGCGTAGGTTACATGAGTTATGTCTCACTCACATGTTTTATTACAACGATTACATTATTCGTAAACAATGTTATTTTCCTGTAGTTAATATGCCTGAATGTGCTTTTTACTGTTTTGAAATATAAATTGTAAATATCATTGTCAGTGTTAAATTTTTTATCCTTTTATTAAAAAAAATCCTTAAAAAAATAAATAATGACGTGCTAATTTCGATTCTTGTGGAGAATTCGCATATTATATGTAGATAAAAATCTAAAATCTATTTACGATGAACTGATAAAACTTCACTTTTAATTGTTTTTGAATTATTAATAAAGTTAGCAAATAGTAACGTTATAAAAGCTTTTAAAAATCATTATGACCTTAAAAGCTTACCAAAACAAATTCAATAACTGTACCAACATTATATAACATCCGCATTAAGACAAAAATAACCTTCTACGAAAAGCTTCCAATAAAGAGCAATATTCGCGATCGCGTCATTTTATTTGACAGTCTGACTGAAGTCTTGTATGATTAAAACAAATAATTTTTACAGGCTAATGGGTTTGCCCCAATAACCTTATATGCAGTTATGCTGAAATTATGTTACTTTTAATAATAATGTCGATAAATATATTATTCTTTTTAAACTACTGTTTTGGTTACTTTTACGTGTAAGGTTTATTTATGTGTATGGATTTATTTATTCCACGTAAGTAAATTCAAGCCAAAACAACCAAGCTACAAAGTAAACAACAAGATTCCCTTGTGTAGTGGATAAATACGCAAACGTCCAATTTGTGATAAGAATGTGTACATTTATTTAGACAATTTCAAAAAAAATATATCCGGAGCGGAATTCGAACCTGCGACTTATGTAGGCACAGATATTAAGATAACTACTACTAGTTGTTTGTAATAATATTATCTATATTTTTCTTGTATGTGGACACTTGTATTCACTCACACACTATCTGATTATCTCATAAACCAACGTCATACCGCAATTAGAGCGCATTCGCTGCTTTAAGTGCTTTCCTTGATTTTTTCCTTCTTAAACAGTGTTACGTCACATGCTAACCTAAATTTTTACTAAGTCAATATTTATCCTTACGATTTTTATGAATGTGAATGTATGTATGTATGTTGGTGTGTCACGGAGTGACGATTCGACATAATTTTTATATAGAGCCGGATAGTCATCACAGTTTTTTTGCACGCTTTTCCTACCATCACATGTACATAGCCATGAAATTAAATTTTGAAAGAATATGAATTTTGAAAAGTATTTTTACATCAAAATAACAATACAATATAATACGACACTCGTAAAATCTTCGAGCTTGGACTCATTTGACGTGTTTCAATGAGTCCAATAAGTCCATACATGGGTACATTAGAGTCATCATCATCAAAGCGTGTTTTTTAATATTTTAAACTTATAATCATTATCCGAGATGATAATAACTCTATCCGACATCAAAACAGTTCACCGGGAATATTAGTTTGCTATTAAAGTACGACAATTATCACGAATTTTATATAAAAAAACAACTTTTGGGAATACCACACTTTAGCAGAAGTCTTAAACACAGTTTTATTACTGAATAATGCTAGTGATATTAGAAGCGTCTTACTGACATAAAAAAAATATATTTTATGTAAGTAACTTATATGGATATTGAGTTAAAATAATGCTTTCTCATAGTTTGTAGTCTAATACGCGTATAGATATAATTACACAAAACCGGAAAGTTATAATTTATACATATTAAAATGCAAACTAAATTATAGATTTAAACAAATAATGAATTACCCATTTTTTTAATTATATTTCATGCCTCATAATAATATAAAAGAATATTCTATCAGCATAAAAATACCTTGTCATTATTCCATTGATCTCGACCTCGATTGACCATAATATCAGATTTTTGTGTGACAAAAAAACGCCTATTCATTTGCTATATCGGAAGCCACAAACAAATTTTCCACCAGACCCTTTTCCATCACGTTTGATCTCAATCAAGGCAATAGAAAGGCTAATTATAAAAAGCCTTCAGGATTTGCGCTCTATAATAATTTTATACAGCTTATACTATATTTTGTAATCTTTTTATATGAAGATGACTTACTAAAGCTTGGAACGACTAACATGCTTTACCAATATTGCAACAGTAATTAAATTGTAATGTTCGAATAATAGGCGTCAGCAAACATCACGGTCATCCATCAACATGCTATGGGTTATGAAACGGTGATTGGCTAATAATTTAATAAATTCTAGACTGTTTAGACCTCGTAATCTACATAACAAAATTAACACGGGAGTAGGACACGGTATTGCGGTACACAAACACGATGTGTTTTCTTTCTAAATAACACTTCCTCCTTCAAGAATTATCCGGGTGTTCTATACATAGTTTTTGCGAACGTAGTTAACTAATATATCTATATGCACTATAATATACCTTTGTTAAGGAAAATTGTTAGTTTCGCGGTAATAATAGCCAATGAGTGATGAATGATTTGAAGTTGACCTACTCACGTATAATACTTGCTAAAAATAAATATATTGTTTTAGTTTCTATTTTCACGCCGTTTACAGTTTCTTTTCGGTTTTTGTACTATAGGGTAAATAAAATAAGCACATTTATATTCCATATCAAATATGTTGGGTACATTTGAAAATCGCCTACCCGCACTTGGCCAACGTGGTGGACTATGGCTTGATCACCCTCGTGTTGAAGGGAGGCCCACCCCCAGCAGTGGGACGTTAAAAAGGGTTGAATACAATACAATTTGAAAATCCAGTTGATTAGTTCGATAACTATTCATGGAAATATGGATTGACCATTATTTACCGTGAATATAAATGAAAGCAGTTAAACATAAACTAATATATAGATCTCTAAATAAAAGGAGATTTAAACTCACAATTTTAACAAAGGCAGGTTACAATATATTTCTATTTTCAACAGAAATTAACTATATATAATAATTAAGATAACTCTTAACTTATCTTTATTTTCTAGTATGATGCTCTAATTTAGTTAGTGGAAACGTGAAAGCTCTTATTAACTATTTTTAGCTTCGTGCTAAGCTTTACCACTTGCTTAATTAAGTCGACAGTGGAGATCGAGGGTTTCGTATTAAACGACTAAATGTGACCCTACTTATAACCAAGGTGAATTATAAATATCTATTTTCTTTTCAACATAACTCTTAAAAGAAAGCTGTAGGTACAAATATTTCTATGAATATAGAAAGAAATCTATTACTAAGATATTTCATATAATTATAGTTCATTTTCAATGATTGAAAAAATGCTATAGGTATTCTAAAATTTAACAGAATTTTCATCCAAACTTTTAATCCAAAGTTTTCTACGTACTATTCTGAAAAAAAAATCGTTTCATTAATTTTTATGTAATTAAATTCTATGTAAAAACCACATAAGAATTTACAAAAATTCATTCCATGTAGGCTCTATTATTAGATTAGCGTAAAAAACATACAATTATATACAAATAAGTTACGTTAGCTACCGTCGAAAAGTCGAAAAAAAACAAAAACTAATTTAAACTAATTTATTTTAAAATTACAAATTAAACTTATTATCTAAATTTAATGTCCAACCTACTCGATGTAAGTTTATGGAATGTCACTAAACAATATGTAAGAATTAAAGTATCCGAAAACTGCAACTCTGCATTCCCGTCCCGATGTCGACATTCTGTTTATTATTTCAATCGTGGGAATTTAATGTATAAGCGATTCACTTGGAACACCTGTATGTAACTAACATATAAACACAATAAAGCTACTTTAAAACCACGAGCAATCACTCAAATTTAGTAATAAATATGTTGGGGCATTAACACACAGCACCATCTAGTTCCATGGTAAGCTACGAGGCTTGCATTATGGATACCAGATTGTTGATACACTACATACATATAACTTTAAATACATACATATTACAAACATAAACACCCATGACTGGAGTAGAAACATTCGTGCTCATCACACAAATGAATGCCCCCAGCGGGCTCGAACCCGCGACCAGTAGCACAGCAAGTAACGTCACTACAAACTGAGCCAAACGTGTCGTCAAATATTTAGTAATATTTGTGCATTATAAAGAATGGCTACAAAAATAACTCTTCTATAAAAAAGAGCATTAATTAACTAAAATATAGTGTTAATGTTAAATATAGTTGGGTAGAACGTATAATGTAATCAAGTGAGAGAGTGTAAATTGAATGCTGTGACGTCTAGCTATTTTGATGACGCGCGAATTACAAAATACTTAAATAAAAAAGTTATTATTTTAAAAACATAATATCAATAAATAATTGAATTTACGTAGAAGGCTATGACGAATCTTGATAATATCCAAATCACAAAGCTCCGACAACGCACTCCCTAAATACATTTCCAATATTTTGTAAGATTTTATACATGATTATTCTTGCAATACCTACAACTTGTGTTAACAATTAGGCAATTTTAAGACCATTATTATTTATAGGTTGTTCAAACCTAATTCACACACTCGAAATCGACATTACGAGTAATTATGTAAAATATACCAAATATGTATATTGATTTCTAAATTAAAGCGCAAGTGACATATGTACGTAACACACTCTCGAGTGAATTGCATTATTTTATGTTAATTTATATGAGTAAGAACTAGTCATCGTAAAAGATTACATATAAACATTAGGAAATGTGGTCATCCGTTTAGATAAATATGAAGCGGATATCAGTGTTATAATGGGAGTTAATAAGAAAATAGAGATGGAGTTTATAGTATATTTTATTTTTAATTTTCCTGTCATTTAATATATTGCAAGTTAAAATGTAGGCGTTTTAAAAATACAATTTGTATGTAAATTCATAACAGCTGTAAAAGCTACATTTATTTGACAGCGAATGTAATTTTTGCAATTCTATATTTATATTAGAGTTAAATACGATAGAGCAGCCGCAATAAAACAATAACACTTCAAGTATATCTAATTAATAATCACATCAAATCTGAGAAATATTTAGCTGTTTCCGATGTTAATCCCAAGATTTTCATTTCCTGAACGCTCGAGACAATTGCTGGTAGAGTGAGAGCTGACGTTAAGTCGCGTCTGCGCGTAAATTATGCCGTAAAGTACGGTCTTTGACGTATGGACAAATTATCTTAAGATGCGTTCACACTATATTTTTAAGTTTAATTTATAATTTTAAAGCTTAACTTAATATAGGTACATATTATATGACAAATGGTGTTGCATATAACGAAGAGCTATTATTATCAATTCATTATAAATTACAATCATCAATATTGATATGTATAGGTTAACGCGTAATATGAAAACGTATCAAGTAAAATAACAATTATTTTTGGCCTATCACTTACTAACTCGATATTTTTTATTTAGCAATAGTATGCATATGAAGACGGTCTTAACATTTACTAAACGATCACAATATTCACGACGACTGCTCCAAACAAATTCGCATAAGATACGAGGATACAACTACGTGTCTGTCAATGCTTGCATGTGCTAAAGTTTATAAGCTTTTCCGTGTTGGACAACTCGGTCATCGACCTTAAGTTGACTGATAGCGAAACAAAAGCTGCTGATAATGAACTACATTCCCTTAATGAACCTCACCAACTGGAAGAAACTTGGCACACAATATTTTTCATTTTCCATACTTTCACTCTTCTTATACAGATAGATTTGAAATTTAATTAAAAAAAGGCAAATTTCAAGAATACTAATGAGAATATATTATTTTTGGTTGATATGATATGTTTTTATTACAAACACTCAAATTATGTGACATTTAATGAATAATTATAACTTATGATGTACTAGCATCGCCCGCGGCTCCGCCCGCGTTCTCATGACCAAAATCCAAATAAAATAGCGCTATTGTTATTTTTTTTTCAAGATAATCTATTTTTATAGTTTTTGCCTTATTTACCTTGCTAAAATTTATATAGTATCATTTGATCTCCTATTTAATCTTCGTGGTTTTATTCTAATCAGTTTTTATATTTTTTCTCAGAAATAAGATATTTTCCCGCGGTAAGTAGTATCCTATATGTTAACTCGGATAGCTATGAACATACCAAATTTCACCAAAATTCCTCCATTAGTTTTTCTGTGATGCGGCAACAGACAGACAAAAATTCTAAAAACTATAGATTCGACCTCTGTATCGATAATAATGTCTATTTCAATAAGATTTTCCAAAAAATATTTAATGTACAAATTTGACTTAGTTAGAATTTTATTATATGTATAGATTAATATGCCAACGCAATAATGGTAGAAGGAGTAAGAACAAAGAATAAAACCATACACAAGTTTATGTATCATACACTTGTTCTACTTTCTTGTTTTGTTATAATATCCTTTGTGATCGATTAACGAGTAAATTTCTCTCAACAAAGCAGGCGTGTAGGTATTTATCATAAATTTCAAAACATGTCACTAATTCAAATTTGAATAGTCATATACTCGTAAACAGCTATCACAGCGCCAGTTCCGTCATCACGCAGCGACGTCTCTTTGTGATCGGACCACATACGTAAATTACGGCCAGACGCGACACGCTATCCTCAGTGATGTTTCGAAGTATTATATAAATAGAAATAAGATACGAGTGCACATTTATTGTTTATAAATTTAATTGTTTTAACTTTGCTCTATCACTCCAATGGTTGCTTTTGTTTGAGTTTTTGTTCATTCTAATATATAAGTAGCAATATAATAAAAAGTATTTACCGCTACCCACTATAAATTAACTAATATTATAAAGAGGAAAAGTTTGTGAGTTTGCGACGTTGTAGGAGGATCTACTGAATCTACTGAACCGATTTAGATGAAATTTGGTAAAAAATAGTTAGGGACCCTGGGAAGGACATAGGATGCTTTTTATCCCGGAAATTATTCCTTAAGGGTGTTAAAAATGGAGATGAAAGTTTATATTGGGAAGCAAGCTAGAGACTAGTCGCTAGTATTATATAAACATTGTAAACCTACGAAACATTGACATGAAAATGACTAGCAACTAAGGTAGAAGTAAAATTACAGTAATTTTACCGTAAAATTTAATAAATGTAAAAGTTTTTATTAGAATTACCTACGAGTCCTTTTAAAATATGTTTTCGTACTAGTTACTATTGCACCTTGCTAAATGACTATTTTTTAAAGGCAACTTATTTTCTGAATGAATAAGATTGTACCTACTACAGAACTTCTTATGTGTTTCTGAAAATTCTTTCACCAAGAGATTGTTTCACTCACTGTTATATTTTCTCTCAAAGACAGGCTTCTTTTCCTAACATGACAACCGCATATTAACTGTATACATGAGTATGTATGTACTTACCTACTTATTACCTAATGTAAAATACATATCAGTAAATTGAAAATTCATTTTTTATTTCTTTTTATTTAGTCATTCTATACTATACCGAACATTCTGAACTGTATCCCCTGAAATTACAACAATCCATAGTATTGCTCGATTAGGGTCATTTGTTTCGGGATCAGATTGACCCTTGCACTTTGTCTCGTTTTAAAATTAAATCACTTAACTGATCTATGACCTTTTTGGACGTATATAATAGATTTACTTTAAGCTAACCGTTTTATTTTTTAATAGGATTAACTTTTTGCTCGGGGAAGGGTCACGTCAATCAACGATGAGTGTAAAGGTTAAAATCATTACAATTTAAACTTTATATTATCTATATAAGTTTTAAAAATATAAGACCACTTAGGTAAATACAATCATTTAAATAAAACTATCTTTTTGGATTTAAATCCGCGAAAAAATCCGAAAAGATAGTTGTATTTAAAATGTCAAATATTTGCGTAAATCTAAGAAAGTCTTTTACAAACAACATTTACTTAATATACTTCAATTATATAATATAAGATACTCGTTACAATCATTTATACTATGATAAAATAAATAACTTCAGTTTAGACTTCAAATCATAATTTTTAAAATAAAACAGGTTTTTTTATTTTCATTCAACCCACGTTTCTTTTACTAAAATCTCAATGAATACACTGTATCGGTTTGAGATTTTTTTGTTCTTTTCTTCATATGTATAATGTAGCGCTCTTTCGTCATATGCTAATTATATAGCGCACATCCTACAAGGAAGTGAAATTATACAAATCTTACGCATTTACTGTAATTCAATATCGATAATAATATGACTATATTCGGTGCATTAAAAATGACGTGTAACAATGTTGTATACTTAAAAGTATTTTTCATTTCGTGATCTCACTCAGATTACAACTCCAACATATGTAAAAATCAAGAATGAAATCGCTTTAAAATTATGCCAATGTTTAAAATTATACTTATTGTCTTAAATACATCCGTGTGCATTTTAAAAAACACAATTTTTTACTAAATACTAATTTTACTAAATTATACTTATTTATTATTTTAAATTATTATTAAAAACAATCATATTTAAAGTTTTTACGTCCTACTTGGCCAGAAAATCAAGCTTTTGTTGAATTGAACTCAATAGCTCTTCTATTCTAATATTATAAAGAGGAAAAATTTCCTTTTTTGTTTATTTGTTTGTATCGAAAAGGCTCCGAAAGTACTGATCCGATTTGGATGAAATTTGGTAAGAAGATAGTTTGAGACCCTGGGAAGGACACAAGATAGTTTTTATCGCTATCAAAATGTGAAGTGAATCGCTACTAAAAAATAAGGTGAAACATGTAATAAGGATTCATTTACTGAACCTACACATAAAATTGAACTTGATCAAGCAATAGCAAATAACGAATGAATGCAGTGGTGTACTATTAATTAAGCGCGTGGTCGGAAGGACCAGAGTAACGGATTCCGCGAGGTCGGAAAGTGAGCGATTGTTGTATATTATCCACCTACGAACAATCAGATTTATTACTATTTATTATGAATATTTGCATCGTTATCTAATAGTTATATTGAAAAATAAGATGTTATTGAAGATATAATTAGAGTAATAATATTTACACGTAGGTACTGTTGTACTATTAAAGCAAAAATTTAAACAAACAAAGCGGAAAAGCCTTAAGTTCTACATGATCCTAATCTATACATATAATAAAATTGTGACTAAGCCGAATCTGTACATTAAATATTTTTTAAGAAAATCTTATTGAAATAGACTTTATTATCGATACAGAGGCCGAATCTATAGTTTTTAGAATTTTTGTCTGTCCGTCTGTCTGTCTGTCTGTTACCGCATCACGGGGAAACCACTTGATAGATTTTGATGAAATTTGGTATGGTGATAGCTTGTTATCCAGGTCAACATATAGGATACTTTTTACCGCGGGAAAATATCTCATTTCTGAGAAAAAATACAAAAACTGCAATGTAAGAGTATACTAATATGTAAAACAAGAATTTGGTTTTTGGTCATCTGAACGTGAGCGGAGCCGCGGGAAATGCTAGTAGTTTATAAAGCTAGAAAGAATTTATTTACTCTTTGTTCAAACGCAGAATGATTAATTAGTGCTTTTTTTGATAAAGTGCCAAACACTTTATTATTTATTTACGAGGAGTGGTCAAGGGATTTTCCATTTCTAATTTAAACTAGAAGCCTTTACATCAATTTCCATAAAAAATGAGGCACTTCCATACAAAATTTTATTTCCTATTTTGTGTAATTTCAAAGATCGTTCCAATATTTTATAAGGAGTTTTTAAAATCTTAAATTTTATAAGGAGCTTTTACACTTTTAAACTGTGGTTAATGCATTATGTGTGATTCATGCATTGTTAGAATTTTATTAAAGTAGTTATAGTTAGAATTATTTTATTATAGAAATATATTATGTTAGTTATCATTTTATTTCTAAAGAAAGCTAATTAGATCACCCGCAGATATTTATTATCGATCAAGCATCTTCGCCGCTGTTATTTAGTTGCAACATTAGAATTACAAACGTCCTAGAAATTTTGCACAACATCCGTTTTTTACAGAATTCTACTGTCTGGGGAATTGGGATGTTCAAATATTTAAAAGATTAACATCTTTATTATTTAACTTCAACAGATAGTGTAAAGTAAGTTTGCATGGTTAAGTTGTTTTTTTTTTTCACTATTATTAGAAATTAATTCATTATAAGATTGAAAAAATTCTTTACGCTTATTATAGAAAATACAAATATATTAGTGATATATACCTACACAAATATTTGAATTTGTAAACGTGAATATACGAGTATAAACGACAAATGTAATATTAAGGTTATTATTAAGGTTTATTACCTACATACATATGTATGTTAAATGAAACATACATATGTAACTACGGGAACAGAAATGAGGATGGTCTTAAAAAGGCCGTTAATTTTGATCCAGAGACCTGTTTCTTTTACTTTTATGTCATATATTTTTACGTCACTATCAAATTATGTGTTGCAGGTATTATTTTTATTTATATCGTAAAGGACATTACATACATTTTTCTTTGAACTTCTAATGTATAAATCCACTATTCCTTATGAATAGATATTTTCCAGTTGATTTTTTAGGACTATCTTCATTGTAAAAGGCAGCTCTACTTAGCTGTATGAAGCAGACCGCGACAAATATTTGTTTGGTCCATAAACACGTTCACTTTGTACCAAATGCAAATAGCATAATTATTATCAGAAATAATCACCATATAGCTGTAAAAAGTAGTACGTAGTAGTAAAAGTAGTTAAATTATCTTCTCAGAAAATATATCTATAAGGTTATATTTAAAACTCTACCTATATATTTTCGAATAAAAGAAAGGTTCCCAATTAATTATATTTTAATGCTCTGCAGATGAGCTACCGTAACATCTTGCTCTATTTTAAACGCCTGTTTATTTCTTTGTTGTTGAAAGAAACATTGTCCTATAATCTAGAACAGTTTTTTTTTATATACGTTAATTAGAAACTATCACAATACGATTCATTAGAAATAACATGTTACTTTTATTTATTGCTACATATTATTTAATGAAGCTAATGAAATATTTAAATTGCTAGGTGATTCTTTAAATTCACATAACTTTTTTATTTATGAACCGATTGAAATTAAATAAGCACTAAATGTTAAGTTGAAGCTTACCACAATACTTAATGAATACCGCACCGTCTTTAGTTAAGCTGTTTCTGAGATAAAGGCGCACAAACGCACAGACAAACCGATAAACAGACAAAAATTATAAAAATCATTATTTTGGGTTCTATTGCGTTAATAAAGACGCCTAAAAGTAGATTTTCTTAAATATCTTCCATGGACAAACAGCGATCACTTACATTTTTATTGTATGTAATAATAGATTTCGTGCGAGGTAAATGTTTTAGAGACTAAATAGAAAAATCACATGTAAGAAAACGTTTTACCAATACAGTCTGAGCCACGTGACAAAAGCTATTTTAACTTACCGAAATAGAATTTCTTTTAAATGACATCGGGTCGACGGGGTAGAAAAGGTATCGCACGTGGCATTCTACTAGGCAAGACTTGCAACTTGTGGGTTATTACGACAGAGCCAATTCCATCCCATCAAACCACGCATATCCTAATATTCTGACATAATTCGGCCATGTATTTTGCAACATTCAATCTATTAATAAACGGCTATTCGCTCGTCCAAAATAACGCTTTATTTTACACGTTCATTACAATAATAGCGCGGTGTCTTCAACCGCTAATTGGGTTTTAAATTTCTTGTGAGACGCCCGCGTAACTCGCATTCCTCTGTGACATATTCCTACAAAGACAAATGCTCAATTTCGTAGAACATAACCTACATATATACGTTAGACCTGGAACCCTTCTAAACGGGGTCATCGAATCAAGGACGTCGCGTCACTTCGATGCGTAGTTTTTTTTAATTCAAAAAGGGACCAAAACACAATTATTAAATAAGGTCAAAACAAAAAAGTAAGTTAGAAATTAGGGCACTTAAAGAATGTAGTAACACTTGAGCTTTGTTTGGCTCGTGCAACGCCGGGGACATCGTAAATAAGTCGTTTCCTGGTCAAATGGAGATAAAAGAGCTAAATTTTTCAACGTCCCAGATCTTACGAATCATTTGAAACTGCACAGACTCAAAATCTTAATAATATTCTGAGTATAATATTGTTTTATTATTTAGTGTATTATTATTATTGTTTGTAAATTGTAATTATAGTGCACTTTTTATCAATCTTATTCCATTTTTATTTTGCTTACTAAATGGATTTCCTTATAATAAACTAAATACCATTGACCTAAATCAAAAATTATAAGATACTTTAGTATGCAATAAATTACCAAGAAAAACCATGGAAATCGACCTCGTATAACATAAGTTTGACCAAAACTTTATGAGTTCGCAGTTAATGGTGGTCGCACTAGATTGATTCTGAAAATCTATAAACCTACATCCTATGCAACATCAGTATTTCGAGGCTATGAAACTCGACATTTTCACTTAGCACTCGCAATTCAGTGGTTAATTTATAGGAACTCTACTATTATTAGTAAAGAGGCATTAGTACAAGAACATTTCTACATATTTATAGCTTTAACGTTTACCTACTTTAATAAACTTGTTTTCGATATGAACACTTCCATTCGTTATCTATACATATAATAAAATTGTAACTAAGCCGAATCTGTACATTAGATATTTTTTGGAAAAACTTATTGAAATAAACATTATTATCGATACAGAGGCCGAATCTATAGTTTTTAGAATTTTTGTCTGTCTGTCTCTCTGTCTGTCCTGTCTTAGAAAAAATACAAAAACTGCAATGTAAGAGTTTAATAATATGTAAAACCTAAGAATTTGATTTTTGGTCATCTGAAGGCGGGCGGAGCCGCGGGCAACGTTAGTATTTTATATGACAAAGAAAAATGAGTGAGAAAGATATTTTAATACGACACCCTTCTTTATTGCCAGAACAAAAGCTGAAACAACCTTGTAACCTAAAAAATGTAGGAAGAATGCAGCATCGTTAGTACATAGACAATGGATGCTCATATGAAAATTCGTAGCTCTGCCAAGTCACGATTGCTAATGTGACCCTTTGATGACTATAATCTAAGTACTTATACTTAGTAGTCTTCTCTATATAAACTCATTTATTCATTGTACAGTTGAAACCTTTATTGTGTTAAAATGCGATATGTAATAATGCACCGTCCCACTTAGTTGTTATTCTAATATCTTTAAAGGATTCTTAATAAAACAGCACATAAACAAAAAAATCTTGTTGCTAACACCCCTATGTTTTCTTAGTCTTCTTTTGAGCACACAACTTCCTTGACAATGTTTGTGCCATCGCATTAACCTTATAAACTGACCGACTGCGATTTTTGTAATGTACCTATTGTCAAGCTGTCAATCTTGATCCATTTTCCATATTTTAGTGCTTTACTCCTTCCGGCGGATATTATTAATTTAGAACAGATTCCTCAATCTCATTTTATTATAGAAAGTTAATAAATCTTCACCCCAGACCAGCTAATATAACAAAAGGAACATTGCTTTCTTACGGCCTTAAAGGCATACAATCTAAGCCCTTTGACATACTCAAGCAATTATATCATTGCAGCCTAGTTTCATGACCCAGACCTCGGCAGAATAATATCTATGAAGCATAAACTTCGTGTTTTATTAAAGAAAAATAGAAATTAAACTGTAACTTTAAATGAACACATTAACACCTGCAGGTCAATTTCTAAGAAATTAATTAATTAAATATGTAGAAATCTATTGTTAACTGACACGCCGGCGTGTCCGCGGTCGTGGAGGAATTAAACACTGATTGATTTATTATAGAATGTATATAAGTAGGTACATTTCTATAAACAACATTGTCATATACTGTATATTTGCATTAATCTACACTAATTTTATAAAAACATAAAATTTGTAAGTTGGAAATGTACAGGTACATGTAGGGGTTATCTCTGAAATTATCGATCCGATTCTAAAAATTCTTTCACAAATGAAAAGCTAAATTACCGATGATTGTATGGGGTTTTTTTTTCAATAAAAATATGTTTATTTTATTACAGTAAATTTATTTGAATTTGGAAAAAACTGTTGATATGTTTTATTGATATGCAAGGCCTATCCGGCCTAAAAGCCGTTTGGAAATAAATCAATAGAATATATAGTACAAAGACACCCGAGCGAAGCGAGACTAATGCCCGATTTCACCAACGTCACCTAAGTTTAAGGGATCCCCTAAGCATGGTTAGGGGGCTGTTAGGGGACAGTTTCTGTTTCACCGACAGTTAGGGGTCACCTAAATATTAAAAGGTCCCCTAAATTTAGGTGCTCGAAATATGGGCTTAAAGACAATCGTAAAACGAAATTTAATTTAGGGGCTAGTTTATGGATTCCATACGTAGGTGGTAGCTTATGGGTTATTGGTGAAATCGGTATCTTATATGTTCGCAAAGATCTAGTACTAATCTGTTTCTATTCTATATAATATGCTAAATTCGTCTAAGCATTAACACATTTTGCGCTTATGCATATCAAATTCTCGCGAAACAGTGACCATTTCACGGTTCGGATAACATTACACTCATTACGAGCAGTTAGATCAGAAGCCGATCGTGTGGGTGGTTGCGGAAGTGGGCCGGCCTGTCGCGGTCGGCCGACGACCGGCAAATATTCCTTGGATAACAAATACTAGACCACATTGCTATACTATTAAGCTTTCGTACATTTCTTATAATAATTATTAATAGAAATCAATTTTCAACACAAGAACTCGATTTTAAAGCAGTCTATAAACACATAATAATACCAAAAAATCTCCTAACTCACCCAAATAAAAAAAACGTAAAATATTATCGTTCCAATTTTATAATAATACTAGCATTGCCCGCGGCTCCGCCCCCGTTTAGATGACCCAAAACCAAATTCTTAGGTTTATACATATTAGTATACTCTTACATTGCAGTTTTTGTATTTTTTCTCAAAAATGAGAGATTTTTCCCGCCGTAAAAAGTATCCTATATGTTGACCCGGATAACCAGCTATCACCATACTAAATTTCATCAAAATCCCTCCAGTGGTTATTCTGTGATGCGGTAACAGACAGACAAAAATTCTAAAAACTATAGATTCGGCCTCTGTATCGATAATAATGTTTATTTCATTAAGATTTTCCAAAAAATATCTAATATACAGATTCGGCTTACTTACAATTTTATTATATGTATAGATTATATAGGACATATACAAATATACAAACAAACTTAATTGCCAGAACATCTTAATGAACGTCAAATTCGACATTTGCCATTAAAGTGCTATATAGCCACATTATTACCGCTCCATTTAATTGAAAGCTTAGATATTGCCTTACTCGTACTTTCTTGTATTTAAGATTTTCCAAGTTTGATGCTCAGTATTAATCAAAGTTATGAAAACGGGACAGGGTCCCGTTCTAGCAGCCATTAGCAAGAACCGTTGTAATATGCATAAATGATATCAACTAACCTGTAGGTGTCCTAATTTGGACATTTGTTTCCTTAAATGACTATACAACATAAAGTCTTAAGATATATCCTTTACAGCGCCTCACTTTTATATTTATGTATAACGGGGAATTAATATAATTGAGGCGCCAAAAGCAAAGTTACGTATACATTACATAAGACTGTGGCAATATTGTGACATACTTAAGGTTCAAATCAAAATACATATTTACATGAATAAATTGAAAATTTAAGGAAAGTATGACATCAAACAAATGTATAAACAATATTGATATATTTAAATACGCCTAAGGTACACGCGAACATTCCTTGGATTCAATATGTATGAAATTCAGAGCAAAAATGTCGGTGACACCTTTATTATTGAAGCGTACGCTTTTACAAAGCTGCGATATTGCCTTAATGTTCCCCATTAAATTGATATATGAAAAATAATCGTTTTAATGTCAACGCTCAACAGACCTTGTTAATCTCGTTGCGACAACTACAGCGATTATAATACCTTTACTTTTAATATTTTATCTCGCAATATTTATTGCGAATGTAAAACTTAAATTAAATGATTTCTTTTTTGTTTCAGGTAAATGAGTCAATGAGTAAAAATAATCACGTGAGTCAATATTTTTTGTCTCATCAAACAATCATTTAATTACATAAAATTAGTTGGAGAAACATCAAAAAATATCTATAAAGTTGATTAATGACAACTATGAGTAAACAAATGTGGCATAACACTCATATATCATCGGCGCGACGTTCCGGTATTACGTCCTCGCGAGTCACTACTATCGCATACGACATCCAACGCATACTATAGAATAGATTATCGTTTAAAATGATTACCTGCGAGTCTGCGAGGGCGTCTTGTCACGCAAATAGAGTGTACCTTATTTATAGATACGTCGACGTCAGTGGGTGCAAGTGAACGGTTTGAAGATACGTCCTCGCTTGTTGAACGTGATTCTGTACGACGCAACGTCATGGAGTCGAGTTTAAGATAGCTCTAGTTAATATTCGCAGGCAAAGTTGGAGGACCCGGTTTTAAAATAGCTTTTCAAACGAGTTTTCAGTATAGACAAATCAGAACTTGTTAATCTAATTCTGGAAGCTAGATACGTACGATAGTGTTAAGGGACCCGTGGGTGTATTTTTAACTTAAAAAATATAATAAAATATATTTCTCTATTATTTTCAGGAGATGAATATATTATTTTAAGGTTGTACGACTATATATGTATGTATATGGACTTTTCGAAGTTTCCCATATCCCATATATATACTACGTACGATATTGTTATATTTGAATTAGCGTGAATTGAAACTTACAATTTACTATTGATATAATAACTTTAATTCTCCTGAAATCTGCGTAACATTTCAGACGTAGCCAATACAAACAATATGTCTAGCACATAACAAAATATATCTACCATACTATTTATAACATTTATGCCTTCTCCGTAAAGTGAAATAAAATAACTACTGAACTACGTCATAAATACAATAATTACACAACAATGTTACAGAAACATACGAATAAAGCAAAAATAGTAAAATGTAATTATATAGAAGTTATGAAGTAAAATTACACAAATCGACTGGCTCAGAAATAAAATAAACTCGTAGCTGTAAAAACATGCCCATTGCTCATGATAAACACTTCCTTGCCGCAGTTCATGCGATATCTTACATTTACAGTTTGCGGTGGCCGCGCACATCGCATCGTTTAGGAATTTAAGATCATTGGCAATATAATGCACTTGAGAAATCCAATATCTTCTTTAAAGAAAAATTCTGCTGTTATCCTAAAAATGTATATAAAATAAATACCCTTTGAAAATAACGACTGCGTATTCCTATAAACGATATTATTTACATTTATGGAAAATCGAACAAAAGAACAAGTTGGGTTTTTATTTGTTTATAATATTCGCTAAAACGCCAGGTTGTAAAACTGAGAATACCTGACTGATATTGACTGAAGTTAATTTTTATGACTAATTATACGTAATGGAATTTCTCAGTTAAAATTTTGCTTTTGTATAAACCAAGTGTCAGAAAGAAATAAAGAAGAGATATTTCAAGACTCATATAGCCAATGACATTTTTGTTTACTTTAACCCTTACCGTTAATATAATCTTTAATATAATAAAATTGTAACTGAGTCGAATCTGCATATTAAATATTTTTTGGAAATTTTTATTGAAATAACCATTATTATCGATATAGAAGCCGAATTTAAGGTTTTTAGAATTCGTCTCAATTTTTCTGTCTGTCTGTCTCGGAAAGCATCACGAGCAAACTATTGGACAGATTTTGATGAAATTTGGTATGATGATGGCTGGTTATCCGGTCAACATATAGGATACCTTTTACTACGGGAAAATATCTTACCTCTGAGCAATCTATACTAAACGTTAAAACGTAATACTATAAAAATAACATGCTATACAGACGATGTTTATTTATCTTTATGACTAAATAAAATTAAGAATAACGCGATCGTGATAATATTTACTGCGGTGGGTCTTGTCAGGTAGAAAATTTTCCTCTCGCGTGACTCGAAAGCGCGTGAAGCTGTCAAATGATTTGAACTTGTGGTAAATGTTGCAGTATAAGTAGGAAATCGCAGTTAGAGCAACAACAGAATATTTTTCTAAAGAGGAAAAGATTACGATACGATAAACGATTTATAATAGGTCGGTCTATTTCCATATTTGTTACAATTCGCATCATGCCCATTTAAGTATTCTAAATAAATATTTTTAGTATTAATATTTACTCATATTACAATTTATGACAAATCTCTATTTTATATTACCATAATATATTTTTTTTATAATTCAAGGTAATTTATACGCGTTTTTTATTTCCTCTTAACTTTACCTATTCATAAATAATTCAATATTATTCGAAACTAAACATTTATGTACCACCCCTGTAGGTACTTCATATCATCTGATATGTTTAAAAGTTAAGAGGCCGTAATATACTTATATATTATATACATATATGGTTAACTTTACATTCAATTTTCCATGACTTTTCCCCTGTATATTTATACTTTCCAGCGCAACTAATTGGTGTACGTACATTAACGAGAGCTTTACGAAATAAAATTGTTCATCATTCAGCGTTGCACAGTGAGGCATGTGTAACTAGTACCTACTCCACTGCGTCAATAGTCAGGGGTTTAATTACCGTGTATAGCAAATACTTGTAATAACCGTAAAAAAAATTGTTTCTATCGGGTAAAAACAAATCTTAGGTATCCCCCACTGGCATCGTCGTGATAATGGCAGAAAACAGAAACTGGACTCTTCAATTCGCAAGTGAAATAATGTACATATGTATATTATATAAATGAATACAAAGTTCAAATACATTTTCTTTATATTAATCTCGACGATTATGAAAAAACTAAAGTAATCAAACTAGACCGACAATGTTAACCAGATAATATTATTACTTATAGTAAGCAATTGTACACTTAACAAATTGCATACAACCATTTCATATTACGGATATTACAAAATATTTAAAATCATTATAAACACCTAGATATGATAGTGAAATGAAGGCTTCCCACTAAGCTATTTTGTAAGTTTCTGTTTTATCAGATGGCAGTAATTAGTGCGGATCGTTTTGTAATTAATTAATTACTATGTAGAGTGGGTCTGATTTAAAGGTCGACTCATATTACAAGGTCAAGGTTCTGACGTCGAAACAAATGGGCGCCTCGCACGAAAGTTCAATCGACGAAGCAAATCGATGATGAAAAGTAATTAAAAACGTCAATTACTATATATGTTTATTGTTTAGGCTTTATTTGTTCATAAACCGCATCTATTATGAAACCGTTGCTATCTACATCCTATACTTGTAAATATTATTAACGTATTTGTCTGTAACTTGAAAATTGATTTTGAAATTTTATTTTGTTTTCTTTCCATCTGTGGTTGTGAGTGAGATTATATAATTAGTAGGTGTCTCTATTTGATAAAAACCGCAATTGCATTGTGAAATATATATCACATGAGTCATAGTGATATAATATTACACAAGACGTGCTTGACACTATATTATTAATCGGCTGAAATATTTTAAAAAAATTATTAAAATACTTTGTTTAATAAACTCTATTTCTTATGAATAATCCTAAAAATTATCATGCTATGCTCTTTAAGAATTTCAAGACTCAACTTTGTGACATAAACCAATGAATAGCTCTAGATGATAGTATTTTAAGAGGTCCTCAACAAGGGTGTGTCGCCCGACCCAATGGCCCTGACCGGATTAGATGCGACTCCGCCAGACACCCAACTTTTTTATATATTTATAGAATTCATGACACTAATGAAAACCATAATGTCGAAGTCGAAGGTAACATTGGGAAACCCAATTCTTACTCCGACGTGATTTGTAACAGCTTTCATGCGTAACAAAAGTTTTCAAACAATTAGTCATAGGTGCTTTTAAAAAGATACGCAACGGCATCTATTGTATACGGCGATGATAAAATATTTTAGTTAAGTGGAACAAAAAATCGAGTGAAATCTTTCCGAGGAAAAGAGCAAGAATTGTCTTATTTTTTTTCTTATTATATCTCACAAATTAAACGCTCGTAGATTAAATTAAGTTTATTAAACCCGCATTTACATAATAGCTTTCAACTAAGAAAGTTTTATCAAAATGGACCTACATAGTTAGATCGGATGTCACAATTACAACACTGACGGTGTTGACACGACACCAATATCTGACTGTGGGCTTACTTTATCCGCGCATCTGTTTTGGGCGGGCGTAGCTTTCCCGGCTGGTGGAAAACAGGACCGAACACTCACGGTGCAAGCGGCGTCGCGAACGCACGCACGCCTAACGCCTCTTACTACGCGTACCACTACTTACCTAACTTAAGTTTGCATTAGAATAGACGAAATATAGTGAATCGCACTGGGATTTTAATGTGTTAGTGAACAATGACATTGGACAGGGTTGACAGTTTTAGTGGCAAAATCCAAGCTGCCGCATCTGTGTCCTGTCTTTCACAGTGCCAGAACATTTTCGGGAAAAGACTTAAGCGCTGGGGCTCCACGGGCTCGTGGGTAAGAAATTTAAATATGAACTTATCACTTAAATCAAACTTAAAGGTATAATTAATTTAGCCCAAAAGCCTACTTAATTAATGAAAGTTTACAAAAAGTAAATTTTTAATTAGCTTGTTACTTAACTTTTACTGCAATGTTTTTGAACGTGCTCGATTTAATTAACTATATTAAACAACATTAAAATAAAATATAATATATGTAGGTTCGGACCATCAGACTAAATTATGTAAATTTAGTTTTTGTGTGTTATTTTATAAGAATTAATAAATTTCACTTCCCGTGCAGTCGCATGTTACAGCTAAATTTACGACTTGTTTGATCTGAAATAAGAAGATATAAAAAAGAAATTATACGAAACGATAGTAAAATAGTGACGCGGCCTAGGGTAATTTACTCGAGATGAACACACAAATGTGTGTCGTAAACCTTAGTCGTATGTGTTCATTGAGAGAATATTTAATTCATAGTTTTATTGCATGTATATTGTAAATTAAATATAATATATAAATTACAGTATTAACATGAACTTTATGCTTATAAAATATGAATAAACGCTTTTTGAAATGAATTATAAATTATATTAAATATTAATTGTATAAAATACTAGCGACTCACCCTCACTTCGCTCAGGTTCGTCCCTAGGTTGATTCCCCATACAAACTTTCATCCCCATTTTCGCCCCCTTAAGGAATGATTTCCGGATAAAAAGTATCCTATGTCCTTCCCAAGGTCTCAAACTATCTTCTTACCAAATTTCATCTAAATCGGTTCGATAGATCTAGAGATTAGGGGTACTACGTCACAAACTCACAAACTTTACCTCTTTATAATATTAAGTATAGATACATATATAAAAAATAGTTCCGTCAATATGCCTACTGAAGGCTTTTTATGGAAATCTTTTGTAATCATGACGGTTGGCTAGAAAACATACAAGCGACAAATTGCTAAGGGTGGTGGCGGTCGCGTGCCGGCCGCGTGAATATCGCGTGACTTGCGTCACAAGCAAATACCGCTTTTGTGTTAAGGCTTTATAAGAACGATTTCTATATAGAATTGTTTGTTGACAACCAAAAGCATTAGGCCCGACTATTGAGGGTTCGCCATTGTGATTGGAACATGATAATTAAATATTCATAAAAAATTAACAACACATAACAAAAAATATTTGTTATGATGGAATTTTATTGGACTACTATTAAAATATGAAAGTTTGTATGTGTAATATTTGTTCTCGCTGTACTTCATTACGCGAAAACGGCTCGATGAATTTAGATGAAATTCTTTACGTGGATAGATTACATATTATATTAACATATAGATTACTTTTAAGTAAGTTAGGATGCACTCGAGGGAAGCGAGGATAAGTCCCTAGTATTAGATTACATTATAATATGAATCTTACTACGTTAAAAGATACGTTTCTATAAACCGTGACATGACGTCACACTGAATATAGTAATTCTCTTGAATCCAGCTAGGTAGATAGAAAAAATCTATTCTCCGTTGTTTACTATCGTACGTCAATGTTAGAAAGTTTGTGATGAGAGGCAGTTCTACCCCCAGCTAGAACATGACAGTCTCTAAAGCTACTACACTAATATTTATCGCGAAAGAATGTACCTATACCAGTAGTCTACGGTGCAATATTCACTGACTATCAGGTATGTCACTAGTGGTCCTATCACGTAAATCTTATATAAATAAGTTCTACACAATAATTTAAATATTTTTTTTGGAAAAATATTCATTTTTATACACACGTAAATGCGTGTATATGTCTTTAATAGATGCCTAAGTATTAAAAACCCCTTGCACAACCCCAACTTAAACCAAGAACTTCAGTATATACCTGACTCTCAATACGTGATCTTCCTGTCGTAGTCACTTACTTCTATAAATACATTGAAGTTTAAAAGCAAGCATTCGTATTCCGAGTCACTTTTCATTTATTTACAAGGGAACAAATTCGATTGCGGCATTATCTCGTCGTTTACATTTTGCATACAAAAATAATAAACTTGTTTCCAAAGGGTAACGCTCCCCAGCCCTGTGACCGGGTCTATGGGACCTTGCTTGGAGCTAGAACTGGTTCTGTACACCCAAGCACAAACATAAAATACTTAACATCCAAAAAATAGAGACTATATTTCAGTATATCAAATGCATTTTTCACCCACTGTACTCGAACTGGTTCTGAGACAAGTGCTGCGAGCTCCTTTACGTAATTCGCGAAACTATTATGGACTTATAAAGTCATTGTCAGTATTAAAACATTTTAGTTTCGCCAGTGAAAATTGTACAAGAAGGTAAATAATAATCGATCAAAAGGGTGACCTTGCGATCCCGATATGGTGTTATACAATATTTTACATTGACATGACGGATTTATTTAAGAAGAAGAGATTTAAAAATGAACACAAATAAAACTGCGATATATAATATGTAGCGGCTCCCGAGCGAAGCGAGGGTGAGCCTCTAGGAAAACCAAAACAAACATATCCCACGGGAACCGTACATTTTTCCGGGGTAAAAAGTGCCTATGTGTTATTCCAGACTATAGTCTATCTCTGTGCCAAATTTCATCCAGATCCGTTCAGCCGTTCTGGCGTGAAAGAGTAACATACATCCATACATACTCACAAACTTTCACATTTATAATATTATAAATACGGATTTATAAATAGAAAAAAATATGCATACTCAAGCTATTGTATATTTATAGAATCTTAATAGAATATTTATTTTTATCTCTTGAATATATGTATGTATAGCCAACTAACTAATTTTAAACGAAGTAGTTTATAATTAACTCCTACACAGTGGAATATTAATGATTCAAGGTTTGTTTCAGAATTATTATTTTCGTGTTTCACTCTTTAATTACTTTGAATATAACTAAATTAATTTAAATATAGTATTGAAATAAAAAATATTAAATAATATAGATATATAAATTTTATTTATATTTAAAGCACACAAGATAGAAAACTTTTTGTTACTTAATGATAGTGTCCAAAAAGCTGCTCAAATAGAACACGATAACAATATGGATCGTAAACATCATAAAAACTACGTGAACAAATCTGTAATATTTACAGAGCCGTATCTTTAGATTATCCGTTTGCATTTCAATGTTTGGACATTATGAACTTAACAAAAACTTTTTCATATTTAAAGTTGTTTATCGTTCTCAAATAAATATTTTTAACTCCTATTAGTAAAGGTACCTACTCGTAATAACAATAATTTAATACTTCACACCATTCTCTACCAACATGTCAAATTAAATAAATACACTAAAATAGTTATAACTCTACAAAAACTATTATTGCCAGTATTCATACGAAATTAAAATAAAAAATATATTTCTACAATAATATAATAATATCTATATAAATACTCGATGCTATCATTGCAATCGGCCACGCGTCTCTACCGCGACCATACATTACACCGCTCCAGGTGTCCTTTGTATCTGTTATCTATCTATGAGAAGTCAACGGCTGGAACAAGACGTTGAATATTCATATACGGGCATATGCGGGTGTAATGTTTTTGTGTGCCAATTTTTAGAAATGTATTCATAATTATGGTAATGAAAAGTAAACATTGTCGAGAATGTAAGGACAAATATTTTAAGCCAAAACTGGTTTGTACACTTACCTTAGTCTTTCATTAGTGAAAATATTAGTTAAAAAATAATAATATAGGAATTTATTAATACGATTTGTTTTCATTTTCAATCTATATGACTTGAATTCTACAATAATCGCACTAGATATTTTTGCTGATTTGTATTTAGAACTATTATGTCTTCATGCCTATAAGCAACGTTACTCGTATGTTAACACACTGTAAATGCACTTCTTTATTATGTAACTGTAAGTGATGTGAATGCACTCTTTAGAATCAAATCTAGATCTTTTTACGTAATTTTTCTATTCGTTGTTCTGAATTTTTACTTACTTTTGTTAGTAATATAAACGTATTACTACTCTACATTTTCAACTTAATACAATTAATAAAAGTATACGTCAACTCTACATATGTTTCAAACTACTTGACGACTACTAACATTGTAACTGACAATATTTTGGCTAACGCAATTTATATAAAAACTTATTTAAATTAAATGTTGTAAATACCAACATTCATACAACGTGGGTAATTAATTTATTGCCCCTAAATAGCTAAGTTATTATACAAATTACACAACTTCGTAAATAAAGGCATGCACGATTATTACGGCCTACTTGACGCACGTGTGTCGTAAGCCTTAACGTATGTGTTATCCCCTACTACATATAGAATTTCTTTTACAATGAACCTTTGAACGAATGTTAACTAAGTCCAGTCTGAAGTAAATAAAAATATTTATTAGAAATGTCAGGCTTGAAGCTAATGAAATAAGATTTTCCATTATCACGAGTCCGGTTATATGGCTTCGAGCTAAATATAAGCTAGTAATGTAACTGAAACATTTTCAGGTTAATAGCTATCTAGAAGTTTTACATTTTAAGAAAGTAATAAACTTATTATTATTCAGAATAACGCATTAATTTTCATTCATTAAGCTCAAGGTGATTTTTTTCACTCGTTAGTCGTATAGGTATTCTCTACTATATTTTAATTAATCATAACCTATTTTAAACCATCTAAGTTCTTTTAAGCATTTTTTAATAATTAATAAAAAAAATTATATTGCCTGTTCTAGCTTCGCTCGCGTGCTTTTTTTTAATTTAACAGACGGAAAATAATACTTCTTATACTCGTACAAACATTAAGTTAGTATTTGTTTTATATAAAATTTCCTTTTTGTTCCAATTGTTTGTTTATCACACCCGTTAGTGAGTCAAGCAATTTAGCCATCTTTGTAATGTATTTTCTATATTTTCTTGTTTATCCAACCAATATCTGAACTTAGTATTCCAAAACAAATCTAAAAATTGCTCTGCTATTGTTAATTAATCTGAAGTAATATTAGTTTTACAGATAATTCATTTTGCAGGTCAATGACCGATTAAAAACAAAATTAACTTTATTTCAACAATCACTCTAAAAATATTTCCCTAAAATGCGAAGTCATCGCTAATAACAATAATAAAGAGCTATAATAACAATAATAAAATAAAGTATACGAAAGTTATTAAAGAAGTCAACGACCTCACGGCTGGATCCATATTGTAATTGAAAAATAATAAATGGTAAAAAACCGATATTACCCTAAAGATATGAAATTTACGTAAAGTTACTAGATAATATAAAATTAATCGTGTTTGAAAACAAATTGTACCTACAGTACGAGTACTTGGACTACTACAAGTTTCTATACATATACTGTAAGCTACAATAAGCTACATAAATAATGCCTTATTTGACTGACTTGGAAGAGGATACTCTATACGTCTGTATTTTTGTAAAAAAAAATCCATGTTATGATAATTTCGCCAATAATTGGCTCTATTTTCATACTTCTTTTTTTTAAACCTCGAAGGCTCCATATAAATTTCAAAAAAATCAACCCTTCAGAGTAGAATAATTAAGTTATTTTATTATAATATTTAAAATCACTTATAAGTGATTTTAAATCCGTTGTAGGTTGTTTGCTAGAGTAATTTTTATTTTAAAACAATATTCGTTAGTATTAACATGGAGCCAATTTGACTGTCGTTCAATTACTAATAGCTATCGCATTAACAGTAATTCATTATTATTCATAATTATAGTTTCTCTTTGTGAAAGTTACCGAGAATGGACGGTGTACCTTACATTTTAATGAATTTAATTTCTTCAGGCATTATGCATTGCCCTAAGGATGATTAGATCAACGGAGCTATTGGACAATAAATGCACATATCTATTTGTTTGTCTCCTACCTTTCATCTCTTAAATGTTTTGACAATATTTTTATGTTTAAAGACTAGCGCTAAATTTACGTATATTAATTATAACAAAATGAAAGTAGATGACTTTAATTTCAACGGGATCATAGTAATGTTATAATTGCAAAAGTTTCTAAGAGAATATATTTTAAACTTTTTCATGCTATAACGAAGAATGAAATGCGGAATGAATATTGTTCTACATTTATATGTCACCTTAACACATAATATGCTACTACGAGTCTCCTTTTGTACGTAGTACGCGGCTGGACCATTGGACGAAAACAAGTCTCAAATATATGCAATATTTCAAATCGATTTTCTGTTTTCCTGTTGATACCAAGATTCTGAATTTCCTCTTTTTCTAAGAAAAAATGCCAACGGAAAATAATGTACTTCACGTTCAATATAAACATTGAACGCATTTCGCAAATTCCATGATTACAATTATATTAAATTGTTAGACAAAACAGTCTGTAAGATATAAATATGTGTTGACTTCATACCTTACTTTCAGATCAATCTGCATATTGAATCAAATGTTTGTTTTCAAAGCTTTTAAACTTTTTAAATATCTTATACGCATGTAAACACATTAAAATCGTTTAAATCTTTTGTTATAGAACAATTAATATACGAATATCACAGATTTAATGGTTACTTCGTAACTTAATTAAACTATCAATATTTATTATAAAATTTTAAGCTTGAAATTTATGACTGTACAATGCACAAAATTGACATGTAATCCACTCATCAGTGAATCACAACCTTGAAGTTTCTTCTTTTGGCTTGTTAATAAAAAAGTATGAATAAAACAATAACTGTCGTCACTTAATAAGATGTTCCGTAATTTATCGTAGTAAATAAAATACGGCAGATGACGCGGCCGGATATTTATATATTAATAAATGTCTTTCCGGAAACATTTTTAAAAGCTTTAATCTAATATTTACTCATACTGATTTATTGTAGAAACTAAAATGTTGCTCTGTCAACCAGTTCTTTGTGATTCATTACAGATCGTCTTAAAAGAACTTAACAATATATTTTACACGTAAAATGGATTACAATTTTTTTAATCATATGGTAACTAGCTAAAACTTGTTCAGAGGAACTAAAGTTTCAAAGATAGTGAATATTATCTGCACGCCTAAAAGCTTAAAACATACAAAACATCCAAGTAAATTCTGTACTTAAGAGCGGAAGTTCACATTTTTGATATAAAACAGCTGTCGTTTTTAAGTACTTCGCGGTTTATAAATCATAACGTTGTGTACACAAGTTTGTCGTTGGCGGGTTAGCAACTGCATTTTATCATCCAGACATTGATCTATATTTCAAGAATTTATTTAGTGTTATTTCTAACGTAATTACCACTTGCCTTACGGTGAAGGAAAACATCATGAGGTTTCCTCATGCATGTCTGAGAGAACCTAGCAACTTTTCGAAGGACATGTGAAGTTCGCACTTGGCCAGCGTGGTAGACTATGGCTTGATCCCCCTCGTATTGAAGGGAGGCCCGTGCCCAGCAGTGGGACGTTAAAAAGGGCTGAATACTTCTAGTGTTAGTGATGTACTCTACGCTTTAGGGACGTGAAGGATAAATATCGTTGAAACAATTGATTTAGTAATAGTCAAAAATAGTATGTTGCTAATACATTAATTATATAAATAAAAGACGTTTATCACTATTTTGCCATATAACGTATGTGCGAAACATATAATATTCAGCTATAAATTTATCTCCGACCATCGGTAAATTGAATACCCATTGAATACCTTCAAAAACAATCGCGTCGGGGTCTTAACCCATCGATATTCAATATTAAAGGTTAGGAATGCACATAGCCTTGCAACAACCTGCGGAGGTCACCTGTCTATTCTCAGCGCATAATGGGCGAGAAATGACAGCTGATCCCTGTCAAGTCTAGATGTAAAGGTGCGTCTAATGTTTAGTGAACCACGTCTTATGATTACAAAAAATGTTTTACTCAAAATAAATTGTAGAAATCACCACTCATTTGGTGACGCATATCGTTTATTTATTTTTTTAATTTGTTATCAACAAAGGTTCTACTAAAAAAATAAAAAAAAAAAACTGATAAAGTTATTACCGTGCCTTCCGCTCGATACAAGTTAACAATGCAATACTCAGAATGCTCTTAAAAGCTCTACCGGTGTTTGTCAAAATTGATGATTCAACCGCATTCCGAATTCCTTATTCGATCCTTTTTATTCGATAGTGTAACTTTTTGTCACTGAACAATTCCACCTCGAGAACGTCAACAATGCGTCAAAAAGCCGACCATTACCGAACATAGTGTTGCCTTGTGAAGGCGCAATTCTTTTATTAATTATCGTGGCCAATTGAGTGGAGGATGTGACGCCATGCCGGCGGCGCACGCGCGTGATCCACCTGCAAATCGAGCCTGAAGCACGCAATCGCTATTCATCCTTGAATGCTCTAACTCGAAATCATATTATTATTTGTGGACGCGTGCCATCATTGGCCGACCCTCTTTAGGCCATAGCACACAATACTTGGCTTATCATGTAACCACTGCTTAATCCTGCCTTATATGTAGAGTTAATGATACTTACAAATACAAATAAAACTTATTACATCATAACTTACAGAATTCATAAAAAAATTTTTATCAAGAAAAAGTTGATGAAAATCGATTTTCAAGATTTTATTACATATTGTATATGCATACATAATTATATCATACATATTAGAAGTAAAGTTAGTATAACATTATACATGTGTGTGTGTGTGTGTGTGTGTGTGAAAGAGAGAGTGGCATATAAATATCGCAGGAACAATTATAGAATGTTTTTTTTTGTTTATAGCTTTATAATTTATATGCTAACATTTCTTAATAATAAACCTAGTAAAACCATGGCTTCATGTTCTAAATGACGCTCATATCATAAACTGACAGCCGTCATTAAAAATAACACTTCCGCACAGCAAAAATAGTTTTGTTTTGAAAATTAACTTCTCATGGTAACCTTTACCTTCATAAAATCATTTTACTATGACAAACTTATGAAAAAAGGCATTGAGCTGTCATATATACTAAAAATCTTGAAATGTCATAGATTTTGATTGCTTTTTATGACCTCGTATAAGAATAGTATTGTTATTAATTTTGAAATTCTATTTAAAATATTGTAAATAAAGTGTTTACTTCTTAATTGGCCGGCCTTCTAAAGAAGTGTAGAGAAACGAGAATGATTACGATTATTATAGTTATTGCGTGTGGATTCTGGAAGTCGCATGATTATGTACGAAAATTGCTACTCCAGGAGTCTTGAGGGACAACACAATTGCCATACTTAAAAACAAAATAAAATGGAACTGTGTTGGAAACACGATTATACGTGATTAAAAAATATAAGAATGATTGAACAGTTCGAACATTGCATGCTTGTTCTAAATTATTAAAATCAAGGATATAAATTACGAAGTAACTATTATATAATCTATATTATTAGGCGTAAGTATATAAAAAATAATAATGCCAAGATGATCTATACATCTAGGACAGCCAAACAATAACATCGGTAAGTACTATGGCGAACGTGGATTTCAACACGGGGCACGTTGTCGAAATTTAAGTCTTTCGCAACGAGGCGCCGCTCTATAAACAAAATGTGTTGGTGCAATGTGTGAAAAAACTTAGAAGAATTATGATGATCAAAAAATATTCATGGACTAAATGAAATAGAAATTCAACTAGACCGACTGTTTGATGTGTATGCTGTATAGTATGTACACTTTAGAATGCACCTTCTACGCTCTTTTTTAAACAAAATTTAATCTAAGTGCTTCATTATCTTATTTAAATTAAATGATTAATTTAAGAACTTTTAAATAATAAATTAAGAACTAATATACAAAGTTTAAAAATACCGTTAATTTTTTTTTCTCATATTTTATTTGATTCTGAGATACACATTCAACCTATTTCGATCAGATATAAGCAGTGTTAGTTGCTAGGCGTTGTAACGACATCGAGATCAATAGAATTTTATTGCACGCGATAAGGGAATCTAGTCACGTTGCGGTCGCCTACAGTCCGACAATATCGTACTTCCGAGACATCTGACCATCAGTCATTTTGTTTAATAATAATTTTATTTAATAGTTCAATTTATTTCTGCAACACTTTTGGTTTTAAAAACAGAAGGAAGTGATCTTGACTTTCTTGGTTTTCGCCACGCGCTAAGCTTTTGATCACTTCTTTCGAGAACGTTGTGATGTTGGGTTAAGAAAGGGTAGGAAAAGTAGCTATATAGAAATAATTATTTTTTAATATAGTAATATGTAATTATATTTTTAATATAGGAAATTAAAAATATAAAATGTATGATATTCCGAGTTTAGGAAAGATTTCTTATGTGTTGTCATTTTTATTACAAAAATAAGTTGTATTTTTTTATTTGCAATAAATAAATTTATAGCTGTTTATTTACCGAATATTGATACAATACAAAATGAAGAGCACGTTGAAAACAAACAATAGTACTCCCTCGATACGAGTTAAACAAAGCACATGGTCGCAAATTGCAATTACTGTTTCGAACCGTAAGCGAATACAAATGATATGTGTCCCTTCAACCAACAATCATTTTAGTAATGCACACTGAAACGTTTCATTAAATCGAAACGCTATACAGAGCACTCGATAGTTCGCAAATAATATAAAGATGGAGCCCGACTCATCACACAAAGGCAAACAATATCGCTGGTGTATCAAAACACCCCAAGCGAATTGATTTAATAGGCCTCTTTACAGATCGTTAGTTGAATATCCTAACCAGTGTGTACGCTACGTAATGCAATGGCCACATGGCCGTCGCATCACATGCGCGCGCGCAGGCAGACCGAGTGTCTGGCTTCTGCGAAATGCGTGTGTGCTTATTATACACATGTCGTTGACACTTTAAGGAAATAGACTACAACATTTTCTTTTCTTCCTTTACAATTTTTAGCTCAGGGTATTCTAAGTACTAAGATAATATTTTATTTGGATTCTATCCAGAAAATTATTAGGATCATGGAACTCGACGTAGTAATGATTGAATCATAGCTCAACATACGTTTAATGATTTGACAAATAGCTTACTGGAAAAATAATAATGTTATTCTGAAAATATATAAATTCTAAATTATTTCCCAGAATTCGTATTTAATATGTTACATTATAGAAGCTCTGCTTATCCCGCAATCACTTCTTGATGTGCATACGCACGTTGCAATTCACGTCCATCCGCTGCCGGGGTTATCGACCTTTTGCATACATTGCCAATACCTACACATAAAATTACTAGAAATTACATCTTGACATGCCAATTTGCTTATTGAAATTTTGATTTATAGTAATTTAACATGACCGCGTCTGTACATTTTTATTGATAATAATTAGGTGTTAGATCACAATGCCGATAACAGAGGAATTATTTATGTAACGATTGTGAAACATAAGCAGTTATTATGACCGGAAACTTTAATGACTATAGTCTTCGAAATCTTTATCATACCCTACTATCCCAATTTTAAGTTTCACATTTTTTTATATGCAACATTTACTCGTACATATATAATTATCACACTGGAATATGAATTCTAGTTATATAATTTATAAAGTTGCGTAGTCAAAAGGCCAAATCTAATCTTAAAAAAGTCTTTCACTAATATGCACCTACATTATCCCTGTGTGGTTAAATTTAATCCCGGAATAGTTGCTACTGTTTGATATCACTGCATAGCAAAAATCTAAATGAATTCCGAGGCTTAGGGCTTGAACAAGGCTAGCGCATTATACATAAAATATTTTCAATATTGCCAGTGATTTGATGAATATATGTACATAGAGAATGTGGGAAATTAAAAAAAAACGTGTGTGTATATTTATGTATTCATGTAAGAAGTTGTACTTCTTTGGCGTAACAGAACAAAAATAGCTAAAGATTTCATACCGTATATCACAACTCTGTTTGTATAAGGAATGCGGCTAACTTCATCATGTTGCTTTTTGGCTGTCGGTGTGCGCGTGCATCGTAAAAATTTTGCTCTCATATTTTTCCCAAACGTGCCAAAAGAAGTATAACTTTAAAAATGTTAACAGACTTAATTTTCTTAATTTCAGCCATATTAAGTTATTGCATCAATCTCATTGCGTAGACGTCGCCTACGCATCGCATCCAGGAGCTCTCTATTTCCGCTTCAATACACTCGCTCAATAGACGAGTGGGTTGACGGACGGTCGCCAATTATAATGGTTTACTTTCTATGGCTAATTGCACATTCGCTCGAAAGCGTATTGTGAATCATAGACAAAGTCTTAGTTACTGAAATCGACTGTATATTGTCGATAAACATGCGATTCTTACACGTTTAGTTGAGACTGAAAATTGATTGTGCTAATATGAAGAGTAGTTATCGTACAGTTATCTAATGCCGATGTCTGTGAATATATAACATAACCCACTTTGTGTTTTGATTCAACAAAAGATCTTAAACTTCATGTATTCTGCTATAAAAGTCAAATTGAAATAGCACTTATCCAACTTATAACACTTGTAATTTATAAAGAAATTTTTTGCCTTGTCTTTTTTTTTAATAAAAATCAACAACATCCAATTGAATGCCTTATCATAAGTAGTCCAAGTTTCCACTTGATTGGTTCTTCGTGAGGTACCGGAGCTTCCCAATTCTTGTAAATGTGGGCTGAATCTAGGGCTGTCATTTATCATAGATCTGAATTTTTGTTTTCTGGTTCTTTAACCTGTAACACACAACTATTTATATAATATAAAACAACACCCGGTTAAAAATATTTATCTATATGTTAATAATCAATATACCTGTTTATTATTAGGTGCCTACTGGACGATATACGTGAATGAGTGAACTTAGTAGTCTACAAGCATTAGCAAGAACACTTACATTCTAAATAGTTCATGTTTATAATTAAGGGGTGAATAAACTAAACACCGAACCAGTGATACTAAACACGTTTAATAGTTATTTATTACGAGGTTTCGAGTTCTCTAACTAAAAAAGAAATAAGTGCTTGACAACCCCAAGTACCAATAACTCACATTCAAATCCAAAGAACGATAATTACATCGATAATGGTGTAACGGTCACGCTTGCACATCATTTAGTATAGAAATTGAGCTCAACTTTCAATGTTTATTTTTATTGTTTTCATCAATACCGGTAAATTAGGCAGCAGATGAGTACAACGGTTAAAAATGGAAGTTTTATCACAGACAATAGAAAAGTTTAAGTAAAATACTTTCTTAGATTTACGTGAATATTTGACATTTTAAATAAAAATATCTCTTCAGATTTTTGACATCTAAAAGCTCAGTCTTTCCCGTGATCATAATTGCTGTAGTCATTTCATTCAAAACGTCGTGAACCAAAAATCAAAATGAATCCACGAATAAATCCAAAAAAAATATAGTTTTAATTAAAAAGTTTAAACAAAATTTAAAATGACTTAACCACATATTTTGGCAGCTATAAACAAAGCTTTATTATGCTAGCGCTTTTTTTTGTGTCTTTTATTCATCTGCAGCTCAGGCTCAGTCGCATTTGGGTCGAGGTCGATATCATAATCAACTTCAAAGAGGAATCATTTTTCCAGCACACGCGTATCGACATAACGAACGCGCTGAATGAAAATTTTGCAAGTTCGACAGTAAATCTTCATCTTACTTTTCTGCATCGACATACATAAATAGATTTAAATAGGCTGTAAACACAAATGTATTAATAATCTGACCTAAATGTTGTTATGACGTCCGAACCTGACGTAATATACCCACATGTACGAGTATCCACATGAAACGAGCCCATTTCGTTGGTTCTATTTAACTGATCTGATTTCTGTTACGATATACTGCGTAATGTGATGCTACAAGTATTCTCGATTTAGACTGGGTCAATATACTATACGTAATTAAAAATAACTAACCTATCCAAAATATAACCTTGTCCATAAATAAATTAGGCAGTATGAGTGCCATGCAGTGCCTCACTTTATTTCTAACAATCTTAGTAGCTACGGTACCTACTTAACGTGACTTTTTAGTACAAAATTAGTCAGTAAATTGAATAAGATTTCCTTTCTCCAAATACTATATAATCTCAGTACTTGCTATTCCCCATATTTACTGGTTATCCTTATAATTTTAAATTCAAAAAAGGTGTACGCGAAATCAGTAATGTAATGTATATCATCTAACATAATATCTACGCTCTATATAGTAGCACGATGTTTATAAACTGAAATAAACGAACGAAATCAAAGTATCAATTTATTTATTTTTCAATGCTAATTGCATAAATACTGGTTTTATCATCGGTCTTTGCGTATTGATATTCAAAATATGTAATTGACTTTGATCTGTAAAGCTTATGTAAATACGATTATGTAAAAACTTTCTTGTCATATCGAAATATGAAATGTGAAAATTGAGTATATATAAAGGTAGGATTGAATTACAATTGCCTAAAAAGGCTAGTGTACGCCACAGCTTAAATATTAAAAAAAATAATCTCAATAAATATAGGTCTTCTGAACAGGTTTTATAATTCATAACGTAACCACTAGTGTATTCAAGGAAAATTTAAGCAGTTATGAATCATCGTATCGGCCGAGCTTTCATTGTTTATTCGTCACTTAGCCACAATAATAACGTTTCGTAGACGCAATTTGATTATGAGACAGCTGCGGTGGGTTACGTAAAGTGGTACAAATATTACGGAAACCGGTGGTGCTAATAAAGTAAGAAGCTCGATAATGTGGCAGGAAGAATTGTGTTACACTGTAATCATAAATCACGGGGAAAATCACTGGCAGACTAGCATGATCGATTATTTTTTTAAAGTACTTTTCTTTTTAATCTCTAGTTAAGTCGAAAAATCGTCAAATTCCATAGGAACAAAAACGGTCTTTTTTTGTTTTTTCTCGATTTTATTACTCACCAGATAAGTGTTTGGGTAAAATTGTGTCGTCTGTAACGTTGATTGGTTTCTCAATAAAATCACCAAAAAGTGTCTTTGGCCTAAATGAATAGATCCAAATAGTGGGAGTGACAGGTTGTTGCACTCTTTGGTTCATTTAATGATTTGTATACAATGTTCCGATTTGCTGTTGATGTAAATCACAAAAAATCGCAATTTCGACGAAAACAGACTTTTGACGCAGACATAAACAAAAATCTTTTAATATTACTTTTTAATTTAATTAATATTACTTTTTAATTGCCTTATTTGGTAAATCAAATTACTTAAAATTTATGTTTTATTATTATTATGTTTATTTTTATTATAACTTAAAATTACCTGAGATAAAAAAAATATTATCAACGTATACACTTAAATTTCGCCGCTGTCACAAGAAAAAGATTTATCAAGAATCCAAACTCTTTGCATACTTAAAGCCGTAACGAATGAAATGAAAGTAAATAATAATTATAAATTCTTTGAAATTGTTGGCAAGATAAATCGTCTTGACAAAACGAGGATGCAAAATTGTCACTTGCCACATTTTTCCAACATTGGTCTCACGCCCCCAAACCGCCTGGATTCTAACAAGCTTTATTAATATATGTTCTAGAAAAGAGATTTAAGGATAAACGGCGAATATGTAACGGAAGTTACGTGTCTTAGATATTTGAAGATTCCCATTAAATTCATGGAATCATAAATTCTTCAACCCTTTTCCCGGTCATGTTTATTTATAAAGAATAGTTCGACGAAATTACTTTCATCTTGTAACAAAATCTTTTATGTTATACGGATTACTTTAAAGGTAAATATAATACTATAAATTGTAAGCCGTGAAGTGCAAAGGAAAGTATGACGAATCAACATTACAACGATCGACTTGCCGGTGCAGTAAATATGTATGTACACGATGTCCATTCAACTAGGTGCATTACGACCAAATCGCTGTGCAATTCAAATTGCAAGATTTACATTTTACAACCAATCCTAATGACTTAAGAAAAACGTACATCCGCATCGTAAAACAGTTATAATGTTACATGTTTATGGCTATGTTACACAGGACTAAACATTACCTTATGTCATCAACGGTCACATTATCTTTTCTTGATAATATCTAGGAACTTGCTCAGTAAGCCTATCATACAGATAACGATATTTAATTGACTAAGAGGTGTACGTTCCATCTAAAATAAAAATAGATTATTTTCATTTTTCTATTATCTTTGAAACATTTCGAAGAAAGTGGCGCCAAAATGGCCCAATTGTCCCGAGCGACTCGTATGGAAAAGACTATCAATTTCCGAACCGTGAAAACGTCGATTTGGCAGACGCCGCGGAGTCTGCGCGGGAGCACTTTCTCTGCGCGCACGCATTCGCCGTCACAGTCCTTCAGGCGAGCGTGAGAGCCGCCCGCCCGCATCCACGCAGTGCACTCTTGTTCCTTAATATTAAAATATATAGCACTTTTCCAGTCACAACATTTATATTGTGAAGAAGACTGTAGTGAATTTTTGTCGATAACTTAACTTCCATTTAAAATAAAATCAACGCTTCTCATGAACTAGTAGTTCACGGACAATCTTTTCCATTATTGAAAAGCCATTAAATATTATATTATAGTGAAACAGTGAGTGATTTAAACAACATACACACACTTATATCGTTGTGCTAGCTCTAATGCCAAGCGTTGACAATGACCAAGACGCGTCGCGTTTGGCTTTGATACGAATGGACTCCAGCCAAACCATGACGCTCTGGTACACCAATATACTGGTAAGCTTTATTCGTAATGCGATTATTGCTGAGTAAACATTATTGTTTTATTTTCCAACAATATTTTAAACTGATCTTATTGAAAGTGTGTGTCTGTAGATAAAAGTATACGCTAATCAATACTTGCGTCAATTGTGATCTCAACTTGCTGTTATTTATTGGTTACAATGGTTATACAGGTAATTTGTGTGCCTCAGTTCTATATTATCATGACATAATTCCATTGTTTAGAGTAATGATGCATAACCGCAAATAACTTTGGCAATGTAAGTGTTTAAATTTCATAAACGTATACGCCTCGAAGAGTAGAGTGTATTGTGTAAAAATATTACGGAGTTATTGTGCCACAAACGTTAACAAACGCGTTGCAAAAACTTAATCGTCGTATAAAGTACTAAATACAGTCGAAACTGAAATGTCAAGTGGTCATGAACATCTTTAACATTGAAAATGGGATGGGTTTGAATATTTTAAATTGTACCGTTACTAATATACATTTCTCAGTTCACAAGATTTATTAATTAAGGTCGATTCAATCTTTGTTAATGAACTTCTCAATCAGTCTATCTAATAAATCAGTAGCTAGATATAAAACTATCACTATGTATAACATATTTATTGGTTTTGTAATTGATTCATCAAGTCCTCTTAGGTATATTGGTGTATGATTCGATATGGTCATCAACACATCTCATCTTTCGATTATGACCTAGAAATACATCACTATCCGTAGCTAGAGGCTCTTTATTTAAGTAATTGGGGTCAATTACTTGCAGGTAATTTTAAATTTTAGATGACTTTCTTCATAATTGCGAAAGCAAAACAAGACTAGAAATCGAAACGAATTCAGTATATCGATATCATGTATAAAATTTAAAATTAATTTCCGCTGAACACCTTATTATATTTTTAAGCTCTCACATAAACAGTTAGACGACTAAGCATTTTGTACATGTAAATTGCTTTCCAGTTTGTTACATCATCGAACCACTTTAGTTTGTGAACACTGTCCTCTGACCCTCTAATTGCAGTCATGCGAATAGGTCAAGAACGAAACGTTCACAATAAACATTTAAAAAAAAAAGTATGTCAGACGTAATAAATCGTCGGAGATTCTTATCGCGACCGGTAATTTTAAAAACTATCGTATCTGTTTTCTCACTTTACTGAGATATTATCTACAAAGTTAATAACGCGCACGCGCTTAGTAAATATTATTTTGTGTTATATGCACGAAATCGACATTTACTGTATTACTTACCTAGAAATTGGGTTGTAAAATGAATATTCATTATCAACCGGATATTTTTAAACTTTAGTGAAATTCGCTGTCATTTTCCATGTAACATTTTGATTGCAACAACCACTATAAGCCATAATAATAATATGTAACCAACCACTACATACATACAACATGTCTCGACAAAGAAGGCAAACAAACCGCACACTCTCGATTTCATCTCGATAACTCATACAAATAAGAGTTCATTGAATTGAACAGAAGAGCAGATAATGTTATAAAAAAATCTAGTATAGAATATATCACTTTTTAATAAAATAATCTTATTAAGGTACCATGAAAATATGTTGCGATACATAATGCAAGTTGATGTAACAATAGATACTATATAAATAATAGTAATTATTGTTTTATACTGACTCTTAAAATGATATCAAAAGGAAAGTGAACGCGAGATGGTCTGAAATGCAAGTTATTTAGATGTTATTTTCGACCGGTAACCCACTTGTGCAGCTCATTTGATTAATGCCGCTCCGAGATAATGAAAGCAAAAAGCAGCCACAGGGCTGGCGACTACTTTTTCCTTTCCCAATTTAATATGTTAAGCCTCTCTATATAAATAAAACAAGACAACACTATTTTTACGGTGAGTTGATAATTATACAATTTTTAATAACGGTAAAAATTTGTATACGCATTATGTATTGTTTATTTTTGTAAAATATCGTACAAGAGTATAAGTTAACTAATATGTAATATGTTTTCACACTGAGTAGTTCTCACTTATGATACGTCGTAAAGTTTCTAAGCGTGACAAAGACAATTATTATAAAGACGCATCCGTGAGCGAACCATCCACCTGGAAGTTCCTAGAAATTCAAATACTACGTAGAAATCATATTTTGCTGAGTATTGTAAGGTATTGTTTAATATAGATATTTTAAAAGATGTTGATTTATTTTCAGCCAAACTTTAAATCTTTTATCTCCGATTTAAAACGTCGTTATACATTAAACATTTCATACTTGAATTAAATATACGAAAGTTTATCAGTGAATGTGTTTTTTACTTCTTTATGGCTACACTTTAACGGCTAAACAGATTTGGGTGCAATTCGAAATAGAAATAACTTTTTATTATACGGCATATGTAAGAACGACGATGGGCGAAAATTACATAGTTATACAAAATATTCATTTAATTTGGAAATTTATTATATAGAAGCAGCCCTACCGTCCGTACGTATAAATTGCCTTATTCATCTATTCCGTTTGGAGACATAATGCCTGTAATTAGGCGAAAGCACTATCATGTCATCACGTCCGTGAGCGACATGACCCCTCTGTATATTGTTAGATTCAAGTGCCCAACCACTAATTATACTCAATGCGGATTTGGTTCTCTTTGTGTAGGAATGAAACGATTTAACTATATATAAACATAGTTCATATATTAATATGTATTAATAACGTACATATGTCATTCTTTATTAGCAATTTTATGTATAATCTGTAATAATATTATAAACTTGACAAGTTTATTATTTTGTTCTTCGTTTTTTAGAACGCATTGAATTCTGGTACCTACCATATTAAAAAAAAATGCATTCGATTATTACTTTTAATGGGAAAATATAATTTGTCTAATATCACGTCGCTACGTTCCTTTGGGACGGTGCGTGATGTAGAAATATGCAAGGAGAGCGAAGTCGTAAAGAAAAGCTAGTATAGATATATGTATAAAAAGAATTAAAATTGCATGCTTATTATAAAAATATTTATATAAAATTATTTTCTAAATATAAAACTTTCTCAAAAGATCAGTAAAACCAAAAAACAATAACTTCTTCAATTGCTTTTGTATATTTTTGTATATGTAGAAAATATTTTATGTGAATATTTTTTTTTCTTGAGAATAACTGCATCAATTTCAATGAAGTATTTATATTAATATAATAGCTTCGTTATAGCTAAGTTTTCTTTTAATAGAGTGATTAGATCCACAATTACGGTACAGTCTAGCTTTTAAACAATACCTAAGGTCTTCTATACAACTGTGAGAACATTTTATAATAGAGTCCACAAAAGTTTTTAATATGAAGATCTCTAAAATTTTAAATCGGCAATGTCACTTTTGACATGATTATCGCTCGCCTATATCTTCTCAAATTATAAGGCGGAATAAACAGCTATCATTTGCGACCTTCATGTCCACCTATTTGAAATTCTTAGAACGTTAATAATTCTGGCCCACATTCTACGCTTTGAACTTAATTAAAAAAATGTCTCAGTATGTCGGTGTCGTATGTGATTACCCGAAGGTTCTGCAATAAATTTCAATCTCAAACACGTCCAACCATTTAAAAATCTAGACACCGGTCCTTGCCTCGCCGTTATATAAATCATAATTCGAAATTAATTCTCAAACGAACTGTTAAGCCTATACAGAACAAATTGAAGCATATTTGGTCCAATGACACTCGAGGGATTGTTTAAAACTGTCGATTTTCTGTTTTAATTTTTTAATAGTAAATAAAGAGGAGTGAATTCAGCTCAAAAATATGTTAAAATTGGCAACTGTTCAGTACACAACATTTGATGTAAATTTTAAAACGATTCACTCGTACGATTGTAATAACCTTATAGCTTTCATATTGTTTACAGTAACATAATAACTTCTATCAAAAATGTACTTACATTTGTTATGATTTTTGAAACCTTGACTTGTAATAGTTTTAATATTTATTCTTAGCGACATATTTACACTTGTCAAAACTATACAAAAATATAAAAAAGAAGTATTAAATTAGATTTAGATTTAGAATTATCAGCCTACATTGTAACGGCATTGTTGAAAGATTATGATAAATCGTTTCTTATGTAGTTTTGCTCACGTCCTAACTATACTTTTCCTGCTTTTCGCCAATTTTACATTCACCTTGGTTATTTGCGTCGGTTTTATTACCGTCGCAATGCAAATAATGTCATTGAATAACTCGTTTGTTTTCTCTTATCAACGTGGAAAATTGGTGCGCAAAAATATCTAATAATATCTATAAATATTTAAAATTGACTTTTTAATATACGAATCACTTACAATTAATTTCATCTGATACACACCTATACATACATTTTTTATTTAGTTGAATAATTTTACAAGAGAAAATACAATGAGATTACACTTAATAAATGTGTGGTGGGCTATTGCTATTGACCTGATCTCCATCCTATTGAATTTTCATATTGTAGAGGCCTGTATCCTGTATCCAGCAGTGGGACGTTCAAAAAGGCTAATTACATACACATAAAATAAAAATAATTTACTTTCAATTAACGTTTTTTTAAAAGGTGTGAAACAAAAATTTTAAGATTTATGTCTGTAAAAATCTCTACAATAACAATGAACGAATATTTATTTGTATAAAAATGTCTCAACAAAAAATTTGCTTGTTCTAGAGTCCCGGTGCAGTAAGCGGGAACACGACGGGTACAGAGAGCGGGTCGCGCGACGCGCTAGACGTGCGCTACTCGCTGGCCGCGCTCGCTGACGACTACACGAAGCGCAAACACGTCGTGCGCGTCACCACCGCCGCCGGCGCTGAGCTACTGCTACAGGTGATTTAGTCCTTAAAATATGTTTAATTTTGCCAAAAATATATTTAATTCGACTTTGTCTAAAAAAAATTGACTGTTGTTAAAAACAGGTGATTTAGTACGTAAAATATTTTTAATTGAGCCAAAACAAAATAAATTTAATTCGATTTTGTCAGAAAAAAATGTTCAAAATAAGAAAAAAATGATTAAAATGTGTATCCTCACTTCCGGAGGGTGCGTTCCTTGATGCCTAAGAATAGCCAATGTCTCCAGGACAGTGACGTTGAAGAACGTAAGAGAATAACAAACATACATTATATGCAAACCTTCGCATTTATATTATGCGATGTCCAGGCAAAATATTTTCCCATAGCAAGAATTAAGTTCAGGGCTCAATTAAGAATGAACGATGCTATTTATTTCAGTGTGCAAAGATTGTAGTGCCAATCAAATAACCATCCTAACCTAATTATATTTTCAAAAAACCGTCTACATAATGCAGATGCACTTCTACAAAAGTTATTTCTCAAGATTTTTAAGAAATATTTTATGATTTAGGTATATGTATATAACTGTTCAGTGCAAAACCTAAAACTATTGATCTTAATATATAAAAACTTTAAATATCTACCTATATTTACAGGCGGAAGGTGCAACAGACGCTCAAAGATGGCTAGCAGCTCTGCGGCGACATTCAGCTGAGCCCCCGCCCAGCGAGCCCGCGCCGCTGCCGCCCGCGCCCGCGTCCGCGCCGCCCACCACCGCGCCCGCCGTCGAGTGCCCTTCGCCGCTGCCGCCGCAACGCGCTAAGAAGATCGGCAGGAACAGGTCGCCTACCGGTAAGTCCTTTATAATTGGAAATATAGTACGTGATATTAGGTATTAGGTTTCACTATTATTATAGTCGCCTTTGACTTTATGCCAAAATTTTTGTATGTTTTATATTAGTGTATAAACTTGAAAATGAAATAAACCTAACATAAACTTTATTCAATACAAGCAAAAAGTTTATTAATTATATTATTAGTACAGAGAATCATTAAATATCTTAAATTAGTCTCGCTTCATTCCGGCGCGTTAATTTTGCGGAGCGATGATTTTTTCCGATTTATTTCACAAATATCATCATACAATATGAAAATCCGTACTTTCAATTTATACTATATAATATGTAACGATTGGCTTGTGCAAACCCAAACCAGGTCCCCCAACACCAACGCTCCCGTCGTCTCCTAAGAACAAGACGTGGAAGGGGCGCGTGGCAAAGCAGCTGCGGCGCATGCACGGCGGCGCGGCGGGCAGCGCGGCGCCGGCCGCCGCGGGCTGGCTGGGCGCGCCGCTGGAGCGCTGCCCGGCCGACGCCGACCACCCCAACGTGCCGAAGGCGGTCACCTTGCCGGCGCAGGCGGTTGAGGTATTGAGTTTTGTTATTTTTTTTCGAAATGTAATTCCTTTATTGTCAAAGACGTCACTAGTAACAGCTGAAGCTTTTTAAGCGAAAATAAGATTGTCAAATCCTTGAAATTTAAGCAAAACATTTATAATCAAATGAAAATATATTTTATTGAAATAAACTTAAACATTTTTAAATCGTCAATTAATACAGATTTTTTAAAATTTTATATGATATAGTTAGATACTGGCTCGGAAGGGAATTTTGTTGAAAAGAATCAGCGAGAAATTCAACAGTTGCTCTTTTAAAAATGAAAGTTGTTTACATTATTGCAATATAAGTAATAACACTAGGATGAAAGAATTTAATTTTTTTAATTTCGTTTTGTTTATATTTACATCGAACAGGCACACGGTCTGAGGACAGTGGGCGTGTACCGCGTGCCCGGCAACGCGGCGGGCGTGGCGGCGCTGGCGGCGGCGCTGGACCGCGGGGAGCCGCCGCCCGCCGACGACCCGCGCTGGGCCGACGTGCACGTCGCCTCCAGCCTGCTCAAAGCCTATCTGCGGAGATTGCCTGATCCCATACTGACTAAACATCTATATCCTGCTTTTATTGGTGATTATTCACAATAAATATAAAAATAGATTATAAATCTAATTCCATAGTATAGAAATCCTAAACGATGCTGTCGAATAAATGCAAGAGTTAAAAATACCAATTTTTGTGGCGAAAGGTTTCGAACTTATAGCGTTTCCATCTCGTGGGAAGTTACAATTATACCCGTCAACCTAAGTCTTTTCCTTGCTGACATACTTAGTATGATAGTCGTGTGTGCCTCATTCGTACATGTCCCGCACTGCTGTTCTGTCTAGATGTTTTCTTACGATGACTTTATGAAATAGTACTGTAGACTGACCGATGATATTATATTGTGATCTTATTTAGTGTAAACATTGTACTCAGTCTATTTAACGCCCCACTGCTGGGCACTTACTAGGTTCTCTCGAACATGCAGGTTTCCTTACAATGTTTTTCTTCACGGTGATAATCATGTTAGAAATGATTTGCAAATGAAAACCATGAACGTAATCTCCAACAGCGGCCGACCGGTCACCGGCGCGCGCGCGTGAGCTGCGGCGGCTGGTGCAGGCGCTGCCGGCGGCGCACTACGCCACGCTGCGCTACCTGGCGCAGCACCTACGCCGCGTGGTGGCGCACGCCGCCGCCAACAAGATGGAGGCGCGCAACCTCGCCATCGTGTTCGGGCCCACGCTGGTGCGCGCCGCCGGCGACGACATGCTCGCCATGGTCAACGACATGTCCAGCCAGTGCCGCATCATCGAGAGCTTCCTCACTCATGTTAGTCTATTCTCTATACTCTATACGTCTATATGGATAAAAATGAATCACCGAAATGTATGTACGCGCATAACTTCCGGTCGACTGCGCGAAATTAGATAATTCTTTTTTTTGTGTTTGTTATTGTCAGGACAAGCTGTGTACGAAAGAAATTAAAAGAAAAAATATATAACAATTTTTTTTTTAAATCTCATAATATGAATAGTGAGTAATTGAAATAGGGGATGAAGTGGATGGGGGATGAATGGAAATAGAGTAAAAATGGGGATGAAAGTTTGTATGGGAATGTAAGCGCTAGTATAATATAATTCTGAGTCGAATTTGTTGTTTTTTACCAGATTTAAATGTTTTTTTTTGGAAAATCTTATTGAAATAGTCATTGTTATCGATACAGAGGCCAAATCTACAGTTTTTAGAATTTTTGTCCTGTCAAAGATTCAGACAGGCGTTTAAACGCATCACGTGAAAACCACTGGACAGATTTTGATAAAATTTGGTATGATAATAGCTGGTTATCCGCGTCAACATATAGGATACTTTTACTGCGGGAAAATATTTCATTTCTGAAAAATATGTGCTAAACGTTAAAACGTAACTAGGGAAGAACTCGAGCGGAGCGAGGGTGAATCGCTAGTTTATCTATATTTTCAATATTTGATTAATTTATAGCCGCTCTTAAAATTCGATAAGATGATCAGAAAAATCCATACTTAGTAGTGAGAATTTCTTAAGAGGAAAACACAATGGCCAAACTCGGAAGTCTGCCCAAGTGGGACTTATTCTTAGGATCTCGAACTGTGCATATTTGCCTCTAAATCAACGAGGCGATGAATTTTATTTTTAAACAATTTTATTATAGCGATTAAAAATTGTGTGGTGACATGATCTAAATTAAAATTTTATAATATTACATAATAATAATAATAATAATAACTTTATTCATAAATAAGAAAATTGAACATAGAACATAGTAATTTTTTTACAGTAAAGGCTTGTACAAATCAATTTCATACGGTTGGGTGAAGTACTGTACTCCTTGCTAGGTTATAAAAATAATCTGTATTAAGGAGTAACAGTCCCGTTCCCCTTTGGATATTTACCAGTATATTTATGTACCGTACAATATGTTTTCATTTATACTATCAACTAATTACAATACTAGGTTCTATCGTTAGTAGTAACATTAACTTGATAACTGAGTAATAAATGAAAATGAAAATGGATGAATATGTGTGCGTGTGTGTGTGTGTGTGTGTGGTATGTGTGTGAATGTGTGTGTGCATGTGTGTGTGTGTGTATGAGTGTGGGTGTGTGTGTGCATGTGTGTGTTTGAGTTTATACGTCTAAGTTAGGTATTTCTCTGTTTCGTTATAGGTTTTGTTTTGTAGGAAAGAACGAACACTTTTTTTGCAGTTGTAGTAGGATAAGCCGAATATTGGACATTTTTGATTAATCTTATTGTATAAAGATGGCCCTAAATAATAGAAAAATCTCTTACAGAATGCTGAGCGTGCTCGTGGAAGTGCACAGATTTTGTCTTTGCGACGTTTGTTAATTTTTCTGTAGGGAGTCTTTCGGTGCTGCAGAAGAATCGTTTGTAGAATAAAATGCTGGCGTACGTTAAGAACGTTGCATTCATTATACAGCTGTATGGTTGGGAATAAAATTGGGCGGAAGGTACTTACCTTCAATATCGCTTTATGTGCGACCTCTAGCGGTTTTAAAGTTGTTTTAGCTACTCCACCCCAAGAAGTAATGGAGTATGTAATAATAGAAAGACACAGTGCAAAATAAACATTTCGTATAATATTTTGGTTAGCAATACTTCTTAGAGTTTTAAAAATATATATTAGTTTGCGGACTCTGCCTGTAATTAGGTTAATATGGGCCTTAAAATTTAGATTCTTATCTATGATTATACCTAGGTACTTTATACAGTTAACTGAAGTTATGTTAGGACATTGACAAGAGGTTGATTTTTGTGTATAGCAAGTGTGAGCTTTGAGGGATAATGGAAAATTTGGTTGAGAGGCTGAAGTGATCGAATAAGTAACAAAGTTAGTTTTTGAGATATTAACAGTCAGTGTGTGGGAACGTAGCCAGTTTAAGGCTAAGTTTATTCCAAGTTGTGCCATATGCTCAAGATCGGACCAGGTATCTGCAATAAAAGTTATAGCGGTGTCGTCAGCATATGATACAACTTTAGCATTCGGGATTTTAAGATTACATAAATCGTTGATAAAAACTAGAAATAGGGTGGGACCTAGTATGCTTCCTTGTGGGACCCCGTAATGGATGGGAAGCTCATCACTATTGTGGTTATCGATCCTGACTATCTGCGAACGGTTTGTGAGGTAATTCTGAAGTAGATCCAATTGTAACCCCCTGACACCTAATCTTTCAAGTTTGAGCATAAGAGTGGTGACGGGAATGGTGTCGAATGCCTTCGTGAGATCTAGAAACACAGTAAGAACCTTCTTGTTTTCATTTAGATTTTGTACGACATAATCAGTCAAATTTAGAACAGCGTCATTTGTTGATTTATTTTTGCGAAAGCCAAACTGTTGTCGTGATATTAGGTTAAAGTGTTCGAGATAGTGTGTTAGCCTTTTATTAATTAATCGTTCGAGTACCTTCGATAAGGCACTCAGAACTGCTATCGGTCGGTAATTATTTGGAAGGCTCCCGTCACCTCCCTTGAAGATTGGATGAATGATTGCTTTTTTAAGTGAAGTAGGAAAGACAGCAGTCTCAAAGCAGAGATTAAATATGTGGCTTAAGACAGGTGCCAGAGTGGTTGAGTATTTCTTTAGGAATGAGGGTGATATGCCATCCCAGCCAGTAGCAGCACTTGATCGTAAGGAATTTATAACTGTAATAATCTCATTAGGATCTGTACGGTCAAGGACCAGGGAAGATGTTGGTAGTGTATCATTTGAGTTTTGTAGGCCGTTTGATATATTATGCGGATAGTTTTTGCACTCGTTAATTATATTATTTGCTAGTTTCTCGCCAATGTTTACAAAATGTGAATTTACTATATTACATGACTCAGTTGGTGAGGGAGATAATGTAAGTAGTGGTGTTGGGGAGTTTTTAGTTTTAGTACAGTTCGTTACTTGCTTAAGTGTATCCCATAGCGCTTTTGGGTTATTGCTTGCCTTACTAATTTCTTGTGTGTCATAAGCTCTTTTCGCTTTCTTTAGAATACTAGTACAAAAGTTTCTATATCTCTTGTAGGTAATTTTTAACACTTCATTATCTGGAGACTTACTTACCTTCCTATGTAAGGCATCTCTATTTCTTATACACCTTAATAAACCGTGAGTGATCCAGGGTTTAAGAATTTTCTTTTTTGATGGGACTCTTTTAGTTGTCGAATTTTTGGAAATTGCGGTAGTAACCAATTGTATGAACTTATCCATAATTATATTTGCGTTCTTTAAGAGGAAAAGATGGTTAAAATCCAATTGTAACATTGATTTGTCAAGCCCTTCATTGTCTATTTTAGTAATTATTGAAGCAGTCGACGTTCGCGTATATTTTTTGTGAATGCAAAGTAGCGTGGAATAGTGATCAGTTACCGTCGTTTTATAGACAAATGTATAGGCCGGAAGCTTAGTTCTTAGAATTGTGTGATCCAAGCAGTTTTCACCCCTAGTTGGAAGGGTGTGTGCAGGTAAGTAGCCGTGAAAGGCAAGACAGTTCAGATATTCATGGAAGCTTATGTCAAGTGAAGTTGGCTTAATGTCTATGTTTATATCTCCTGTTATGACAACCGTTTTGTAGTTACTTAATGAAGAAAGAATGTTATTAAGCGCCAGCAGAAAATTATTTGTATTGTTTATTGATGGTGAGCGATAAATGCACAAGATTGCCATTTCAAAGCTAACCTTTATTATAAGACCAGAGGCTGATTGATTAAAGTCAGGTTCTTCGTATGTAGCTATTAGGTTAGATTTTAAGTATACAACGACACCATCACTTTGATTTATATGTTTGGTAGTCTTGAATATTGTATAGTCTTGCAAAATCGGTATATATATCGGTACATATATCGGTAATATGTTTATAAAGATAAATTCATTTCTTTTCTTGGTAGGTTTACATTTTTATTTTTAACAAAAAATATAAATTGGTAATAACTACAAGACTGTATCACACTAATATTATAAATACGAAAGTTGTTGTAGAATGAGTTTTAGCTTCCTTCATCCTGTAATTTGAATGAATTCAAACGAAGATAATGGAGGCTTAAATTAATAAATAAGGTGCTAGTCACCTACTATAATAATATACTATAATAAATAATAAAACAATTATAATAGGAATAATAACAATTTGCAGTACGAATGGTACTTCGAGGAGGAGGAGGGCTCGCCGCCCGCGGAGCCGCCCGGCGCCGAGCCGCCCGCGCCCGCCTCGCGCGAACTGCTCATACACAATGTCAAGAAGATCGAAGGTAACCCTAACATAAAAATAAATCACTATAAATAAAACGAAACCTAATAAAATCACTGACAAAAATTCTATAGTGTGCGTGTAATCACTTAAACTAAACTTGTGGACTCGATCTTTCTATGATTTTTTTATTGTTGTGAGGAACAAATACTTAGAGTCATAAAACTACTTTATTGTACAAGCTTTTATATATAAATATTCTCTTTTTGTTTAATACTTGTCATGTACTGTAAAAGTCATGATTATAGTAATTCAATATTATTAATTTTACTATAATTTTTTTTTAATAATACTTTATTTTATTAAAAGTTAATGTTGGTACTGTAGCAGTTTTTAGGACTTACTTAGGGCAAAATAACTGTCTAGTAACTTAAAACCTCACAAAAGAATATGTTAAACTATATTCCTTATAAAATTCAATTTAAAAACATGTCATCCAACAGGCAAAGACGTGTCGACCCGCGACATAGTGTCGTCCATAATATCGGCCGCCAACCGCAAGATACAGCGCAAGCCGCGCAAGAGCGACAAGAAGTGGGACGACAAGCCGCGCTCGCCCGCCGCGTCGCCGCCGCGCTCGCCGCCCTCGCCGCCCACGCCGCCCTCGCCCGCCCCGCCGCCCGCCCTGCCGCCCGCCCTGCCGCCGCACTGCGACGTGCTCTCGCACTACATGGACGACAATGACACTGCCGACAAGTTAGTAGTCACTTTTTTTCACCCGACTACAAGGAAAGGGTTATGTTTTTTGCGCATATCTTTGTGTGTTTGTTTATTTGTAATATTCTTTATTCCCTCGTATCTTCTAAACCACTCGATGGAATTCTTTAATTATGGTATCGTTAGATTCGTCTCATTAGTCCAAGTGTTCTTAGATAGGTGACATAAAAAATATGGGGGCTGCTAGGATGCCATAATGTGAAAAAAAAAATGAAAATCGACGAACTATGTCAAGTTTGAGTATCGTTGAATAGGTATTTAAAAATCATTTTTCATTCTGTTTAACATTCTTTTTCATTCTGTTTCATATTCATACATATTTACATTTGGACAATTGGAGTTTTAGAGCTGATGTTTTTTGGAGCATTCGATATATGTTCCATCGATTCGTATATCTCGGTCAAAAATTATGCGATATTTCTTTTTTTTGCTTTTATCTCTCACTCGCATAGTCTTGCGATATCCGACACTCGCGGTGTGAGACACTCTTTCTCGGTAAGTGTGTGTAAGACTGCCAATATTCTAACCTCCATCTGCTTCTGATATTTTCCGAACGAATTGGAATCGAAAATCGAACTTGTGTCAGAATCTGCAGCTAAACATAGTATATACGAATTACTGACCATTTGACTAATGAGACAATTAAATTGACCTCTAATACCCAATTCAATATATATCATTATATGTACATATATTCCTATTAAAAATTGTTTATGAATGTTACAGAGTCGACATGTCGTCAGTGTCTATAGGACGACGGCATGAGATCTCGAGGCACACGCTCAACAACTTCTCTATCGATGGTAAATTATGTTTGTATTTTTTATATTTCCTTATGTCTAATTCTATGGCAAGCCGCTTCCATGTGATGTTTTAATTATTTATCTTCTTCATTTAATGAAAATAAGTTTACAATCAAATGAAAAGAGGCTTAAACTTTGTTTTGTAAACACGCTGAAAATTTGATGCAATCCAAAAGTCAAAATTATATTTATTCTTTGCTTAAAACCGAAATAAAACTGTGAAACAACATTTTCCTGGTAGATATACTGTAGTTATAACAGGATATCTACATCTTTGTAGTTATTCGTTATTTATTTAAGCTGCCATCGCTTATGTAGTGTACGTGTATATATATTGTTCCAAGTGTATGTAAAGGTCTATATTATTTGCTCTATTAGGTATGCGGTTCTGACGTCAGAGAGTAGATACAGCAATCCATTTCTTTTGTCCGCATTCAAAGGTATAGGAATGTAAGCGTGTTGCAAGTATGTGTGTGTGCGTGTGTACGGCGTCTTCGTTAATCTCAGTCTTAGTTTATGTTCACTTTATTGTTAATGATTGATTCATATTCAAAATTTATTAAATTAATATGAAATTCCATTTATTAATAACATAAATAACCTCAGTCGTACGATACAATGACGGACGGACAAATAAAATTTTACTTTTATCTTTAATAAGTGAATGTAGACAAAGCCTAGCGACTCTCATTATGACTAACTAATGCTTCAAGCGACGACTGCTCAGTGCTCACAGCACGGCCTCGCTGTATATACTCACACATCATCCCACTCGCGCCATCTCGCGTCCGCCATAACCAGCTTCCGTACCATCGCCCCCTCGCCCCCTGTCGCACCCTCACTAACCCCGCCCTCTGCCGCAGGCGCGGGCGACCTGGTCACCTCCCTGACGAGCACGTTCGACCAGAAGCTGCGCACGCTCAACAACTCGTCGCCACTGGACGACGGCAGCATCCCCTACGCCGACGAGTGCCAGGACGAGGACGAGGGCAAGCGCAGCTCGTCGCCCTCCGACGCGGGCTCCGCGCGGCCCCGCGCCGACCAGCTCAAGGCGGCCTGGCTGCGCTCCGCCTCCTCCTCCTCCGACGAGCCCGACTCGCGCTGGCCGCGCGCCGCCCACGCGCCGGCGCCCGCCCACGCGACCGCCCCCGCCCGCCCCGACACCGACGACTCGGAGAAAGAGAACTGCGGCGGGCCCAAGAAGCCTTCGCGCGACGAGCGCCGCGACCGCCGCGACGACGACAAGGACGTCGACACACGCTCGCAGGCGTCCAGCGGCGGCACGCTGCCCGACAACGACAAGATGCCGCTCGAGCGCGCGCTGCTCGCCTACAACGGCGGCCACGAGCGGGCGGAGGCGCCGGGCAAGGGCGAGCGCCTCAGCAAGCTGGAGAAGGGCGAGTGGAACGTGGTGCGGCGGCGCGAGGCCGGCGCCTGGCGCTCCACCAAGCTCAAGCGCAAGAACGGCATGCCCGAGCGCGGCATCAAGCGGCGCCACACCGTGGGCGGCACCAAGGACTTCGACAAGGACGGCTGGGCGGCGCGCCACACGCGCACCTCGTCGCCCGACCTGTCGGCGGCATGGCGCGCGTGGCCCGCGTGGCCCGCCTGGCCCGCGTGGCCCGCGCGGACCGCGTGGCCCGGAGCCGGGCCCGCGCGCGCGCCTCTGGAGTCGCACGTGTGAGGCGCGGTGCTACACGCCACTTGGTGCTCTACAAACGTGCTAGTAACGCTGCAGCGTCACTCCGAGGACGTAGGATGCGTATTTCGCTCCGAGAGAGGCTATTATTTGATTCGATTCATTTGACTGAATAGATTAAGTCACAAACCTTTATATATATTTTTATTAACAAAAATAATACTCAAAAAACCTCCGCTATTGTCGTGTTCATATTTCAGGCATTTACAATTATTACTCAATTACTTGAATTGATCGATATCGAAAATACGAAATCTTAGGATACTAACCGGTAGTACCGTGATATGGAGAAAGAATGAGTCATCTGCAATTATATGTATCGAATTGTGCAATACACTTAAATGTTATGTTGATAAACACGGAAGATAGATGTTAAACATTAAATGTATCAGTGCGAGTGTTAAATAACCTAGCTCGCTAAATAATGCCAAAGAATGATGAGAGAATACCTGCAAGTGAGGCCCCGAGAGGAGACGCGGGGACAGGGAGAGCGCTATGGAAGACGGCGCTAGAGGAATGTTCGTTTAGATGTAAAGCAATGAACCTTTATCATGAATATGGACACAATATTTTCCATAGTAGTAAATTGTGCGTATATTGTGTACGCTCATTAAATATGAACCTTTCAAATCTACAATGTATCTGTAGGACTCCCGCAGTAGGTTCTGAACTACTATTAATGGAGTCGGTGGTGTTGTAATTGACTAAGAGTGCAAAATAAAGAGCATAATATAGATAAAAATAAGTGCTAATAGTATGTAATTAGTATGAAAATTAATTAGGTACGCCCGAAGGCTTCTTGTAGTGTCTTAGGTAAGACCGAAACTGTAACACCATAATAAAATGTAAGGACTGTTTAAATGTAACGTAGATTCTAGACTCCTGGAGTTAGAACTTAGATGGATAGTATATTATTGGTACATACGCATCACCTACTTGCCTTCGCCGCTCAGGTCAAATTTTAAGCACAATTTTCAATTAATAATAAGTTTTATGAATTAATAAAGTTACCATCTAGTGGTATCATTTGGTGAAAATTATAAAAACTATAGATATTACATAAAATTATTATAGCTGATTTTAGTACGAATGTACATTTCGTAGCCTTAAATTTTGAATTTCATAAGGCGATATAAGTATAGCTAGTGTATATGGTGTGTACATAGTGAAGCGGCGGCCGGCGGTGGCGCGATACTTCAGTGATAATGATCGAGTGATCCCTTAAGCTTTGTAAAAATGTACATGTTCTTTTATCATTAATTTATATTAAATTTGTTATCGTAGCTTTGTTGAATGCGATTATTTTTGTTTTGTTTATCGAAAAGTATTTTAGACTAAATTCGATTGTTATTTATTTTGGAAAGATGTAAAACGTGATTCGGCTTTTTAAATGAATATTAATGTAAATATTACGTCCTTAGTATGTTTTAGACTTTCGTTCATTAATTTTTTTTAAAATTTAATACCATCTTTAAGTTAAGACGATCTCAAGTTTGTTGAATGTTTGCAAAGCGTTCCTTTTAAAGTTTTATTTGTAAATATATCATAAACGTAGGGACAATGGATTTACAAACTAATTTACATCGTAGAGGCAGTCGACAGCGGCATATAAGCACGCTTCTGTCCACGCAAAGCAGTTGTATTCGAAGTAATGTATTCATGCTCTTCGTGTATCCGCTATGAAATTCAGTAAACACTATTAAAGACATTTTGCAAATGTGGCTCCGACCAGATTTACATTGTCATTGTGTATATTTTGGAGTAATGAAAATAAAATATCAAAACAATTTAAAATTTTGTATGATTTATCCTCTTCCCTCTCCTAGCTTTAGTAACAACTTTGGAATTCATCATAAATAATACATCCCTTTTAACGTCCCACTGCTGGCACGGGCCTCCCCTCAATGTAAGGGGAATCGGGCCATAGTCCACCGCGCTGGTCAGGTACGAGTTGACATCACTTCGTCGATGACATCACGTCTTCTCACATCTTTTAAACAGTTTTGGATTGTTGTTGTTGTTCTCGCTGACATTAGAGGTAATAATCATGTTAAATCAAATGCAATCTCAAGACAGCGAGAGCGGGGCATCTTTGATTTGTATAGGCTCTATGCTACCTACATATACTAATTTATATGAAAAACTAGGAAGAATATGCTAAAGTACTGTATACTATACAGAACACTTGGTTGTTACAAATTTATTGTTTTTATAAGTTTAAGCTTATACATTTTGAATTTTCTTTTTGAAGTTAAACTTAATTCACCTCACAAGTCACTAAAATTTTTAGTTTAACTTCACTTTGTTAATACATTCAAAAGATTGCATACAGTTTTAAACAGAACTATCATTTAAAAAATATAAATCGAAAATGTTATCCCCTACGAACCAGTTTGGACACAAAACCCCCCACTAAACAATCACCTCCAATTGGCTATAAGCTATAGTACGCGCCACGAAAGATGAGACTTGACATACCACGTGGTTTAACTTGCGCATAAGACGATTTAAAGGTCTCTTTAGCGGTACGAGGGCTGCGGCGGGAAGGGCTCCTCCCCCCGCGCGCGCCCCGCTTGACTCCGCGATACTGATGAGTGCAACTTGTGTTTATAAATTTCTACTTTGTTTATAGTTGTGTTGTATACGAGTATAATTTTGTAAAATTTTGATTAATTGAATAAATTGTAATGAATAAAATATTAAGAAGACAAAGTAGGAAGATATTTTACGACGTGTACAGTCATATGTTAAAAGAAGGAAAGAAAGTTGTACAAAATTTGAAGCAGGTACAAATGCGTACCATTCGTATCGTTTCGTAATAAATCCCTAAATAGATATAAAAATAAAATATAGACAACTATTTCGTACACGCCTGTACCTGCGCAGGCTCCCCACTACTGACGCTCGTCGAGTCTCATATTTCGTAGCGTGTATTATACCTACTGACTGACTAGGGCACAATGCACATGTTTTATAATTTTTAGTTTGTTCAAAACCATGACACCATGTAATAGTTTTTCATGTTTTATGAATTATTGCTAGTTTATATTTTATAATCCGCTTAAGATTAAATGAAATGTTATATTATGAAATAAAATAAACAAATAATAAAACCTTATATTTATTTTGTTTGTGGTATCAATTAAATTAAAATCACTGTTGGAATTAAAGGTACAATTAGAATCTACATACATACAAAATATTCAGACCTGATTTTGAACACGACACATGGAACGGTGTAAACAGACATAACAAGTAAAATAAAGTGACAATTAACGTAAGCCGTCCGGAGCCGCAACTCGTTCAATACTTCACAAGTTCTGTGACACTTATCTTTCTTATGTGCATTATTTCCTGAAACAAAAAGAGTCATGAAGTTTGTCGTAAATACATTGAAGTTAAAACTTCTATAGGAAGGTTTGGATGGGGAGTAAATTCATATAAGTCGTCATCGACATGGTCACGTGACGTGTTAACGCTAACACTGAGAGTGCCGATAGATGTCAAAACCCGATAAATGTAAACAGTTTTAATTTACAAATTTTAACAAACAATTAATTTGAATATCCAAAAATAACAACTGTTTGTTTATAGTTTTAAGTTTTCACTTCTGTCAGCAGTCTTCATGACTGCTTTTTATAATTTTTTATTGCCTAACAGGTGTATACTAATAATCTAAATAGTTTATAGTATATTTTGTTGGCTTCTTGTTAAGAAATGATGACAACACATAATGGGTTTTCCAAGCGAAAACCAAATAAAAAGAAGATGTATGATTAACGTAGTGAGTGATGAAGTTGTATTTAAGTAATGCGATTGGTTGAGTGTATAATATTTAAGTAATGTGATCGGTTGAGTGTATAATATATGATGAAGCACCGATGACATATTAAATGATGAAGCGCCTTTTATTAAAGGCAATAGGGACGACGATAGCAAATCTGACAACCAGGGGTCAACAAGTAATATAAGCTACGAAACTCGAGTCGCTTGTAAAATAGGCTACGGGAGAGGCATGGTACGTACTTGTGTTTCTTGTGCGCGCGGTCGCGGCTGTCGTCGCGCGCGCGCTTGTGCGGACGCTGGCCGGCGCCGGGCGCGCGCTCAGGCGGCGACGACTTGTGCGCGCGCTCGCGGCTCTTGGACGGGCTGCTGAGTGTGCAAACATATACAGTTGAATAAACTTAGGGCATTTTAAAATTAAAGTATCGTTTCCGATTTTTTTGCGGATTTTTGTTTTGTTTCGAATGCTTTACAGCAATCATGGTCAAGGTAGCGACTGATGACTGGTGAAGACGAGACAGAGAAAAATCAAAATAAATGCGCGAAAAAACCGCAAAAAATACTTTTAATTTAAAATATCAAATATTAACTAAATCTAAGAAAGTATTTTAAACTTAAGCTACTTTAATAATAACAAAAAAAAATACTAAAAATGAAAAAGGTTGTTGTGATTTTTTTTATCTGCTGAATATATTTTTTAAAATTTTTATTGATATTATTTAATATCCCTACGACCGCGGACACGCCGGCGTGTTAGTTAACAATAGATTTCTTAGAATTTTAATTAGTTTCTTAGAAATTAACCTGGAGGTGTTAAGAACTTTTATACAAGTTTTGTGAAATATAAACAATAATAGGAAAAGGACCGGAAATCATTGGATCAAACTCAAGCGGTCAACTTACCTGCTACTATTATGTTTCGATGGACTCTTGTGTGAACTTTTGTGATTAGAACTTGAACTTTTATGATTTGAACTTGAACTTTTATGATTTGAACTGGAACTTTTGTGATTTGAACTGGAACTTTTATGATTTGAACTGGAACTTTTGTGATTTGAACTGGAACTTTTGTGGCTCGAACTTTTGTCGTGTTTGCTTTTCTTACGGCCTTCGTCATCGAATGAGCGCGGTCTGTCGCGACCGCCTTTGCGTTTACGATCGAAATCAGTCTCACGATCGTAATTGCGTTCCTTTTTATCCTCTTCAGCCGCTTCTCGCTCCAAATCTGACCAATCCATGCCTGATTCCTCATCCTCTTCTGTAATGTAAATATTATTAAGATTATTTACTTTTAATCAGTACTAAAATTAACTTCACAAGTAAAAAATAAAAGGATAAGCAATGAGCACGAGTCTTATACTAGCCAGCATTATCCCTCGTGTGTATGTTTGTATAAAGAACAACCACTTGTAATTTTCATTTTAAGCAGAACAGGTAGATCAAGCAGTTTATGAATCTACTGAATCAATTAAAATACAATGTTTGCTTGATATAAATATAATATTGTAATATAAGTCAATTATAGCGTCACGTGTAGAGACCAGGTTCCCTAATTACATTATTTTATTTAGCACTAAACCAACACCATATGTTATGGACAAAATGTATTAAAAGCTCGATTTCTGCAGCACTTATCAGACCCTAGGACCACTGTGATCACTCATCTCAATGAAACAAATGTGTCAATTTAGAAGTTAAACCATATATGTACATAGGTATGATTATAAGTTTTATACCTTACTCGGGAAATGGTTAATCGTCCATACAAACTTTCGTCTCCTTCTTCACACCCTTAAAAGATGATTTTCGAGATAAAATAAAACTATCCTATCTCCTTCCCAGGGTCTCAAATTATCTTCATACCAAATTTCATCTAAATTGGTTCAGCGGATTTTTAGTTTATCCAATACAAACAAACATATAAAAAACATTTTCTTTCTTTTTATAATATTAGTAGGTATAGATATTTATAAAGTGATACCTCAACGTACCCATACCTTCGCTGTCTCCGGAGCCCTCAGACGCGTCAGAGGCTTCCGAGTCGTACTCAGAGTCGTCCTCAGACTCCTCCTCCGTCTCCGCGTCTGTGGGTTCGTATGCGTCGTCTTCTTCTTCCGATTCATCATCCTAAAATATTCAAAAATATCACCAATTAAAATTTATCATTTTTAAATTAAAATATTAATTGCGATTTTAATTCGCTCATAATAATTATTATATAGAAAAGTCATAGAACATATTACAAAAAATATTTAAAAATAACCGAAAGCGTATAATTTAAATATCTATTATTGTTATGGTATTACGAGAGAGATTGTGATCATGATTGCTGCAAAGCGTCCGAGACGTCGGAAACCAAAAACAAAATAAATTCACGAAAAAAGCCGAAAACATACTTTTATTTGAAATGTCAAGTATTCGTGTAAATCTAAGAAAGATTGAGAGATATTATGAAAACATCTATTATTTGTATTATAATATCAAAAATTACAATTTGTCAAACGAACCTGCGCTTCATTTTCTGCATCCGATTCTGGATCTAAAAAGGACCAACCGCCGTTGTCGAAGAAACCTTCTATGTCGTCTGTGATTGTCTTCATAACTTTGGTCCAATTCAAGGACTGAATACCTTCCGAATAACGAATATCGCAAGAACTGCAACGAAAAAGAAAAAATATACTTAAATAAGATATACCTATATACTTTTTTAATATTTAAAATAATTTTTCTCGTGTAAACCTTTTGGTTAATCTAATTGGTTATGAAAATTACATTAAGGAAATACAATTTTTAAGAATATACAGAAATATATGAATATACAATTATACTAACTTGAGCCACTCCTTGACGTGGTCCAACATATTCATCGGCACGGCGTTGACCATCGCCACCTTCTTGGCGTAGTCCTTGAAGACGAAGACCATATCGAAGTTCTTGAGATGGAACTGGACGCGCTCGAAGTGCACGAGCTCGACGTCCTCGAGCGCGATGACGAAGGGCGGCCACTCGGTGAGGTTGACGAGCGCGCCCGAGGTGGGCTGCAGCAGCACGGTGCTGCGGAAGGGCGCGCCGGGGAAGCCCAGCTCCCGGAAGGGCGTGTCGAACTCCACTTCCTGCTTGGTCATGTTCTCGACGCGCTCGCAGAAGCTCTTGAAGGCCACCTTGAGCTTGTGGCGCAGCTCGCGCTCGCTCTGCTCCGCCGCCAGGTCGTCGCGGTCGTGCATGTGCTGGTGCTTGCCGAGGTCCGTCGTGATCTCGCCCACCTCCGTGTAGAACTGCACGTCCACGTGCTTCTTCTTGCCTGCGCCATACGGATGTACATGTTATATTTTTTCAGCATAGAACAGTACAGATTATTAAAATTAAAAAATATATATTCTGAGTGATGAATCGAAAAAAAATCTTAAAACCTTTAACGACACGTTTGGCTCAGTTTGTAGTGACCCTACTTGCTGTGCCAGCGATCGCGGGTTCGAGTCCCGCTAGGGGCGGGGCATTCATTTGTGTGATGAGCACGAATGTTTGTACTCCAGTCATGGGTGTTTATATTTATAATATGTATGTATTTAAAGTTATATATGTGTATGTTTGGTGCAGGTATCATTAATATTCCTTATAAAAATAAAATTCGGAAAAATAATAATGTACATCAAGTAATAATGTACAAGATCTGTTTCTTTTTTCAAATCTCATTTTTTTAAATACAGGAGTAATAATTTTAAAATAAATTATCATATTCTTTCTTACTACATAATTTAATAATTTTCCTCTATTCCCATGAAGAATTTCGACAGTCATATTTCCACTTGATATATTCAACCTACCTATATAAAAAATACTAACCAAACATAATAGCATGCTTCAAATGGAAATGTAACAGAATGATCATCTCTCCATCACACGGCTGGAAGAAGGCGTTCTTAATATTATTGTATAATATATCCACTTTGTCCCCTCTCACTGATGTGAACCTGAAGCCGTTCGTATGCGCTTCTAAGGAACCGCTCATTCTTTTTGTAACAATATTGGGTCTTATGTATAAATCTTTTAGTTTGGGGTTGCCTTTGCTCTGAGAAAGAACCAATGTGTCTTGTTTGACGAGATCCTCCTTTTCCCTCTCTTCTGCTTCTCTTGTTTTAAACTTCTTCTGAACTTCCTTTATAAGTCTGAAGCCAGTGTTTAAATTTGATGAGGGAGGTGATATTTCACCTGGTTCTTTTGTGTTTGTACTTCGGTATGTGCTGTAAAAGGAAAATTTAAAATGTATAAAAAGTTATATTCAAATAGAAGTCAAAAAGTTTTCGTTTGTAATGGATAAACTAAAAATACGCTGAACTGATTTAGATGACATTTTGTATGAAGATCGTTTAGAGACCCTGGGATAGTTTTTATCCAGAAATCGTTACTTAAGAGGGAGAAAAGGGGGATGAAAGTTTGTATGGTTAATCAATAATTTCTCAAGCGAGGGATAATATATACTATAAAAAATATATACTAATATATACTCGTAGTCTATCTATTCCATACTATTAAAACATACCTACGGACGAACCCGAGTGAAGCTAGGGTGAGTCACTAATCTTTAAATACATACTTACACTTCTTTAACAAAGGTAGCATCAGGTTGTGCGTAGTGTCCGCCCTCGTTACGGCCCATGGTGGCTCCAGGGTGGAAGAAGTTGATCCTTAGGTACGTGTAGTCGCCCTCCACCGACTGCGAGATGTTCTTTATTGTGGAGATGTGGAATGGCACCGGCACGCCGAATATCGGCAGGATCACCGTCTCGTACTTGCGGTCTGGAATTGAGCATGGGTTGTTAATTAATCTATAATATATTAGTAATTGTATCAAAACTACTCAATTGTATTAAATATAGCATGTACAGCTGAATATTTAGAGGTTCAGAGATCGACGGTTTATGAGACTAATTCTTGAGTATATACATCAGTATGTAGGATCATAAAATAAGCGCAAATTAAGATCAATTGTAATTTTTCGCCGGCTTTTCCCAAATAAATAAATAGTGGTATCTTCCTCATGAATTAACAATACGGGTATTCAATAAAAATATAAAACGTGTAAAAATTTACGATGCAAAAGTGCTTATGAAAGTCAATTAATATGAATATTCGTATTTTCATTTGGTCTGATTCAAGACCTGGGTAGAACCTAGAATTGGGTGTCAGTGAAAAAGACTATCGCGACCAAAATACTTGGAAGAAGACACTTCACATATCCAGCAATAAAACGATTTAAATTAGACATCACTCACCGACATACAACTTAAGCTCCCGCAGCTCGTCCCGATCGCGCGGCATCTGGCCCACGCTCTTGTAGGAGACGGTGCTCTTGCGTATCTTCTCGCCCTCCTTGCCGCTGGACTGCTTGGCGAGGCGCTCCTTGGCCTTCTCGTTGAGCGCGATGGCGAGCTCGCGCTGGTGCTCCTTGCGCTTCTCCTCCGACGAGTGCTCGGTGCGCAGCTTGGACTCGATCACCGCCGTGCGCTTCCCGCGACCTGCCATTCACTACCATCAGTACCTATCTGCTACACCAGCAGTCTTGCGAAGCCTACCCTTCATAATCAAAAGCTACATATCAAATCATTCTTATCTATTGCTCAATTGAGGGCCATTCATAAAATACGTAAGCGAAAGGGAAAAGGATCTAAGTAAGAAATATAGAATTTGCCGTACGATAATAATAAATATTGATCAATCACTCTCGAACTCGAAATAACTCAAAAGTAGTGCGGCGGAGATTTATAATGTAGAATGGTAAGTTACATCAGGGAATATGCGTGATTTAAATAAATGTGATATATTTTTTATTATAATCTTTATTGCTTTTGAATTAAGCCTATATCAATATTTTAATGTAATTTCTTTTTGGTTAAGAAAATAATTATTAAAAAGTGCAAATATAGTTGGAAAATTCAAAGTAGGTACATAGTTGAAACGCACGCCGTTGGTCAGACCGAATATGACGTCAAAGTATTATCTTAGCAGAGCGATAAGCGACTTTGTGGCTACAAATTGAGTCATCATTTTTCTGTGTGCAGCATACTGTGACGTCACGCTAAGCGCGCGAAATGGCGGGCGTTTAAAGTATCCGTATCGGTAGGATATTTAAAAAAAAATATATTTACTAAATTTTAGGTTTTTGGAGATGGATATTTTTTTGACAATTATATAACGATGTTATCTATTGTATAAAAATATATATTCCTTATTATATATAAATATAAAAGGGATGGTTATAATTCCAAAAAAATATAACACAGCGAGGTGAATGGTGTTCTATAATAGCGGATTGCACTTTAGGAATGACCCTTATATATAAAATTCAACCAAGCTTAAATTTGCTTTACGAATTACCTATTCAAATGTGCATATTTTCTATGAAGAATACCAAAAGAATTATAAAGAAACTAAGATGACATATTAATAGGAGAGACCAAAATTACTAGGGCATAGAAATAAGTTATAAATGCAGTACACGCTTTTCCATACTATTTTTAACTTTGTGCTTAAACCATTGTAGTTACTATTTCCATTGGTGCAATATTTTACAACATAACATATTTTATATACAGGTGACAACATAATTTAAAACTTTTTTATTTTATATTAGAAAAGATGGCATACTTTCTTAGATTTACGTGAATATTGGACATTTTAAATAAAATTATTTTTTCAGATATTTTCGTGAAAAAAATCATTAAATATACAATTTTGTTTAAAAAAAATTGTATTACAAATTATAATGTCACTTATACAACAAGAAACATCTATTAAGTTACTTTAGAAATGCATGCAATAATAGTTTTTCGGTTCAAGACCAAACTCACCTCCGTTTTCTATCCATCCATGATTGCATGAAATGAAATAAAATATGAAAATAATGTGACACATTAGAAATTATTAGCTTCAAAACAAAAAATTCTAAAGTAGAGTTATTATGATACATGATAACTAAAAATTAAAACATTTTATATCATGGGAGAAACTTTTAAAGTGAGGCATGTTCTAAAAAAAAATATGACATTTTAAAATAGAACTTGGTTTAAAAAATAATCACTTTACTACACCCTTAAAAACATATATTGTCTGATACTTTTAAGTCTTAAAGAATTCCTATATTAAGGTCATAAATACAAACAATTTATATATACATATACTCATAACACACTAAAATTGCAAACCCTTTGTTCTCACAGATTGTGATTAAGTCTGAAGTCTGATGATAAATTGATGACATTACCATTATTATGCACAAAAATTATTCCCAGAAAAAGAAGCAGAGATGTCTAAACAAATAAGTATTAAAGTGATTGTTTTTCAAACATTTATAAAATATGATCATAAACACATAAAATCATATAAATGTACATATTAATGTATCTTCAAAAAAAATACTTTACTTAAATTTGTAGTATTTGAAGGGTGACCCTTATTTTTAGAAGGATTCATTGTTCACATACTACAATTATCAACTGTAACTTTTTATGTGTTAAATATAGCAATATTTATACATGCATTAACACTAAGAGATCACCAAAATGAATTGAATGTAAATAATTGTAATGATAATATACATATGTTTAGAATATTTCATTAATTTTAGTAATATAATGTATATTTTGGTAATCACTAATATATTAATTCATGGATAGTTTATCATATAAAAAAATAGTTGATATCTAATATTTTCTTTATAAAAACAGTTTATTGTATTTATGTAATAATAATTCATATGAGTCATGTATATTGTATATATATTCAGCCCTTCTTACATCCCACATCTAGGTCTCCCTGAAATGCTATGGACGTCAGACCACACTCTACCACTCTGGCCAAATGCAGGTGGGCAGACATTACAAGTCTTTTAAAAACTTGTTAGGTTATTTTTGACATGGTGGTTTCCTCAATGATTTCCCTTACTGTTCATCATGTATCATGTTGAAAAATTAACAAAACTATGTGAATTACAATACATAAGAATTATTATTTTAATTCTTTTATAGCTTTTAATTACTATAATATTTACAATATTTAATTATTCCAATACCATACAACAAATTCACCTCTGACATTAATCAAATCTTACATATATACTCACCAAGTATTTCAGTTTTGTTCTCTTTTTCTTCTTCTTCTTCTTCATCATCATCTTTGAGGAAGATACCAATGTTTTTGATCTTCTTCTTAGACTGTGTAAGGAGTGAGGCGGGCTGTTCCTCATTTACTAACACCGTATCACCAATGAATAATGCATATGTCTGTAACAATAGTACGGACCATGGTTATATGTCTATAACAATATACACATAGCAGAAACTAAGGATCGATTTTAGGCTGAAAGATTCCAATTGGTTCCAAATCAATAGATAGACTTTAAGCTACATAAAGATAGTAATTATGACCTAAATACTAAACCCGAGTGAAATGGGTTCAAAACCTGAGTCTCGAACATTTGATATTTTCGTGTGCCTATAATTTCCAACATGATTACCACTTGTCCTACGGTAAAGGAAAACATCGTGAGGAAAACTGCATGTCTGAGAGAACCTAGCAAGTTTTCGAAAGACATGTAAAGCACTTGGCCAGCGTGGTAGTTTGTGGCCTGATCTTCTTTGTATTACTGGAAGCCCGTGCCCAGCAGTGGAACGTTAAAAAGGGTTGAATTTAGTATATTAGCTAGTAGGTTTGCTGCTGCACTCAATTTCATTATAAGGATGTTTGTATTTATCTGGTTTACAATGGCTTGAAGCTCAATTTTCGTAACATAGACAAGCAAATGTGGCTATATCATAGGATAGTTTTATCCCGGAAATCATCCCTTAAGGGGTTGAGTTTGTATGAGGACGACTCCGAGAGAAGCGAGGGTGTCGCTAGTGGCTTATAAAGAGCAATCACGTTATAGCATTCAAATTTAAATCAAATACAAAATAATTATTAAGAATTAATATAATAGGATAAATAAAAATAAAAAATAAAACAAAGTATAGTAAAGTTAATTGAATACAAACCTTCCCCTCTTTTTCAGTGGCTGCCTTGTTACTTAGATTGCCCAAGCCAATGTTGATATTAAACACCATGCCTTTTCGCGCCACTTGCGATGTTTTTGGACCAATCACTATGGAACTTTCTCTAAATTCTATACCCATGGCAAATCTATGAAAAACAACATATTTTATAAAAAAATAACTTAAATCACTAAAGAACAACAAAAAAAAATTATATTATAATAATAAAAGTGTTTTGTTTATTACAAAGAATTAAAATCTTTTTAGGTATTCATGATTTATTTATTTTTTAAATAGAAAGAAAATAATACAAGACAGAATATACTTTACCTTTTACATATTATACAAAATGTTGTAGAAATTATTAAATATAATATGTTTAAAAAAAAAGGCTTACCCAAATGTTTTCGTAAGGTTATCAACTAACTCAGGCTTTTCCTTTTTAGCCAATTCCAAGCCAGCTTCATAGACTGAGGACAACTTAGCACCAGCTACTAACTTTTTCATGACTTCCTCTTCAATATTTAGTAAAAAATTATAATTGCTTTGAACTTCATCTGTTGGATTGACCAGCAATGTACGGACAATGTTTGAGCAATACGACTTATACCTTGCACCCAAAGAGCAGACAATTGCACCAAAATGTAGGTGATTTTTGTCTGAAACTGCACTGAACTTCAGGCTGTAGTTCCCTCCAGACTGAATGATGGGTGGGTAGCACATGTCTACTTGGCTTGTGTCAACTCCTGTTACATATTTTTTATCTGATATCGCTGCTTCCACACCCTCTGCTAATTTTGAGTGTTTTACTTTCTGCAAAAAATTCGAAAAGTTAATATGAAATTATATTCAAAATATGACTCAAGGCTGTTAATATACTGATGGGGACTGATAATCAGGACAAGAAAGGTAGCTTGACTTTGTTTTTTCATACAAATTTGATTATTAAGTCATGAATAATGAAATAGGGTCTTAGTTGAATATAAGAAGATATGAACAGAGAAGTAATAATAATATAAAAAATGTAAAGAAATATGTTCAGATAGCTCAGAATTGTATTGAATGTATAATAAAACAATAATAAAGGTTATATGAATGTTCCACACATTCATATAACCTTATAACAATAAAAATAATGTTAATTTTTTTTTCTAGATATGTCAGTATGTCATAGTAGTATATTCATTTTGAACTAGAAAGTTCCTAGGACTGCTTGATTTTTGCAAAAAAAAACATCATTTATCTCACATTTCTTTAAATCAATACATATAATAAAATTCTACCTAAGCCGAATCTGTACATTAAATATTTTTTGGAAAATCTTATTGAAATAAACATTGATACAGAGGCAGAATCTGTATTTTTAGAATTTTTGTCTGACTGTTACCGCATCACAGAAAAACTACTGGAGGGATTTTGATGAAATTTGATATGGTGATAGCTGGTTATCCGGGTCAACAGACAACATATAGGATACTTTTTACCACAGGAAAGATCTCATTTCTGAGAAAAAAAACAAAAACTGCATTGTAAGAGTATACTAATAATATGTCAAAATCTAAGAATTTGGTTTTTGGCCATTGCACGCGGGCGGAGCCGCGGGCAATGCTAGTCACAAATAAAACAAGCTATAGCATTACCGTAATATGTAGAAAATTTGAATTACATGTTTTATATAAAAATTATATCAAAAATAGACTTACTTTATCTGAATCAATAATTTCCATAATTTGATCCTTTAAGTACTTAGTAAAAACATCCACTGTGACCAAACAAGCTTTCTTTATAGTGATAACCTCAGAATCTTCTTTAGGTGCCATAAGTATAGCCACTGATGAGCTAATATCAACATTTTCAAACTTCTCCGCTTTCATAGCAGTCTTCCAGCTCTCACAAAACTCACCAGGGTAATTGTCCTTAGCAAATACGCCAAGTGTTTTTCCTGATTTCGATTTTTTAATCTCTTGAATAAGTTTACTAAAGTTTCCTTTGTCATGATCATTCTAAATATTGTAAAATAACATATTAGAATTATACTGAATGTTAAGATTTTTTAATAATTTAACCTTTTTGGTTTGTACTTACTCTGTCTCTAATGAGAAGTTTAACAGGAGGCAAATCTGAATCTTCTTTGCCATTTTCAATTTGTTTTAAAAACTCTATTTTCTTTTTACTCGCCAAAAAACACATAGACTGCTCTGTAAGGACTGTTATAGTATCTGGAAGCTCATATCCGAATAGCCAAGTCTTAAGAGAAAAAAAAATAAAACATGTTAATACAAATATAGGTATTCAGAGCACTTTGTTTATTATTTATAAAATAAGACTTGCAGCAACTTTACGTAATAATAGGATAAAATGTGAAATAAGATATGTAAACCATCTATATGCGTACATTGTGTTACTCATAAAAACGAACCTGTAGCGCGGTTGATTTGCTATAAAGTGTATCCTCATCCACTCCAACACATGAAACTAAGCAATCAATCTTAGCTAATGCATCCTCACTTTTAGAGTCTGAAGCTGCAGCCTGAAACAATAAGTGATAGGTAAATAGAAATAATAATTACAAACTAGAATAAGAAATATCGTGGCTGATGTGACCAACCTTCCACGCTGCGTACAGCCTTTTCATACGCCTAAAAAACGTTTCTTTATCAAGAGATATATTAGACATGGTGAAAAATATTTTGTATCCTAACTACTCATATAACTTGTCATATGAACGCCTTAAAGTGAAAAAAAATATCAACGAATTCACGACATTACAATATTACGGTTTTTGACAGCAAACAAGAATGGCGGGCGTTTGCGCTTTAATCTCTTTTGTCTATGAAATTGTTTGAATGCAGAGAAGAAGAATTCTTTATACCATAGACTAATAATTCGTACAATAAACAAAGATAAAGACTTTTTTGGTAATTTTGAATTTAAAGGTAATTTTCAGATCTTTTTGTTTAAAAACTAGCCCAAATACTTAAATATGTTATGCATCACTGTCGCCTAGAGAAGTACCTATAATTATCTTTTGTCTAGTATACACATGCCTTAATATAAAAATTATGGGTAAAAAAACACAAATAGTAATTGCTTCGATTTCTATTTTTTATGTCGGATTAGTATCACTGAATTATTTATCATGTTCATAATCCGATATAACAAAGTATAATCTTAACAAATAAAAGATTGTAATTAATTTTACTAAAAATTACAAATTGTTTTAATAAAGATCTAGTTTTTATGTTGTTAGTTCCTTTTTACTATAAAGAAACTATGCCTACCTATTCTGACCATTAGTAAAATAAATAGACTGAAATTGAAATTCTGCACAAAAATAAATAGACTGATGATAGCTTAAACAACATTTTTTTCGAATTTACGAAATTTCTAAATTTTAACTTAATATACTTTTAAGTTTCCTAAAGACCAACCCAAGTATGAAAAAGATTTTAAGTAATACATATTGATTATTTTTTTCTATTAAAAGTATACTATTTTAGAAATTTTGTATATAATAATTATAACTAGCAGCTCACCCTCGCTTCGCTCAGGTTCGCCTCTAGAAAAGCACAAACAGATCTATCCCACAGGAACCGTTCATTTTCCGGGATATAAAGTAACCTGTTGTTTGTGCGGCAATGTTTAAAATGGTACCAACATGCCAAATTTTAGTAAATTGGGTGCATAAGTTGTTGTGTACTAAGCTGTATAAGTTACTATAGTTTTTTAACTATCCAACGAGAACTCTTTAATTTTCCGGGATGAAAAGTATGCAAATACATGTAAATAATAATATAATGCATATATGCATGTAAGCAATAATGCATGCATAATTTCATTTAAATCGGTCCAACAGTTTCCGAGATTAGCCCGTACAAACAGACAAGCAGACAGAGAAACAAAAAATTTGAAAAAAACAACTGGATTTCTTCTATTTCTCCCCTGACCCAGTTTTTAGCATTTTTTTTCCTATATACAAGACATTCGACCTCTACAGTTTATTATATGTATAAATATAATAATAAGTATTGTAACGCGGGGTTTTTACAAACAACGGTGATCGCGGGGTATCGTGTCGGAACATGTACGATCCTGTAGGGCCGTGTTTCGTGCGATCGTATAGTTTAGGCGCCCGCGCCCCCCCGTCTCCCGCGAACGCGTGAGCGACGGCGTGGCTCGACCAGGCAGAGAGCCGCGAGCGCCGAACGCGTAAACATCTGTATCATAACGATCCTCCACGACTCTCATTTTCACGCAGTTGTAAGATTTTATGTAATTTTTTGTGTAATTTCCAATAACCATAAGTTTTCTTGTCAAACCTCAAGTGAAATAAATATATTTTAATAGACTGTTGTGTACCTATTAAACTGGCGCCCAACGTGGGGCTCGAACTTTTAAACTTATATACTAGTGCGTGAAGATGCCTATGACGAGGAGAGGGGAAACGCTTCGGCAGCAGCGAGGGGACGATGTCACAGAGGGAGAGGAGAGCACCATCGAGCACGGCCACGTGGACGGAGCTGCGCGAGCCGGCTCGACACAGCAACCAGCACCCCAGCTCCCCGAACACTTCCTATCCGCGCTGATGGAAACGATCACGCGTGCGCAAGTGGAAGCAAATAGAAGCCTTATCAATTCTCTGATGACGTCCAGCAGTGAATTTAGGGCCTCCACCCCAGTCGTGGCCTCTCAAACAAATAATGTGAACAGCGGGAGTGGTACTGCTGCCAGCGTCGCGAGTGTCGACGCCAATTTTACTAAGTGCACGGCGCGGTTCAACGGGTCGTCCCAGGACGCCGAGGTATTAGAAGCGTTCCTGGATGCCGTCGAGATATTTAAGGAGTGTGCGGCCGTGAGTGACGAGCTCGCACTCCGCGGATTGCCGATGTTGCTGGAGGGTGAAGCGGCAGTATGGTGGCGCGGCGTTAAGGCGTCGGTGACTACATGGGCGGACGCGGTCGCCCGCCTACGCGCGGCGTATGGCGTGGCGCAGCCCGCACATCAGATTCTACGGCAGATCTTCGCTACGGAGCAGCAAGAAGAAGAACGCGCCGAGTCGTTTTTGTGTAAAGTGCGAGCGTTAATTGCAAAGTTACCGTATAAACTCGATGAAATAGTGCAAGTTGATATTTGTTACGGGTTATTACACCGACGTATTGTTAAAAGAGTTTCCCGCGATAATGTTCGTAATTTAGATGACTTAATGTATAAAACGAGGATCGCGGAGGATATGTATAAAACTCTTAAGGTAAATAAGGATAACAATAATAGTAATAATTGTAAAAACGCGATTTCACGAACATCAGTCACTACTACCGGTCGCGATCTCACTCGATCGAGTTTTGATAGTACGAACGCGATCACTCCGCGTAGTAATAAAAACAATAGGCCCCGATGTAGTTATTGTAAATTATTTGGGCATATTAGTGAAGAATGTCGCAATCGTGAGAAGGTTATTAACAATAATAATAATGATAAACGTTTGTATAGCGATAGCACGCGTAAGGGTATACGTTGTTATGGTTGTGGCAAGGAAGGTGTCGTGAGGTCGAAATGTGATATTTGTGTGAAAACTTTAACGAATTCGGATGGTAAAACTTCGTTCAATAATTTGGATGTAGATTTTAATAATCACGATAATTGCGTTAATAATAATAATAGTAGTATAGGTAATACAAGTGCGTCATGTATTAAGTTAACTAACGTGAGTACGCGTGAATCGTATCCTATGGTTAATATATCCATTATGGGTCGTACCGGAGTGGCGATAGTGGATACGGGCGCTACGCATAGTATTGCGAGTCCTTTATTATATAAAATTTTAGTAGACTTGGGAGTACACTTTAGTAAAGTTAAACGATTTGTACACCTGGCTGACGGTACACAAGGGTGGAGAGACTTGTTGACAGCCGAGGTAGGTATAGATATCGAAGGCCATAGTGTAATGTGTCAATTACTAGTGTTGCCAGGTTGTGACACTAGAACACTTCTAGGTATAGATTTCTTGTCTCGGGCCGGAATGGTAATAAACGTTGCCCATCGCACTTGGACATTTATGGATAGTCCCGGACAGTGCTTTAATTTTATTTATTCGTACACACTTGACCCTGCAGGTACAGATTTATTGCACGCCGCATCTGATGAGCTGATGTTGCGCGCAGACGAAGGATCTAAGTTAACCCAGGAGCAACAGAATAGAGAATCTGTTAAGTTTTTAGGACACGTTATTGTACCAGGCGGAATCCAGGTGGATCCAGATAAGACGGCGGCTATTGATAATATGCCCGCCCCTCAGAACGTTAAACACTTAAAATGTTTCTTACAAACGGTGAGTTGGTATCGCCGCTTTATTAATAATTATGCTGAGATCGCGAGACCTCTTACAACACTCCTGAAGAAATCAAGTGCCTGGCGATGGGACGCCGAGCATCAGGAGGCGTTTGAGCGGATAAAGCGTCTCCTCGTATCCGCTCCCATTCTGCGTCAGGCGGACGAGTCGAAGCCATTTGTTCTCTGCACCGACAGTAGCGCTTACTGCCTTGGGGCTGTTTTAATGCAGGGGGAGGGACACGATGAGAGACCGATCGAGTACGCAAGTCGTCTGCTCACTAGTGCAGAGAAGAATTATTCCACGACGGAGCGAGAGGCACTCGCCGTCGTGTGGGCGTTAGGTAAGTTCCGCGGTTACGTAGATACTGCGAAGGTAACGGTTAGGACGGACCACCAGCCTTTGCGATGGCTAATGAGTCAGAGGTCACCTAGTGGTCGGCTGGCTAGGTGGGCCCTAACATTGCAAGAGTTCGACCTCAACATCCAATACACACCGGGACGCTCGAACGTGGTTGCGGATACGCTTTCGCGACCAGTTTGTGCTGAGAACCAAGGTGAGTGCGAATTATGTATGACAGTCGTTGACTTACCAAAGAGGAGTAGTGGTGATATCCGTAGCAATCAACTGTTAGATCCAGAGATTCGCAAAATCATTGAGGACATGGAGTCTGACGAACCTTCTAGGGGGAGGCCATGGTCCGATCGTGGGTACACTATTTCCGATGGTATACTTCATAGATATAGCTTAGAGTCAGACGATGGGGAAGAATGCTGTATTGTTGTGCCCGAACACGAACGCAGGCAAGTGATGGCTGAACTTCACGACGCGCCTATGGCAGGACATTTCGGCGTGGAGCGCACTTTAGGCCGTGTTCGCACTAGATATTATTGGACAGGTATGCGCACGTTCATTACTAACTATATAAAGGGGGCTGCTGACCAGAGACGGCGATCGCCGCCAGAGTATAAGGTAGGCGATATGGTGCTACTTAAAACGCAGGGGCCGAACGATGCAGGACGTGGACAGACGGCGAAGTTAATCCCACGCCAGGACGGCCTATACAAGATAGGTAAGGTAGTTAGTCCTACTACGTACGGGTTAGAGAACGTACAGACCGGAAGAGATATAGGGAAATATCACGTTTCGCACCTCACGCCATTTACCGGCCAGATAGAGCCTCCCGTTAGGGAAAAACGTAAACGTGGTAGGCCGCGTAGATACCTAGACTAGCCCAACTGTGAGGACACTTAGTTAGGCTAGAGGGGGAGAGTGTAACGCGGGGTTTTTACAAACAACGGTGATCGCGGGGTATCGTGTCGGAACATGTACGATCCTGTAGGGCCGTGTTTCGTGCGATCGTATAGTTTAGGCGCCCGCGCCCCCCCGTCTCCCGCGAACGCGTGAGCGACGGCGTGGCTCGACCAGGCAGAGAGCCGCGAGCGCCGAACGCGTAAACATCTGTATCATAACGATCCTCCACGACTCTCATTTTCACGCAGTTGTAAGATTTTATGTAATTTTTTGTGTAATTTCCAATAACCATAAGTTTTCTTGTCAAACCTCAAGTGAAATAAATATATTTTAATAGACTGTTGTGTACCTATTAAAGTATTTATTTTGGTTTGGCATAATTTATATTACATTATACCTATAAATCTTTGTAAAGTGCAATTTTCAACCATATTATTAATTTGTTTTTTGCCAATTTCTAGGTTAGTTTGTTTATCGTTCTTATATTCAGCAGAAGCAGCGCTACTGTACCACCTGATACTTGTGTACGGAGCTCCTTGGTAAAAGTATTCTGTGGTACGGAAGTCGAACTGGGCAAAATCGCCTTAGTGACTTAGGAAGTTAGGTGTCATCCATTATATATGTAGCAATATACTCTATGGTGTCATCGTCATGTGCCACCCGTTAGTCATTTTAAGTTGTAATTTTTTAAGTCTTTTTAAAAGTGTTTAAAAAGGCTTAAAAAATTACAACTATGTGAAATGACCAACAAAATTCATCTACATATGGCTTCTGTCAAGCCCAATCTAGTACGGAGTACCTTTATGGATTTATTACTCGATTACAATTTATTGAATAAAATATTGAATAGTTCATGTCAATATTTTTATCTTGTAAATATAATATTGGATTATATAAATATATAATACTAGCGACTCACCCTCGCTTCGCTCGGGTTCCTCCCTAGCTTGCTTCCCAATACAAACTTTCATCCCCATTTTCACCCCCTTAAGGGATGAGGCAGTGGTAGCCCAGTAGGCAGTGGTAGCCCAGTGGTGACGCACTCGCTTGGGAAACCGAGTGAAGCGAGTTCAAATCCCAGATCTCGCACCTCTGATATTTTCATGTGCGAATCATTTCCAACATGATTACCACTTGTCTTAACGGTGAAGGAAAACATCGTGAGGAAACCTGATTGTCTGAGAGAACCTAGTAAGTTTTCAAAAGACATGAAAAGTCCGCCAACCCGCACTTGGCCAGCGTGGTGGACTATGGCCTGATCCCCGTCGTATTGAAGGGAGGCCCGTGTCCTGCAGTGGGACGTTAAAAAGTGCTGAATACATGGGATGATTTCCGGAATAAAAAGTATTATGTCCTTCCCAGGGTCTGAAACTAGTTTCATACCAAATTTCATCTAAATCGGTTCAGTAGATCCAGAGATACTCCTACAACGTCACAAACTTTATCTCTTTATAATATTAGTATTATTACGTAAGATTTAAGTAACTGATATTTCCCATGCCTAGACAACTGGTTTACTGCTCGTGGCAAAATTTTCCTAGCTCATTCTTAGGCCTTCACAGCTTAGGCCTGGGATTTGAACCCGCTTCAGTTTGATTCACAACAATAATTATTAGTAAATTACATAAACGTATTCATGATTCATGTTAACTTCCTGTCGGCCGTCGATCACGCAGTTCCTAAACGAGCAGACCCATTGAAGATGATGGAACCGACATGAATTATAGAGGTGACCGTTTTAGTCCATATATAGAACAGCTTGCAGCTTTCTAGACTAATGATTTCAAAGACTTTTACTTAACTCATCAAGAATACATCTTTAGTTCCAAAACTTTTGATAGTAATTTAAATGATACTAACAAAAACAAAATAAATATATGTTTTTATTATTTCTCTATTTCATTCATGTGAGGTGATTTAAGTTAATGGGTTCCAATTCGAAAACATAACTTTATTAACAATCTCGCATATAATGATTTACTATCTTACACAAAATCTATAAATAACATCACAAAATTACATTGTACATTATTTACAGAAAAAATATCTACTATGACGTAGTATTATTGATTAGTTTGACCGTCAATGTACGAGTCTTGCGCGGCGACGACAGGGCCTCGGGGCAAAACTGTGATCCTTTTAGACTCAGGATGCTTAATATCTTGAGTTTTCACTGTAACTTCTTGTTCCTGTTCTTGAGTATGGCTCGAACTCCAGTACTTTTTATTGACTAGCATTAGTAACATAAGTGCTGGTAGATGAATTAGAGAGAATCTAAAGAGCTTCCTTGAACTTCCACTGTCCGATTTCTTGTAGAACTCCCATGCTGAAATAATTTATAATATAATTGTAAGCATTAATCATTTCATAAATAACATAAAATAGAACACAGTAAAAAATTCAGGTCGTTATTTACAACAAATTATTTTACTTATAATGTTATCATATATAATTTTTTCATCCATATAGTATGGAGGTGATCGCCATCTTGTGTCCAGTTACTGTTATAACCCTAATACCGTTTTCGAATCTCATATAAAAATACAAATGAAAGTCTAGATAGAACTGGTCACCCGCGTCTCAACTCTCGCGCCTCACACGTTCACCTCGTCTAGACGCCTTCATTAAACTATGTATATACATTAAATTAAAACATAAAGGGAAACTTCTATTTATTTACCTAAGTACATAAAGTACTTATATACTTTACTATTTTTCCTCTACACTTTCTCTTTCTGTCCCACTATTTAACAATATTTCCCACATAGACATACATGGGTTGATTGGAAGAGATTTCTTATAGAGATAAGTCCACCTTTGTCCACATTACTTTCTATGTATTTTTTTTTGTATTACCTACTTGTTTGTTAAATAAAGAATATATAATATAATATATTAATACAACTTACCTAAGTACATAAAGTAAATATTAAGTGGTAGCGACTCCAGCGCGAACCAGCCGTTGGTGACGCCGAGGTAGGGCGCGGCGACGCACGTGGCCGTGATCACGGCCGTGTGCCGCAGCGCCACGCGACGACACAGCGCTGGATAGACACATACCAATAACATCATAAGCATTGACGGCACGTTTGGCTTAGTTTGTAGTCATCCTACTTGCTGTGCCAGGGGTCGCAGGTTCGAGTCCCGCTGGAGGCATTCATTTGTGTGATGAGCACGAATGTTTGTACTCCAGTCATGGATGTTTATAATTATAATATGTATTTAAAGTTATATAATATGTGTCTTGTGTAGTGTATCAATTATCTGATATCCATAACCCACGCCTCATAGATTAACATGGAACTAGATAGTGCTGTGTGTGTTAGTGCAGTTGTAGAACATAAGTATTTAAGAGAACTAAAAAATATATAAATACTTACAAGACAGCACAAATATACAGTGGTAAGAATTTGATTTTTAAATAACTATATAGGACTTATTAAAACGAATCAAATAAAGTCATGGCAAAATTCCACTTTCCACCACCTGGCTCCATCATTAAATCAGATCAATGGTATTAAATTTGTAGCCATAACAGGCAATTTTATTTTTAATATATTATAGAAAAATAAAATTTTACAATATATATATCTCTATCTTTTGTTCAATCTCTACTGTGACCCCACCAATCTTGAACTCACTACCTACCCTACCCCACAAAACCTGACAACATTATAACAAAGTCTCACCGGGATCAGTAACGGCCATCATCCTGTAACCGGCGCGCGAGTAGTCCGGGCGCAGGTTCCACGAGAGCGCGTTGAAGTGCGGGAACTGCCACGAGTAGAGCAGCGCGCTGAGCACTAGCGCGCCCGCGTCCAGCCCGCCCGCGCACCCCGCCCACCCCATCAAAGGAGGTATGGCGCCCACTGTGGTAAATATTATATATTTTTATTTTATTGCTTAACATTGCGAAATGAACTCTAATACGAAAAGAAAGCTAACAAAATTCAATGACACACTGCCCTCCATATTAGTTGAACTGTATAACGGTAGAACAGTAATCCCTGCTTCCAAAGCGCTAGTCTATATGTTACTACAGGTCATTGTATATCTGCACACTAAATATCATTCAAATCCGTCCAACCAGTTTAACAGGAAGGAGTGACAAACATACACGACACATACAAACTTTCATATTTAGTATTATAGTACTCTTGCTTTGATAGTTAAGACTTTTTCTTACATAATATTTAATTTAATACATGAATTTATACTTTCTTACATTTATGCAAATAAAATTTGACATTTTAAATGAAATTCTTTCAAGATTTTAATTTTGTATTATTGTTCACGACATTTTCTTTGACTATGTGTAAGCATTCTGTCAATCTGGGTGTTATATAAAATAAGCTGATTGGACTCATATTTAATTTCATCTTTTAGTAGGTACTCTATTAAAAAAAAGAAAAACATTTACCAACTGAGCCCAGCCAAGTATTAGTGATAGATATTCTCTTTAATGGTGTATATATCGAGGTGTATAGGATAAGATTTCCAGCACCCAGTGCTGCTGTCAATGGATTAACACCAAAGTATAAAACACTAAGTCCAGTAATACTTGTCGCTGCTGCAAAGCCTATCGCATGTACTGGTCTGAAATGAAAATAAAGATTTATTATATACATTTTTTTATAAGACTTTGGGTTTAGAGTATGTATGATTAGGACTATGAGCTAAAAATATATTTCAATAACTACTTTTTAATTGTTGTCTGAACAGACAGAAGGACAACAAACTGATCATAAAAGGGTTCCTATTTTCTTTTGGGGTATGGAACACAAAATGATTGAATTTGATTTCAAATTGATAAATAGACCCAAAATATCAGCACAAGCTTTACTACAAAGCTTAGCTCACAATCTGAGGATTTTAAAATAAATGCAAATAATATAAGATTCTCAACTTGAACATGAAGAATATTTTTTCTATTAAAATATTGAAAAAAAAATCTATTAAAAACATATTACTTACTCTAACAAACCCTTTACAAGCACTCTATTCTTAGTCCTAGACATCTGAGCATCAAAGGGAACTTCATGGTACTGGTTAATAGAATTTGCTGCAGAACTCACAAGGCCCGTGCCCACAGTGCATAATGCAAATGTTGTTAAGTCGAATGGAGCTGGAGCTAGGGCGTAGCCAGCCATTGATGTCATTACTACTAAAGCTGTTGAGAAATTCAATAAAATAATACATTAAAACATTGTAAATGCTTTATTTTATTAGTATTGTTAGTTGTATATATATTCTAATACAGATGCTTATGCATAATGTAGCTTGGTAATAAGAATAACACAATTATGTACTGAACAGAAGAAAAAGGATGATGTTCTATAAGTTTTTTAAATTAAATGTAAGTAAATGCTAACACACTTTAATTTAAATATACATATCTATATATGTATTACACTTTAAAGTACAAATAATATTTTTTATGTACAGCTGATACTTACAAGTTAATCTAAATTTGGAAAGCATCATACAATAATTAACTAAATTATTCTTAACATCATGAGTAGGAGTCTCTTTCCACACTCTTGTGTCTTGAGGAACGTTTTTGCTTTTTTTGTTTGTAGGTGTTGTATTTTGAGTAGTTATAGGCAAGTTGCTTTTTAGATGACATGTTGTGGATAGTCTTGCAAGATGCTGTATTGGTTTATAGTTCTGAAAATGTTACACAATAGAAGATTAGGTAAAGATTCACTAAAGTTTATTACAATATCAATATTCCAGTTAAGGATTAAGGAATTTTTATAAAATATTAACAATATAAAAATATGTTTACAATATTAGAAAACTAAATCAATAATTATACGAATGTAGTAGAATTCATGAAGTTAATCGCTACAATTAATGTATACTTACACCAACTTTGAACAGCATAGATTTAGAAGATAGGCTAGCACCATGTTTAAGACATAAAGTGCAATGAACTACCTTTAGGTAGGACATTATTGAGGGCCTAGATACTTAAGTACTTTATGTCAACATTCTGAAAGTCAACTATAAATTTAATCATGAAGATGACCGCAATATTGTAATATATATTTTTAATATCTCACAATATTGCATTATAAATTATAAATATAATACTCTCTCTTTCTCTCTCTCTAATATACTCTCTATTACCAAACTTTCATACTCTATATAATGTCAGGTTATTGTCAAATTCAAGTATTAAAAAAAACTAGAAACCACTTTAGTAAAATTTAAGAATAGAAAATATTTATTCATGTAGTTTTTATAAACTGAATTTATATTTACATGCCTGTATGCCTACAGTATTGCTTGTATTATTATGATATAATGAAGAAAATGATATATTTACTTTGAATTTGAAGGTTTTCCAATAGCAAAGTAAGTAAATAGTATAAAATTCATTAAATTTAATGATAAACAGAATTATTTTCAAAAACAGTATTTATATGAAAATATCAACTTATGATAACATTTTATTTCTTTGTAATGTTTATTACTAATAAGTTTTGTGAACACTTTTACTCACTTTCTATTATAATTTAGGTAGACAAAATATTCTAAGCATTAATAATATTTAGCATACATATATTATTAAATTTGATAAAGCAAAACAGACTAGGTTAGTTAGCTAACCTGACATATCTCCGAACTCCGAAGGACATCTCATAGTACGGTGTTACGTCATAAACCTCGAGATAAGTGTTTAGAAACATATTATTTTAAATTGTCTATTAAAGTTTAAATTAGAAAAAATAAGTAATATTTTTGTTCATGAAATTATTACTTTATTATATATATAAAAAAGTTGTATTTTTATATATTAATTTTGAGTATTAAATTATTTTGCTTAAATTTTATAAATGGCAATATTTTTTATTGACAATTTAACAAATCAATACTTGAAAATACTATGCATATTTTCCCACTTGTGGGGTAAAATTTGTTCTAATTGTGCGTGTTAAACATAATTATTGCTACGATCAGTTAATATTTATTGTTTAGACAAACATGGATTATCTTTAAATTTAAACTATGTTTCTTTGAATTTCGACTTTAATAATGAAAAATCTCATTTTTGCTTTATATTTTAAGCAATATATGTTAAATAAAGCTTTTATTAATTCCATACCCATCATGGGAAATTTTAATTAATTATGTAGCAACTCGGGTTTTTTTTTTTGTTTTTATTTTGATTTCGGTCGAGAATCGAGATTCGAACACGGAAGTGGTTGGTTTCTCATTGTTGACGCTCGCATTGCGAAACATGTATTATTGTTGTTTTAGAAATATATGAAAATGTCTAAATTATGGTGAAAAAAACATCATCCTCGTGATACGAATAGCGTAGCTAAGATATGGCTGCGAGAGGAGAAAAAACAAATGGAAATGGCGAGGAGCAGATCGTCGAGGTAAATCGATTTGCCCTACTTTCTGTTGACAGATAAACTTGACCCGAGTGTTGTATGGATCGATGATTATGGGATTTACAGACGTTGGCGGAGGTGTTCCGGTGCTTCATCTGTATGGAGAAGCTGGTGGACGCCCACCTTTGTCCTCATTGCTCGAAACTCTGCTGCTACGGCTGTGTACGACGATGGCTTACCGAGCAGAGATCTCAATGTCCGCACTGCCGCGCTGCACTGCACCTTCATGAGCTGGTGAATTGTCGCTGGGTGGAAGAAGTAACACAGCAAATAGAAACCATGCAGCAGACTAATTCTGTTTGTCAAAGGGAGAACTTTCGAGACAGGTAAATATTCACTGTTGTCATAAATTATAAAGAGTATAGCTATAAAATTAACTTAATATTTTAACATTGTTAGATATAATCTAAATTCCATAATATTATAAATAAGTTTGAGTTGACCTTGATCCCTGCATGATTATCTTACCCTAAAATTTAATGACCATTATTATTAACAATGATTTTTTTTTATTTTTCAATCATTATTCTTTACAAATCATGTTTCTATATTTTGCAATAAGTTGTTTTTGAAAAATATATAACTGAATAATGTAAATAAACATTTTAACTTACCTCCTGATACTCAACTCTTATATCATTACAGCTTGAATTTGAAATTTTCAAATTAGAATAAATACTTGAATTTAAAATATTTGTGTCTAATTTTTCCTTATATATTTTATTAATATTAACAATAATTGTAAATAAATTATACTTTATGGTTAATATAATTAGATGCCCCACACATCAAGAAAGGTTAACTGTATACTGCTGGACATGTCGCCGCTGTATCTGCCATCAGTGTGCGCTCTGGGGAGGAACACATTCTGGTCATACCTTTAAGCCTTTAGAAGAAGTATATGAGCAACATGTTACTCAGATAAGGGATGAAGTGTCCCAATTGAGGCGAAGACTGATGGAGCTCATTAGTCTTGTCCAGGATGTGGTATGTAAATTTTTTCATTTCTACAAATTTTTGAACTTACAGAACATTTTTAGTTTATAACTGACTAAATTATCATGATAAATTTAACAATGGGTCTCTAGGCTTGTGTATTCTATAACTTAAAACAAAATGTAATTTTTAATTTATTTCTCTTGAACTAGACTTGAGGAAACTTGGCTAGTTACAATAAGTCTTGAAATTATCTGGAATAGATATTTATACTATAAAGAAGTGATAAAAGTAAGTAAAAAAACCTTTACATCTCTACAGCACATAACCTACAGTTATTTAACTTACTTTAAAAAAGGAGCTGTACAGAATAAATGCAATGTATACTAATATTATAAATGTGAAAGATTGTAAGTATGGATGTTTGTTATACACTTTCACGCCAGAATGGCTGAACGGATCTCAATGAAATTTGGCACAGACATAGGTTATAGTCTGGAATAATACATAGGCTACTTTTTATCCCAGAAAAATGTGTTTCCCGTGGGATAGGTTTGTTTTAGATTTCATAAATTTAATTGTGAATGTCGTTGCATGGTGTTTGTTATACAGCCATATAACATTTCACAAGAATTGGGCTATCAATTCAACTTCAGTTATTTTTAAAGTGAAGTGTAATTTACTAACGGTTTGTTTCAAGTAATCTATTATAATAATTATTAAATAATAATAAAAAGACTAAATCAATAAAAATTTCAAAATCTAATGTTAAACTTGTTGATAAATATTAAAATCGGTAGAGTTCACAAAATTCCTAAGTATTAATATTAATCAGGATAATTTGTTGTAATTTTATCAGGAGCGCAACGTCGAATCCGTACGCGCTGCTAAAGACGAGCGTGTTCGCGAGATTCGTAATGCGGTAGAACTAATGATCTCAAGACTAGATTCTGCATTAAAAGCAAAGTTGCTTACTTTGATGGGGCAAAAAAATAGCCTTACGCAAGAGACAGAACAGCTAGAACATCTATTACAAGAAATTGAACACCAGCTCCATGCTAGTACTAGGTACGTTTTATAAACATACTAGCGATTTGCTTTCGCTAGTGTGCTTCTCGTAAGCAAAGAAACAGACAGAGGTAGACATCAACTTTTCTATATCTTCTATATAAATAAAAATGAATGTTACTAAACGCAAAACTCGAGAACGGCTCGACCAATTCAGATAATTTTTGTTTTCGTATATTCCTTAAGGTACACGGAAAGTTTTAATTAAGAGAATAAAAATATAATATATATATATATATATATATATATATATATATATATATATAAAACAAAGTCGTGTTAGTTACACCATTTATAACTCAAGAACGGCCAAATCAATTTTTATCATATTTGATTTTTTGCATTTCTCTTTGTCCGGAATAGGATAATAATGAATAAGTATTAAAACATCAGAAAAATTAACGGAAAATAATTATATGGCTAACGCTGGCTAATAACTATTTATATCTATTTAAAACGTACCTAGCAACAAACCCGAGCGAAGCGAGTGTGAGCCGCTAGTACCAAGTATAGATATAAATATTGATGAGTGACTAGTACCCGAAATAAATTTTGTATTTTCCCATGAAATAAGATGAAATGACACGGAATGACAGATTTTCCTCTAGTAAAAATATTTTAAATGTTGACCCAAACAATAAGTTATCACTCCACAAAATTTAATTAAATTGTGTTTAGTACTTTTCGCGTGAAATGCACACAGATATACAGACAAACGGACTAAAATTGCAACAACTTTTGTTTTGGGGTCTTTAATCTGCATACAACATTTAACAGTCATTGTTTTTAAGAAAATATTTTATATACATATTTCTCTTTGTTACTATTTTCTTATATGTAAAGTGTGATGTAATGTTGTCTAATTTCGATATACCTATTTGTTTCATTTTTTTTATTCTTTTAAATATTTACAATATTTATGATAATTAACATTGTTAGTTAATATTTTTTTTAATATATTCTTCTTGTTTGCACAGGTCAGAACTGATAATTAAAAGTGGCGAGCTCTCTAAAATGATTCACCAAGTGAGAAAGAAGCCTATGGCCAGCTTCGTCACCGCGCCCGTACCGGCGGATTTCCACAGGCGAGTGGCACTTACTTTCACGTTTAGTATGCAGCCCTAGTACCAATGTAGGTAAAGTGATAGCTGGTTGTACGATTGGAATGTTAACGGAATTCTAATCTATGCTAATATGTTTGATATAATTTTTTCCTTTAGATTTATTAGTAAAAAAAAATTAATCTATTAAGATTACAGATATTCATCTGTAATCCTTAATATAAAGACATTTCTTATCATATTCTCTTAGATTTATACAAATATATTATAATATAAATAAAACGATCTTATCGGTTTTTTTATGGATTTATTTTAATCGGTTGTCGGGCTCTCACGTCACCCGTGACCATGATTGCTGTAATGCATTCGAATTAATCGGGAACCAAAAATCAAACTAAATCCGCAAAAAAAATCAAAATGGTAATTTTATTTAAATAGAAAATTATTAGATAATTTATGTTTTAAATATGAAATATTTAATTGAAATAAATAAATATTTAACTAAAAATATTTAACTAAAAAAATAAAATATTATAATAGTGAAACAATTTGCTGTAACCCACAAACATTCACAGTGAAATCGTGCCGAGCTACGACAGCAGCACGTTCCCACTGAGCAACTTCACGCAGCTGCAACACGCCGCGGCGCCGGTGTACTCCGCCCCGCTGCACGTGAACGGGCTGTGTTGGCGCCTCAAGGTGTACCCCGACGGGAACGGGGTGGTGCGGGGCAACTACCTGTCGGTGTTCCTGGAGCTGAGCGCGGGACTACCGGAGACATCTAAGTGAGTCATGCGCTCCTGGTACTTTAGATCGTAATATAGGTAATACATACTGAATAGTTAATTTTTTATGTTTTAAGTATGTCACTTATTGATAAAACGGGGGGTGAACGAGTTTTTTTTTAACTTTGTTAGTTAATTGGGTAATACACAATTTTCTTATTTATTTGACTAGTATAAGATATCATTAATTTAAAACCAACTGAAGTTATAAATAAATTGATAAGCAAACTTAATAATGTACTAAAATATATTATGAAACTTTAAAAAACTAATGAATTTGTCAATAACAACAGTCCCAACTCCCAACAAATTGTAACATCAATGGCCGATTATGAAAAGTGCCACTGAGCAATGATAAGATGTACGTGTAGTAACAAAGTGTTTCGTGATTGCAAGCGCTACTGTGTTCAGGGTAGGCAAGAGGTGAGTGCTAGCGTAGTGACAGATGTGTGTGCCGCATGCTGGTTTCTACCGACTTCGACTTGATCTGTGTGCTGGTTACGCTGTTTACATCATAATGTTGTGCCACAACTGAATAGTTTTTTTTAATCAATTATTGAAATTAAAATATTTAAAGGTTTTTAAAGTATTTTGTATTAATATTCTCGAGATGTTCCTCTATAAAATGTGTAAATTACTATATTATATGTTCTATGTTAAATTTAAGAATATAAATATAAATTGTCTTTTAGCATCACATAATTTGAAACTTGATTAATAATACCAATAGTTAGATTAATACCTTATTTGATTAGTGCTAACTGCTAATATTACTATTGATAATAGTGATGTTCTTATTTTTGGCTTCTCTGTGTGCTTGTGAAAAGTAAATAAAAAGTGTATTTTTTTAAGTTATACTTCTTTTGGCATGTTTGGAAAAATTTTTACGATGCGCGCGCACACTGACAGCCAAAAAGCGACATGATGAAGTTAGCTGATAGCAACATGAATAAGTTAGCTGCATTGCTTTTACAAACAGAGTTGTGACTACTGGATGAAATCGACCTATTTTTGTTCTGTTATGTCAAAGAAGTATAACTTCATACATGCGTACATACGTACAGTCGTACGTCGTACACACACACTTTTTTTTCTTATATTTAATTTTTGCTCCAATATAATATACCTTATTCATGAAATATTAAAGTCAATATTAGTAATAAATACAATTATATAATAAAAATGCATTTCAGTTGTGGTAGCATTATAGAGATGTGAGGACAAAGCTTATCATTGTAAACAAATCATATATGTATAATCCACGTTTAAAATGTACAATCCATGATATAAAAAAAATCATACATAGCAATTTTGCTTCAGAAATGATTCATTTATTAAATGTTTTAAACAACTCGTTTACATACTGTTAGCTGTTAAATCATTTAGGCCTCTCTGCTTGCGCTTAAATGTATGGAAGTTTCTTCTGGCTGGAGCATTGTAGCTGAACTGACTGTTCTTTCTCACTAGAATAACCACATCCTACAAATTACTCTGACCTCCAGTTATATTATTTGGTACACATTTGATTAGATTCACATTATATCTGTAACAGGAGTTCGATTAAAATTAAAAAAAAAACTTGTATTCATTATAGGTACAATATAAAATATTTCAATATAAAACAAAAACATACTCCCAAACACCTTATTAACTTGTGACTTTCATAAAACCCAATTTAACCCATTATATTAAATCTTATAATGCCATAACACAATAAATAATAAAGAACAGTCAATTCATTGTAGTATAAGATTATTTATGTGAAAGTTATATGGAATAGGTACGAGTACCGCGTGGAGATGCTGCACCAGGTGTCCCGCGACCCGTCCAAGAACATAGTGCGCGAGTTCGCGTCCGACTTCGAGGTGGGCGAGTGCTGGGGGTACAACAGGTTCTTCAGGCTGGACCTGCTCGCCAGTGAGGGGTATCTCAATCCGGATACCGATACCTTGATATTGAGGTATGGTTATGTTTTTAATTGTTTATTTGGGTTTTTTGCTTAATTTTATATTGCAATATGTCATCCAGATTTTTTGAAGTTATATATTGTATGGGGAAATTAAAGATGCATCATATATATCGTGATTCTTCTCAGAGATGAGAGATTTTCCAGCAGTAAAAAGTTGTTGTTGTATGTTGACCCGCATAAGCAGCTACCATCATACGAAATTTCATCAAAATCCCTTCAGTGGTTTTTCCGTGATGCGGTAACAGACAGAGAAACAGACAAAAGTTCTAAAAATATAGATTTGTCCTCTGTATCGATTATAATGACTATTTCAATCAGATTTTCCGAAAATATTTAATGTATAAATTCAACTCACTTGGAATTTTATTATATGCATAGGTAGATATAGATATCCCTTACATCTATACAAACCCAAATATTTTTATAATACTATTAATATTATTATATACAATACCTAGCATTGTCCGCGGCACCGCGCCCGCATTCAGATGACCAAAAACCAAATTCTTAGGTTTTACATATTAGACTCTTACATTGTAGTTTTTGTATTTTTTCTCAGAAATGAGACATTTTCCCATATAACCAGCTATCACCATACCAAATTTCATCAAATTCCCTCCAGTGGTTTTTCTGTGATGCGGTAACAGATAGATAGACAGACAGACAGACAGACAGACAGACAAAAATTCTAAAAACTATAGATTCGGTCTCTGTATCGATAATAATGTTTATTTCAAAAAAAAAATAATGTACAAATTCGTCTTAGTTACAATTTTATTATATGTATAGATTTTTATAATTAAAGATTCCAAGTGCGACCGCCCACATTCTACCAGCGTTGCCGCGACCAGCAGTGGTACATTAACCAGCTCATCACCATGCAGAACCAACACATTGTACAGATAAATGATCTCAAAGAGGTAAACATTATTCTATTTGGCTTACCATGCATTAATTAATGTGATTCTTGATCTTTAAAGGAACTGCAAATTATGATGTCTGGCTTGAGAAATTTATATTATTTATTTATAACACTATATTGTACATGAAAATGGTACATAAAATATATCTGCAAAGGCGGCCTTATCACTAAAAGGGGTCTCTTACAGGCAATTATTATAGTTCAATAAATTAATTTTTAATATTAGTTTTCATACAAAAATCATATATAAATAAGCGCTTCGGTTTTGTCCGAATTTCCCAATTTTACGGAGTTTTTTCCTGCTATAAACCCTATTCGGAATATTATGAGTGTTTTAAAATAAAAGTTAACTTGACATATAGATTCTTTTACTAACGAACATAATTTCATTTTCATATAAATAATATTAATCCGATTTTTCTCTCTTATATCTAGTTCTAAATATAATCAATATATAACATATTATGTCTATTTTATTTCGTTTGTCAGCGCTTAACACTAGAGATGTCGCGCAACTCGCTAACGGCGACGCGCGCCAGCCCCGGCGCCGCGGCCCCCGGGGCCCCCGGGCCCCCCGCGGCCCCCGCCGCCCCCGGGGCCCCGGCGCAGGACAACCCCGTCGACGGCAGCGGCCTCGCCGACCCCCTCGCGTACGGCAACCAGTGGAAGTTCAACACGCCCCACAACATGATGAGTGGACAGCGGCTGACCAGTCCAGGTTTGTTTGTATGGTATAGCGGTTGGCACACATCGACAGCAGTAAGTCCTTTATGAAGTTTTCTGCTTGTTTCATGTCTCTTTTGACTTTAAATAGCCACGTTTAATTTCGTTAAATAAAACATTAAATATTTATTATCACAAATTCATAACATTCTGGTGATTTACCCTCGCTTTGCTCAGTGCTTCTAGGGGACTGCGCAAGTCAACTGCCACTTTTCTTCAATTATGTAATTTTTGACAGTAAGGCCGTTTTTATCGAAATAAAAATGGCCTATAAAACTTTGTGGTAATGTAGCCGCCTGCTGTGCATCATCTATTGTTTATATCTTCTTTTTGTATATTTATTTGTGGTGTACAATAAAGCATCTATCTATCTATCTTCCTATTAATAAAAGAATTTTCAGAATCTGATCAGTAGTGTCAAAGATAATCTACTACATACAAAATTATAAACTTAAAGTTGGGACATTAACACACAGCACCGTATAGTTTCATGGTAAGCTACGAGGCTTGTGTTATGGATACCAGATAGTTGATATACTACACATATAACTTTAAATACATACATATTATAAATATAAACACCATGACTTCAGTACAAATATTCGTGCTCATCACTCAAATGAATGCCCCCAACGGGACTCGAACCCGCAACCGCTGGCACAGCAAGTAGGTTCTCTACAAACTGAGCCAAACGTGTCGTCAAATTAGTATATAGATAACAATACTTTAAATGTCTAAATGCAATATTATATTAATAAACGAATCCGTTAACAGGTATTCTGAACACAGCCATGTTCGAGGAGTCATGCGCCAGCACGGTGTGGCGCCGCGCGCCCGCGCAGCACGCGCTCGACACGCCCTACAACCTGCCTTCTACATCTACTTCTAGGTATTTAATATTTATGTTACTCTTATAAATAAGCACTGGTAACGCGCTCGCTTGGAAACCGAGTGAAGCGAGTTTAAATCTCGGTTCTCGCACCTCTGATATTTTCATGTACAAAGCATTTCTAACATGATTATTTACTTACTCTTATTTTAAAGTCGGTCGTTCAAGGGTAGATCGGTGAGCTCGTCGTTGTGACTCTGATTTTTTAATTTAAAGCGATCATAACACGCGGACTTTATTACACACTGGTACAGATCGACGAAAACATCGCTGTGCGTCGTATTTTTTTGAATCATATATACTAATATAATAAATGAAACGGTAACTCTGTTTGTCTGTCTGTCAGTTAAATAGTTGGCTTTTGACGCCTAATCCGCTAAACCGATTAAGATGAAATTTGGTGTAGAGATACTTTAAGAGCTTGAAAAGAATAAAGTATAGTAAATTTTTATTTCGGAAATCAACCGATAAGGGGCCGAAATGGCGGGAACGGGAGCGTGGTATAAAACTCATCATACCTATGTGTATATTTGTTCCATAGCAACCGTTGAAACATACTGTAATAAATATTGTTTTAGTCATAATACTAAGTATTTTGCCCTTTCACTTTTTGTCTTGTCACCTTTGTCTACCTTTCAATGTATTTTTTTTATATAACAACATTTTTGTGCAACAAAGAATATATAATATGGTACACTGGTACAGGTCGGCGAACTCGCTGCAGGCGGGCTCGGACAGCCTGGCGCTGGTGAGCCTGCACTCGCTGCTGAGCGCAGCCGCGCGCCGCCCGCGCGCCGACCGCCACGCGCCCGACGCGCCGCTTACTGGTATGTGCGCGCTGTCGGTTTGTGCTCACCCTGCTTGCTGTGCCAGCGATCGCGAGTTCGATTCCCGCTGGGGACATTTGTTTGTGATGAGCACGACTGTTTGTACTCCAGTCAAACACCCATGACTGGAGTACAAACGTATTTACGATATGTATATATTTAAAGTTATATATGTGTAGTGTATCGAATACCTGGTGAACTAGATGGTGATGTGAGTTAATGTCCCAACATATCATATATTAATGTGCTGTATAAATCTGTAAAAATACATTTTATAAATATGAAAGCTCCTGCCAATTAATAATTTTTTTAATTTTAATAATGAATCAGCTTTCTCTAACTAATTTATTAAAATAAGATAATATAAATAAATGTGAAAAAAAGTAATTTTTAGCACACCATGTTTGTTTGTATAAAAGTAACATACAAAAAAATCGTTCTTTCATTTGCTTATAAATAGATTTTAACAGGAATATATTTTTTAAATTGGGTTGTAAAGTAACACATATTAAGTAATAAAATAATGTTTTTTATACCTTTTTAAGTATTACCTCTCCAATCCATTCCCCATCATTCAACACTATACCACCATAACCTATTTATACAGGCCACAGATCGTTCGAGGTCCGCTTGAGGCAAATTATTTTGTTAGCGTAATGAAACACTTAAATTTCCATTTGTAAAAACATAATTTAAATAGAAAAAGTGTCAACCCTATGAAAATCTGACCAATGCACATGGAGTATGCAAATACTAGCGATTACACTGCAGATAAGCCCATTTGGCTTCCACTACGATAACATCATGCATCGCAATCAAACTCATTACTGCTGTATCACTTGAGCTTACATGACCTCCGACTCCGCAGCCGCGGCCAGCACGCCGGCGACAGAAGTGAGCACAACAAGCACAAATGCACTCTGCTCGTCGCTCTCGTCGCCGGAGCTGAACGCGAGCGCCGGCGCCGAGGGGCCGAAGCCCGAGGGCGCCGCCGGAGCCCCCGCCAGCCCCGAGCCCGCGGTCCAACCGGTGTCGGAGTCTAGCAGCGATACTGGGGTGGGTTTTATTTATTTATCAACTACCAGCGATTTAATCTTGTTTGTTAGTCTGTATCTGTACCTGTATACTAAATTCCATCGTAATCCGTCCAGCCGTTTTAGCGTAAACATGTAACAAACATGCACGCAAAATTTCACAATAGGGAATATGCGTGTGATTTAAATAAAGATGAAATATATTTTTTTATAATCTTTGCTTTTGAATTAACCCTATAATAATATTTTTTAGTGTAATTTCTTTTTGATAAAGAAAGTAATTATTAAAAAGTGCAAAAACAAGTGCGCAATTCAAAGTAATTGAAACGCACGCCATTGGTTAAACCGAATATGTCGTCAGAGTGTATCATAACAGAGCGATTAGCTATTTTCAACCGCCTTCCTCAAAAAGGAGGAGGTTCTCAATTCAGCTGTATTTTTTTTTATGTTTGTTACCTCAGTTCTCCGTCATTTATTGACCGATTTTGACAATTTTTGTTTTGTTTGAAAGTGTATACTTCCAGATTGGTCCCATTTAAATTTCAAAAAAAAATACCACCCCTAAGGGTGGGAAAATAGACTAGAATAAGATAAACTAATGATGAATTTAACCTACTTCTAATTGTCATATTGACTTGAAACTTTGCAAGTGTTTCTATTTCCGTTGATAGTACAGTGGTTCAGTATTGTTGACCTGATCTGATGATAAGGCCAGAAGGTGGACAGGTGGAACTCTTCAACGGCTAATAGTAGATACTTTGAGTTTGGGCTTATTTTGTTTGATTTGACAAGCCTAACACGTTAGAATTCTTACTTTGCTACTACTGTCTACACTAAAAAGGGAAAAATAAAAACTTTTTAACAAAAAAATAAAAACCGACTTCAAACAAAAGCCAGCCGATACAAAGCAAAGCACACCGACTTCGAAAATATTTGATTAGGTATGTATAGTAAATGAAAACTACCAATTAGTTATTTTTTATTTTTTGCTTTTGTTTAAAGTCGGTTTTTATTTTTTTTGTCGCTTACAAATTGAGTCGTCATTTCTCTCTGTATATCTTAATGTGACGTCACGCCAAGCGCGTGAAATGGCGGGCGTTTAAAGTATCCGTAACGATATGATATTTAAAAAAATTTTAGTTTCTTGGAGCTTGATATATTTTTTGTAATTATATAACTAAAGATATAACTATGAAAGCTATTGTATAAAAAATTAAAAAAAAACATGCATATTCCCTTTTATTATATTATCCTGATAGATGTATGTTATGTTGTGCTTCACTATTTAAAAATATATTATTTTTAAGATTGCAAAACATATTAATAGTACTGAAAATATTTTAATTAGTTTTTTTTATAAATATTTAAAACAGAGTTCATGTCAAGTAAATATGAAACTAAAATAGTATTATAATAGAGCAGTGCATATCCATACACTATTTAATTTTTTGTTTTGGTCCACAGGATTTTATGTTCAGTGAGTTAGATGGTTTTGTAGATGATAACAATCCTAGTCATATTGAAGAGAATTCCAATGAAGAGAATGATGTTGACGAAGAGACTATGTCTGGTAAGATTTATAAATTTTTATGTTCCCAATGAATATTTTGGTAAATATATTCCGTTACTATAGTATGTTTTTCAATCTCCGAGACTAAATTGACACATGCAAATGTCAAATTTAGAAATAATGCTGCCAGTTTTTTTGCGATGTTGTACCTACGATACCGGTTTGTTGAATCGTAACTTTTTATATTTATTAGACGATTCTCTTGTAAGTTTTATATTCCAAAGTGTATCATTTAAATTCACATTGTTAATTCTGAATCATTAAATATCATATTTATTAATTTTAAATCATTAAGTATCATTATAATCCACATTATTACCTTTAAATTTGCATTATTAATTTTGTATTATTACGTTTTAAATAAGTACCTACATATTATTTCAGGATGAAATTATAAAAAAGCCGAACTTATTATAAAAACGAGACTTGATTTTATTAACATTAATTTTCGATAGTGGCACATCAGTATTTAAGAATTGCAAAAACCTGGCAACCCACATAATGTCAGTTTTGTCTCTGAGATTAAAAAACAGACTATACTTCCCTGCTTCCTTATCCGTATCCCTGTCCCTAACCCCGCCCCCGGTCCCCAGAGGGCTCGGCCGCGAGCGGGTGCTCGTGGTGCGCGCTGGCGCAAGGCCCCCCGTCCCCGCCCTCCGCCCGCTCCGAGGAGGGCCCGCCGGCCCGCCGCCGCCTGCGCCGCGCACACCCCTACCGCCTCCATACTCACCTCAGTTGCGAAGGATACAAAAACAAACACACACATTGATTGTTAACTGTTTTTTATTAGTAAAATTTGGACACTAAATTTTTTGCTTCTATTTTTATACACGGTTGTACTTAGTTTTGTTTACATATTTCTAAATGGTAATGGTGAGGATAATTAGTTAACAATTACCTACTGTATATGCTCGCCATCCTTTTTTTTTCTTAATACATGTTCCATTATATATTGATTTTTTATTGGTTTAATAATTTTTTACTCGTGTTTCTTTTAAGACAAAATATTCGTATTTAGTTAATTTTTATTCAAAATAAATAGTAATGTTCGAAAATGTTTATAATATCATTAAAAGTTGTATAACACCTAAATAAAGAAAATTATTCATACCTATATTTTTTGTTTTGCTATTGGTAAATAAAATTTCAATTTTAGTCTGTTTTCAATAAATGCGATATTTATATGTTAAATAGTTTATTTCAACAAAATGTAATATGTCATTAGTAAGTAATTGTTTAAAGTACACCAACATTTTAAATACATACATATATTATGTAAAATATACTGTGATACTAAATACATCAAACAGGTGAGAACGACATCGAAGGCGCTTGCGGAGGACGCAACAACGACGCAGGCGACATCCTTAGTCGCTTGCTGTGCGCCGTGCACGGGCGAGGGGTGACCCCCGGTGACCCGCGGGGCGTGTCCCTCGCGGGGAGTGACACGCGGGGCGTGTCCCTCGCCAGCAGCGATACGCGGGGAGTCACCCTCGCCAGCAGTGACACGCGGGGCGTCACCCTCGCCAGCAGCGACATGCGGGGCGTCACCGTCGCCAGCAGCGACACGCGGGGCGTGCCCCCCGCCGGCAGCGACGCGCCGCCCTCGTACGCGCACCTGCAGAGCACGCTGGCGCACGTGGCGGTGCCGCCGCCCGCGCGCCACGACGACCCGCAGCTGTCCACCGCGGCCCACACCGATATGCTGCTACTGAACCTTATGCGTATTAACGGCTTGACGCCCAAGTGCCCGCGTACTGCAAAGCATGGTAACCATGTTTTTATTTATCTATATGGTATAAACTAGCTACTAACCCTCGCTTCGGTCATCGTATCGTGCATAGTAGTAGCTTATGTGTTACTTACAAGTCATGGCCTATATGTGTACTAAATGTGAAAGAGTAACGAACATATACATAGATTCGCATGTATGATTACTATTATTTTAAATATTTGTATCGATATTCTAGATTTATATTCGACATATAAGCAATCTCCATGCTGAATATTATTTAAAAAGCTCTTACAGTGTACAAGCTAGAGATTGAGGAAAATTCTAATATATTGATTTATAAATATGTATATAAAATACAATTTCCACACTAGGTCCAAAACGTAACTGGTCGACGTCATGTTTAGGCGAGGCCCGGCCGCGGCCCGCGCCAGCGCGCGCGCGCCGCCCGCCGCGCACGCCGCGCGCCGCCCCGCTCTCCCCCGGGCAGCTGCACCGGGATAACACTGGTATTATCCTCGTACCCTCTATCTATACCTGTATTTATTTATAATATATTTTTTTAATAGAGTTTTATCTATAATAAAACAAAAATGAATGTTTAAAATGTATACAGGTGCCATAGGATGGTCGGCCGCAGCGAACTCTGCGAACTCGGCGGGCGCGGGCACGGGGGCGCTGCGTGACTGCTACTGGCCCTCCGCCTCCTCGCTCAGTGACAACGACGACGTCATTCTAGACTACAACGTAATGGATACTAACTTTTAAGTCACATTCAAAGTTCATTGACCTTTCAGTTCTGATATTACTATATATATATATTAACCTTTTTTTATACGCCTTCTACCATACACATAACTCCCCCGTCTTAATGGGGCGTCGCAAGATCGCTTACACACGAAACCACGATGCCCCGATGTCAGGTCTGCTGCTTCTAACCATGTGGTTGCCCCTACGGTCTACTTTGTTGTCGGAGAAATACCAAAAGCAACTCGTATGGTACACCGCTCACTGACGCGGTTCACCTCCCTGTGTGTCTCTTGGCTTCGCGTCCGTCTGGATTCCCGGACGCTAATGAGTCCCTAACAATTTAAAGCGTTTTCTGGTATTAGTTAATACTTTTTATTCATTAATGCATATATGGTGTATATTGCCTTTTAAAGAAATATATTTTTGTTTTACAGGACACGCTTTTCGACATGCTTCTCAACAGTCTGTCTCTTGAAGGTGGTAATATAGCAGAGTGTGATGACGCACCCCAAGCGCCCCCCGTCCAGCCCTGGAGCCCTGCGCGCGAAACCCGCGATCCCCGCGATCCTCGTGATCCTCGTGATCCTCGTGATCCTCGTGACACCCGCGACCCCCGCACAGACTGACCATCGCAACGCCCGCCACGCCACTACCCCTCACACCCAGCACCCCGCTGCCCGCCCTCGCCCAAATACCATCAGTTGGAGCACTATCGTCGGGAGTACCATCACTAAACCCTGTCCCGACCATTCAGCTTTAGTATGAATGCAGAAGTGTACATGCCGAAATTTTCTTATTTCTAAACCATTACCTGTCTTTGTTGTACTATATAAGTCATTGATTGCACATTCACATTTTGACTGTAGCATTACTTAAGTCGAGATTTCAAAATTTAGTTGCCAATGCCAATTAATAAAAAAAAACAGCATAGTTAAAATATTTGGCATGTTTTTTTATAACAAATCTATTTTTCTTTATTTAGTATCTGAGTAATATGATTGAATACATAGTATACAAATACAGGTAATTTATATAAGAATTTTGTCTTTATTTTTTGAATAATGCATTTAATAAAAGTTTGATTAAAAAAACGGGATGAAAATTACAACATTGCATTTAATAAATTAATTCAGAGTGGTGTTGTAAAGTAATTCTATTAATTTAACAAAAAATAACAAGATTTTATTAACTTTAAAATTTAAAGTTTAAAAATTTAAAGTTCTTGGTGTTAAATTAAATATGATAATCTTAATTAATAACAAGTGCTATCAATTTATATAACGTCTTGTATGCTTTATGTTGATAAAATTAACATTGTAAGTAAGGCTTATTTATATATTCTTTTAATTTATTATTAACATTAAATTTTGAAACGCATTATAAATAATTATTATAATAATATTTTCATCACTGTGAATCAACTTTTATTTTACAAGGGTTATAATATTGTTGAAGTATCGCGTGCGGTGTAAAAATATACTATTTTTCGACATGTGGTGAGGTGAATGTGATAGAGAACAATTTCCATATTTTTAGTATTATATTTATTTAACGCATTTTAATACAGTCCTTTGTCAATGTTGTAATCTCAGCATAATTTAATTATACTCATTATGATATTGTAGAGAGAGAGACTTGCCTCGACTCGCTACAAGTCAATGGATTTAGTTTAATGTTCTGTCATTTTAAGGAAAATGTTTTTTTTTTCTATTGGGCATTAAATTATCTATACTCAAAATTTTGATCTCGGAAATTTCCTGTGTAAGTTTGCCCATGACAGTGGAGATAAGTTACTTCCGCCTCTGTGTATCGCTACATTGTTAATTAAATATAAATAAAACTTATTTGTGTACAATAATGGAATTCAATATTGATGTCTAGATTAGGATTTGACGAATGCTACGTGTAGTTGTCGTAAATGCGCCAAAAATAATATACATTTTTTTTTAAAATACTGTTTCTTTCGTCTGTCACACTACTATTTTATTAAGTAATCTATGTTAGTACGGAGCATTCGTCTACACAGTATATGATTAACGCGACTACTTTTCCCGCTTTTGTTTGTTTGAAAAAAAATTAATTTAAAATATTTTTATTAATTACTACTAGTTTGAATTTATTATAATACAATTAAGAGTTAAGACTTATACTTCTACTAAATAATTAATTTTGCAATAATAGTTTGTCCATATAAAATATGGTCGACTATAACAAAAGCGGGATAATCAGTACAATATATCTTTTAATTACGTGTCACTTTAATCTGTTGTAATAATCCATTGAATGTTTTTATGTGCTTGTAGCGATATAACAAGTCCGATTGTTGTATTTTATTAGATAGCTAATGTAGTATGTTGACTGAAAGTTCAAACTTAGTTTAAGGTTTTGATCGCTAAGTGTTCGCGTTGAAGCTTATTTTTGTGCTTTAGCTATATTTATGGCTGTAAACGCTGATTCGAGCTTTACATTGTAATTTAAGAAGTATAAACTTATCTACAACTACAAATACAGTGAGTGTAATAGAAAAATCTTAAAATATCTCAATTGGTCTCGTAGTGCAATATTTTTCACTCAAATTCATAATTAAATTGTTATTTAAGGGTCGAATGAGCGGTTGCCGGCGAATAATGATGTGTACCTAAAGCTGTCGATATAAATTATATTTTTATTTATGTAGTGTATTGAATACAATTGATGGGTACAACACTAATTTTTAGGAATCTGCTTTGACAAATTATTATTATTATAAACGAAAATATATTTTTGATTGTCTAGAATGTTGATGTATTGATGTTCTCGAATGAAAGTAATAAAGCATTATATGTTGTTTTATTTAAGTTCATAGAAAGAGGAATTAAATTAACTAAGATTTGAAACATTTAAAGAGAGCAGTCTCACAGTAATTTTCTATTGGATTTCTTTGTAAAATTAGGGTAAATTTTTATATAATAAAAAGAATTACAGTAAAATCGATAGTCAAGTATCGAGATAAATAGACCCTGTTTTCCAAGTACAGAGCATAATGGCGCACAATGCCGAAGTGTGCTAATACTTAGGAACGTGAACAAATTTTCAAGTGCACCAGTAGAGGGCACTAGGTTCAGTCTTGAAAGAAAGAAATATAACTTATAAATATATAAAATTTTGATCAATGCCACCTTGAAAAAAAAGACTATTTAATACTTATATTTTCTGCTAATGAGTTGGTATCGTTGGGCGCATCACGCTAAAGCAGTACTTTTCAAAATGCTTGATTGTGCGAAGCGTTGCTGTAGTTAAAACATTCGAAGTTAGCATTATACCGTATAAATCGCTTTTATATTATTATGATCTTTGCTAGATGATGGATCTTTTATTAGTGACGCCAAAAAAAAACTTGAGGTTACCGCCACCTCTGGACAAGCACATGAATTTACACGTTAGAATATAAAACATAATAATTACGTCATAAAGTATAGCAAAGTAAATCTTATTTATAGTGGAAATAATAAAAATTAAAAAGAGATAAATTTATAATGGGATATTGTTGATTATGCTAGTTTTAACTAAAGTAAAACATACCAAGCCCTTCTATATTTGTAGTAGATATGACAATTTAGAATGGTGTATTCATAGCATCTCTTTATAGTTTGTAAGTGTATTCGTATTTCGTATGAGTTTGGCGACACAGGTGTCGATACAAACACGTCCCATCGCACTACTCTTCCGTGACCAGCAGGGCTATTGCGTATCTCAATTGACAGTTCATAGTGAAGATCACTAGACTTAATGCTCAACGATGAACTGTCAAACAGCTAGTTTCGTATTGGCTAACGTCAGTGACCAACTGGGATGATGTCATAGGCACCGAGCCTCATTGATAGTCACCGTAACATATTTTGACAAGTGTTTATGTATCGATAAAGTTTAAGTTGCGATTGTGTAAGCATAGTTGACATCATATTAATAGTCATTAGACACTATCCACTTTTTTTGAAAAACACTACTCAAGAGCAGTGTTTTACGGATTCAAGGTGATTATCACTGTAATTTTAATACATACACTTTGTGTACTTGCTACTCGGAACATTAGGCTACATGGATTTGTACACTGTGTGGAATTGTTTTTTTTATGTTTTTCTTTGTTATTAAGTAAGACAAACTATTATTTATTATATTTTTTTTATTTCTTTGTTATAAGTAAATTTGTGAACATAATGGCGCGCGCTTTCTTATTGGGATATGCGGAAGAAGAACGTAGACGTAATGTTCTACGAATTGAAAGACGCCGTCTGCGTGACGCTAGTGATCCATTGCAGTTGCCAGAGAGAGAGTTCATTGGACATTTTCGTTTAACAAAACTTGGATTCCAACAGGTTTTGGTGGAACTTAGTTCTCATCTACCATTAGTTAGACGAAATACAGGTGTTCGCAATGAACTCAAAGTAAGTAACAATGTTCATTTACTTTGACCTGTCATTTGCTTTTCAACATTAGGTATTTGATATCCACTTGTAAATTTATATTTTCATTTACATTGTTACTATAACTGACTGATGATGACTTTGTTTGTCTTTCTATTGTAGATTTTAGCAGCATTAAATTTTTATGCAAATGGATCCTACCAACGGAATGTAGGTGCATCATTTCTACTGAACATGTCACAACCAACATTCAGTAAATGTCTACATGAGGTAACTGGTGCACTCAATACCTGCGAAATCCTTAGGAAGTACATAAAGTTTCCTATGACACAGCATGAAAGGGAAATAATTATGAAAGAGTAAGTTTAAATTTAAATAGTGTTACAATAATTATGTACTTAGTAGATACATACCTACCCAAGTAGCCTAAAACTTTGAATTGTTTTTTTTTCAGTTTTATGGAGAAATTTGGATTTCCAGGTGTTATAGGTTGCATTGATGGTACACATGTGGCTTTAATCCGTCCTAAGGATCATGAGGAGGCTTATTTTAATAGAAAGAATTACCATTCTTTGAATGTTTTACTAGTAAGTGTATTATAATTAGTATTGTAAAGTATAGCAATACATAGCATTAAAATAAAAGATTGTTCCAGTAGTGAGTTTGTACCTGCACAATTTAATAGAACAAACTTTGTTTTGATTTCAGATTTGTGATGCTAAACTAACCATCCTCCATGTTGATGCATCATTTGGTGGTGCATCTCATGATTCATATGTTTGGAATCAATGTGTAATAAAAGCATTTTTAGAAGGATTAGAAAGAAATGGAGAGCGCCTTTGGCTGTTAGGTATGCATATGCAACTTGTATAATAGGGTACAGATTAAATACAGACAATCATTTTGATAGAAAAAAATATATATTACACATTAGACAGTAATTTATCTGATAGTAGGTACTATGTTAAAATTAATTTCTATTTGTAGGTGATTCTGGATATGCTCAACGCCCCTGGATGATGACTCCAATCATAGGTGCAGCTCCGGGATCACCAGAAGAGTATTATACAGACCTTCATTGTCGGGTCAGAAATACTGTGGAGCGGTGTATTGGAGTACTTAAATCACGTTGGCGGTGTTTGCTAGCACACAGGGTACTTCACTACGACCCAGTTACCACTGGCAAGATAGTGAATGCATGTGTCGTCCTGCACAATATAGCCAATGCACAAAATATTCCAATACCTGACCCACAGGATGGTGATCTTGACAATGACCAACAGCACCAACTTTGCATACAGGGAAGGACTGATGCCCCTCTAGATGAAAGTAGGCTTATATTAATTAATAGGATTTGGAATGCTAGAAATATTTTGTGATTATAATTTTTTTTAATATAGTTTTGATTGAAATACAAATAGCCTTTATTTCTGATAAAAAATAAAATACATTTTGACAATTATTATCATTTTACAATATTATCATGCTATAAAATTAAAATTATTACTTATTATTATATAAAAATAGTCTTAATTATAATTATATTAAATATAATTAAATTTTATACTTATATTTTCAATACTACATCATTTTATAACTCTGCCTACTATATATATATATTATCATGCTGCTAGTTGAAATTATTACTAAATACTAATTATTATTATTAGGTATTTTTAATAGATTTAATTATATCAATTTGTCACTTATACTTTTTTTCTTTATATAATTTTACAACATTATCATGCTGCTAATTTAAATTATTGGTGATTATTGTTTATTATATAACAATAGTTTTAATTATATTTAATTCAATTTTACACTTATAATTTCAAATATAATAATGTAAAAAATGGTTTCATATATTATTTAATTGTAATAATTTAAATACTATTTTATTTAACATCATTGTATAGTCCTGTCTACTACAAAGTCACTTAACAATATTATTGCATGCTAATTTGAATCAAAATGAACACACATAAAAATTTATCAAAATTGGCCCAGCCGTTTAGAAGTAGTTCATTCACATGTGTATGTGACTGAGCTTCTCCTAAACGGCTGGGCCGATTTCCTGTGTACGAACAGAGGAATTATATATAAAAAGATAATAATACTTTTAATTATTTTTAATTCAAAGTGTATTCTTAAGTTTAATTATATTTTTAATTTATTTGTTTGATGTCATCCTCATACTATTTACTATAGACATTATTTATTAGTTACATTAGGCAAGATATGTAGTTATTTACATTTAAAACTAGATTAATTATGTTAAAATGTTAAATAAAAATGTAAGTTTTAGTTTTTATTATATGTTTAAGGCTTCTCTTGATGTCTTGATGACTCTGAAAGATATTTTTTTATATAAAAAGTTGAAACAGACTCAGAATATAGCAGTAAGTGTATTATTAAAGTTAGAATTAGCATGTATATTTAGTCTTAAATTAATTGTAGGTATAATATTATTATTAATAACTATTTCAAAAAATATATGTTTATACCTGAGATATGGCAACATTTTATTTCCCTCATTAACTCCACCATGGCCTCCAATGCGGATGCAATGCGTTCCTCAACAGCAATGCGTCTTTCCTCCAAGTCGTAGGCCCATCGTGGTACTCGCTCATCTCGACGTACTGAAAAGTATTATTTAACATTAATGTAACTTACATAAGTGGATAATAACATCGAAAAATTAGTACTTACTTTGACTACGTGATGTCGACCTTTGGGTAGGCAGTGTCGTGTGCACGGGAGGCCCTGAAATAATTATAATTTCATATAAAATGTAATACAAGCAGAAGGTTGTGAAAGCCAATGTTTATGCCATTTATTTATTCATACTTACTTTCTTCTCTTGGTGATGCAACTTCAGGTGGATTGACTGACTGTATAGTATGTGTGGCTGGGGCAGGGTGCTCTGTGGCTCGAGCAGGGGGCTCTGTGGCTGGGGCAGGGGGCTCTGTGTCTGGGAGAAGTGGGTTTGAGGATGAAGGCTCAGAGAATGGAACTCCTAATGGAAATGGAACTTCTTCTTCAAGCCATTCCACATCCATTGGAGGTTCTGGAGATATAATATCGGAACAAGGAGCTGAGGAATGTGGCATAGGTGAAGCTGTACTGGGGCTGGCTGGTACAGCCTCTGAGGTACCTGGAGGCTGAGTCCCTTCTGCTGTAGGTATCTATAAAATGTTTGAAATTTTATTTGATACCTACTTATTATTATAAATTATAATAATTTAACATTATAGCACTACTTAGAACTTAATTTAAGATTAGTTAATACATAAATTAGTAATATCAATTATAATACTTTAATAACTTACATCAAGAGGCAGGTGCACACCAGGCAAACCCTCCACCGCTACCGTACCAATTACTATAATTAATACCAAGTTCAATTAAAAACTACGAAAATAATGTATTTTATATATTTTTGAAGCGATAATTATTAACCGTGATTTTCTATAGAATTCAAAATAATGTATAATTTCATACATACCAAGAAATAATTTTCAAGGTTAAAAAGTTTTAAAATTACCTATATAGTTTTATCTTCAATATGGTATTATCTATCCAATTTTAATAAATTGCGTCTTCATATTCTAATCCTGATTATTAAAAACATTATATCGATCATAAAATATGAAATCAGCATTTCCAATTGGGTACACCACTAAATGAGTAGCATAATATAAATACGTTGAATCCAAAATATACTTTAACGTAATGTAATAAAATTGATTTTAAATTGATATTGTGAAAAGCCTTTAAATTGTTTTCCATTGATTAATCTTTATTTTCTGCAGCACTGTAAAACACTTATTGACATTTGACAGTTCGGTATAGGTACCAACATAAAAAGATAATCACAAGACGATATCAAACAAGTCACAACAATTCAAACTTAAAATATTATATACCCAAATTACTTAATTAATTTGACATCTAGTGGTTTTGTGTTTTAATTTTTAAAACACAACGTAATATGGACAAAATTACATTACAAGATCATAGTTACTTCACAGTCGAAATTTTGAAAGCATTAGTTCAAAACCGAATAACAACACTTATACAATTTATACAAGAAGATGCAGAAAAATTATCAGTGTTGACTAAATTAAACTTGCCACAAATCTTGGAAATAAGAAATGATATTTTTAGTAAATATTCAGCACCATTAATTAGTGGTTCTACACTGTTTGTAAGAGGTTTTACATGTAGGAAATATATAGCCACTGGTATCGAAAGGTGTACAATTTTATTAACTTATATTTTGAATATTATACTAAATAGCAATGTGGCATTTATTTGATTTTATATACTAATATAAAAATAAGTGTATTCTGGTAGTTAATCATTTTGATATTTTGTAGCTTAGATTCAATTTTGGGTGGAGGTATTTCTATTGGATATATTTCTGAGATATATGGCCTGGCTTGCTGTGGAAAAACTCAATTATGTACACAGTTAGCTATTAACAGTGTTAAAGATTTTAACAATACAGTTCTTTATATTGATACTAAAGGGGATTTTTCTGCAGTTAGAGTACAAAAAATTCTAGAAGGAAATGGTTTTTCCCATAAGGTAAAAAACTTGTCTTTTATATATTGAAATTTAAAAAATAAAAATGGTATGCACATTCATATTTACACTACAATAATATCAATAAATTAATGAATATATATCCACTCACATCTTATCGTTGCAAATCTGTATGCTTAGCATGGCTTAAATCCATTACATATGACGAGATTGAAGAACTTTTGACCATTGTTTATTAAAGAATTTTGTATTCACACACACATATACATACACACATACACACTCACACATACATCATCATCATCTTATTGTTTTTTAGTTTTTATAAAATAGTTTAAATATTATACGGAGGCGGATGTTGATATCTGCAACGCAGTTAATACTTTTGCAGTGTCGTAGCCATTGTTGTTTACTGTATACTTATAGGAATTTGATACTAAATAAATAAATTTCATTTCATTTCATATTTTGTTTCAGGATATGGCTGCTATAATGATAAAAATAAAAGTGATACATATTTGGTCTATGGAAGATTTAATAAAATTGTTGGAAGGTCTTAAACATTTTACTTTAAAAACTGAAAAATTATCATTAATAATTATTGATTCATTGCCAAGTCTTATGTTGCAGCATTTTGGAGATAATAATAAACTTGGTATGATTAATACTATGTAAAAGTCTCTATAATCTATATATAACAATAACAATTTCAAAAGTTTATAACAAATTATTGTTAATAATTAATTTATATATTTTTATTAATCATGTTACAGGATTAACATATTTGAATAAAGTTGTAAATCTTAGTAGATTTCTTAGTAAAGAGCTGGAAATTGGCTTTGTGTGTGTTAATATTCAAACAAGATGGATTGATTCAGATGTTCGAGATTCAGATGGTAGATATTATCATGTTTATTTTAATTTAGTCTATGGTCTATTTATATATATTTTTTTGTTTCTGTTAGAAAATGAGTGCTATAAATAAACTTTATGTTATGATTCTACATTTAAAAAATATAAATAAATATTTATTTTTAGTTGAAGATCAGACCACTTCAGTTTATGACTCTGGTTATATAGAGAAAAGAAACCGTGGTCTAGGCAAGTATTGGCACCACATTCCTGCAGTACTAATTCTGATGGAAAAGAATAATTATCCTGTTACTGACAATAATGGATGTTCTATAATAAATATTACAGTGTCAAAACAGAACATCCCATATATTTCTAAAAGTTGTCAAATAAATGTTAATGTACTAGGTGTAAGCTAATAAATACATGTTATAGAGCAAAATTTTTATTTTAATACCTACATCTACATTATTATTATATTATAATAAACTGTCAAATATATTAGGTCCTTATAACAAGTAAATGAAAAATTCTAGAGTGAACAAATTGTTGGAAACTTTTAGTTTAGAAAGCAGTTGGATAAAAAATGACAATTAGGATTTTCTCCTTAGGAAATAGCCATGTAATAGGTCTCAAGTCAAGGGGCAATTTCGATATTAATTAGTAAAATCAATAATTATAAGTATACTTTAGAAAAGCAGAAAATAAATTATTATATTTTGAATATAATTTTAATATATTTAAGAAACACATCGGTGTGAAGAAGTAATCGATAAAAAAATCGATTTGCATAAATACCGGTTAAAGTTGCAACACTAAAACGTCTTGTTTCGATTCCCAATTTTCGATTCAATTCTAATTTCATTTCATCTTTCATTTCTTCGCGCGCCTGTCAGGCGATGCGCAGTTTGCTGTGATGGCTCTTTATAATACTTTCGTATATTTCACATTTTTATGATATTCACGTGTCTTTGTAATTCTTATAGTTTAATTTAGTTCTAATTTATATTTATGCGTCTTAATGCGTTTAAATAAAATGGCGAATCAATCCCAGAAAATTGTGTATAAGCTGGTACTGACTGGAGGTGAGCAATATTTTTATTATTTTGACTTAATATGTGAGAATAAATCGAGAAATTACCTAAAAAATAATTACAGAAAGTGTTTTTAATTCTTACACTTGCTTTCCACAATAAATGTAATAGCATCATAATAATTAACATTTCTTTTGCACGTGGAGACTTGGCACCGTTTTCACATAGTATATATTACACTCTTTAACCTAACAGGGCCTTGCGGCGGTAAAACTACTGGACAATCCCGACTTAGCACATTCTTCGAAAACTTGGGATGGAAGGTAAATAAAAATTATCATATTTATTTAAAATCAACTTGTATTCAAAAGTGTATAGTAATGTTCCATATTATTTATTTAGTAATCGACTAAACTCTTATGATCCTATGTTTATATTAACAAAAGTAATTATAATATTAAATTCTGCCAAATAACATCTAATAATATCTATATAAAATTTGTGACATATTTCTTAAATCTTGTATGCATAAGCTGTTAGGAAAAACTCCTTCTTTAAATAAATAAAAAAATTGTTGTGGTTCATATCTCGTATGGTTTCTCCGTAAGGAGATCCAATAAAACATTGTTCCACATTGTGTTTATTTACAGGTGTTCCGGGTGCCGGAAACGGCTACCGTCCTCTTAAGGTACGAAATGCAACATACACACTCATTGAGTGCATGTTGCATATCAATCATTTCCAAAAAATATAGTTAGGATTTTATTATATTATATATTGTGACACTAAATATAAAAATGATTCATTATAAATTTATTTGCTAATTTCTTATTACTCCATAAATGTTGTAAAATCTCCCAAAAAAAATGTATAAAAAATTACTCATCTCAAAATTTTGGGAATGACATCTTTTGAAAACAAACTGTCCAGGTTTGTTTTAGCAAAATTAATGGTTATGACTATTTTATGTTGTTTTTATGTAAGTATTATGGTTCTCAGTATGGGGTCAAATAAAAATGATATATTATAAAATGAAGTAATACAGATAGTTATATCAATAAAATTGTCATATATTTTTTATTTCAGTGGTGGCATCAAGTTCGCAGATCTCAGCCCAGATGAAGGTAAGAAAATAAATTACAATTAATGCTCATCCTGAAAGATATTCTTTTTTAATTGTTATAGACATGGTCTCCCTATTCTCCCATTATAGAACATTATAGAATTAATTTATGATATTCAAGAGCTATTATTGAACATTGAATATTTTGTTATATAATACAAAACTAAATTATTATTTTATTTATGAATATTTTGAATTATTAAAATATTTTAGGATATTAGAGAGAGGTAAATGACATTGCTGTCAGTAGATGTTCCAAACGAAGCTTGCCAATAATCTGAACATGTGAGTTTTCACGCCATTGTGCCGCAAGAATAGTCTGTTTATTTTTCTTCTCCGTCTATATCTCACTATGTTACCTTGAAACGGTTTCGCTTTTGTTATTTTAATAGCAGTAAATTTTCTTTTTTTAAATAACAATGAAAATTTATCGTCAGTTTATTTAGCTATTATGCGATAAATTTAATGCGTATGATTATTTTTTAATTAGAATTTGTAAAGAGCAATGGAATTTTAATATAAGGTTAGCTATTCTTTGTATATCGTAGTTCTTCTTCGTTAGGTAAGCAATTAGAATGAAGTACCAAACATTTACTATGTTGAAATCCCATAAGTACTGTGTATTTCTTTAAAAAACAAAACGGATTCGTTAATACTTTGTTTATAATGCAATTAGATAAATTATGTTTGATATTTATTATTTGTATCATTCCATGATTAAATGTAATCCTTTTAATTTTTTTTATTACTGAAGTTTTTTATTACTAGGATATTTGAAGACATCAATAAAAACTGCAATATAGATAATACTTTAAAGATACAAAGATATTATTTATTTGTTAATATTAGTATTGTGAGCTTGATTTTATAAATATATAAAAATAGATTCATTGTGAAAATATCTTTTAGACACGCCTACCTAATGATTGAATCGCATTACGCGTAAGGTAGGTCACAAAGGTTTTCATTGCCAAGTTCGAATCGCTATGCAAAAGTGATTTATGGTGGACGTATTTTTTAATATATTACCTTATAAAAGTATAAATTATAGCTGTTCACAAGAAACAAATAAGTGGCCAAAACAAAATAGAATTATTGCTGTTGTATCTTACACGATACGTAATAGACTAAAGTCTATTTGCCTATGTCTAGTAGAGTGTCGTGTATTATCCATCATATATTTTGTCATTTTGCTTTTGACGAGCGATGATAATCATAAATTGTGTAATTTATACAGAAATTATAGTCCAGTTTCATCGTAAATTATCTGAGAATTGTTATATAATCTTGCAAATTATATTGTTGTCGTCACAATTTACGAGGCTGTGTCCCGGTCGACTTCGTCACGTGCAACGTTTATTTTCGTTTCAGTAAGCCAGCTTTCTGTTATTGCTAACTAATGGAAGCTTTATAGTTACGTGTATATTTATATATCTACGTCGTGAACATGCTAGGATGAGCGGGTGATATTATTTCAATAGCAAAGTACTATGAAAGCTACTTGCCATGAGTCATTTATAGAACCTACTGCGCATATTGTAATTTATTTATTATTATATATAACTTATTAAAAATAATAATAGTATAAAACAATCATAATTACAGTTTAAATAGGGAATTGTATGTAGCTAAAATAGTTGGCATCCTTGCTCTACTTCATAAAGACTTTGTCGGTTGAGTTTGTCCTCTTATTCTTTCTACTTATTTTCTTACCGACAAATAGAGCTACTGCCACGATTATAAATCACTTTTTAACGAATTGTATGATTTATCGCGTTATAACGACATAAAATCTAATTCACCGGAAGTCAAAATTGATAGTGTCCACTTCATAAATTATACGTGATTTGCTTCTCCTTTACTCAGCGTTTTTTTATTATACATACAATAAACAACAAGTCTGACGTGGTTAATTTAATTAAGTAAGTAAAATACTACTTCGCTAGTGTTGTAATAATCTCTGAAACCTGTCCAATCCATTAGAAGCAAGGACGGTTACATGTATCCCGTTGAATTATATATTTCGTACTTACATTGTTTATAAATAGAAATTCTTGATATATATAAGGTACGTTTATGGGGCTTCACGGTTGGCCACGCAAGTTGTTCTTTGACGCAATCGGCAATCTCACGGTCACGTTCATGGCTGGATTCAAAATAAATCTAAATAGATAAAACATACAAACACTAGTCTAAAACTGAACTGCATTGTTATGCAGCGGCGTGCAGATTCCAAAGTACATTTCATGTGATGGCAAACAACAAAGAATTCGTTTTTAAACATAATATATCGTCGTATTATGAGGAAAATAAACTTTTTAATATTCTCTTCGTATAGTTTGTCTGTTTAAAAGTATTGTTTAGGAACAAAATCTATACTTATTATAAAAATAAGTCCCCCGGCCGCGTCTTTCTGTCCTCCTGTCTGTCCTCCTGTCTGTCTGTACGCGATAAACTCGAAAACTACTGAACGGATTTTTATACGGTTTTCAACAATAGAAAGAGTAATTCTTGAGGAAGGTTTAGGTATATAATTTATTATGCTTTTATGTAAATTAGCTGAAATACGGCGACAAATGTTGAAGAGGTCGCAAAAAATCTCGCCAAATGGGAACTTTCCACGCGAACGCCGCGTAAACTAGCAAAGATACAGTTAAGTAATGTACTAGAGAATTCAAAATCTATAAAAATGCTACAAAAAAGTCCGCGATAGCATATCTCTATCTCTTACGGTTGACTTACAATAACCACTTTTATGTTAACATTTTTAATTAAAAACATTACGTTATTTTCAAAGTTATTTTCTTTAGTTCGGTATTAATCCTTATCCAAATGAATATTTTAGTTAGCTTAGTCATTTAATGCAGATTAAAATTGCTCTTTACACTAAATCAATCAGATGAATAGTTTTTGAGATATCGTTGTTAGAAGTAATTAGTAGCGAAACATTTTTAATGCTTGGCGAGCATTGAGATGCCTACGGCGAGTCCATCCCCTCTGCCCCGCATCGCTCGACCGCCTGCTCAAGCTATATAAACCGGGCGATGTAGCGCGCGATCCTAGGATACTTTTTACCGCGGGAAAATATCTTATTTCTGAGGAAAAATACAAAAACTGCAATGTAAGAGTATACTAATATGTAACACCTAAGAATTTAGTTTTTGGTCATCTGAACGCGGGCGGAGCCGCGGGCAATGCTAGTACATATAATAAAATTCTAACAGAGTCGAATCTGTACATTGAATAATTTTTGGAAAATCTAATTGAAATAGACATTATTATCGATACAGAGTGCGAATCTATAGCTTTTTAGAATTTTTGTCTGTCTGTCTGTCTGTCTGTCTGTCTGTCTATCTGTCTGTTACCGCATCACGAAAAAACCACTGGACAGATTTTGATGAAATTTGGTATGATGGTAGCTGGTTGGTTATACGGGTCAACATATAGGATACTTTTTACCGCGGGAAAATATCTCATTTCTGAGAAAAAATACAAAAACTGTATTGTGAGAGTATACTAATATGTAAAACCTAAGAATTTGATTTTTGGTCATCTGAACGCGGGCGGAGCCGCGGGCAATGCTAGTTAATATAATAAATGTGAAAGTTTGTGAGTATGGTTGTTTGTTACTCTTTCACGCCAGAACGGATTAACGGATCTGGATGAGATTCGGCACAGAGATTAGATATGGCATAGAGATTTTTATCCCGGAAAAATGTATGGTTTCCGTGGGATAGGTTGGTTTTTGTTTTCCTAGAGGAGAAACCGAGCGAAGCGATAAGCCGCTATTTAACTATAAGTAAAATAGAAATTGAGCTTAAAGAAAACTCTCGTTCGTTTGTTATCATGTGTGAATTATTAAACACTCGTTGGTAGCTACGCATTGGACAACACCAAGACGATTGGTTAATTTAATGATCAATAGCAGTGTTTTCATTTAAATAACAAGTTCCATAATATCGAACAGACTCGAATAAACTGACTATAACTTGATTATCTACCGGTGTTTGATTGTCTTCGTCATAATATGACGATACCATTGTTAACATTCATCTGGTGCAAACAAGATGACGGCAGTTGTCTGTGTTTTTATTCTGTTTAGTTGGTATAGAATCGTGATCTTCTCTTTTAATGAAAGATTTATCGTATCTTCTAAATAATCACAAGTCTAATGATAAGAGCCAACTGTTTTGGTGAAAAATACATAGACGTTACGTCAATCGTGATAATAAACATTGCTCTATATTTCTTTATACTTTAGGTATGTTGTGTTATGTGTTCACGTCGGTTTTGTGTACGCATAATTTAGTATTTGTTTAACTATGTTATAAAAGACGTCATCTGAATTAGGTATACCTACTTACTTTACAGAAAAATTATAATAGAAATAAAGATCCATCGAATATCATGCCATGCGTCGAATTTGTTTTAATCTTTACCTACCATAGAAACCTTGTTCTGATTTCTGTTTTAAAATAATTTCATAATATTACATTGTTAAAATATAGATCAAGTATATAACGTGACAACATTTTAATCGGTATGATGCAAAATTACGTTGTTATAGCAAAAAGCCCAATAATTGTCCCCGATGATAAATGTCGGGGTCACTGCAAAAGGTGCACTGCCGCCGCTATGGCTCAAGCGAGGCAAGGTGACTCTGGTGAGTTTCCACCGTAGTCTCGCTAAAGGAAAATCGATTAGTGCTAATACACCTGTCGCGACGACACTTCCTGATAACATATTGTTTCGGCCCACTCATTAATATTATCATCCGCTCATCATCATTAGGCACGTTGTGATGAGAATAGATACTACAGGTCTTTAACCTTTTTTTTTAATTGGAACATAATAGCTAGTTTTATCGTCAACCAATTAAGACTAAATTATTTTATCTCATATACGGCCATTTTATTTTTATCTCCTTAAATGTTATTATTAGCCTTTTCATTACGTTTCATTCCAAAATTAATGAAGTGATTAAATGAGTTTTGCAAACTTTAGATATATATTCATTCATACAAAGTAGGTGTTTCTAGCGTTGACGTCACGTCCGACATGTGGATAATGTCTATTCAAAATTACCAACCAATATTTGTATGTTATTTTTAGTTGCAAAGTTTCAAATGAATTTTCTTACAATTAGACTGTATGAGTGTTAAGTATTTACTTAATTTATGAGTTTTGTTGAGTTTGGATAAATGTAAAAAGCTAAAATTTTTATTACAAATTCACTGCCAACTCAGTCTTATGAGAAATATTAGTATCGTGTAATTTGTCATTTGACTTCGGATAATGAAAACCATGTCGTCATTGTAGACAGAAGTCACGCGATATGCAAATTAAAAGAAAGAATATTTTCCAAATTACTTTGAAAATATTATATTTGTACGGCTATTTTGGATGGAGAAAGGAAATGACGTACATGAACCGAACATCTCTAAACATTGTAAACAAATTATAAGTTCTTTCTGTACCGAGTTCTTAATATTAGATTTTTTTATCAGTAGGTACCTGGCATAATTATTATTAGGAATCATTCAGTGTAGGCATGATTTGTTATCTATACATAATAATAATAATTAATAAAACTGTAGAGAAAGAATGTCTGTACATAGAAAAAAAATATGCTAAAAACCGAGTCAGGGGGGTAAGAAAAGAAATAGAACAAATCCAGATTTTTTCAATTTTTTTATTTCTCTGTCTGTTTGTACGAGCTAATCTCCGAAACTGTTATACCGATTTAAATGAAATTTGCATGGTGGTACCTTATATCCCCGTTCAACATCTTAGATACTTTTCATTCCGGAAAATTAAAGAGTTCCCGGGAATAGTTAAAATCGATAGTAACTTATACAGCTTAGTACACAAAAACTACTGATATGATACTGATTGGATTTTAATAAAACTTTACAATAATATAGTTCATACGCCAGAATAACAATTAGGCTACTTTTTATCCCGGAAAAATTTACGGTTCCCGTGGGATAAAATTGTTATTGTATGTCTAGAGGCAAACCCGAGCGAAGCGAGAGTGAGCCGCTAGTTAAAAATAAAGTTTCATTTTTTTTTATTTTCTGTTACAAAAATGCTATCAGACATTTTTTTGTATAATATATCAGTCGCTATTAGCAAGATATTTCCAGTTTGGTCAACTGATAAGATGTGACCCCATACCTATAAACTTTTTTACAGTTAGCCGGCTACTGCTATAATGAAAACAAATAAATATGACCCAATTAAAAGTAATATATTTCTTGATTTCAAATTTCAATTACCCAATTTTAATGAGACTGTTATTCTTATTAGTATTTTCTCATATTATAGAATGAAATGAGTATAATACGTTTAACTTTGAAGAACTTTTTATCTAAACCTAAAGTTATTATACTGGCCCCTAATTCTTTTATCCAACGGTGATCTCGTTAAACTTTTACAGCGCTTCGTCCTTGAATTGAAAGTCATGTCTTTGACCTATCGGAATTAAATTATCATAAAGAATGAGTTACCATCAAAGAGGTTGTGTTCTATCAATACAGAGTTCATTTTACTTGTTTGGAAATCATTGGCTATATCTTGATTATTCTATATTGACCTAGTTAGTACTAGTTCTATGTTTTTAAACCCCGACGCAAAAACGATGGGGTGTTATAAGTTTGACGTGTATGTGTGTGTGTGTCTGTCGGTGGCATCGTAGCTCTCGAACGGATGAACTGATTTTGATTGTTTTTTTTTTGAAAGATGAATTAGTCGGTAGTGTTCTTAGCTATGTTTGATGAAAATCGGTCCAAGATGGTCGGGGGCTTTTAAAATTTATAATTTAATTTAGTTATAATTAATAATTATTATACTTTTGCTATTAAAAATACTACAATCAGTTCAGGAAATAAAGTAACATATATTTTTAGGAATGTTGTATACGTATTTATTTAGATGTTTCAATTCAAACCGGAATAAATCGGATCGACTTACGATTAGATCCCGCGTGAGGCTCTGTTTACGTTATATTATCTAGCTGTTAGAGCGTTAAACCAGCAATCATAACAACCCACCACAGCCTTATCAAGTTCACGGCTAGTTCCTCTTTATCGTCCGCTGTCGCTCTATAAGTAAATTCTAATACATATGCATTATGCATAGTCAATCTATACATATAATAAAATTGTAACTAAGCCGAATCTGTACATTAAATATTGTTTGGAAAATCTTATTGAAATAGACTTTATTATCGATACAGAGGCCGAATCTATAATTTTTAGAATTTTTGTCTGTCTGTCTGTTACCGCATCACGGGAAAACCACTGGATAGATTTTGATGAAATTTGGCATGGTTATCTGGTTATCCGGGTCAACATATAGGATACTTTTTACTGCGGGCAAATATGTTATTTCTGAGAAAAAATACAAAAACTGCATTGTAAGAGTGTACTAATATGTTAAACCTAAGAATTTGGTTTTTGGTCATCTTGACACGGGTGGAGCCGCGGGCAATGCTAGTTAGTTATATAACTTAATACTTATAAATATTAACCATGGAGTGCAATTAAATATATTGTATCTATGTATGTATATAATCATTGGATGTTATTCAAAACGGCATCGAAACAAACCGTTGACATTAATTTGCAGACATTAGTTGTTTGGATATATCAGACTGTTGATAACCTCTTAATATAAATTTGAAATTATCTTCGAAGTACTTTACAATTATGTAATACCTAATGTAGTATATAAGGCACTAATATAACCACATGCAGTTGTAACAATGGAAAAAGACGTAAAACTGGTTTAGTGGCGGTTTTATTACTTTTTTTCCTACGTGTCTATTGTTATGGTGTACCTATGGTTTGTAAGTTGTAAAAACAAATAACATTTAAATAGAGATCAGTGGGTGATTGAACTTTAAGTTAGTGCGTTGGTAATGGAGATAGCTCTGAATTTATATGTAGACGTTTTAATTTTTATGAATGCAACGGCTAAAACTTATTTATTAAAAATTGCATCTATACATATAATAACATTCTTCGTAAGCTGAATCTGTGCATTTTTTTATCATGTCATTATTATCAATACAGATGCCGAATCTATAGTTTTTAGAATTTTTATCGGTGTTTCTGTCTGTGACCGCATCACGAAGAAACTACTGGACAGATTTTGATGAAATTCGGTATGATGATAGCTGGTTATCTGGGTTAACATATAGAATACTTTTTACTGCGGGAAAATATCTCTACTCTGAGCTAAACGTTAAAACGTAACTAGGAACGAACGATTATAATATTATGTTTTCTTTAATAAAAATATTTTTATTTTATGTTATGTATTATTAGTATGCTTATACAAAAATACTGATTGAAATAATGATATTGCCGTTCTACAATAAAATAGTATATTAAAGCAATCATGTAAAAATTTTCATTAACATAATGGATAAACAACTAAATTTTCCTGATATAAAACTATTTTACACTTGACTGCCTTCATCGTTAATGACCAATGTTTTAGTACCTTCGACATCTTTTTAATTTATTTTTTACCTGTCCTAACTTCCGCGATGACTCAAATTCCTGCGCGGTTAAATGCGCAAAATATGAATTATTATGAATGGATAGACATGAACGGTGATTATTGGCACTCTGAAAATAAAATTAAAATAGAGCGAGACCTGTAGTCACGGTCACTAACGCAGTGACGGCATTCGTAGCGACTAAGACCTAAAACCTGTATTAGTGACTAAATAAATGACGCACTAAGACGTTGACCCCATATTATAATAGTTTAACTGCCTCGGTTGTGAAGTGGCTAGCATGTACGGCTGCACATCCGGAGGTCCGGGATTCGAGTTCCGGGTCGGGCCAAGTTTAGTTATTGAGTCTTTTTGTATAGTAAGCCTCAGTAACAGCCCAGAGTTGGGAAGTTGGCGGTGTTTCACCCCCGTGCTTCGGAGAGCACATAAAGCCGTCGGTCCTGCGCCCTCTCACCGGTCGTGTCGAGTGGTCGTCCCACCGGATTATAATGAGAGTGACAGAAATAGAGAGTGCGCGTACACTTGTGAACTATAATATCTCCTGCGCAGATGGCTAGTCTCAATGATATTGACCGCCGTGGCCGGAATCGGTCAGAAAGACGTCATAATAGTCTCAAACTTCAGCCTTTTATAGTTTTTTTTACTTAAGTACATAATAGGTACAATTCTGAAAGGTTTCACAATAGCTGCAACCGGATATTGTTGCGCTGATGTAAAACAATAATCGTATCGACTTACTGTAACAGGATAAGTCTAGAATTTTGATAAATATATCAGACAGTGCACTAGTAACAGTACACAATATGAATAGAATTGCAAGTGTTGGTTAGTTCGACATGTTTTAAAATTTTCAAATACTAATAAAATGTTTATTATATATTTGATAATTATAGTACGTCTCGGTCGGAAATCCTCATGTAAATATTAAAGATGGAAAGTATGTCACTAATCAGTATTGAACCTTTTTTTCGTATGTATTTATATTACAGCTGTTGTATAATGAATACCTTTATATTTTCAGTTTTAAACTTTACGACGTTAACATTTTTGAGTTATCAGCAATATATGTATGTAATCTATACATATAATAAAATTGTAAGTAAGCCGAATCTGTACATTAAATATTTTTTGGAAAATCTTATTGAAATAGACATTATTATCGATACATAGGCCGAATCTATAGTTTTTATAATTTTTGTGTCTGTCTGTCTGTTACCGCATCACAGAAAAACCACTGGAGGGATTTTAATGAAATTTGCTATGATGATAGCTGGTTATCCGGGCCAATATATAGGATACTTTTTACCGCAGGAAAATATCTCATTTCTGAGAAAAAATACAAAAACTGCAATGTAAGAGTATACTAATATGTAAAACCTAAGAATTTGGTTTTTGGTCAACTGAACGCGGGCGGAGCAGCGGGCAATGCTAGTTATATATATAATAATATACCTACGTAAACGTTACGAAATTATAAGTATAAAAATTTCGTTGTATTATTAACTTTGAGCTCAGCACTGCCTTATAAGTACATACCGTTGAATACGTATAATGTATATTATCATAAAAAAACTTTTTAACAAAAAAATAAAAACCGACTTCAAACAAAAGCACTAAAAAGTAAAAAATAACTGATTGGTAGTTTTCATTTACTATACATACCTAATCAAATATTTTCGAAGTCGGTGCGTTTTGCTTTGTATGGGCTGGCGCCGATTTCGAAAATATTTGATTAGGTATGTATTTAATAGGTAGGCTTTAATTACTTAGCCAAAGCACACCGACTTCGAAAATATTTGATTAGGTATGTATAGTAAATGAAAACTACCAATCAGTTATTTTTTACTTTTTAGTGCTTTTGTTTGAACTCGGTTTTTATTTTTTTGATAAAAAGTTTTTATTTCTCCCTTTTTAGTGTAGACAATAGTAGCGAAGTAAGGATTCTAACGTGTTAGGCTTGTCAAATCAAACAAAATAAGCCCAAACTCAAAGTATCTACTATTAGCCGTTGAAGAGTTCCACCTATCCACCTTCTGGCCTTGCCATCAGATCAGGTCAACAACACCGAACCACTGTACTATCAACGGAAATAGAAATACTTGCAAAGTTTCAAGTCAATATGACAATTAGAAGTAGGTTAAATTCATCATTAGTTGTTTTTCCACCCTTAGGGGTGGTATTTTTTTTTTGAAATTTAAATGGGACCAATCTGGAAGTATACCCTTTCAAACAAAACAAAAATTGTCCAAATCGGTTAATAAATGACGGAGTTCTGAGGTAACAAACATAAAAAAAAAAAACATACAGTCGAATTGAGAACCTCCTCCTTTTTGAAGTCGGTTGTAAATAAAATAACATATTTTTGTATGTTACGTACGTTATTAATATATTATTCTATTTTGTATTAAGTAAAGAGTATTTCATATACTCGTATGCTATATTACATTCATTGTCGGTAAAGGTACCTATATTGAGATGAATACATACGACATCTCTGATAGATATGAAATTACACAGTATTAAAATAAATTTAGTAGGTAATTAAAATCTTCGTTGGCTTTGTTCCAAGTCTCTGGCAATATATGCAAAATAAGTTGGAGTCCATTATTCCTACCGAGTAGCTTAGTTTAGTGCTCGACTGATCGCTAAATATGGTGCAATTCTGTGTCATCTTGTTTCATGTACCTAGTGACTACATGCTTCCATATATGTATACTGCGATATATGATCATGTTTATTATAAAAAGTTTTATATTACAATAATGCATTAACTTTTCCATGTATATCTATAAATTATAATGTTAATTCCATTCGAATGTAATATGTTGAAGTAATACATATTCATGATTACGAGCTCTCTCTCTTTTATTTTCTTATTATCTAAAACTGGTGAAATTTTATTGTTACAGCGATAAAGTTCCAGGAGAATTTGCTGAAGACCATGATTCAAATAGAAAACACATTCTTCGAACTGGGGCGAACATGTCAACGGAACTGTCTCATTATATGCGATCGAGGAGCCATGGACGCTAGTGCATGTGAGTTTACGTATATTATCTATCACTGCGAAATTGTACAAATCTATACATATAATAAAATTGAAACTCAGCCGAATCTGTACATTAAATATTTTTTGGAAAATCTAATTGAAATAGACATTATTATCGATACAGAGTCCGAATCTATAGTTTTTAGAATTTTCGTCTGTCTGTTACCGCATCACGAGAAAACCACTAGACAGATTTTGATGAAATTTGGTATGATGATAGCTGGTTTTCCGGGTCAACATATAGGATACTTTTTACCGCGGGAAAAATTTCTAAGAAAAAGTACAAAAACTGCATTGTCAGCGTATTTTAATAATATGTAAAACCTAAAAATTTGGTTTTTGGTTATCTGAACGCGGGCAGAGCCGCGGGCAATGCTAGTCTTTTATACGATAGGTAGTAAAATTTTAATGTTTTTCCCCTTTATTACATTGTGGGTTTTGTTAAAATGCAGATAAATTTTATTATAACACAGCTGACTTGTGTGTCTGTGATAAACAACGAAACGACGACGAAATTTGCATAACTGTTTTCCCGATAACTACCTGTCATACATAAATGTCGATTGTAAACAAGTAATTTTCCACTAATATACATATCCCAATTGATGACAATGGATGTTTTATGGTATGGAGTCAAAGCATCAATTACAAAATTGAAATGGATTTTAAAATGTCAACAAATGAAATTTTTCATTGAAGGCCTGTATGGATGAAGTTGAAGTGAATTTGAAGCCATATTTAATACGAATGATACGTTTGAAAGCATTTTCTTTTTCTCCATGTTATCCAACATACTAATATGTTGACCCATTATAGTGTCGTACACATCCTGATTTACGCAAAATTCTAATAGATATTTTAAAAACATTTCGTCGAATCCCTTCCTCTATGGAATGTTCCTATTGTTTGTTTCTTGTAAATTATGTTTACAGGTGATTGATACAATAATACTTCGCAAGAAAATACGCATAAAACAAATTTTGTACAATTTTAGTGAAAAATACATACAATCTGGGAATTAAATATTATATAACATACCCTTACCGCTCTTACGTCTTTAATTTGGGCGTAATGATTTTATGTATAATCGTGACGGACAGCTTATTTTTAATCCTGACAAATAATCTTTTATTAGATATCTATTATCACGAACTACTTTATACTTTACATTAGTGATTTTACATTAGGGACAACCGAATGAAGTGAGTATGCTCACACTAGTTGCCTAATAAATACTGCACACGCACACACAATCACACACGCACACAACTTACACATTTATAAATTATAATAGTATTCCAATCTTAATTTTCTACGATAACAAGTTTCTTATCAACATTCCTATAGTAGACAGAGACATATAGGCACATGACATATCATGCTTTATTTTATAATCTTATTTGTATGAATATATGCGAAGTCACGTGGTTTTGATAGTAGTAAAAATATCACACTGTTATCATCAATGCAAAAGTTTGTGTGTCTGTCTGCCTTTTTTCTTCACATATTTTGTAAACGCTCTGTTTAGCAAAAATCATTTCAAAATTTGATTTAATTCCGTTGATTTGATAAAATTTTAAAAGGATATCTCATGCGTTATGTAATGATACTCATAGCATTAACACAGACCTGTCCTTTTCATAGATCTACGTCGTACCTATCCCGCGAAGACGCGAGCACATTCTAGTAATGTAAAAATTCTAATTCAGATCGTGCTGCAAAACCTTTTAATATTATTATGAAATGTTATTAGCTAAATGGTAGAACGATAAAGTTGTTTACAATTTAGATCCATAACAAAATAGTGTAATAGCTTTTTGTGTTTTAGCTCTTAAGAAAATTAAGTGTTCACATGAATCGATTTTTGTTATACTTTTTGTTCAATGCGAGTAAATTTCTATTTTGAATATTAAGACATTAACTGAGAAGCGACCTTTCTTGTTATGGGTATTCTGCTCAAGTACAAGTTTAGATAATAGTGACAGCTCGTTGGCAACGCCCTCGCTTAAAAAAAAACTAACTGAAGCGGATTTAAACCAGGGTCTCGCAATCTCTCCTTGAGATTAGAATGTTTAGAATGTGTAAATTTAATTTTCAACACTTGTAAATTCGGTAAAGAAGTTATCATTAGGAAATTTGCATTTATATTCAGCCCTTTTTTTTACGTACCACTGCTGAGAACGAGCCTTCCTCCAATACAAGGGGAATCAGGCCATGGACCACCATGCTGGCAAATGCGTGTTGGCGGACTTCACATGCCTTTCGAAAACTTGTTAGATTCTCTCAGTCATGCAGGTTTCCTCACAACGTTTTCCTTCACTGTAAGGCAAGTGGTAATCATGTTAGAAATTATTCGCACATGAAAATATCAGAGGTGCGAGGAGACCTGGGATTAGAACCCGCTTCACTCAATTTCCCAAGCGAACGCGTTGGGATGCCACTGCCTTGCAATTTGCATATATTAAATAATAATTAAAATTAGATACCTAAAGATATATGAGAACTCAATATTTTTTAAAGGAGCGTTAAGTTCACTAATGCGTATGTGGTCAGCGTGAGCTATGATTTGATTCCTTTCGCTTTTAGGTGAAGTCCAACAGTGGGAAATCCAAACAGCTAAATTATATATATTGTTGAAGATGTTTTAAAAAATCACAAACAGATATCTAGCAGTGTAGTGTGGCTCACGGTATCTACTTATGTAAAACCTAAAAGTTAGTAATAAACAAGACTTGGAACATAAAGGTTGTCTCATTTAATAACATCGTTACAGCAGACTTTAGAAGATTTATTAGTGTATAACGATTTATTTAGAGATTTTTTCTTGTTGTAGTTATATCTAAGGAGAAGTGGGAGGCGATGCTTGTCGCTAACAACTGGCACAGTGTGGAGCTGCGAGACAACAGATACAATCACATCGTGCACATGGTCTCTGCGGCAAATGGCGCGGAAGACTTTTACTCCACTGAAGTAAGTTAATAATTAATATTTCCCCTATCTTCCTTGGGGAGAACGTAGCAGCGTTTATTATCTGTTATAAACAGAATAAATTTATTATAAAATATTGGCGCTTTGCACTCGCTTCGTATTGGCCCTCTACACCTTATGCCGATAGTCGTAAAAAAACTTTTACACAAACTACAAACTTTCATCGAAAATCTGCTAGTAAAGGTGCGATTAAATAGCTGCTTATATTATTTGTCATGCGAAAGCGCTTTTTTCAGGGCAAAATGTATCTTATGTCACTCTTGCCGCAATATTCTATCCAAGAGTCATACGTCACAGGCAGCTTTTTAACAGTTGTATGGACTTTATTGTATTGTGTTACTATTTGTCATAAAATTTACTGGCCTGGAACTAAATTTATTGGCGGATCTCCTGCAAATTAGCGTCAGTCAGATTGAAGCCAAACAGCGCTTATTTGCTAATCTACTACTATACCATACTATTACTATACTTTTAAATAAAACTATCTTTTCGTATTATTTTGCGGTTTTTTTTTTGATTTTTGGTTCCCGACCTTTCGAATGCTTTACACCAATCATGGTCACGGAAAAGATTAAGGTTTTAGACGTCTCAAAGGCATTATATACTTGTTACAGACAGTAACTAATGCTACAAGAACCTAAAATCAAAATAAATCCGCGACATAATACGAAAAGATAGTTTTAATTAAAATGTCAAATATTCGCGTAAATCTAAGAAAGTACCTATTAATATACTATTTACAAAGCAAAGTTGCTGTTATTTTAATAAAAAAAAAAAAACAATTTGCTTTATTTTATATCTCTATAATTGATTTAATTATAACAAGTAAATTAAATCTAAATGTTTCAAGTGTAAATACTCGATAAAAGTAGAACTTGAAGTAAGGCACGGTTACGTCGAGCGTATTTAAAAACCTCTTAATTAATTTTATGATATAAATTATAACTTCAATGACTACTCTTGCTATAATTGTCGGATATAAACAAACATGTGTACTTTGATAGCAACAGAAAGGCTGTGTAAGATCGTGTGACGCATTAACTGAGTAGTAATACCGATACCTTTTGATCCCAATCACTTAATCTATACATATAATAAAATTGTAACCAAGCCGAATCTGTACATTAAATATTTTTTGGAAAATCTTATTGAAATAAACATTATTATCTAGTTTTTAGATTTTTGTGTCTGTCTGTCTATCTGTCTGTTACCGCATCACAGAAAAACCACTGGAGGTATTTTGGTAAAATTTTGTTTGGTATAGCTGGTTAGCGGGGTCAACATATAGGATACTTTTTACCGCGGGAAAATATCTCATTTCTGAGAAAAAAATGCAAAAACTGCAATGTAAAAAAGTATAGGTAATAATCTGTAATACCTAAGAGTTTGAGTTTTGGTTACCTGAACGCGGGCGAAGCCACGGGCAATGCTTGTATATACTAATATTATAAAGAGATAAAGTTTGTGAATTTGTGACGTTATAGGGGGTAATCTCCGGATCTACTGAACCGATTTAGATCAAATTTGGTAAGAAGATAGTTTGAAACCCTGGGAAGGACATAGGATACTTTTTATCCCGGAAATCATCCTTAAAATGGTGAAAATGGGGATGAAAGTTTGTATTGGGAAGCAAGGTAGGGCCAAACCCGAGCGAAGTATAGTGATTTGTTTTCCTTTATGTACTACCTTTATTATATTAATGCTTTATGGACCTAGTAGCGAATTCTTGATTCAGTCGGATTCATCCCGAGGTGTTTTTTGCGACTTGTTACAAAAATATCTTTTCGTTATATATTATATTATGTATTCGTCTTTGCACACCAATTATTAGGTTTTTTTTTTTTTAATTTAAATCACTTGCCTCGAGTGTCTAAATATAACCTCTTAAGTGTGGGTTTTTATTTATAAATTTAGAGATAATCGGGTATATTTACATAGATAACCTGTATAACTGTCAAATCAACGTATAAAATATATATTTATCATCCACAAAAAAAATACTAATTAGATTCTCAGACAAGCAGGTTACCTCGCGATGTTTTCCTACATCGTATTAGGAAGTGATAATCCTGTTAAAAACGAGATTCGGGCATGGAAATTTTGTTAATGTGAGACCCAGGGTTTGAACCTGCTACAAGTTTTCCAACCGAAGGTTTTCTATTTTCATAACAAGTCATAATTATTTTACGTTCACAAAGCATAAATTGTCTGGATGTGTAGTCACCAGTGACATCTAACCACCATATTTGTTTAAATCAATACTAATATTATAAATGTGAGTGTGTTTGTTTGTTTGTCCTTCTTTCACATCGAAACGGAGAGACGGATTTGCGTGATTTTTGTGTGGAGATAGTTGGAGGGCTGGAGAGTGACATAGGCTATTTTTAACCGCGGGAGAATACCTAATTCCCACGGGAAAACACCTTATAATACTCCGTAATAAATCCCAAAAATATTTATGATCAAAATTACTTGAAACTAGGTATTAATGCTCTTCAATACAATTAATTATATACGTGTTTGAGCATTTTTCGAAATTAATCCTACAAGGGGGTAAAATAGCAGATAAAAGTTTGTATGAAACCTACCATTTTAGAGTTTTTTTGTAGTTTTAGCGCGAGCGAAGCCGTATGTTCTGCTAGTCTTTATAATAAATATCTCTTCAGTAAATTCTGGAAAACATTGTATTCCAAATAAACTCGTATGATAGAAAACGTGACTCAACTCTACAATTAGATATATATATCTACTCAATGGTATGTGCTGATTACTATGTTGGCATTTATATAATGCATCGGTACCTACATTATATAATATACATATTATGTATATTATAATAGAAAATAATCTCAAGTATATTATTATTGCATAGCACTATACTACAGAATAATATTATATGTATATTATTATACAATTTCATTTCTAAATAATACTATCCATACTTGATGTTATAAATGTGAAAGTGTGTTTGTTTGTTTGTCCTTCATTCACGTCGAAACAGAGTGACAGATTGGCGCGAATTTTAGTGTGGAGATTGTTGGAAGGCTGGAGAGTGACTTAGACCTCTTTTTATCGAGGGATTATTTCATTCCCATGAGAAAACACGTTATAATACAACCAAGAAGAACATATCATACCTATGTATGTATAATAATATAGTGGATCTATTCCATACTAACCGTTAAAACACACCTAGGGACGAACCCGAGCGAAGTGAGAGTGAGTGTCTAGTAAATTGTAAAATTCAAGAAGTCACCAAAAAAAGTTCTATAACCTTGGAAACAATAAAGTATGTCATAACCTAGTTCTGACTTGTGTCTCTTTGATGTTTGGTAAAACAATAATATATCAGAGGAGAGTTATCGCGAAGATGGATATATTTATAGAGCTTAGTATTATCTAGCAGCTCGCTTGACGCACTGGCCACGTGCCAACGTAATATCCAATATTACTATCAGACACATGACCATCAACAAATGATTGATACGTGGGAAATATTTTTTATATACATATATTGAGATTTCGTTTGTAGATTGAAGTCATAATATGAGAAAACTAAATATAAGTTACGTGAATGAATAATAAACTGGTAAGGTGGAATGTTTATAAGTTTATGTTTATACCGCGGTTTGGTCCTTGTTGAATAATGGAAATTAAAATATCAAGTTACTTTAAACTCATCGATAATATACACGTAATAGTTTCTAATGGGAACCATTTTCTGGCATATAAGCCTTTGTTCGTTTTCCTGAACATGAACTATCTCTAAAACTGTATTAAAAAAACAACCGTTTTTTAATTTTATTAATGTAAATGAGTTTCTGCCTGAGTAGTACACCGATTTCGATTTTATTTACGTTGCATACATTAGATACTATATTTTTGACTTACTTAACATTTTTATCTCATTTCATTAACTACTTATATTCTATAAAGTTAATAAATATTCAGCTCGTCTGAAAATTATAACATCGACCTTCAATTTATAGATATTGTCAGTGCAGCTGTACCTAATGACATTTGCATTCTAAATATTCTATATTAATATTTAAATTATTTTCTATTGGCAACTAATGTGCCATGCACAAGCTTAGATAAAAAATATAAGAGCGAATATATTTATACGTTTAATTCTTCAACAGGACCACGCCTGTCGCTCGGAGGGCGTGGAGATGGCGCGGGAGCTGGACTACAACGCGGCGGCGGCGTGGATCGGCCACCCGTACTTTGATGTCATCGACAACTCGACGGACTTCGACAAGAAGATGAACCGGCTGATAGCGTGCGTGTGCCAGCGCGTCGGCATCGACACCGGCGACCGCCTCAACGTCAACTCGAAGAAGCGCAAGTTCCTTGTCAAGTCCCCCCTGCTGCCCGACGGGGAGTTCCCCGCGTTCCAGGACTTCGACGTGGTGCACAACTACCTGCAGAGCGACTTCCGCAAGGCGCAGGTGCGGCTGCGCAAGCGCGGGCAGAAGGGCCACTGGTCGTACATCCACACGGTGCGCAAGTTCCACCCCACCAACGGGCAGTCCGTGGAGGTGCGCACGCAGCTCACGCACCGCGACTACCTCAACATGCTGCCGCAGCGCGACGACGCGCACTTCACCATCTTCAAGAAGCGGCGCTGCTTCATATACAACAACCAGTACTACCAGCTCGACATTTACAGGCAGCCCACGCATCCCAGGTGACTCCTTTGTTACATATAATCATATACCTATTTATTTGCTCACTTTGATTATTTATTTATGTATATGTATGTATATATTGATAAATATATTGTTGATATGTTAACATTTTATTATTTATTTTATACCTATATCTGTTGTGTGGTGGAGGGTTTCAGGTAATTAGCTAAATAGAGATAAATTTATAATGATTATAATCGGTTATCTATACGGTGTATTTTTCAGGTGTCGTGGTCTGGTGCTGCTTGAGACGTACAGCGCTGCGTACAATCAGGACGCGCTATTAGCGTCCCTGCCAAAGTTCCTAAGCATTGAGAAAGAAGTGACGGGAGATCCGGCATACTCTATGTACAACTTGTCCTTAAAAGAGGATTGGAAAACCTCTACAAAGTATTATGCAGGCTCAGATAAGGGTTAGTGAAATTAAAGTATTCTTTTATGTTGTTAATTCCGCACAAGCCTTATAATATTTATTTCTATTTGAATTCTTCCTTCTATTAATACAATTATTATATGGGCAATTAATCTAAATTTTTTATTATTGCCTATTACTATTTAAAAATTATATAATTTTTTAAATGTGAAATACTTCTGCATGATTGGATGAAGTAATTAAACTTCTAACCGGTTTTAATATTTTTTGGAAATGAATATTATTTTTCCTATATCTTTGTGCATGTGTGTTTTATTATTTAAAGTTCTGTACGACTGGCGTAATTGTGTTCGACTCTAGAATATACAAGTTCTCCATATTAGTTGTAGATGATTTCGCTAATTATGATTAGTTGTATTATTTTAGTATGTGTTAGTTTTGTGTTAGTGTCACACTGGTGTTCTGCACTGAGCTGTGTGTATGTGCAATTAACTCCCCGTAGTCACCCTTTGTTTTATGGGATTAAAGTTGATATAAATTTCCAGATGCGAAAGCCGTCATTCTGGGACATTCGTACTCTGATATACTTACAACTGACACTTCCAGCAGTAGCAACTAATGTCGGTCAAGATTCTAACTCGAATACGGACTAACAATGTAGCTCATTCTAGTAACTAACATAATTACGCCAGTGTCAATGTATAAATTAACACGTCACGTCGAATATATCGTCTGTTTTCGTTTATCAGGGCGCGTAAAGTGTTTAACTAACGGTCATAGTGAAAAACTGAACGGCCACTCCAATAAGATAAACGGTCACGCTGAAAAGCTGAACGGCCACCAAGCGGAGCCGCCGAGCGCCGACCCGCCGCTGTGCCGCCACGGCGACCTCGCCGCGCTCGACTACAACAACATCCCACACTCACCAAAGATACCCAAAAAAGCTCTTAAAGTATAAACATGAAACGTTTTAAATGTCTACGCATAATTTAAGATTAAATATGTATAAAGTTCCATTTTGTAACATTTCTGTATACACCGGATGCTAAATTATATTAGTGACGTAAGCGATCAGCGATTTCACATAAACTCTCCTTGTATTTTATTTTAATAAATGTATCGCCAGATAGAGCAACTATTTTTATAGTATTTCTTGACTAAATATATTGATACGGATCATGCGCCGCGCGACGTGCACAGCTATTGAATTTCATCAATAAAAAAATGGTTAATATTGTTTGTGCCTTTTATATATTCATACAGTATTGTGTAATGAAATACGTTTACTTATGTAGTACTTAATCTATTGCAATATAATATTATTATTATTATTATTATAAATAAATTAAAAATTACCGCCATATGTCTAGATTTTTCGTAGTGATGTACGTTATGGGAAATCATGATGAGACATTTTAATAGGCTGTATTTTAAAAATGTTAAATAAATAGTACACATGGAATTATAAATATCTCGGTGTTGTGTGTATTTTGATCTTTGCGATTTCTCACTTTGTCCTCATGATATGAATTTAAATTTTGTAAAACAACATTTATTTCGTAGCGTAGTGGGCTTTGTGTGAATTTCAAATTCATCACACATGAACCATAAAAGGTTATCTTAGAAATTGTAAAATTTTCATATTAGTAATGTACTTTATAAGTGAAAGAAATCTTTAAATGTAATTCACGAAAGTATTTGTCTCCACCAGTTTAAGACAACAATGAAGCCGCGGGGGGATCGGCTACAGACTTTATTGAGTTATCTGTCAAGAAGTCACCTGTAGTAGCATTGTTAAATGGCTGTGCTAAATAAAGTTATTTAAAAATTATAGCTATCCGAGCTTAGCTAATTGTTGGTAAATAATACCAATATCAGTATAAAAGGTTGCATTCAATAAGGTTACATTTGTAATTTAAATGAAACATGCTGAAATTGACAGAGTAAGTTCACTATTATGATATTTTTAGACAAAAATAATTTTATGCAACCTTTATTTTTAGACAAAATCTCAAAATTGCATGTTTTATACCACTTTAGCACTAGTTCTTGAATAAAGATAATGTGCGCCTTACATGTCGTTTAATTTTTTTCCTCTTCGTACAATTTAAACTATTTTAGATCCGAAAAAAAATTGTGTAGTGAGTGATCAATTTTCTTAACTATTTTTTGGTTTTATGTTATTTAAGAATAGAAACATACATACATATAAGTACCATATATTTTTGTTATGGCCTCTTAGAAGTCTGTATTTTGATACTCCATTCGATCGAAATAGACGAAAAATAATTTTTTTTCAGGCACAAATTGGCGCCTCAGATCCGCCATTTTGACTTTTAACGATATTTATATACCCTATAACACTAGATATCAAGACAAATCTAACGACGTATAAATCATTAAAATCGGTTAAGTCGTTTAGTAATCATGAGAGCACATAGGGTCAAACATACATATGTATGTATTTATACAGGTTAAACATCCAGCCAACTCAGCCCAACTGAGTAGTCGTTGGTTTCCAAGTCTTAATATACACATAGTGCCTCGATCCCTCTAGCTTTTAAAGTATGAAGTGGAAAAGTTTGAGGTTCAAAAATACTTTCAATGAGAATTATTATGAAGATAATTTTTGATATTGTGTGAAATATTTTTGGTATCACGCGTTTAATCGTCTAAATAATTTTGTAATAAATGTTATAATTAGATGGATAAAGACAAAACAATTTTTTTTCATTTTTAAATAGTAAATGTATGTTGAAACATATAAAAACGTTTCATACTTTGGAGTTATCTTGCTGGTCATTCTTGATTTACCTGATTTTTTATTATATTAAGAACTACCCTCAATTGGACTATGCTGTATTTGACAACCTAAAAATTTTTTATTTCCAATAAATTTTTATCATCCCTTTAGAATTAAAAACAAGTTTATTTTGTCATTATATATGATGATGAATATTTGGTTTTGATGTTACTGAATCAGTCAGGACAAGAACTTTTATACCTTGTTAAAAAATAAAAATGTAGAATCTATGTAATAACTGAATACACAATATTATTATATTAGGAAAAAACGCAAATGTGGGTTTACACTTTTTTAATAACATTATCTTTGATTTTCTGTTCCTTATACATTTTTATAACCTTTTTTCCTGGTACTAAGCCCTGGGATAAACCAGGTCGTTTTTTCTTTTTACCAACTTTCCCATCCCACACATCTTCATTAGTGGCCAGAGGTGAATCAAGAATAACTTGAGGGGGAGGTGCTGATGCAACAGTGCCAGCTCCTTCACAAACAACACTGTTAAGTTTCTATAAAGAAGAAAATAAAGTATATTGTTAAAATTTTATTAATATATTGTCACTGTGAATAATATAAAAATAGAAAATTATTACTTGTTTTTCTGCTTCTAATTCCTCTGTAGATTTTTGGATATCAGAATCATGTGCATACTTGCAGTTATGGCCAAATCTACATTTGCCTTTTCTATAATTCCAGCATATTTTCTTTCCATTGATCATCTGAGTATTGTCTATACCTGGAACCTACACATTCATGGCCTATGTACTTGACGATAATATATCACATTCGATACAATAAAGTGCAAATGTTAAGTGTTGTTTAAAATAATAGTAAGGGCATATAAAACAGTAGCCATGTAATTAATTCAATAAAAATGTAATATTAAAAAAAGGTTAAAATAAAAAGTTATACTGAAAAATAAAAGTATAATAGAAAGTCAACATATACCATTTTGACATGTTTTTCTAAGATTGCAGCTTTTGCTAGTTCTGCTTGGGCAAATGGATTTGAAAACACCGAAGTGTGTAGACTGTTTTCACCTAGGGTAGGTTTTGGTAACTTTGGTTTCTCGTCCTCTTTTCGATCCTCAGTTTTCTCTCTGTAAAATTTAAATTAATATTAAAAATGCTTTAATTTTCAAAATTTTCATTTTTCATTTAATATATATTACTTTTCCTCATCACTGCTATCGCCGTCTGTACTGCTTGAAGATGAACCATAATCCAAAAGAGCATTCATTTTATTAATTGCTAATAAGCAAGGAAAGGAAAGGAAAAGATAACTCAAAAACCTATATATTGCAAATACACAAAAAACAGACTCTAGCTTCTAATTACATTAAATAAGTAATTCATATTATTGTTTTGTAATTTGTATCTAATTTTTTTCAACACATTTGTATTTAACATTTGCGCTTTTGTCATTCGTGACTATAAATAGTCATGTCAAACTTCAAAGAATAGAATTTCTGCCTGTAATCTGTGACATGACAGGTAAAAATAAAAATATCTAGAAGAAAATTGAGTTAAAGGTGCAACACACGTAGAGATTTCATCCACCATCAAATCGGATTTTCCTAAGACAAATACTTTATTCACCACCACAACAGAACTGGACACAAAAAATATTATTTATTAATCACTTGATAAATGAAGGATAAATTAGTTAATTTACAGTTTTGTAAACTTACTGAACAATGATAATGACGACACGCTTGGCTCAGTTTGTATTTTGTAGTAACCCTACTTGCTGTGCCAGTTTTCGCGGGTTCGAGTCTCGCTGGGGGCATTCACTTGTGTGATGAGCGTGAATGTTTGTACTCCAGTCATTCCCCCCCAACGTGCGTTCACCTTGTCGTGGTGGGGGGGCTCAGTAGTAGTAGCGAAGCTAAGAAACGCACAGGGAGGTTGCCCACTTCGGTGGGCGGTGGGAGGTGGCCCTCTTTGGGGGGCGGTGTACCATGCGGGTTGCTCCTGGTACTTCTCTGATAGCAGAGTGGACTGTGGAGCAACCCCATGGTTGTGGTGGTCTGCTTCGGCAGACCTGCCGTCGGGGCGTCGTAGTTGAATGCGCAAGCGATCCTGCGACGCCCCATTAAGACGGGGGAAGGTTTTGTTGGGTTTTAGTGGGTAGTACTGGCTGTATTACGCCGGTGAGTCCTACACGTCGTGCGTAAATGCATTTCCCAACGTTAAAAAAAAAAAAAAAAAAAAAAAAAAAAAAAAAAAAAAAAAAAAAAAAAAAAAAAAACTCCAGTCATGGGTGTTTATATTTATAATATGTATGTATTTAAAGTTATATATGTGTAGTATATCAACTATCTGCTATCTATAACACAAGCCTCGTAGCTTACTATGGAACTAGATGGTGATGTGTGTTAATGTTGTAACATATTTATTATTATTATTATTTATTATTAATATATTTATAACTATTTACTTACCTATGTCCTTTTCATATATAAAGTAATTATAATTTCATGTCACTTCTTTTTTTTTAATTTATTGATTTTAGGATATTCAAAATTAAAGTTTGTCGTTAATATATAAATATTAATAAAAAAAATTGCTTAATTTTGTTTAATAATATGCAAACGAGCTTTACAAAAAAGTATTTTATTAAACATTGAATGCGTATCTGTACTTTAGTATTTTTTGTTGTAGGTTGCCACTAAACTCATTCATGTCTATTTCAATCCATTAAAACACAACTCCAAATTGTTAAAAAAAAGAAATCAGTTAAAAATAATTTATATAATTTTGACGTTATTCAATAGATGGTTCATAAAAAGAACTTTATAATGTTTTTATTTAAACGAAATAAAATTAAACGAAAAATTAAACTTTAATCAATTAAACTTATTACATTTTAATCGTACTCGTAATACAAGCACTTTTGAATCGTCATTTTAATTTAAAGAGCGTTAGTGTAATCAGTCCGTATTCTGTAAGGAAGCTACCACCGGTCGGCTCGGAAGACAGTTCAGCTGATACGAGCCGGCGAGAGACTCAACCTTTGCTCTTTTGAATACTGAGCTACATTTTTTAAATGTAATACCTATGTATTGTGAATATCTGAGATAGTATTTGTAAAAAAATGGATGGCTAAACTAGTGTGTGCCAGCTATTTCAATATTCAGAACTGAAAACGAAGCTGTTATGTTTTTATTTTATTATTTTACCATTATAATTGTTAATATTGCATATAAATTTACATTAAAATTTTTATTTCAAGGATTATTAAGTTTGAGATAAAACCCCGACAAAATATATATTTATCATTAATCCTAAATGGGCTTTTTTTAACGTTGGAAAACGTAACACCTGCATACATACAGATGAGACTCACTGACTAGAAAAACCTTAAGCCAGTACTACCCAATGAAACCAATCTTTCGACACCATCTTCAAGGGCGCAACAAGATCACTTACGCACTTAACCACGACCTTCCGACGATAGCCTGCCAAGACGGTTATATGGTTAATGTAGGGTCACGGTCTATTCTGGCTGACCTGGCTGGATTATAGGATGAACCTCTACCACGACAAGGTGAACAAATATCAGAGGGCCCATATAACATATTGCCTACAATAATGACAATTATAAGGATTTCAATTTTAGCATTTTAACTAAGGATCCCTAAAATCAACACATACAATAATTATTTTACCAATATGTACATTTAAATAAACATATAAGTATTTTTAGCTAAAAATTTCATCAAGCCACTAGAGTAACTTGATATTCATTTAGATGTTGTTAAATTACACATTTATGTAAATTTAATTATGCATGTATTGTATTTATTATACATAAAGGTTTATTTTATATATAAGTATTTCATGTATAACGAAAACTTTTTTTTAGGGCGTGGAGTATTCTTTTTTTTAAATGGCCACCCAATTTCTTTTTTCATCATTTTTCTATCTGTGATATCATGTGTGAATGAGAAAGCGAATGTATCTATTGCATTTGCACACTAGTTCTTCGTAGTGACGGCGGCATCAATTTCTGAATTAATTACCATTTGTCGCAAAAACTGCGCGTCCTTTACCTTTTCTAGACTAAAATCTTTCAATTGTTCTTAGATTGTGATAAATCGTTATCTAAATGGCATCTGATGATGAAGTAGATGGATCCTTTGCAGGTAAAGGTTCAATTTAGCTCCTAGCATGTCATAGGTAAGCCGCGAATAGCGGTATCATATGTTTACTTGCGGTAAGCAATTAAAATTTTGAAAAATTTCGGCTTTCATAGTGAGAAGTATTTACATTACCATGATATAAAACAATGTGCAACAAGGTGTTATGTGTATAAGTGATATATTAGTAAATTTGTTATGATTTACTTGTAAATATTTTTATGTGGCAGTTTGTGACAGAAAAGAACATGCATTATCCCCTCATTACTACTTAACAAAATGGACGCCGCCAAACAAAGGGATTAGTGACCTTATAGCTTGGAGTGCGCGTGTATTGCAAAAAATGATGATCCTCATGTGCTTGATAAGGAGTGCAGGTGGAAAGCATGCTGACTGGTTTGACCACTTTATTGTAAATATTTGTTGCAGGTGACGAGGATGTAGAGGAAGGTGAAGGTCAGAATGATAACTCAGGGGAGAGTGATGAAGCTCCACCTAAAGTTAGTATTTTTTTTTTTTAATATTTTATAATTTTATATACCAACAATAAAAATACTTCTTACAGAAAAAACAAGATCAAAATAAAATAAAATTTGTGAGAAAAGTGGTATTATTTTTTTAATGAAAATATTACAAATTATCTTTCATTGTATAGATGTAAATTATAAGTGGCATGAGCAATTGTTTAAATTGCTGAAACTGCAAAAATAGAGAAACATATAACTTATTCAACTTTCTTTATAATATTATGAAAGTAAAATAGTTTATATTTATATCATGAATTATTAGAAACAAAATTATTCTAAACTAGAATCAATTCATTTTAATAGGAAGATGATGACTATTCTCCTGAAGATGGCAGAAAGAAAAAGAAAGGAAAGAAAAGAAAAGCCAGAGGAGAAGAAAAGAAGGGTAGGAAGAAAAAGAAGAAGCGCAAAAATGAAAGTGAAGAAGTAAGTAAAACTTACATATATTTGTTAAAATTTTATTGAAACCCACAAAGTAAAATAAGCAAAATAAAGATATTTCTCATAAATACTTTTGAATATATTATATATTTCTAGGATAAAATACAGTTCATTATTTAAATATCATGTAACCATAAGGCCTTGATAGCATTAATTTTCTTAATTTTTAAAAAACCAGTTTATGATAATAAGATCTATCATTATCTTTGCTAAGTCTTAAATTATTTTTCTTGCACACATTAAAGTATCATTTAAACCGTAACCCTCGAATTTATAAAACAATATAATAATTTGCATATGGAAGAAGTAGGAGTGAGCAAACATAAACTTACTCTAGGACTAAAACTAGTTTGTTACAAGAAGGCTCAAAGAAAGAACATTTATGAATTATTAATAGTTTTTATTCATAACACCTGCCCAAGGTTATTGTAACTGATCACATAAAAAAGTTTAACACAAAGGTTTATAGCAGAAAGCTTATATTACTCTGTTGATTTTATTTTTTGGGTTCCGTACCTCGAAAGGTAAAAAAAGGAACCTTTATAAGATCACTCTCTTGTCTGTCTGTCCGTATGTCACCACTGATTTTCTCAGGAACGGGTGGACCTAGCAAGTTGAAATTTATACCAGATACTGAGGTCTATTAGGTGTATAAAAATCAAAGTCCTGAGTCAACACGATAAAAAGATATGGGCTAATTTAGATTTTCGCCGAAAACTCGTAAGTACCAAAATTTACCTTAATTTTCAACTTTTTTTATTTTTCGGAATTTACCTTTACTTGTACTGTGGGATCTTGCTTTTGACCAAAATTGACATTTCTAGGTTAACTGGAAGTTCTCTTATAGATTTTGGGTCGAAAACCTTTATGATAGTTCCCATTGATTTAGAATTACGAAATTTGGCAAAAAAGCAAGGTCTTACAGCATAAATAAAGGAAAAATTCCAAAAAATTAAAAAAAATGAAAATTAAAGTTAAACAGATTTCCTACAAATTTGTACGGAACCCCCGGTGGGCGAGTCCGACTTGCATTTGTCCGAAATTTTTACTCCTGACTTACATTAGCTTTGTTCGGGTCTAACAGTAGCCTATGTCTTATTCCAGGTCATAGTCTATCTGTGCACTAAATTTCATTCAAATCTGCTCAGCCGTTTTAGTGTGGAGGAGTAGCAAACTTACACACAAACTTTCGCACTTATATTAATTGTAGTTCGATATCCATACTTTACATTATAAATGTGAAAGTTTGTTTGGTTTTCCTTCTTTCACGTCGAAACAGAGTTACGGATTGGCGTGATTTTTGTGTGGAGATAGTTGGAGGGCTGACGAGTGAAATAGGCTAAGTTTTACCGCGGGAGATTATATCATTCCCGCGGGCAAACACTTATAGTACAACCCACAACATTTAATCATACTAATGTACATATATACATTAATATTATATAATTTATCTATTCCATACTAACCGTTAAAACTCACCTAGGGATGAAGCCGAACGAAGCAAGGTGTGATGCGTTTGTTGTTTTATAAAAGTAATTAAAAATAATTTTGTCACCAGGATGACGACTTCGGTCTGGAGATCGAAGCAGAGGGCGACAGTGACTACGCGCTGAGCGCAGTGTCGTCCAGCAAGAAGTCGCGCAAGGGCCGCGGCAGCAAACACAACATGTCAACTCCAGTTGCGTCTGACTCAGGCTCTGGTAAGTTTTTTTATTGACAAGATTGTTCGACATGGGTTTTTATTGTATTATGTATTTGATTTGATTTAAAGGCAGTGGTAGCCCAGAGGTTACGCGCTCGCTTGGGAAACCGAGTGAAGCGAGTTCAAATCCCGGGTCTCGAACCTATGATATTTTCATGTGCGAATCATTTTCCAACATGATTACCACTTGTCTTAACGGTGAAGGAAAACATCGTGAGGAAACCTAGTAAGTTTTCAAAAGACATGTGAAGTCCGCCAACCCGCACTTGGCCAGCGTGGTGGACTATGGCCTGATTCCCCTCGTACTGAAGGGAGGCCCGCGCCCAGCAGTGGGACGTTAAAAAGGGCTGAATACAATGTAGTTGAAAGGTTATACATATATGATATTAAGTAGTAAATAGGAGCTTTTAAGTAGAAAGGATGCTTTTAATCATGTCATAAGAATGGTTATTTAATAAAAATATAGAAACGGAAAAGTTGAATTATACATGACTAGATTCTTAAACATCTATTATTGATCTAACTAAGCTGAATCTGTACATGAAATATTTTTTGGATAATCTTATTAAAATAAACATTATTATCGATACAGAGGCCGAATCTATAGTTTTTATATTTTGGCTTTCTGTCTATCTGTTTGTGACCGCATCACGGAAAAACCACTGGAGGGATTTTGATGAAATTTGGTATGATGATAGGTGGTTATCCGGGTAAACATATAGGATACTTTTTATTGCGGAAAAATATCCCATCTCTGAGCTAAACGTTAGAACGTAATAAGTGCTTTTATAAAAATGAAGCTAATAATGTAAGTTGAAAGGATTGTCTTCTATTATCCACCTAAAGAAAACATCGATTTTTAACCTTAAGTATATTTATTGTATATATTTGTTTTGTATTTAAGTTCTAACCTTTAAATAAAACTATCTTTTCGGATTTTTTCGAGGATTTATTTGGATTTTTGGTTCCCGACGTTTCGAATACTTTACAGCAATCATGGTCATGGAAGAGACTGAGACTCTCCTCTCTCTACTCAGTGTCAAAATGTCAAATATTCGCGTAAATCTAAGAAAGTATTATTCTAACCTATATTTATAAATGTATTACTGTTTTATCAATGCCCAAACAAGTTTTGGGCCTAGAAACATTTAGACAATATATTACTTACATACCTAACTATTAAGAAGTTTCTTTATTTCTGGAGTTCAAATAATTATATGTTAAGAAAGGGAAGGGAAATGGATATACTATACATTTTGTTAATAAAGCACAATTCAGCACTATCAGAATATATAATATTTAAAAAAGGTTCATGAATGAGCACCAGAAAAGGTTTAACTGATAATTTTATTTATCAAATTTTTTTAATTTGATTAATTAAATCATTATGAATAAAGTTATAAATAATAGTTTTGGATTTTTTCGCGGATTTATTTTGATTTTTGGTTCCCCACGTTACGAATGCGGTAATAACGACAGCAATCATGGTCACGGGACCCTCGGAAAAAATAGTTTTATTTTAAAATGTCAAATATTTGCGTAAATCTATGAAAATATAAAAATCATAGTTGAACTATTATCCTTAAATTTGACTCTACGCTACTTACGAATAATTTCAATACGAAGATATTTGTTCTTTCACGCAGCACTTTTTTTCGTTGAGCTTATTAAGGGTTCAAACATTTCTCTATGGAAGCTGTCAGTAGCTACTAGTTGCCATTTTAATTTATTTTTCAAAGCAATTAGTAATATTCGTATTATATATGTATGTGTGTATAAGTAATATTAAATTACAACTTATTGCATAAATTACACCGTAATTAGTTTATTTGTAATGATTATCATGAATCATTGTTTTTCTATAGCGACCTTCACCTTTAATATATCTCCGTAACATTACCTTTTAGATCTACATTCGTTAATTTTACTTAAATATATTCATTCAATATATAAATATGACATTGTGCGCTGCAAGCTTAGGAAGTTATACAAATGGCGGAATATTGGCAATGCCACGTAGCTTCTATAACTTTAAAAGTTACAGTTGTATGTTAAGCATATAAGTATAATTCAAGAATAATCAAGAATGTTCTTTTTTTAAATTAGTATTTGCTTTATTTATCAATTTTCACAATTTCCGAGTCACCTACTTCTTTTTGCTCTTTCAAATCATAAAGGAGTCTATTTTCATTGTAATATCTGTAATATAATTTTTTTATGTACTATAGGTACTCTCAAATAGCAAACTGAATTACATATTTTCTTTACCTGTTATGGATTTTATCAAAATAGCTTTCTCAGTTCAGTTCAGTACTTATGTAATCAATAGCATTAACAAATAATACTTCCTAGATGTTATCACTGGTCTGTCGTAAAACCACGAGATGAGTGGATTTGGTTATCTACCTTAACACACATAACTGTCACTCAAACTTATATGAAATTGCGAGTTTTAATTGAATATAAACATTAATTAGTAGTCTTTTTAAATAAAACTGTATTTTCGGTTTCTTTCACGGATATATTTTTATTTTTGGTTCTAAAAAACCACTAACCAAACCAAAAATCCGGGAAAGAATCCGAAAAGATAGTTTCATTTACAATATCAAATATTCGCGTAAATCTAAGAAACTAATAGTAGTCTAAGTTTTTTTGACTAGTAATATTCTGCGGGCTTCGCCTTTTTATTTAGACATCCGAAAATATTGTTACCAATACAAACTTTGCCACTCTTTTACCTTCTTTTAGGAGTGGATGAAATTTGGTATAGACATAGATTATAGTCTGGAATAACACATAGGCTACTTTTTATCCCGGAAAAACGAAGGTTCTCGTGGGATAGGTTTGTTTTTTGTATAGTATATAATATTAATTTTCGCCCATAAATCCTCTCACTATGTAGGTTTAATAAAAATATCTATGTTTTATTCAGAATACAAGTTTCATTCAAATCCATTGAGCCGTTTCAGAAGAAATAATGACCATTGTATTTACACTTAGAAACTTTCATATTTGTAGTATTAACGTGATTACTGTAATAAGCTTATGTTTGTTAATACTTATAATTTATTTGTAACATTTTTGTATGATGTGAAAAATTATCATTTATTTATTTTATCGTTTACCTTTAAAATAATTGCCAATTTTATATTGACGTTTCATAAGTTTAATAATGCACGTAATTTACTTTTATAATAAATATACAAGTTAATACTTTTATATTGTACAAAAATGCTTTAAATAGAAGATTTATACATTTTGTTGAAATAAACATATGGTATACAACTCGTGACTTAGCTTGTATTAGTATTGAAAATTAGTATAATAAATAAATTTACATCTAATATGTGATATGGGATATTAAAACAAAAGACGACATTGCATCTTGACTACATTCAATGTAAATACATGTTAGCTGCATTATTGAGCTTTCTTACATTATAGATAATATATCAAAAGAATAGATAAATTATTTTTAATTATAAAAGCATTTGTTACAAAGTTATACTACATCCGTAGTAAAGTGACAACAAAAAAGTGTGTGTCTAGGACTCTAGTGTCTACTTATGTACGCACGTAAGAAGTTATATTTCTTTGTTTTTTCGAGCATTTAAATTGTGTTTTTTACTTTTTTCGTATTCTTTTCAGCAAACCTTTTCATTTGATATCCATATCATAGGGATGCATAAAAAAACAGTCTGCCATCTTTGAGAGTCCGCCATATTGCATTTACAATGACGTACGTCCCTTTGCTTGTTGTGTTTCGCTCATCAAGCCCTTTGATTGATTCTCATATCATAAGGGTCATTATGGAAATTATAAATTGATATTTAGTAGCCTCTGCCATATTAGATTAGAAATGGCGGCATTTAGGTAAAACTGTATTGTCACGAGAATCAAATGTGTATGCCAAATTTCAGGTCAATCGGACACTGAAAAATGGACCAAATTCAACTTTCAAAATTTGATTACAGACACCGGGACAAGTGAAACTAAATAAAACCTTGTAATAATTTTTATTTTTATCGATATTAAAACACGTGTTGAATATATAGAAATACCGAAAAAAATATCTTTAATATAGACAACACACTATATTAAAGAGAGATTTAACTACTAACTTCACATTGTATTCAATAATAACTAACTCCATACTGTAGTCTAAATCTATCGTATCGTAAAAAAATCACTCATAATTTTTTATGTATCATGAGGTATAGTCTGGTGACAGACGGATAGAGTCTTAGTAATAGGGTCCCGTTTTACTCTTTGGGTACGGAACCCTAATAAAACCCCAATATTATCTCAAAATAACATATTATTTTATTTTAATGTCAACATGTAATTTTCACATACATAATAACGTTTTTGTTTTTTTCTAGGAATGCCCACAGTTGAAGAAGTATGTTCTTCATTTGGACTTACTGACGTAGACATTCAGTATTCTGAAGCTGATCTCGAAAATTTGACCAGTTACAAGCTGTTCCAGCAGCACGTTCGTCCGCTCATCGTAAAGGAAAATCCTAAGGTGTGATATGCGACGATAATCGTACTACTAATATCTATTTATAAAACAAATAAACAATTTTGGTAACATATAAAATACTCTCGCGAGCTTTTTCCAAAATATATTTTATAAACATATTTACCACCTCCAGGTAAATTTCTAAGAAATTAATTCAATTTCTAAGAAATTAATTAAATTTCTAAGAAATCTATTGTTAACTGTAACGCCGGGGTGTCCGCAGTCGTTGAGGGAATAGAAGAATTTATTATTTAAATATGTTATTGTTAATATAATTAGGTTATTTAAGGAATTATTAATATTTTTTGGAATTATGTTTATTATAATAATTATTAAAGTTTACCCACTTTTAAAATTGCACATTACTTCTTATGTCTTATTATGATGGCCTACTGATGTAAATATTCAGTATTTGTTTTGAATCAAAAAATAATTATATTTATACATGTAATAGTAATCCACAACGTTTGAATGCACTCTTACCGCTATGGACGCATCCTTTCGTATTTATAAAATTATAAAGCTAAAACAGTTTTATCGGCTAAATTCACTAATATTATAGTGGTCGCTTATTTTCATAAAATGTTCATAATTATAGCCTACAATGTTCCTAGAATATCCCTCTTTCTGAGATTAGCCCTAATAAACAAACTCAACACGTCAGAGACCTCTCAACTTGCAATATGACGTAGTGATTCTGCAAAAAATAAAAATAAATATATTCTTGGAATCCTCTACTCAGGTGCCAGTGTCAAAGCTGATGATGCTAGTGGCGGCCAAGTGGCGGCTGTTCTGCGAGACCAACCCGCACCTGGACGGCGGCGGTGGCGGCGGCGGGCAGCCGGGCTCGGAGGAGAACACCAACACGTCCACCGCCTCCGACTACGCGCCCAAGCGCCCGGCGCGCGCGCCCAGGGAGCCCAAGGTGGGTGCTGGCTACTGCCTCTACGATACGAGGGGGACAGGTTTGCCAGGCGGATCCAAATGTTTCTCTTGGTCTTCAGAGATCTTAATGTGTTATACATTATTAAGGTTTTTCGTTTATGTATAAATTTGTAGATATTTAAATATTTATTTTTAAATAAAAAAATCATACAGGTAAAAAATATAAACTCCTATTAGTGTGGATATTACTAGCGTTTCCTCGCGACTCCGGCCTGCATTAAAAAATGACGCGGGACGAATCGCAAATAAAAACTTCTAGATATTAATCATTTTTAAAAAATCTTATAGTTTTCAAATAGAACAATATATCATTTTTAAACAACGTAAAAAGCCCTTACGTAAGTATATCAAAACAAAATAACTAGAGAAAAAAAAATATGCAAGCATCTAACATTTTTTACATTCATAGTTTACATCAGGGCTCGGAACCGATTAAAAAAACGATTTATTTCAAAAATGTTATGGGTAATTCATCGCTCGTTCTTTAATCAACCGGTTAATCAAAACAAATGATTTAGTAAACCGAAATAATAATTGTTAACGGTTATTCTTGGAGAAAGGTTGGATATCGGTTTTGACACCGAAATAAACCGGTTATCTCATTCATTAGTAAGAAACGTAAATGTATCTTATTACTAAGCCAATTATCATTAGCAAAGACGCGCCAAATGTAAACGCACAAAACTCATTTTAACCAATTAATTTTGGTTATGGACGTTAGTTAGTAAAAAACTGGATTTAACCGGTTACAGAACGTAACCGAAACCTCAACCGAAATGCCTTTCGGTTTGGGGTCAATGACCAAAACGGGAATTGAATTGAAAAATTTAATGGGTTTACATATATATGACAGAACTATAATATTTTGCAAAACTTCATGGGGGTGATACGCATGAAAAATAATTTTCATGCAATATAGCGTGTAATATTTTTTAATTCAGGTTTTTTTTTTAATTTAACTTTAATTCGATAAGCCGGTACAGCATTAAAAAGTACCAAACACGAATTTCGTATTGCTTATATAAGTATAGTTATTATTGAGGTTGTTAAAATTTTGGTGTACATGGTTTTGCAACATTGAATCTATTTCCTATTTTACCTTAATATATTTGTGATGTTGTATTAATTTTAAGATGCGATGGGACTAAATGTCCTCAAAGGATAAAAATTCCAAAATAAAAATAGATGAATAAAAGTATGATATCCATACAATATTATAAATGTGAAAGTGTGTTTGTGTGCGTTTGTTTGTTTGTCTGTCTGTCCTTCTTTCACGGCAAACAGAGTGAATAATTTGATTGAAAAACACGTTATAACACTTCAAACTTGGTATTAATGCCCTTCAATAAAATTAAATAAATTCATGTTTTAGCATTTTTCGAAATTCATCCCACAAGGGGGTAAAATAGGAGATGAAAGTTTGTATGAAATCTACTTTTTTTAAAGATTTTTTTGTAGTTTTAGCGCGAGTGAGGCCGCGGGTTCTGCTAGTGTTAAATATAAACATGTCATCAGATCGAGGACTCGATAGAGGAGCCGGAGGAGGAGGAGGAGGAGGGCGGCAGCGACGAGGGCGCGCCGGCGCCGCGCAAGCGCGGGCGCAAGCCCAAGCATGCGGGCGCGGCGCGCGGCAAGCCCGGCCGCAAGCCCAAGCTGCCTACGCTCAAGATCAAGTTCAGCAAGCGCAAGCGCACCAGCAGCGTTAGTCGACACTTTTCTTTGCTATCTACGGGTGAATTTATGAGACGGGACCTTAACTGTTATAGTTACAGAAAAACGTTCCTAGGAGACCATGGAAAAAATGTACAGTCAGTAAATAAAATATTAAAGTAGCAAAAAATTTTTTTATGCCAATCGATCATATTTCATGTAGGGATCAAAAGACTATGGAAACATTAAAGTATGAGTACTCGAAATGACAGAAATCGCCAAAAACTTTTGCCATACATTTTGTACAGAAAAACGATTAATCAACTCGAAATATTCTTTGTCCTTACTGCCTCGTCTCAAAAATCCATCCTGTATAGAACGTTTTTTGTGTGTGTTTGTTTTTGTTATGGTTCACATCGCTCGGTGCGCCCATATCTCCATTGGCGCATCTTTTCGTTCTTATAAAATTATTTAAGTTAAAAATGGATAACTTTAGGATTTGTTTTTATTAATTTGTTTTTGCCAATAGGCAAAAAATCAAATATGATTGTGTTTTTTCTGTCTTTGTTTAATTAATAAAATAGTTCTTTTTTAATTAATTTAAAAATACATATGTATATTGGAATGTTTTTTACTTAAATTTTGTCATATTATTTATTATGTCATTGCTTATATGTATGTAAAAATTGAAAAATTGTGTAAGTAATATTGATATTTTTGGATTTTTTTTATTGCAGGAGGAAGATCAGGAAGGCAGTGCAGGAGCAAACACAGACTCCGATGCAGAATTTGAACAGATGCTAGCTGAAGCTGAGCCCAAACAAGCTACTAGTAATACAGATGAACCCACACCACCGAAAGAAGAAGATCCCAATGTACCTGTAAGTTATGATTTGACAATAAGTTTGAGATTTAAAATAAATTAAATATCAAAAAAAATATTAAGATATTTACAACTTTATTTTAATTAAATTGTTGCTATTACAAGTTAAATAAAATGTCAATTAACAGCAGCAGCCAAAAAAGAAGGCTAAAACAAAAATTGGAAACAAGAGTAAGAAGAAGAAGAAAATGCGGACAACAAACAAATTCCCTGATGGTGCTGAAGGGGAACAGGAACATCAAGATTATTGTGAGGTATAATCCACATTTTTAACTAATATATTATTTGTTATTAAACACTCTATTTGTGTTATTTTATACTATCGTAATTCTACCCGATACTGTTATGCGTATATGTATAAAAATCCTGTCTAAACATGTCTAAAATAAAAATTGTATTAAAAATCGTACTAATAATAATCCAATACTTTCTTCGATTTACGCGAATATTTGACATTTTAAATAAAACAATCGTTTCAGATTTTTGGTATTGATTTTTGGCTTTAATTTTTGGTTCCCGACGTTTCGAATGCTTTATAGTAATTATCGTCACCGGAGAAACTCTGACTCTCACGAGAGAGACGAAAAATGTCGAAAAGATAGATTTATTTAAAATAATAATAATGTTTTATGTACTTAAGGTTTGCCAACAAGGAGGCGAGATTATCCTCTGCGATACTTGTCCAAGGGCCTACCATTTGGTATGCTTGGATCCCGATTTGGAAGAGACTCCAGAGGGAAGGTGGTCTTGTCCTCATTGTGAGACTGAAGGCAACCAAGAGCAAGAAGATGATGATGAGCATCAGGAGTTCTGCAGGTGAGCTTGAGAATATGAAGTGTACATCATTATTATTTAAAGTTATTGGTAGTCTACCTAGATTTCTCTATTGCCAGAACTGCTATTAGATAGAATGGATAGATAGTGTTAGTGTTATTAGAAGTTATCCACACATCCTAGATGCTTGGCATCTAGCACAAATGTACGTGCACCTCGTTCATTTCTATCTCGCACGTGCAAATTGTAGAACAATCTTCCCCCTGATGCTATAATATGGGGCTCTTCAAGAGTCGTGTCTTCAGGATCCTTAAGACCGGCAACGTATTCGCAAATCCTTTTATTTTGCAGATGTCTATGAGCGACGATAGCCATATTACCATCAGGTGGATTGTTTGCTCGTTTACCCTTTTAACCATTAAAAAACCAAGATTGTCCATACTAATATTATAAATGTCAAAGTTTGTGAGGATGGATAGATGGATGCTTATTACTCTTTCACGTCAGAACGGCTCAACGGATCGGGATATAATTTGGCACAGAGATAGATTATAGTCTGGAATAGCACATAGGTTACTTTTTATCCCGAAAAAATGTGCGGTACCCGTGGAATAGATTTGTTTTTCTCTTGGGATATAAATAGTAGTAATTATTGCATACAAATTTAATGTGAAGTATTAAAGAATCTCGCACACAACTATCAGTATAATTTATAGGCAAAAGTTGAGGCTGTTTTGTACTATTAAAACATATATCCATAAACATTTTAAGTAAATTTCTTTATTTAATATACATTTTCGTCAACAGGATTTGTAAAGATGGTGGGGAGTTGCTTTGTTGTGATTCCTGTCCATCTACTTACCATCGCTTCTGCCTTAATCCGCCCTTGGAGGAGGTGCCTGACGGAGTATGGAAATGTCCTCGATGTAGTGTGAGTTTTTTTAGTAATATTTTATTATTAATAGTAATATACTATTTATAAAATAATTGTTTTTTTTACTAAATATATGAATGACGCTCAACATGAAATCTGGTTAATAATTAAAAATTTCATACAAATGAAATGTCAGAAACCTCATTCATGATGACATACAATTGTAAAGTAAGCTTATAATAATTTGATGCTTCTAGTGCCCACCATTAGACGGCAAGGTGTCGAAGATTTTGACGTGGCGATGGAAAGAGCTACCGCCCAAATCCAAGGCACCACGAACCAGGGAGTTCTTTGTAAAGTGGCACGAGCGATCTTATTGGCATTGTAGTTGGATCTCGGAAATACAGGTATGTCTTTACGTATACATATGAATAGTCTAAACATAGTTTGTTAGATTTACTTACTCATATATTTTGACGTTTTAATATGAATATTTAAATATTTATAACTTTTACTATTGTCGAACAAAAACAATAGTAATAACTAAGAAATTACTAAGTAGTAATATATTTATAGATTATTGCATTACCTAAATATAGTTTGAAATTGTTTAATATTATTTTACAGTTGGATGTGTTCCATCCGCTGATGTACCGTTATTACATGCGCAAATCGGATCCTGAAGAACCACCCAAATTGGAGGAGCCGTTGGAAGAGCGCGAAGGTCGCAAGCATCGCAATAAGCACAAACAAAACCACCAAGAACAGGACTCTGATGAGAAGATGTTGGAAGAAAAATATTACAGGCTAGTTTTATTATATTATAAAATAGTAAAATAAAGCTTAGGTTAGATATTCTTATTTAGTATATACTAGCGACTCACCCTCGCGTTACTTAGGTTCGTCCCTAGGTGATTCTCTAAATGACATAACTTTTTTTATTTATAAACAGATTGAAATAAAATAAATACTAAATGTTTAATGAAGCTTACCACAATACATTAGTGAAAACAGCACGTAAATCGGCTAAGCCGTTTCTGAGATTAGCGCGCACAAACGCACAGACAAACAGACAAACATTCTAAATATCATTGTTTTGGATTTTATGGCCGCATTGCGTTAATAAAGACCCCTGATAATAGTTTTTCTCAAATATCTTGTATGTACGACAGCAATCAGTTACACTTTTATTATACAGTAAAAGTAAAATACAGTAAAAATGATTTTTTTATCATAAAATATTTTATAAATATTTTTTTAATTAATCTTTTACAGATATGGCGTGAAACCAGAGTGGTTGATTGTGCATAGAGTAATCAACCACAGGACGTCTCGCGACGGCACCACGTACTTCTTAGTGAAGTGGCGTGACTTGTCTTACGACCAAGCCACCTGGGAGTCTGAGCATGAAGATATTGCTGGGCTAAAAGTTGCCATGGAATATTATCAGGTATACATCTTGATTATATAATAAATAAGAAATGAACAAGCTCTAAATCAACATTAAAATACAATACAAAAGTGGAAGATTTGATGAAATAATATTGATATTTAAATTGTACCATAGAGACCAAAAAATTCGTAAAAAAGGCAGAAATCTTTCAGTTTTGGGCATTAGTTTGTTGGATGCAATAATAATTTTCTCATCTAATTTATAGGCTTTTTGGCTAAATAGGCCATTAGGCTTCTATAATATACTGCAGACCTCTAAAGAAATTCATATTTGACTTTATTAACATAACTGTAAGAAACTTACAAGTCGGTTTCTATAAGTCTGCAAAACAAAATATTGATGCCTAAGTAAAAAGTGGTATGATAAACAACTCTCTCATAAATCAGTATTATCTTGAAGTTATATTAATATAACGAGACTGAATATTTTATTTAAATTTAAAGTATTAATGATCACTAAAAATTTCTTTTCAGGATATGCGTGCCTTCATTACATCTGAAGGTAAAACTAAAGGAAGTAAGGGCAAGAAAGCGGGACGTAAGAGTAAGAACAAGGATAATATTGACGACGACGAAAGCAGCAGTGGATTGCAAATTAAAGGCAAAAAATATAACCCTCCACCAGATCGCCCCACAACCAATCTCAATAAGAAATATGAAGACCAACCACCATTTGTATACGAAACTGGAATGCAGCTTCATCCGTACCAGCTTGAAGGTCTCAACTGGTTGAGGTACTCATGGGGACAAGGCATCGATACCATCCTGGCCGACGAGATGGGTCTCGGAAAAACTATTCAAACTGTAACATTCCTGTACTCACTGTTCAAAGAGGGCCACTGCAAAGGTCCGTTCTTGGTGTCTGTGCCGCTATCAACAATCATTAATTGGGAGAGAGAGTTTGAACTGTGGGCCCCAGATTTATATTGCATTACGTATGTAGGTGATAAAGATTCCAGAGCTGTGATCCGTGAGAATGAGCTCACATTTGATGACGGCGGTAACAGAGGCGGGAGGCCGTCTAAGATAAAATCTCAAGTGAAATTTAACGTTCTTCTAACATCTTATGAACTTATATCCATTGATTCTACTTGTCTTGGTTCAATCGAATGGGCTGTGCTTGTAGTAGATGAAGCTCACAGGCTTAAAAGTAATCAATCCAAATTCTTTAGGCTTCTGGCTGGCTACCATATTAATTATAAACTACTTTTGACTGGAACCCCTCTGCAAAATAATTTAGAAGAACTCTTCCATTTGCTTAACTTCTTGAATAAGGATAAGTTTAACGACCTAGCTGCTTTCCAAAACGAGTTTGCGGATGTTTCCAAAGAGGAGCAAGTAAAGAGGCTGCACGAAATGCTGGGACCGCACATGTTGCGACGTCTCAAAGCTGATGTACTGAAAAACATGCCGGCTAAATCTGAGTTTATCGTGCGTGTGGAATTGTCGCCGATGCAGAAGAAATATTACAAGTACATCTTGACAAGGAATTACGAGGCATTGAATCCAAAGAGTGGTGGTCAGACTGTGTCCTTACTCAATGTTATGATGGATTTGAAGAAGTGTTGCAACCACCCTTACTTGTTCCCCGTGGCTGCTGAGGAAGCGCCTCTCGGACCTCACGGAAATTATGACACTCAAGCGCTAATTAAAGCATCTGGTAAGCTTGTCCTCATGTCCAAAATGTTGAAACAACTAAAAGAGCAAGGCCACAGAGTGCTTATTTTCTCTCAAATGACAAAAATGTTGGATATTCTCGAAGATTTCTTAGAAGGTGAAGGCTATAAGTATGAGAGAATCGATGGTGGTATCACTGGAACAATCAGACAAGAAGCTATCGATAGGTTTAACGCACCGGGTGCGCAGCAGTTTGTGTTCCTGCTCTCAACAAGGGCTGGCGGTCTGGGTATTAACTTAGCAACTGCTGATACTGTAATCATCTATGATTCTGATTGGAATCCTCATAACGATATTCAAGCGTTCTCGAGAGCCCATCGTATCGGGCAAGCCAACAAAGTCATGATTTACCGATTCGTAACACGTAACAGTGTAGAGGAGAGAGTCACTCAAGTAGCAAAGAGAAAGATGATGTTGACTCACTTGGTGGTGCGTCCCGGTATGGGCGGTAAAGGTGCTAATTTTACTAAACAAGAATTAGATGACATCTTACGATTCGGTACTGAAGAACTTTTCAAAGAAGAGGAAGGTAAAGAAGAAGCTATTCATTATGACGATAGAGCCGTCGGAGAGCTACTCGATCGATCTAAGGAGGGTATTGAACAAAAAGAATCTTGGGCTAATGAGTATCTTAGCTCGTTTAAAGTGGCTAGCTATTCTACCAAAGAAGGCGATGGTGAGGAGGAAGTGGACACTGAGATTATTAAACAGGAAGCCGAAAATACTGATCCTGCTTACTGGATAAAACTTCTGAGGCATCATTACGAACAGCATCAAGAAGATCAAGCTAGGACCCTCGGTAAGGGTAAACGAGTACGTAAACAAGTTAATTATAACGACGGTAGTGTTGCCCAAACTGAAAACAGAGAGGATACAACTTGGCAAGAGAACGGATCCGATTATAATTCTGACTTCTCTCAGGGAAGCGAGGATGACAAAGAAGATGATGACTTTGACGAAAAGAATGACAACGGTGACCTTCTTAGTCGTCGTAGCAAGAGGCGCCTTGAGAGGCGTGAGGAGAGAGATAGGCCCCTACCACCGCTACTTGCTCGCGTTGGTGGTAATATGGAGGTACTCGGGTTTAACGCTCGACAGAGAAAGTCATTTCTCAATGCTATCATGCGATACGGTATGCCGCCACAGGATGCGTTCAACTCGCAGTGGCTAGTGAGGGATCTTAGAGGAAAGTCCGAACGTAACTTCAAAGCCTACGTATCTCTGTTCATGCGGCATTTGTGCGAGCCGGGTGCGGATAATGCTGAAACATTTGCTGATGGCGTACCCAGAGAAGGGTTATCGAGACAACACGTATTGACGAGGATCGGCGTCATGAGTCTTATTAGGAAGAAAGTGCAGGAATTTGAACATATCAATGGATATTACAGCATGCCGGAACTTATTCGTAAACCAGTTGAACCAGTGAAGATCGCGGGCGCTGAAAGTGCCGCGCCGAGCCCAGCTCCTTCGACTGCGACTCCCATTACCTCCGCCGCGCCCTCGCCTGCCCCCACTCAAGTGACACCAGCTCCCGGACAAGCACCAACCCCTCCTGGTGGCTCTGAAAAGGATGAAAAGGAGGAACCAAAGGACGAGAAATCTGACTCTAAAGATAGTAAAGATAAAGATGAACCAATGGATACCAGTGAGATTAAAGAAGAAAAAGAAAAGGATGACAAGGATTTATCAAAGGATATTAAAGAGGAGGTGAAAGAAGAAAGACGCATGTCAGTTGACGAGGAGCCTAAGGAGGAGGAGAAGTCTGAAAAAAAAGAAGAAGACAAAGAGGAGAAAGTTAAGGAAGAGGCCAAAGAAGACGATAAGAAAGAGGACGTGAAGAGTGATAAGGCTGAATCCGAGGGTTCAGAGAAGCCGAAGGATGAGAAGAAGGAGGAAGATGACGATGATGTAGTGCTAGTTAAAGAGGAGGAGGATCTCAAGGTGGAGCGGCGTAAGTTTATGTTCAACATCGCGGACGGCGGGTTCACGGAGCTGCACACGCTGTGGCTGAACGAGGAGCGCGCGGCGGCGCCCGGCCGCGAGTACGAGATCTGGCACCGGCGGCACGACTACTGGCTGCTGGCCGGCATCGTCACGCACGGCTACGGCCGCTGGCAGGACATACAGAACGACCTGCGCTTCGCCATCATCAACGAGCCCTTCAAGATGGACGTCGGCAAGGGCAACTTCCTTGAAATCAAGAATAAGTTTTTGGCCAGGAGGTTTAAGGTGATATTTCATTTTTTGTAGTTATATGCTTTTTTAGTTATATGGGTACAGTCGTACAGTCATCATCATCATAATTGTCATCATCATCTTATTCAGCCTGCTTTGTACACTGTTGTACACCACTGAACTTGATACGGTACACAGTCTATATTCTGTGGACTACATTAATATTTACGTTTCTGGGTTATAATATAATAATATTATAAAGAGTCAAAGTTTCTAAGTTTAGATATAGGGATTAATCTCTGAAACTACTATATTTATTTCCAATAAATGTCATAATAACTAAGTGAGAAAAAAATTGCCGTTGATTATTTTTGTATTTTGTATTTTCGCATAAAATTCAAGAAGTAAATAAAACGATGAATGTAGTCCAATCCGATGTAACATGAAATTGCAGCTGCTGGAGCAGGCGCTGGTGATCGAGGAGCAGCTGCGGCGCGCGGCGTACCTCAACCTGACGCAGGACCCGAACCACCCCGCCATGTCGCTGAACGCGCGCTTCGCCGAGGTGGAGTGCCTCGCCGAGTCGCACCAGCACCTCAGCAAGGAGTCGCTCGCCGGCAACAAGCCCGCCAACGCCGTGCTGCACAAGGTTTGCTTGTTCATTTTTTATATTTGTCAAATATGTACGTACTCGTAGTAATATCGCGTCGATCAAAAAAGTATCCCATGCAAAAGTTTTCTTAAAACTGTCACCAATTGTGTTTAGGTAATTATTCTAGTTTAAATATTTACGACGATTGATAAAATATCACTATTTACAATATAGTAATAACATTTATATAATGATATAATTGATAGTTACCGAAAATATGAAATTCCATTATTTTCTAGCGTCCTAAATGTCTGATTTTTGCAATTTTTAAACGAGCATCGAGGCATGCTCACCGTCAGAGCGTTCCAATGCTACTAAATTAAAAGCGCGGCTAAATGTTCAAATGAGCGTTAATTCGGTGAGGTCATTTTTTGTCGCTAATTGTGTACCTAGTTTACTTTTTTTTATCGATGTAATATCGATATAAATAATGCTTTATATCTAAACTAAATATTGTCTCATACTAGGAAGCTAAATTTTACATGGATGCTTCTTGGGTTATGGATCGTTTGGTAATATAGGTATTTCATGGGAGGCATGTTAGTATTTGTTATAAAATATATTTGTAGGGTTACTTATGTGTATATGTTTGTCCGTGTGTCGCACAGGTGCTGAACCAGCTGGAGGAGCTGCTGTCGGACATGAAGTCGGACGTGTCGCGGCTGCCGGCCACGCTGGCGCGCATCCCGCCGGTGGCGCAGCGCCTGCAGATGTCGGAGCGCTCCATCCTGTCGCGCCTCGCCGCCACCGCCGGCAACCCCGTGCCCTCCGGTCGGTACCGCATCGAATGACCGGACGACTATATTATATTAGGGACCGTACATGCATAGGATACATTATAGTTTCATTTTTTTTTAAGTTTTAAAATTAATATATATGTTAGTTTTTAAGGTATATATGTTATGGGCCTCTGTTTACATATTTGAAATCTTTTTGTAAATATTACCTGAAATAAATGATTAAATTAAAAACTTAAAATTAAATTAAATTAATAGTGCACAAGTGTGCGCGTAAACACAAGTGCACTCTCGATACCTGTCAAAATCATACTCCGGTGGGATGATCGTTCGAAACCATCGGTAAAAGATCTTTATGTGCTCTCTCAACTTCTCAACTTTAGGATTTTGCTGTGAATTTCTTGATAGGAAAACTCAATAATAAAACTTGGCTCGACACTTGACTCGAACCCAGGACCTCCAGATATGCAGCCGTTTATGAGATGTATAAATTTCCTGGGCTGATAAAAGTAAAAAGTGCAGATGTGTTCGTGTCTATAAAAACGCGCTACAGAGCGCTCACTGCTCGAACGCGCTTTAAAAAGTAATTAATGTACTCGCTTGTTTTGATAAAGTAAAATGATAAAAGTGTATTACTTTAATAGTTTACTATACAAAAATATGTATATAATGTAATGTTTGATGCGTTTGCAGCGCAAATGGCGCAGTTCCCCGCCGGGTTCGGCGCGGGCGGCGCGCTGCCGGGCTTCTCGCCAGCCGCCGCCGCCGCCAACTTCACCAACTTCCGCCCGCAGTACTCCGTGCCCGGCCAGCCCGCCACGCCCTCCTCCAATGTGTGTACCCCTACATTGTACACCATACACATACTATATTTATTTTATACTAGCGACACACCCTCGCTTCGCTCTCGTTCGTCCCTATTTACGTTTCAACGATTAGTATAGAATAGAAGATATTGAAGAAAGTAATCCGAAGTAGTGATTTCCATACAAAATATCCAGTTTTAAACTTTTTGATTTTTAGCTGTTCTTATGGGTTTTTCCTATTATTTTTTTATATTTAAACCATCCCTGATATACCTCCAACAAAACAAAAGAAGAATCATTCAAATCGGTTCAGCCGTTTGTGAGTTTTAGGGAGACTAACGAACTGCAATTGATTTTTATATTTTTTATATAATATTTTAGGAATAATTTATGAATTAACAATTTTGACTATACTATTTATTTATAAAAATACTTTTATAAAGTAGTTTTTATTTTACGTAAATAGTTCATATCGCTCTCGTAGATTTCGACGTTATTCTACACCCTAACCTTGCCTGGGAGAGATTGCTCAGAGATGTTTTTGTTCTTATATTTGTTTTTATGTGGGACTGGTGTGATCTGTTTTTTTACTCACTTTTAAATTGTTTGTTACAGAAATCATAAGTCTGCGGTTAATTATAGATCGACGTAAATCAAGTTGACAAGTATGCAGGTAAATAGCATTGTTTTTATTTAATTAGCGACTTACCCTCGCATCGCCCGAGCGTCAGTTTTAATTTTTTTGAACGGAACCCTAATTCTTTTTCTTAAATAAAAGTAGCCAAGTTACTTCTTGTAACATCAGCTACCTGCAATAGCAGATTCAATAGAAAAACTTGTCAAAATCAGTCCAGCCATTTCGGATATTAGTCGGAAGCAAGCAGCCAGACAAACATTTAAAAAATTGTGTTTTCCTTATAAGTACTGTATATAATTTCGTATGCATTTACTAAAAAGCTTTTATTTCGACATTACAAACAGAAAATTCCAATTTCATTTATATGTATAGATTATCTAATTTTATCTTTATTTACATAAAAATGTTGTACATTTGTTTCAGTGAGCGGTCTCAGCATCGCGCTTAGACGAATAATTTAGATGTAAGCTTTCTAAGATTCCTGTTCCACCTTGGGTTTGAAGTGATACAATTAGTGGTTAGTGCGGTTATGTTAGGTAACATAATATACGTCATACTAGAACAGAACTCTCACAATATTATTTATTTCATCCTGATCTGTATGAATCTTGTTTTGTCGCGTAAGTGATTGTGGACTTATGAAATCTTTTATTTTTAATTTACCAAAAATGAAAATTGAATAAATCATACAATTACGTAAAAAATATTGTTTTATTGTTTTCAGTCCATACAAATTACAGAATATTACATGATTGTTACATCTTTGGAATATAATACACACGTCAAAATGGGCTCAGTTATATTTTAAACATGCACATAAATTGTTTAAAGGATTTAAAGAAGCCTTATATCAAAACTTGTAAAGGCCGCTTCGATCTACATTTATTTACACTGGCAAGTCCAAGAATAATAAAGCAGATGTCACCAAGTAAAAGTATCATCTTCCGAGTTATATTTAACACTGTCCAGAGGCTTCACATTGCTGGGGTCGGTTGAACAAAATAACTTCAACACGTCTTCACTGAGGCCACAATCTGATAGATTTTCTTTATTGAACGCTTGTGCAAAATCGTTAGGTTCTTTTTGTTTCGATAATTCTTCTGCAACAACAAGTATAAAAATGTTATTTTTATAATAGTTTGTAATAATTATCTCTGTGACATTTTAAAGTAAGATAAACTCCAGAATTACTTTAAATTCTTTGATAAATAAAAAGTTAAATTATATGATAGTGGTTTATTTTTCTTTTCATTCTGCTCGATCAACTATTTTTTTTATTTATTAAGAGCATTGTCGTTACAACGACCATGTCGCTCTGTAAGGTATATATACAAAATCTCTTAAAATTAACTACGCGGTTATTAGTTTAATAGTTGTCAGGTCTCGCAAGTATACTGTTACCTATCTATTTCTTGTAAAGAGGTGAATAAAAAAAAGTAGTGAATGCGTGTCTAGCAGTGTGACGTTACCCTCGACGATCCTCCTGGCGGCGGAGGTGAAGGCGAGCGTGGGCGCGAGGTGCGCGAACACGGCGCTGTAGTCGGCGCGCGCGCGCAGCACGCCGCACAGCGCGTGCACGGCGCTGGGCAGGATGGGCCCGCGCAGCTCGATCGAGTAGTACTTCGTGCTGTCCGACTGGATTATGTTCTCTCGCATCTGCCGAGGATATTGACACATGCAAATGTCAAATCTACAAATAATGGTGCCAGCTCTTTTGTGCAGTGTTGTACCAACGATTACGATTTTTAGCTTTTTCAAGCGATTCGTTTCAAAGTTTTATATTCGAAAGTGTATCATTAAAATTCACATTATTAATTCTATATCATTAAATATCATATTTATTAATTTTAAATCATTAAGTATCATTAACAGATTAACTGTCCGCAAAATAGACAGAATAGTTGAACAATCGAAATGTTCATATATGACTCATGGGACAGGGAAACAGTTAAAATTCACATTATTAAAATAAAATTTGCATTATTAATTTTGTATTATTATGTTTTAAATAAGTACCTACACATTATTTCAGGATAACTTATTATAAAAATACGAGACTCGATATTATTAACGTTAATTTTCGATTGTGGCACATAACTATTTAAGAATTGCAAAAAAACTGGCAACCCACGTAATATCAGTTTTGTATCCGAGATTAAAAAACAGACTATATTATACAAAAAAGTCGCTCCCGCTGTTTGTACGCTTAGGCCTTTTGAACTACGCAACGGTTTTAATGCAGTTTTCAGCAATATATATTAAGAGGAAGGTTTATATGTATAATACTTATATTCTATACTAACAGTTAAAACGTTCCTAGGGACGAATCCGAGCGAAGCGTGGGTGAGTCGCTAGTATGTTATAAATGAATTTATAAATTCCTATTAAACTAATATAATGCTTATTTTTTTTCGAAAAACATTACTACTACAAAAATATAATTTATTGGGATATTATTATATAGTTGTTACCATTTTATTTTTACTAAATAACCGATATGTCGCTATTTTCGTCCGTTTAGGATAGAATTGTAATGGTATTGAAAAAATCCTTTTATAGCCACTCCTAAAAGGCCCAGCGACTATTAACTATTATATATTCCAAAAAGACTTACAGATATAAGATTGACGGTGTATGTAATGTAGATTAGAAAATCGAACGATTAGTTTAGGCGCTACGATGAAACATACCAACTACAACTACAATATAGCTCCTTTCTTATGACTACCGCAGTTTGGTAAAACCGATTAGATATGAGTGCGAGTATGTGTGTGAGTGTGCGTGCATGTGACCTTGAGCGACTGCAGCGCGGCGCCGTGGAAGGCGGCGGGCGCGAGCAGCGTGGGCGGCACGGCGGCGCAGGGCCCGGCCGCCGCCACCGCCGACCGGCAGTTCAGCAGGAAGTTGAACAGCGCCTGCGCGTCCGCGCCGCGCACCGCCGCCAGCGACGCCGCCGCGCCGTCCGCGCTGCTCTCCGCCGTGAGCCGCGCGCGCGCCTGCACACACACACAATGTACACAATCCAAATATATATTTAGTTTAACTGTTAATGAATAAAACTTTCTAGTTGGACGCCAGCCTCGACACGACGACACACAAAATATCAATTCATTTCATTGTTTATTTCAATTTAATGGTTTAATAACGTGCCACTTGCCAGTTGTGGACGACTTCACCAGGTCGCACATTTGTTGAGTAGAAGGGAGGGCCTGTCGAGAATACTTTTTCTCATGTTAAAATTAGTTGTACCCGTCGACCCTAAAGTTAATTCCTAATTGTCATATAAAAACACCCGTTTTCTCAGTTTTAGCTATTAATGTAATGTCCTCTGGACCAATTTCGGACATGACGATCAATATTATTAACACGTTCAATGCCACTACGATTTTCATGATGTCTTCGCGGATGCCGCATACATTTCACGTTGGACTCGCCAAGCGAGTCGCCGGCACTAGAATATAATTTGAATGGACTCGCCACGCAAGTTCACTGGCATTATGTAAGGGTAAAATTTATCTTTTGTTGTTATTGTGACTGTCTTAGTCTCCGTAACGTTTGTATCGGAAGTATAAAGTGTTTGACGACTATTCAGTGTGTTTTAACTTACAAACATGGCAAAAAACTCAAAGGATAAAATAAAAGGTAAGTTTGTTTCGTAATTTAGGCAGTGGTTGTCAACTTTTTATACAGTGGTTATTTTTAATGTTATTTTTTGTACTAATAATATTTCTGAACAGCAATTTCGCTCTGAATATTTAACGCTGTCTCCTAGTACTACGAATATGGTATCAACTTCTATAAATATATACCATTCGTTTTTAATGCAACGCTAATAATAAAAGGAAATAAATTCAATAATTTTTGTATTTAAAATAATTTAAAATGAAATTAATCAACATTGTACCTATTTATTATTATGTAATATTATTTACAATAATAGATAATATTTTTAAATAATATAATTGAAATTTGACAATAAGTAACAACCTGTTTTTTTAGTGCTATTAGTCCCAGAAACGGAGACTTATGACGAAGACTCAAAATGGAGCAGGTGAACGCATGTGATGACGAAAGGGTCGTACAAATCACTGTTATGACATTAGAAAAAAGTTTACCGTGGTTTACAAGAGTAGTCAATGACGTCACGAATAAGGGTCCAATAAAATCGGCGAAATGTTTTGCGTCCTTGGAGTGAGACTTAGGATTACCCAATGAGAGCTTCGTGAAAAACAATGTTATCAGTGCTTTTGTTTAGTAAGAGCGCGCGCCGGCGCAATGTTATTTGTCTTAAAATTGTAAATGCAATATAAATATGACAATAATAAAGTCTACTTTTCTGAGAACGGGCCACCCTATATTGTGTTGTAAATTTGTGATGTCTGCGATCATTTATATAAAAGATTCCGAAAAGGGTAAATGGGACACTGTAACTATATATTTATAGTTAACTCTAGTACCTGTTTTGTTTCCTTATTTATCATCTAAAGTATGAACCTAACATAATTTGCGAAAGGCTGGGACTGCGAGTGTTTCTGAATAAAAATAATATCTCTTTATTAGGTATACTTTTTGTTTATTGTGAGTATCTTACCCATTGGAATCTCAACTATAATATTATAAAGAGAAAAAAATTATTTTTATTCATAACTAGCGACTTACCCTAGCTTCGCTCGGGTGTCGTGCCTAGCTTGCTTCCCCATACAAACTTTCATCCCCATTGTCACCCCCTTAAGGGATGACTTCCGGGATAAAAACTATTTATTTCACTCACTTTCATATCACGAGATGAAAAAAAATATTTTTTTTGTAAAAAATCTTTTAATTTTCTTCTATACGAAACTTGTCCTGACAATAAAAAATACAAAAAAAAAGAAATATCCAATTTGGTGCAGTTGATCGGAAGATGCGTGTAAATATATTTCGATGATTCATTTTTATTTATATAGATTTACATTTTACAGTGAACGCCACATCAACCTACTAAAAATCGAACTTATTGTGTTGACGACGTTAAAATTTGAGAATCTGCGGCATTGAACTCACCTAGCGAGTTCACGGCATTGCAGAATAATTTTTTTCTTTTAAATGTAAAAAATTTCTTTACATCCAGGCCACCATGTAAACGTGAACATGACATCATATTAAGTCTACACCGTAATTTTGAACAGAATATACAGAAGCGTTTTGAAAATATTACCGAAAAACACTGAACTCGCCGCGCGAGTCCCCGGCACTGTAATAAAATTAACGTAAACTCGCAGAGCGAGTCGGTGGCACTGAACGTGTTAATAATATCGACTTTAAGGTTAGCCATCTACCTGCACAGGATATATTCTAGTTCACAAGTATACACACAGACACAAGTGTAAATTGCATTCATACACATCCCTTATCGTTCTACACTCTGTCCCACGACCGGTAAAAGATCAGGACCATAGTCTTTACATGCTCTCCGAGGCCGTGGGAAAACACCACCAACTTTCCAAAACCCGGCTGCTACTAAAAATTTATTAACAGAAAAAATCCGTAAAAAAACTCGACCCAATCCGAGACTCAAATACAGAATCTCCAGATTTGCAGCTGTACATGCTAACCACTAGACAATAATACTTTTAAAAAATCTATACCTGCGCATTATTTATCTTTTTAATCTCTTCATTTTCGAGGCCCATTTGCGATAAGAATTGGTCAGGATCCTCTTCATCGCCAGAACAGTTGTCAACATCCTGTTCTCTCACATCATCCATCGTGTCGTAACAACTGTCGAAAGAAGAATTTTTCCCGCGATCTTCATCTGAATTGTTGAACTTCTTTTTGCTGTCTGGTCGAAGGGGCATTGTAAATTCTACATCTAAAGACAAAAATAAAATATTTGTGATTATTTCTTAAAAACTTGGGACTTAAAAAAATTATGGTATTAAATGAGAAATTTTATATATTTAAATACATTTCGTCAATCTTAGTAACGGCTCTAACAATTTGGATCAAATAAATCTAATATAATAATAACATTTTTTAATCTTGATTGTATTCAGCCCTTTTTAACGTCCCACAGCTGGGCGCGGGCCTCCCTTTAATACGAGGGGATCAGGCCATAGTTCATCGTATTGGCTGAGTGCGGGAGCTATCTCGCTATTTTGATTACTCTCACGCAAAAACTACAATACTGTAATTTAAAATTATTCGTCAAAGTTGATTTCGAGATATTTGAAGTTTTGCCTTAGTACCTAATAGTAGTTTGTACGTAGCTACAATGAAAATGTTTATGGTATCTCTGAATTAATAATACTTAGAGCTTTATGAGTGAGACTATCATAATGTATTATATATCTATTCAAGCAAACAAAAACAGCCTGAATTAGCACTGTCCATTTTTTTTGTATGGGCTGAGGCACGTGTACTAGTATAGTGTAGTGTAGCAAGGTCACCGTCCCGGCGCAGCGCGCGGCGCAGGCCGCGGGTGGTGGGCGCCAGCAGCGCGCAGGGCTCGCGGCCGCAGAGCCCCGCCGCCAGGAACACGCACGTGAACGAGTTCGCGCACACGTAGAAGTACGGGCAGTGCAGCGCGCGCAGCAGCTGCGGGACAAGCGGGGACAAGCTACGGTCTACACTCTACATACATATCCTCGTCGTCTTTTTTAGGATTTAGGAAATGCTGACTGCCGGTTGGCCTAATAAAGATAGTGTACATTAGACATAATATTTGGCAGTCTTATTCTCATTTTGTTTTAATTTGACAGTAGGTAAAATATACATAAGCAATAACATGATTCAAAATATTTCAAAAATAATAAGTTATTTTACAATAATTTAAAAGAACATACCTGAAATAAAGATCTGAAGCTTTCTGTCCACTCTGTGAACAGTGCCTGTTTCACTTCCTCATTATTGGCCATAAAATTAGTTGCTGCGACTTTGCCCGAAGACCTTGGATATAAATTAATCCAAGGCAGGTGTGGGTGTTGCCAGTACAAGCAGACCTGGTGAAAACGTGCCCGGGGAGATGTATCCAGGGTCGATGAAGACGCGGTGTCGAGACAACGGACGAAACTATGAAATAAAAATATGTACACATCAAAAATGTTTACATTACCAGATGTTCTCTAACTATAATTAAATGGCATCAGAAAGTGTCCATACTGAGATGAGTAAGCTCACTCTTTGTATGGAATTCTTTTAACGCATAAATAACCAAATTACATTTCATAAAAACACCTTGGATGCAGAAGGACTCCCTTCTCATCTATATCTATTAATTTAAATGTTTGATGTAAGAATAAAAATATAATGCACATATTGCACATAAAAGTAAAAAAAAGTAATGTGTTAGAGCTTAGCCAATAAATATTATTCTCTATAAAACCTGCATTGTAACTGTTTGTAAAGTTTTATATTGTTTACGTAAAAATATATCCCTTACCTCTTCATTTATTTCTTTGATATCTCCTTGTATGTTAGCATATGGAATTAAAAACTACATTTTAATTTATAGTCTAGAATAGTTACTAGCAATAAGTGTGGATAAATGCATATAGTTCCCTAGTTCTGCTACTACTCATTGCGAGGTTTATTAGAAAATAAATATTTAAAATGAGTAAAATTACTCAAAATAAATAAAATAAAATCCATACTGGTAGTACTCATGAAGTTTAGTAAAAAAAATTAATATGTTAATGCTGAATAAAATATATTGAATTTGAAAAAAAATCAAAACTCACCCAGTAATCCCTGAAGCTTCTTCGCTGGCTTTCAATTTAGAGGACCAAGGAAATGGTTTAGGAGACATTATCCTTAATTTAGTTTTAAGAGCCCAGTCTATTGTGAGGTGTTTATATTTCTTTTCAATAACTTGCTGTAAAATATGAACTAGTATTACATATGCAACATATTTTTTATAGATTTTATAATATAATTATTATCTAATTATAAATGAAGTGCAGATGAAATGTTTGCATTTTTATTTTTTCCTATTTTTAACAAATTTGTACCAATATACAACTCAAGTCCCTACCGTTTCTACTGTATGCTCAGCAGTAAATTTTTGTAGTAAGTTTGAAAATGTTGCAAGTTTCTCTATGTTTACTTCTTGTGCAGGTTTGTCAATTATTTTGGTAGGCATCTTTAGTAATGCAAATAAGGTCTTGTCATTTGATTCATCTATTTGTGGAGCTTCTTCTAGTTTGGATTTTTTATTTGGTTCTGCATTATTTCTATAACACAAATGAACATATTTTAAAGAAGGTTAAATTAATAATAATATATATGTAGAGAAGTATTGAACACTTCATTTATTGCTTGAAAGTTTAATTTTGAAAGGTAAAAAAGAGTATAGATAATAAAGTTTTTTACTTAGAAAATGGATTTTTTCTTTTGTCACCATTAAGAATTCTTGAAAAGTCTAAATCAACAGTAGACTTATGACTAGATGTTTCTACAGCAATCGATGTAGACGGCTGTTGCATTCGTTTCTGAAAAATAAATAATTAATTTAATGACAAAACATATATAATCAATAAATATCAAAAATGTAATAGAAAAACTTTTTACCTTCTACATTAAGTTACATCTATAGCAAATACCTTGCAAGTCAAATTTGATTAATATCATATTAAATATGAAAAACAGTTTAAATTATACTTAGAAATTTAGACAAGCAAACCTTTTTAATGAAATTAAAGTTTTCATAAAATATACCTGCAATGCTTTTTTGCGTTTTTTTAACTTGTGCAGCTGCATTACTTGATTTGGAGTCTTCCATGGTGATGGAGGATTCATTGCAACGTAGATATTGATTTATAAGAAATTTATATTATATTACTAGTTTTTCTAAGATGTAAACAACAATTCAACACACTATCTCCAACGTTATTTATGACATTGACATATAGTAGGTATATAATAATCATAGACCAAGAATGATATTAATAATCTATGATTGACATCTCTTTAGTATTTACACATATAGAGTATTTTCAGTTTACTGTTATTAACAGACTAACAATATGTCTTCGATCAACAACACTAATAGATATCAAACAAGAACCAACGACCAACCAGCAACAAAAGAACCAACAAGAATCACTGCTACCAGTGCTACATGTATTGACAATATATTCACAAATTGTAAACTATCCCCTAAATCTATTATAAACAAATTAAGCTCAGACCATTGTGGTCAGTATAATTGCCTTTAGCACACAAACTTTCTTTAACAATTTTATATAAAACTATTATACAATAAATGATTTTATAGAAGATGGAACACCTTGAGAATGAAATGATTTTGAATTTATCAGGTCGGCGTAAAAAATCCGTCTTGGTAAATATAAGCTCATTTGCAAAGTGAGCGTATATTTCGATTAGTTCTATTCAAACACGGCCAACGTAAACCATGGATGACAAATAAAAACGTAAACACGTTCACATTAAGACGATCCTGCAACGCCCCATTAAGATGGCGGAGGTTCTGTTGGGTTTTAGTGGGTAGTATGGCTTTGCCGGTGAGTCCCACATAAGCGCCTCACCCGGGACTTGAACCCAGGATCTCCAGATCTGCGGCCATGCATGCTAGCCACTAGACCACCGAGGCAGTTGAATTGAAAAATGCATATTATTCTGTATATAATCTAGTATAGTATAATATGATTTGTGTTATAACACATTTTGTTATCACCAAATTAAAAAATGCTTCGCAAGATTCTATTAGTATTTTTTTTAATTTTCAGAACCTATGAGTAATTGCCAACTAATTAATGCTTTTTAAACGACCTCAAAAAAACGGTTATCAATTCGATTAAGATGGCGAAATCCCATTAAGATGGCGGAGGTTCTGTTGGGTTTTAGTGGGTAGTATGGCTTTGCCGGTGAGTCCCACATAAGCGCCTCACCCGGGACTTGAACCCAGGATCTCCAGATCTGCGGCCATGCATGCTAGCCACTAGACCACCGAGGCAGTTGAATTGAAAAATGCATATTATTCTGTATATAATCTAGTATAGTATAATATGATTTGTGTTCTAACACATTTTGTTATCACCAAATTAAAAAATGCTTCGCAAGATTCTATTAGTATTTTTTTTAATTTTCAGAACCTATGAGTAATTGCCAACTAATTAATGCTTTTTAAACGACCTCAAAAAAACGGTTATCAATTCGACACGTATGTATGTAATATTATTGGAACTGCAAAATATTCACATATGATAATCCGTTCTAGCAGGGGCTTCTAAGCAAATATACAAAATTTTATAGGTGTATGAATGTATGTTTGTATGTATGTTTGTCCACACATTTCTCCAAAACTAGTTATTGGATCGTGATCATTCTTTCTTTATATGCTTACATTTATTTCAACTTAGGGAATAGTAAAGATTTTATCAACTATCTATAATTGTATCACTTTTTATGATATGGACTAGAACGTGTAACTAAAACTGAAATAGTTTTTTAATTACTACTTAAACTAAAAGTTACAAAAGAAAAAAGTAATTTAAAAAAAATAAACCAACTCCAAAAACATACTAAAGAATAAAAAATAACTGATTGGTAGATACTTTTGATTTACTATAGATACCTGATCAGATATTTTCGAAGTCGGTGTGCTTTGTGTATCGGCTGGAACTGACTTCGAAAATATCGGATTAGGTATATCTATAATAAATGAAAACCCTCGTTCAGTATTTTTTTATTTTTTTTGAAGTTGGTTTAATATTTTTTTATTACTTTTTTATTTCTAATCTATAAATTGATGTCAAATTTTATATCCTATACCTCATAGCCGCTTAGGTTCAAAATATATTTTATAAATTAATTTTAGACCACAAAATCTATATATATATGCGTCGTAGCTTTGCCAAGTCACCAATATGAAGCATTGGACATCAGTGCCGAGACAACTCGTTACAGATTAAATACACAAACACTACAACAACCAAAATAAAGTGATAACTTGTTTTACTGATTATAATTGATTAAATGATTTTATCTAACCATAATTTTCGATTTAACTGAGATATTTCTAAAACTTACAAATAAATTATTTGCTAAATTGTTATAATTGTAAGTAAATCTTAATAAAATAAATATCTACACTGAATATGTACAACTAATAAAATATATTTGACGTTTATATAATATAATTAAATGTATTTTGTAAAAATACTTATACTAGGAACAGTTATCTAATGTAAGTTGTAACATTTATAAAGTTACTGTACTGTATTATTTAAGTACTGATAAACTATATCTAATTTTTATTATATTATATCAAATTTATTGTTAATACATATATCGTTTAAATAACATTTGTAGATATTATAAAAACCGACTTCAAACAAAAGCGCTAAAAACTAAAAAATAACTGATTGGTAGTTTTCATTTACTATACATATCTAATCAAATATCATCAATCAAATAAAGTCGGGGCCAGCCAATACAAAGCAGAGCACATCGACTTCGAAAATATTTGATTAGGTGTGTATAGTAAATGAAAACTACCAATCAGTTATTTTTTAGTTTTTAGTGCTTTTGTTTGAAATTGGTTTTTATTTTTTATGTTAAAAAGTTTTTCTTTATTATTATTAATATTGTTTACTATTTCCTTTATTTTATGCGTCTCGTCATGGACCGTGAAGAGGGATAGAGGTGTCTAAATTAATTTGGTAATAATCACGTGTGATGTGGCGAAGAAAAAATAAAAATCAACCGGCCAGTTAGGGGCTTTAATAGCAATAACATTTTATACAAAAATTGCTTATAACTAACTTAAACTAAATTACGGAAGCTTAAAAACATCCAGAATAGGAAATTGTTCTGCAATTCCTCCTCAGTATCTTCGATTGTGGCTTTAAAAAGCTCGTTCACCATCTAATCACAGTCGATGTGGCACTGCGGTTGGTATACATAGGTTTGGCTAGCGTTTGTAATAATCACTCGGGCCACATGTCAGATGGACGATTGAACCATTTTCCAGCTGCGATTGAATGAGATTTGCGGAAGTCCTAAAGATGCTCATTAGGGAGAGGGTCTTCGTCTACAAGTTCACATCTATTCGTTGTCCCGTCGTTCCACACATCACATAATTCCATTAGAGATACAGACGTATCTCGTCCTTAGTTTCAAGGCAATCAATTAATGCTATGGAATCATTGTTGATCACATTGTGTAATAATATGAAGCTTCTATCTCTTATTAAATCTTTCCACCACAACATGAAAGGCTCAGTTATGTACAAAGGGGATACATCGAAACCATTTGACACGAAGAGAGAAGTACGACAGGGCTGTGTCTTAGCACCTACACTGCTTGGCATATTTTTTTTATTTCTTTTAAGAGTCGCTTTTGGTGAAGCCAGGCAAGGTATACATATACACACGAGGGAAGATGGTAAGCCGTACAAAATAACTAACGTAACTTCTAAAGTCCAAACGTCATCGCAAGAACCAGTTTATTGATTCCCTTTTATTTACTGACGACGCAGCTTTTGTTCCCGCCCCTCCATGCGAACTCCAGGACACAGTGAATAAATTTGCGCATGCGTGTACACTATTTAATATGTCCATAAACGCTAATAAGACTGTCATATTAGCGCAAGGCTGCACGCAAAAACCAGACATTTGGCTGAACGGTGCACCTTTAGAAGTTGTTGAAAGCTTTCTTGAAATTGTATCAAAATATAGCTATTAATAATTGTATTAACTTATATTGTAAACTACTGGCAACATCTAATTCTGTTCTGTATCTGTACTGAATCTAATAAAAAATCTTTAGTCTATGACTTTTATTCAAAGAGTATAGTTATAAACTGCTTTTATTTGTCATCCATGGTCTATGACAAGCACGCAATCGTTGAATCGTATAAATTAGGTTTTTACTTTTTATATGTAGCAATATAGTCTATGTTAATTGTTAATACATAATTATAGCTAGGTAATGATTTTTTCGTCGAACTCATACATCAAATCAACTCATAAATCAAAATATGAACATTGCCATAACTGGTTTAGGTGAAGCAAAAATATACTCCCGCGGTGCGACTACCTTAGATATTGTTATATAAGTATAATTATAAATATAAAAATGTTATATTTTACATTGTTCCAAAGACTCAATTCCTTGGAAAGTTATTCTAGGTAACACTTTTGCGTAATGTATTAACATGTATGAAAAATTATGTAGTATGGTTTACCTCAACAGATGATAATTGGTTGAGTTGTATGATGAGTAGTTGCTTTTGTAGAAGCGAACCCGAGCGAAGCGAGGGTGAGCCACTAGTCTATATATATAATAAAATTCTAACTAAGCCGAATCTGTACATTAAATATTTGTTTGGAAATTTTATTGAAATAAATGAAATAATAATTATAGATGCAGAGGCCGATTCTATAGTTTTTAGAATTTTTGTTTGTCCGACTGTCTGTCTGTATGTTACCGCATCACAGAAAAACCACAGGAGGGATTTTGATCAAATTTGGTACGGTGATAGCTGGTTATACGGGTCACCATATAGGTTACTTTTTACCGCGGGAAAAGTCTCGTTTCTGAGAAAAAATACAAAAACTGCAATGTAAGAGTATACTAATATGTAAAACCTAAGAATTTGGTTTTTGGTCATCTGAACGCGGGCGGAGTTGCGGGCAATGCTAGTTATCTTTAAAATAAATGCCTATTTTACTCAATAAAATAATTATTTCCTTCTTTATGTGTCATTTAATTGCACTGTAATAAAATACACAGTATTTTGTTCCATAAAACACAGTATTTTTCTCGTAAATACCGTATTTTAATGTGGCCAGCACAGTATTTTAGAAAATCTGATTTGGCAACACTGACATCAGTTCTTATACCTTCAGGTTATAGTTACATCGGCAACAGCTTTATCCGCTCCATCTTCTTTCTCTTTGTTGGTCGTAGCTCGCTCATACGTAGCGAATTTACAACTCTTTGCCACGTTTTTGTACATGTTACTTAGGTACTTTATAATTTATTAATATATATATATATATATATATATATATATATATATATATATATATATATATATATATATATTAATATATAGTATCGTCATCTTGTACATAATATACAAATAATTTACTATATTACTTGCCTTCAGTCTACTTGTCTGCTGAAACAGCAAAGACAACTTTGAGCCTAAAAGGTATTATATTATTATACGTATCTACCCATTGAGTTAAAATAATAATTAATGTTCTATACATTTGCATATTTTAGTAAATGTAATAATACCTTCTGCCTACGGTTTACTCTATTCCGCTGTTTTATAATTGAATTTCAACATTATTTTAAGACAATTTTTATGTTTCTTTACGATGCAACCGAGAGTTTATTTGATACTTAGTTTATCTAATTCATATTGTGTTCTAATATTTTAATTTTTGCAATTCTGCCACATTGAATTCATAAATTTATACAAAGTTACGCATATCCATAGAATATTTGTTAGTTTAATATTAAAAAATATTAACTAGTCTGTTCAAAATATAGAAATCATTCATTTCGCGTAATCAGCTGCCCACACTATGATGTAGCGTAACTTCTATAGTGAATAACATATGAATCATTTTAACTATAGTGGGAGTGTATTGAGATGGTCATTTTTATTTATGTTAATTCTATTTACATTTAAGCTTTAAATTATTAATTATATTTATTTTGTTGAAATAATATTCTATAAGACCTTTAATTTTAAAAATATGTAGTCGTATTTTTAATAAATGGCCTTAATTTGAGTTACAATTGCATTGTGAAAATAAATTTAGTAGGTAGGACTAGGTAATGTACCACTTAATAACAGGTTTATTTATTAATATAGAATTTTATAAAATTCGCATTATTATTAATATTCATTAAGTATTATACATATTATATTAAGTAAATAGGTAGTTAATATAAATAACTAGACCTTGCTTCGTTTTAGCATACGTCTCTTACTGTAGTACTTAATTTAAAAAAAAGATAACGTAACCTATTCTGATTATTGTAATATACACTGGGGACCGTTTCATATTACGAAATATAAAATAATATTATAAATCTATATAGCACTTTTTCTATAGGTACCTACTAATGTAATTTTTTAATGCACTTCTATCCTCTAACTCCTTTGTTTTTCCGTTAAAAGTTATAAATCTAATATAAATATAATAATAAAATCAGTAATTATACGTTTTTGTTTTCCCTTTTTACCCACCCAACTAATCTACAAAATTTCTTTGTTGAATCAGCTTTTCAGCGCTTTGTTGGTATGAAGTGATAGGCAAACTGCCGTTTTAAGGCATACAAATATCATGTACTGGGTTATATAACTTAATGTGTAGCTGCTCGCATTTTGTAATCACATACCTACTGCTATTTTAATTCTAGTTAAAAGCAAAAAATAAAATAATAAAAATTAAAACTAGAGTCTACACTAAAAGTAACTATTTATCTACATATTCTTTATTTCTTTGTACATCGAACTGGTTTTATAACTTTTCTGGGTTCAAAACAGCTGGACTATAGCAGGGAGTGAAGCGATGACCTGTCAAATCTCGGCTTATTTCTCCCGCGCTCGGACGCGGCACAACGGGCACCGGCAGTCAGCCACTACACTCGCTCACACACGCTATAATGGAAGTGTATATAAGTTCAAAGTCTTATTGCGAATAAAAGAAATATATAGAGGCGGGAAAATTTGAGCTGTCAATAATGTTGTAATAATTTCTTAAATAAATATAATAGTTTATTTAAGTATATTTTCAAAATGTCTTCTACTTTGAAACATAATTAATAATAAGCCAAAATATGCCACATAATTTATGTGATTTTTGTGCATTTTCAAGAAGACGCAAGTATTTGGTAAGTACTATTATTACCTACTTATTCGAACTTATATTCAGTAAAAAATAAATCTACTGAATAAAACTCAACTAAACTTTTATCTAGGAAAAAATTCAAAAAATCTTTTGCGTGTACACGGTTAACTACCAAGATAAACATGATTACCGTGACCTGAAAGGCTGAAATTGTTCAAGTGAAGGAGTAGAAGCGCACCAATTTTACTTTTTAGGCCGTACAAACAAAAGAAAGGCTCTGCATTCCTGTTTTTTTAACAGCCCTAAAATCACTGTAACCTTTTTTTGTGAGAATAATTTCAATTAAGTATTTAAATGAAAGTATATTTTCCTGTTACTTTCAAAAGTTAACATGTAATGATTTCGCGTGCCCTTTGGTTATGCAGTTCCAAGAAATACTGGATGATGTCAACCGTGTATCAAGTAACAATATAATTCTATAGAACACAAATACATTACGTCACACCAAACATTCTAAATATTCAGCTTGTTAATATAGCAGCAATGTATTTTAAGATTAAGGTAACGGCCGTGGAGTATAGTTCGCTCGGAATAGCATACTTAATCGTGAATCAGTTTTATTGCATTCTTCAAAAAAACAGAACTTAGGAACTTTTGTATTGCCTTTAAAGGTAACTTTTACACGTAAAATAATTATTACTTTATAATGAATCTAAGTCACATTATCTATGTTATTTAGAAATTAATTTGAATATGAAAAGTTTTAAAATATGTATTTTATTTTTCACCAAATTTAATAAGTAGAAATAAAAAAACAGGACAAATTATATTAGTATATTACCTATATAGAAAAAAATCAAACAATATTATCTTTCACATACATATATTCATATGCTAATATTTTTGGAGTTAAGTACTTTACGTAAGCTTAAAACAAACATCACGGAAAGTCTAGTCTAGTTACACAGTACCGAAGTTTACTGTATAATTGATTAACGAAGGTGTAATGATAACGTACATATATCTACATATATTCTTTTAGAATCACCACAGTTCAGAAATTAATGTTATTAGTTTTGAAGTAAAATTCGATCATAAACTTAATGTAATTCTATTTTTATTTAATTACAACTCTAAGAAAATGTGTATCTAACATATTTCATATTTGGCATGTTCATGTATATTTTGAATACGATTTGAGTATACAGCTAATTGGCAATCATTTGAAGTTTATTTTATAACGACTCTTGTTGTATTTTACTTAGGAATACGCATCAAAAATGTTTATGTTATATAAAGATGAGATATGATTATATAATTTTTATCATTATTCGTGACTTCGTAAACAAATGAAGTCGTACTTTTAAGTCAACTGTAAAAGATATAGTTTTATTTCTTAGAGGAGAGGGTAAGATTACACGCACGAAAAGCTGTCACAAGCTTCTCAGATGCAAATGAGAATCCGATAATGCGTTCGACATGTATTAATTAATGCGGGACCACACTCTAGCTCGCTGTCATCGGTTCCATTCAGATGTTCAATAGAGGTGGGCTGTCAAAGCGTTGTATAGACTGCTGTCGTTACGCATAAGATTTGAATAGCGTCTGCACTGAAGTGGCTAGCTGTGCCAGTTTAAACTTCCGACGCATGTCATGTCGTTTGCTGGAAGTTGTGTCCTTTTTGAGGTTTGATATCTCAATGAAAACTGTCTCTAAGGAACTGGCTCATACTACGTATACTTAAACGTCGTATTACGAAAGGATATGTAGAGTCCTTTGACCAATGGTAGAAATGTACAGAATTATGTTCTTGTCTCTTTCATCATTTTGAATATCTACTTCTATATGGATATAGATTTTGTAGTTTGTTTCATTTTCAGCATAAATTTTGTAAAGATATTGCATATGTAGAATATTCTGTTTTATACCTACTATTTTAAACATGAAATGTTTAGGTTGCCTAACCTTGCAAAATGTTCCCTCTTCTGTAAACGTAACGCTAATTTTGCAAAGTAAATAAATAATGGCAAATGGGTGATGTAAATTGCATAAGTTATTTTACATGTTTATTGAAGCTGACCAATTGAACGCTGAACAGACTAAATCTGTTTAACTTTAGTTAAATAAATAAAATTAAGTAGATACGCCAAGTGGTGGACATGATACTCAAAATCTCTTCTATTTTAAAGAAATGCATAGTGCACACCGTTTTAGGATATTCTTTTTCAGCTTAAAATAAAGTTATTTTAAATCCCCGACATTGTTGCTAGAGGCATGTCATTTGCTGCACAATAAATACGCTAAGTTTACGAACAAACGTGACAGGTTGATTAGATGACTTGGGGGGATGTGAGTCACAAGTCAAGCATTTTGTTCAATGTCCTAGTAACAGTGTAGTGTGAGCTATAAACAAATTTAGTTTCATTATGACCTCAAAACAGTTTTTAATATTTACGAATTATCCATATCCATACTAATATTATAAATGTGAAAGTAAAAGTGTGTTTGTTTGTTTGTTTGTCCTTCTTTCACGTTGAAACAGAGTGGCAGATATGCGTGATTTTTGTATGAAGATAGTTGGAGGGCTGGAGAGTGACATAGGCTACTTTTTACCGAGGGATTATCTGATCCTACGGGAATACACATCATAATACAACCCAAAACAACTTATCATACCTATGTATATGTATAATATATAACTTATCTATTCCATACTAACCGTTAAAACGTACCTAGAGACGAATCCGAGCGAAGCGAGGGTGAGCCGCTAGTAAGTTATAAACTATTAAACTGAAAGTGTGTTTTAGTATCTATTTTAAATTACACGAGAATGATTGAGGCATTCAACTAATTTATGGATAATGGCTGTCCCAAAAAACATGAGGTTGCCAAATTAGATATCTTGGTTGATTGAAAGATTTTTATATTTGAAAAAGTAACATTTTCATTTTTAATACTGAAGAATAAATACCTACTTGGTGATTGTTTTATATTCGTTTTTGTTAATTTACCTTTATAATCATTATTATATAAATATTTAGTGTCATGCTCTAATTATTTCATAACCTTCCGGCATGGATTAGAGTAGGTATAAGGTCGTGTATTGGATTCCCGTTCAAGGAAATGTTCATTTTCAATTTTGGTAATACCAAGGTCAGCCGTCATATTGCTGGTCATTTTATGTGACTAACGAATTAAATAAAAAGTAAATAAAAAAGCAGTATTTACATAAAATTTAGTTGACCCACATATGAAGAATAAAAAAAAGATTTATATCACTCTCCGAATTCCGGTCTGAATTTCAATTAATAATAAAATAGTGCCAATTCTTCTTTGATGATTTTATAATTTATATTAATTTATCGTTTATATTCATCACAGAAAGATTTTTATTAAATCGTTATATTTGTTTCAGATATTATGGATCTCATTAGTTATATATCTTTTTTACAAATCGTTTACATTTTATTTAAACGGTCGCCAATTCTTTTATTTGAGGCGAATGTTAGGGGTAAGTATTATACTGATATTTAAGCTATAATAAAATCTTTAAATTTAATATAAATACGTATATTTTTATAAAGCTTTCATAACAAATATAAATATTCTATCTAAGGAGTAGGTAGGTACATACATAACAGTATAAAGCATGTTTATAAATAACTACTTGTTACGTAGTATTCTTAGCGGAATTCATGATTTATAAAAAAAATTATATACATATACATACAAAGATGGGTCTATACATTGTTTTTAAAGTATATTTCTTTCTTACAGTTGGGTTTATGCGTGTCTCGTGGCACTGCAACAGTCCTCAATCTCTGTTGCGCTCTAGTCCTACTGCCATTATGTAAAAAACTAAATCAATTGCTGTACAGAATTTTATCTAAGATATGCCCTGGATTGTTTTTCTTTTGGTTGGAGAGCGCGAAAAGTTTTCATATGACCGTGGCGATAACTCTTGTAATTTTTGGTGGTGAGTAGTATATATTTATTAATATTAACTGTAAGTATAAATACTTAAAAACCTCTATGGGCATACTCTGTGTTACGAAACAATATAGCCTAACCAATATTTTTTTTTTTGAAAAAATGTTTTTTTGAGACCTCCGCTTCCAAATATCATGATAATAACGTGAACAAATGTTTTATCCAACTTTTTATGTATTTTTCCATAGCATTGTCACAAGAATCTCGTTTCTCTCTCTTGAGACGGTCTATTAATTCAGGTGAAGTAGTAAAAATTAGCAACAATTTTAACTTAAAAAGCAGACTTAAACCGCTTATACTCCTAAACACCTCTTATACACCATTATGTTCTTCAGACAAAGGCTAATGACTCCGACACAATTCCAACTTCTAGACTTTAGCGTAGTGCGTAAGATCAACGCACGATTAGCCTAGAAAACAAAACCATTCTTTTTAGTTTTCTAAAGACACAAGACATAATCTATTATCTGTGTTTTTGTTTACGCATGATTGTTTTTATCAAATAAATTACTTTCGAAATTGTCTCATACTGTATTTTTCGGATTACTAGAAAATCTGTTAGAAACGTTATGCTATATAATATATGTTATATATTTGGTCGTAAAATTAAAAAAAATCTGGTCTCAACAATAGCGTTATGCCAACCAGACAGATCCCCCTCCTCCCCCTTCAAAAGTACTTACATAAAAATTTCATCAAAATTGGTCAAGCCGTTTAGGAGGAGAAGAAATACGAACACAGAAACACCAAAATTATAATTTTAATGTAAGATATGTAAAATGTTGACTGATTGATTGACGTTTGTGTTCCATCTCATGTTCTATAACAAAATGAAGCGAAGGAGATAAGAAAATAAATTTAACGCTATATTTGTGTAAATACTAAATATTGCATTTTATTAACCATTTTAGGGATAATTAAAACATAATACAACTCACATCGAATAATAAATAAATGTTAATTTACTTTTTGTAAATAAAACAGTGCCTGATGTCGATCAATGTTGGTTTGCACGTTCGCGTGTTTCTAGCGTATAAAATTAAGAATATCAAGCTTATAAATCACAGAGTAATTTATTTATGAACTACTGAAACCAATTCAAAGTATGAACTTAAAAGCATGTTCAACTTTTATTGCATGTTTATTTGACGAATTGTACTCTATTTTTGTAATAAGCTCTAATAATATCTTATTTAATCTCTATATGGGTATAACTTATTCAAGAAGTGGACTAAAGCCAATAAAATTGTTTCCATACTGTATATTTCTTTAGGGACAAATATTTAAACTTTATATATAATTTCAATTTAAATATACAAACGGACAGTATCTTTTAGAAGTATATAATTCATTTTGGAGCATTAATTTAATTTTATATATCTTTGTTATGGTAAGAGTCCTTTGTCGAGTTCGTATATAGGATGATCTTGGTGTTAAATATCACCTACCAAAGTATTATGGCATTATCTCTATGGTTTCCCTAAACTTTTCTGTTCCTTTCTAGTAATACATTCCGTATCGCATTTCGTGAACTTGTGGAATTTTTCGCGCAGTTACGACGAAGTAAGGGAGGAAATCAACTTGGCAAGATATAAGAACGAGGTAAGTGTTAAGTTTTACGCAACTTAGTGTAAAAGCTATTTAAATATAGGTACTGTATAATAACTGTTTAACTTATACTACAGTTTTATCAATTGCCGCTAAAATATTATATATATTATGTCCTTGTATTATTTTATATATGTACATTGTACATACATATGTTTTTCTATTAGAATTCAGACTTGTTATAAATTTAAAATGATATTTTAGCTTTAAACTTAAACTAGGTACCTATATTTGCAATTTTTTAATTTATTTTCTGCTTATGTGCTTAAAGAAATAAAATAAAATAATGTCGGTAAACAAATTTATGTTTTGAAAGATTTGAAAGTCAGCAAATCTAGACGAGGAACTATAAAAGGGGTAAATTATGCTAAACACCTCTTAAATATTTAAAAAGTTTTTGCACACAAAGATGCAGACTGATTTCATATCTGAAATGACGGAGGGTTGTGAAATTAATGCGAGACAAGTCGAGGGTATGCAAACACTTGTCGAGAGTTCCAGGTGTTTGAAACATATTGTCAGGAAACGACCCCGGGCTAGCCGTTTGTCAAAAGAAAAAAAAAGGAAAACGTATTCTATTTTGAACAAATTTTCCAAAAAATGACGTAAATGTATAGAATATCTACCTTTTTTATTAAAATACGAAAAAAAAAATTACCAATGCCGAGCAATATTTGCTAACTCAACTTCTGCATCTATTCATTTAGATAACAAGTACAATGTTCATTTTAAAGAAGCATAAGGTAAATGCTATTAAAATATAATAGCCATTAAAATGAGCATAATGGAAGCGTATACTTTAATAAATAATTGAATAAGTGCTAATGGGTGTCTGTATTTCATGCTATGCGCTGCACGGCCATTACAATTTATTCATCGCTGCACAGCGGTGATAAGCAGCAAATATTACCAGTTTACGTAAAATTTATGTTATTTATGTCCTGAAAATACTATGTAATGTTACATTTAAGCTTTATGAAGTCTAAATGGCTTTTACGAATTTCATATGCAAAATGCATATTCATCAGTTAAGCTCGTGATGACAAAGAACAGTTTATATGGCTGTTTAGTTATTATTGGACGAGTTTCGTTTTGTTTGCTTACATAGAAATGATTTTGTTTAAATAATACATACATTTAAGAAAAATAAAGTATATATTGTAATGACAGTTGATGCGTTGATTACTCCATATTTACTAAGGAAGCCACTAAAAATTACATTTTTATTTTATTATATGACCTACATTTTATTGAAGTATTAAATTAAAACTTACTCGTAACGTAAATCTCAAATATAATAAGTTGAAATTTAAGATAAATATTCCTGACGTGGATATAATACACGTGCATAACATCCTGAACCGTTAAAGCTCGAGACGCGTACTTGTGACCCACTGTACCGTACTCACGAGGACTGCCGGTGACGCGACGGTATCCTGCAGACTCTTTTATTTCATTAATGAAGCAGAGGCTCACTTTTGAATGGTTTTCATACGAGCTACATAAATGTAAAATTTTATTTTCATATATTGTAGCGCTCCGTCATTATGACACTCGCATGGCTGCCCTTATTCTGAGTGTATCATTAACTAGACTTAAAAAGATAAATGGTATTTCTATTATCTCTTACGAAATTGTTAGAAAAAAAATACACAATCGGGAAACAAAAATACAAATAAATCCGCGACAAAATCCGAAAAGATAGTTTTATTTAAAATGTCAAATATTCGCGTAAATCTAAGAAAGTATTATGTTAGAAAAAAGTTAATATTTTCTTTTATTTTTAAGTAGTTAAAGAGCGAAAATCGAAAGAATTTATTAAATCATATTTTATCAGTATATTATAGGTATACGTATATAAGATGCAATGGTACAAAATAATTTAAATGTTATATTAAACTTGTAAAAAAAGATTTACAATCATTCATTGCTACACAATCACCCATAAATAAAATTTAATCGTAATTGATGTTAGATAGGGTTTCCTTGACAGACTATATCCGCTTAATATGGAACTAAGCAGTCAGTACTTGGTATGAAAGAGTATTTTTGAATTATTCTTAGTACAATCTATGTGATATATAGCGACGATGTTATTTCCTAACGTTTTTAAACTTTAAATGTTTATTAAATATTATAATAAATGTGATAAATAAATAAATAAAATAAATAAAAATCTATATATTCAGACATATTTTAATTTTTAAATAGACAACTTCCGTTTGGATTCCTTTGGATTATTATACTAAGTAACAGTTGACTACTTAAATAAAAACAAAAATACCTACAACTATTTGTCTAATCTGCTTCCATATTGATATCAAAGATTATGTAGATATTTTTTGTGACCAAAATTATCTTGAGATTCACTTGAGACACCTTCCTTTCAGCTCTATAGTATCACTAATAGTTTCGGAGAAGAAATTATAAGGCCCGTTTTTGCTTTTTGGCTACAGAACCCTAAAACAAGTATTTAATGGAATAAAAATATTGCCAAACAGACACACGAATAATAATTGTGCATAAAGTATTTCATTTTGATAGAACAACAGCCTATGAAGGATTTTTAGAATTACACACTTGTTCACTAAATTAGACGATTATCTATTCTAATGTAATAGGAAAAAATTGTTTGTTTGTTTGTACCGAATAGGCTCCGAAACTATAAATATTCAGATGAAATTTGGTAAGAAAATAGTTTGAGACCCTGGTAAGGACATAGGATAGTTTTTATCCCAGAAATCATCTCTTAAGGAGGTAAAAATGAGGATGAAAATTTGTATGGGGAATCAACCTAGGGACGAACCCGAGCGAAGCGAGAAAGATGCTAGTTGAATAATAAAAATAAGAAGAAGATACAAAAGTTTCTTCAAATGAAACATCCAAACATAAGAACCACAAATGATATCAAAGACACCGTACATATTTTTTATTTTTCAGAGCCCTTTACTCCTTTTAATGAGTGTAGCAGGCGTTACTGGAATATCGATGCTTATTATAGTAATTAGTATGGGATTAACGTCTACTAGAATCGTCAGACGGAGAATATATAATGCCTTCTGGTACACCCATCAGTTGTACCTGCCTTTTATGGTGTTGCTGATGATTCATCCTTTGAGGTAAGAATAGAAAACGAATCAGAAACTAGCGTTATCTTAGTTATTTTCATATAAAGAAATGAAAGTATTTTTATATACCAGCGGAGTATTAAAAGAAGAAATCGTAGACGAAAACAGATACAGGACTGATATACCCACAATTAATGTAAGCGGATGGAATGTGACACATGATTTTCCAAAGTTTGCTGCGATACAATCAATGGTAAGTTTTTTTGATTTCAAATATCTTTTCTGTTTTTGAAGTGAAATTAGAATAGTTGTGATTGCAAACTCGATGAAACGAAAATGCGACACGAGAAAGAGATACAAACACATAAATATATAGGATTAAGCCGGCGAGAGAATGAGATAGAATACATTACACGCTATTATGACTAATTGTTGCCATGGTAACCGTTGTTAATGTCTGACAAATGATATACTATAATATTATATTCTTTCCGAACATGATAAATATATGATTATAATATGCCTAACATACCTTATTTAATTATTGTTTTGTTTTAATTTAATTGCGATATTTGCCAAAGAAGTTTAACTTCACCGCGCGTTGCACGCACCCATTTTTTTCAAGACTATTCATTCCTATTTGAATATACTATTTTGTTACAATAACGCTACTGTATATATGTATGTTTGTTACTCTTTCACGATAAAATAGCTTTAGATGGAATCTTATATATGGATAATAGTTAAGTTAATATACAATTTTGAGGAATAAAATGTGAATAATGAAAATAATACTATATTCTTTAACCTTTTGAATTTTTTAAACATTAGTTCTCTCCTTATAAAGGGAGATAACATAATATTTTTTTCTTTATTATTATAAAACCAATTAGTTGTTTATATTCATTTACTTTTCACTCAGTGTACAAATTGCCATTTGCATACTATTTTCAAACTTTATTATCTGGCTTCATTCTTTAGTTCTATGACACTGTTGATTATATTCCTTAGTCTTAGGCTGTTTAGTGACTGTTCTGTTAGGTACTTAGAGATGCGCTCAAGGGTAGCAAGAGTAAATTGCTAAATATAATACCGTCATAAGAAGGCCGCCACTTGGTCAAAGTTGATTTCGAGATATTTGAAGTTTTGTCTTACTTTAAATTAGTACTAGTTTTGACGTAGTTACGATGAAAATGGTTATGGTATCTCCGGATTCCTAAGACTTTAGAGCTTTATGAGTAAGACTATCGAGTAGCATTTTTTTGCTGATTCCGAATCTGCATTTAAGTCATTTTTGACCAAATTATTAGTTAGGGCCTTCTTTATTATGGCGGCAGTATTACATGTGACTAATTTCTAAATCAAGTTAAACGTAGACAGGCTCCATCAGAAAGCACTTAAGTGAGAATTAATTGAGTGCTACGTGAGCAATTGTTTTTGATGGACCACTTTGTGCTAACAGAGTGCTGACTCTAAGTGCTGGTTATATTTCATATTCACAAACAAAAGTTAAATTAACGATAGTCATTTAATATCTGTTTTGTTTTTTCTCATTTTCCTTTCCAGTCTTTAATGGTCTTGTTTATTTATTTCGATTACTTTTTTATTCATCATAAGCTTCTGTCGGTTATGTTTTATAATAATATTGACTAAGTGCTCTCTAACGTCTAATATCGCATTGCTGGGCAAACGGGTTTCCTTTCAATGCAAGGGGATCAGTCCACCATACTGGCCAACTGCGGGTTGACTGATTTCATATACGTACGTATGTATTCAGCCCTTTTTAACGTCCCACTGCTGGGCGCGGGCCTTCCTTTAATACGAGGGGGATCAGGCCATAGTCCACCACGTTGGCCAAGTGCCGGTTAGCAGGCTTCACATGTCATTAGAAATCTTGATAGGTTCTCTCAGACATGCAGGTTTCCTCACGATGTTTTCCTTCATCGTAAGGCAAGTGGTAATCATGTTAGAAATGATTCGCACATGAAAATATCAGAGGTGTAAGATCCGGGATTTGAACCCGCTTCACTCGGTTTCTCAAGCGAGCGCCTTACTACTGGGCTACCACTGCATTACATACGCATCTGTCAAAAACTAGTTTGATTCTCTCAAATATGCAGGTTTTTATGGTTTTATCCTTTACCATGATTTCTATCTTTATTTTAGAGCTTGTCTAGATACTCACACCATCGACTGTATAAATTCACTAAATTGTGTTCAAAAACATGGAACATTTAATTATATTCAATAGGCCTTTCATAGATCAAAGTTAGTATAGAATCTTTTATGTTAATCTTATTGGTGTATCGCTAACATTTCATTCAGCAACTGTGTCGAGTATTCATAAAAGAGTTTACGAACCATCGTCGGCGCGCCCGAATTTGTTAGCATGTGACCTTCGTTAAATGCTTTATATCAAGCTTTACATATCAATAATTCTTCATCATTCCATTTGTGATTTGATTCAATGATGAACAAATGAAATACATACTTATTATGTATTTTGTTTGTTTATTTAATTGATGGGTTTGAATGATTTTAGTATGTAACTAGGTAGTACCTACCTACGTGTTATTAATATTGTAGGAATTATTTTAAACTAAAATTTACTTATTAAATTTTACAAAAATTAATTTACTATAACTTTAGGAAAAACAGTAGATAACTATTTCTAGTAATAATCAGAGGTACATATATGTTCCATTGCTGTTTAAAACGAGGATAAACCGGATAATCTTACACGCGCTTTTTCATTAAAAAGGAATTATTTTACTACAATGCATCATTTTATAAATATTCAGTCTGTTGCTGCTCATCCGAAAAATATTTTTTCTAGTACAAATTTTGCGACAATATTTCTTCTCTTTAGCGAATTAAAAAAAATCTCTTCCTATACGAGTATATAGGATTATGTCCAGGACATATATGTCCAGATAGTGACTTATTTAATGTGTCGAGTAATCATTTACATTGTAATGGAAGTGACGTGTCCGAGGCGGTATTGTTAAAACTCTATCATGCGTGCTATTCAAGATACTCTACAATTCTTGTAGATCATCTTAATACTAACAATAAGATTAAATGTTATTGCCGTTTTGATTTTATATAATAAACATATTTTTTTTTATTATTTTTAGAATATTTTATAATTAAAAATCTTTTTACACTATATACGAAAGTTTGATCAAAACCGGCCCACTACTATTATTAGCAATTTGCTCATATCATATTTGTAACTATGGTATATCCATTTTTTTATCAAAGAGCTAGAAATATGTCAATAAAATAAAGTAATAGCATTATTTTGTTGTTTCATGCTGATTTCAGGGTGATTTAGCGATGTTTTAAATTAAGTATTTTGTTAATTTTTAGACGTGGCTGTGGATGACTTTACCTTTGAGCTGTTTTTTTATGGATTTATTATGGAGGATATTCACGAGGAACCTGGCGAAAGTTCGAATATTAAAAGTAAGTTTTATAATCTCTACTGAATATTTTTTTATTTCTTTTTTTAAACGCACTAATCTCTGTAACTACAAGACCGATTTGTAAAACTGTTTTTGCATTTTATAATTTTTTAATTTGTCAAGTTATGAAACGAAGCAAATATATTGTATGAATATATAATCTACGCGAGCGGAGCCACGTGTAAAATAAAGTCATAATAGCATTATAATATGTTAATATTAAAAATAATTTAACTCGATCTTTCAGATGGAAACTTTAGCCGTATATACAGTTGAAACTTTACAATATTTCAATTATACGGTAGAACGAAATGGAATCGAACGCCGCGCGATTAAGTCCACTAGCCGATTAAACTTTGCATAATTCTCTTATGTAGCGTCCGCAAAAATATCCTTTTTATCGTTTAATTGTGTAATAGTTTAGATTTGTTATATAAAATGTCGTAAATTAAATAAAAATTATATTTTTTATTCAGGTTTATTTTACATCTATATATGGTTCTAACAAAGTGAACGAGTTACATTATACGGATGAGGACAGCACTAACTTTTATTTTTTTAAATTCTTCATATAGTTGTAATATCCATACTTAATATTATAAATGTAAAAGTGTGTTTGTTAGTTTGTCCTTCTTTCACGTCGAAACGAAGTGCACTGGCGTAATTTTTTGTGTGGAGATAGACGGAGGGCTGGAGAGTGACATAGGCTATTTTTTAATCGCGGAAGATTATCTCATTCCCTTGTGAAAACACGTTATAATACAATTCAAAAAATATTTATGATCAGAATTACTTGAAACTTGGTGTTAATGCTCTTCAATACAATTAAATAAATACGTGTTTTAGCATTTTTCGAAATTCATCCTATAAGGGGGTAAAATAGTGGATGAAAGTTTTGTATGAAACCTGTCTTTTTAGTTCTTTTTGTAGTTTTAGCGCGAGCGAAGCCGCGGGTTCTGCTAGTACCTAGATATATAAATGTTATTTGTATTAAATATGTATCAAGAATTATGTAAAATGTAAATATCTCGACCGAAGACGAAAGAGTTTTCACATAAATAAATATAAATTATCACTGGCTTTAGTCACTGGGATGGTTTCGATGGATAGGTTTGAACTTTGAAGTAAATTCATGTGAATTAAGTTATTGTAGACTTACGTTGGTTTTCAATAACGAATCTGGTTTTTTTCTTATTAAAGATAGAAACTTGACGTAAACTTTATACAGAGTGTCAAATTATAATTATCGCTAGTTAGGGAACCCACATACCTATAGATAGGTTATTGGGAACAGCGATTACGCACGTACCTATTTATGTATTATTTTAATAACATTGGAACGGATTTAATATTGACCTATTTTAATAGAGGAAGCCTGTTATTTGCACGTTGTGAATAGATTTTCGTTATTCTTTATTTAATAAGTACCTAGTCCATGACTTGTAAATTTGAAAAAAAAAATACATCCCTAAAAATCATTTCGAAGTCGATGTTCTTCTCCATTCTCCGTAATATTAGCGAAATAATCTGTGCTCAACTAGCACGCTTTGAAGCCGTTATCAAGAGAATTGACTTGAAGTCGATGCCCCCTTTTTGGTTAAAAAGTAATTAAAATTAAAAAATAAAACATACACTTATAATCAAGCAATCTAATGTTTAAATATATAATTAAACTTCAGGTAAGTCACATGGCGGGTCGCACTATAAGCTTGACCCTGAGCACTCCGCACCGAGAGTTCGTGTGCCGCGCGGGCCAGTACGTGCTGGCGCAGTGCCCGAACGTCTCCGTGATGGAGTGGCATCCGTTCACTGTCGTTGAGGTAACATCTCTTCATCTCACTTAAAATTATTGTACTCACACGAGGACTACCGTTTCTAGTGGCTCACCAGTTGGCGCCACTGTGGAGTATGGTCTTATCGTTATGGTTGAAAAATAAGTTTAATATAATACTGATAATAATTGTTAGCACGAAAACGCTAAAATAAGATTTTATTTAAAAAAAATGATAATAAACAAATAAAATATTGATTATGCCTCAGTGTTGGCGCAGTCCCGTTTTGTTCCGTAAAATACATTATTGAGCCGTATCATATGTCTGCTAAATTAATCAGAAAAAGCACAATCTTTACAACAATTAATTATGAAAATTTACTGAAAATCCGAGATGAAAAGCTCGAAAAAAATAGACGTTCAGTGACATTTGACATTTGTAGAGACCTCACTCTTCTGTACCGCTTCTCACATAGTACTTTAAGAGATTTACGCGAAATTTTGCATTTTAAATAAAATTCTGTTTTCGGATTTTTTCGCGAAGAGTTGGAGAGCCTTTCCCGTGACCATGATTGCTGTAAAGTGTAAAGTATTTGAAACGTCGAAAACCAAAAATTAAATTAAATCCAAAAAAATATTTTTAATATTAATTTTAATATTTATTCTGTAAGGATTATACTATGTTTTGTAATGCACGTTGTCATAATTACATATACTTTGTTCATTTTGTTCCTACCATTCCTGTCGGTAAAGTTACCTACCGTCAAGTGTGTTAGGGAGTGAGCACTGCGTCAGAAATGGTGGTATAAAAGAATTAATTATAATACCACATCTTCAGCATTTTCTTCTTTACTTTATTTTTTAGTCTGAATTTTTCTATTACAAAAGATAACGGCACATTGGATATTATAGAACACGCGCTTGGGTCGTAAATTCGAAGTCGTGGAAATTGATCATTATCCAGTAATGAATGCAATTTGAATTTCAATGATGTAAATTCCAAACAAACAGAAACAGTATTTTGAGATCGAATTTGAATTCGGCAAGTACTTCAATTATTGATATTACAATGCAGTTTAGTTACGACATTTCACAACATGTTCAAGTCGACATGTTTGATTTGGTCCTATTGTGTGGAAAAGGTTAAGTAAACTTAGTCAGCATATTGACAGAGCATATTCAATTTTGGTCGAATTCTAACAGTTTCGTCAATCAAGAGATAGAAAATGATGTAATATTAAATTTTATAATATTAAATTAACAATTCTTGTATATACATAAATTTATTTCGTTGGTAGACTTTTATGTTGGTAGACTGTAAACTGACACGTGCTGCCAAACGTTTAAGATTTCCTCCAAGACCATCACATGGCCCTTTTCCATGAGCTGTGGCATGAAAGTGTAACTGTGCTTCTTTGTTAAAATCTTGTTTATAATAAAACAGATTGTCCCTTTTTAGCAAGTATTGACTATAGATATTGTATTTCTTAGTAATTCTTTTTGCTACGGGATGGCGTTCACAATCTTATCGTTTCGGATATGACTCCTTTATGTGAACTTGTTATTTTATAACAAATATTTGTATTGTTAATAATTTTTATATAAAAAAAGAAATTAATTTCGTCTATTTTTATATTTATGCATGTGAAAATGAAAGAATAAAATGGTAACAGCATAGTATTTTAGCATGTTAACTCATAAACATGACAGCTACGAAAATTCTTATAGCGATGTGTATTTTTCAATATGCTCTAAGTCCTAAACTATTGGCGATTTAATTCAAAGTTAAAATATTAAAAAAAAATTATGTTGAAGTTACTCAAACATTCATTTGAAATCTTCACTTCCGGTTTACTATACGTAAAAAGAAACAAATTTGTAATTCCATAAAAAAAATAAAATCTGTATCCTTTTAACTTTCAGAAACGATATTTTTTAGATATTTTTACATATTTATTGATACAAATAATAAGCATTCAAAAAGTACGGATTTCATACTTCGTAAATTTTTAAAAGCTCATAACTCAGCAATAAAGCATCATACGAAAGAAATAATGTATTTGCACATCCATGTCTACTAGAACTATAACTGACCAGAGTATGAACAATTTTCACAACCTCACTTTATTTTCGTTGCCTGCTTCACGTGAAATGCTCCTATATGTGTATGTGGTCTTACATTTCAGATTCCTAGTAAAAGCCAAAGAAGATTTACTATATGGATAAAAGTTAAAGGAGATTGGACCGAGACTTTAGAAAAAATGATAAAAGAAAGAGGCCCAAATAATCTTAGGTAACTTATATACTTTTTTTAAATTATTTAAAATTTATTTTAGTAAAATTTGTTAAAAAATGTGAGCTAAGTTTTGAATTGTATGAAATTTTAGTGTGCTTATCGACGGCCCATTTTCAAGTCCGATGGAAGGTATAAGTAGCAGTGAAATATCTATTTGTATTGCTGCGGGAGTTGGAATAACGCCTTTTGTTTCTGTGCTAAAGGATATGTTAATGTAAGTATATATCGTCTAACATGTTGGGGCTATAGATTCGGAGGTCTTATGAATACTCTCTATTTTTTTCTCTATAAGAGAAGGTTTTACAGGATGGAAATCCGATACTGTTAATGTCAATTCTAATTGATCTCAAAAGGTATATATTCTGTAGTTTACGAGTAGTTACGGAGAAGTTCCATCTGTCCCATATTTAACATATTTTTGTACATACAAAATTATATGTATTTGTATATCACTTATGTCGATTTAAGAGTTAAGAGGTATCTGCAGTCGTAAATTCTATAAAATGTATCAATTAAACAAGGCTTATTAATTAACATACGTTTTATATGATTTAGGAAACCAAGAAATAAACTACCTGGTAGAGTCCATTTAATATGGATAGTGAGACATGAGGGAGAACTTACTTGGATCGCAAATTTAGCCACTGACACTATAATTCAATTGCGAAACAATAACCGACTTGACCGACTACAAATAGAACTGTATGTAACTAATTCAAACAACAATATTGAAAATAGAGAAAACAATGAAAAATCACATTTAATAGTACTTAATGAGAGTGGAAATCTAATCCACGTAGTTAACAATGAAGAAAAACCTTTGAATACAAGCAAAAATGGTTATCTAAGTAAAGAAAAGAAAATGGAGAACATGAATAACCCTACAATTGATACAGATATACGAATGGAGAAGAATTATTCAAATAGTGATGAAAGAAAATGTCTGTTAACTCCCATTAATAAGAGAAGTGCTTGTGAAGAAAGTGTTAGTGATGTTAGAGGGTTGAATAATATGGAGAATATGAATAATGAATTTGAAATTGCGAAGAAGTATCCGTTGCTAGGGTGTAGGGTGAGGAGAGGAAGGCCGCATTGGGACAGAGTGTTTGGTTATTGGGCCCATTTATATCCTGGGTAAGTTGGCTTATTATGTACTAGTTGCTCACTCTCGCTTCGCTCGGGTTTTATTTATAATATTTATACAGACTAGTGAGTTAGCCTTGCTTCGCTTAGATGCATCCTTGTTTGTCGGGGCGTCGCGGTGAAGTGCGTAAGCGATCCTGCAATGCCCCATTAAGACAGGGGAGGTTCTGTTGGGTTTAGTGGGTAGTACTGGATTTTCTATGAGTGAGTCCCACATAACCATGTATCTGTACAGGTCTAAATGCATTTCCCAACATTAAAAAAAGAGATGCGTTCTTGGTTGCCTAGCGGTAGCTTGTGTTATTTAAGGTGGTAGCCTATTTGTATATTAAATTAGGAATGATATGAAGGCAATATTTAGCCTGTCGGTAATATTTACAGTATAATAATAATAATAATGTCATTCTGACCACGTCGGCCAATCTTACGGAGATTAGCCAAATGCGCGAGAGATATCATAGTGAGCTTCCACTGTGATAACGAACGATAGATGGTTTCATATGCTTATTTTCGGCTGTTATTGAGAATTTTATGACGGAAAATCCGGGGGTGATGTAGACACAATCACAAACATGTATACACCCGTATATACGCACACATTATTTTTTATACTTTTCTATTTTTATTAAGACCTTTTTTATGAACCTTTTTATAAATTATATTTTTGTGACAAATTTGTAAAAAAGAAAATAGTGATATTACGAGTATATAGCATACAATAATAAGTACGATCGTTATTTCTATTTTTAATAAAATGAATTAAAATAATGTAATATTGTTGCATCGACCATACTGGTGACGCCCATCGTGCTTCACCCGCGCCGCGGCTCACATGTCGCACCGCGAGCGTCCCGCGCCCCGCGCCCGAAACAGTGCACGCGCGCTGCTCTATAATATCTCCTGCGCAGATGGCTAGTCTCAATGAGATTGGCCGCCGTGGCCGGAACCACCGATATTACTTCAGGAAATATTACTAGAGAAATCTAGTCACTGCCGATATGTTATTAGCCTATTATGAAGCGATTTTAATGATTATTTTAAGAATTTAGCCCTTATTTTATTTTTCAGGCATCACATTAACTTATACTGCTGCGGACCAAAGAAATTAGTGAAGTTACTACGGAACAAGTGTAAATATTCGTCGAGGCACACTAAGACAAAGCTTACGTTTATCCACGAAGCTTTCTCCTGAATTGTATATTAAAAGATATTTAAAATATGCAAATTTAGTTTTATTTAAAAAAAAAAAACTAATCACATCAAATCTAATTTACATTTATAAAATGAGTTATGTATCGAAAAAAATAATAATAACATTATTTGATCAATAGAAAGAAAAATACCTAAGAATTATTAAAATAATTATGAATTTGAATACATTTTTTATTGCTGAACAATTCATTATAGAAGTTTATAGGTAACTTCAAGGGTAAACTCAAAGTTAAAACTTTGATTGGACAATTATGCCATTACATTTAATCTAACCTCGATATCATTTATTCGCAAAATGTCTTTCTTGAAGAAAATCAGTGAGCAAGTGCTTCATAGAGATTTGTTTGATTTTAATTTAAAATATCTCACTTTAGTCGGATTGTGGCCTGAAGATGTTTGTAATAAATATAAACTAATTTTTTACAAGATATACGAAATTTTCCTCCATATCTTATCGATCGCATTCATCATTGTGACCGGAATCGGTATATATGAGCATAAACATGACATAACTATTTTAATGACAAACTTAGATAAATGTTTAGCGGCATACAATTTTGTTTTCAAAATACTCTTTTTTATAATAAAAAGGAGACATCTTAAAATTCTTATTGATGAAATAAGAAATTCTGGAGATAAAGTTAGCGATGATAGAAAAAAGTTAATGGGTATATATATTATATTGGCCACTTTGGTGTCCACCACTTTGGTTGGTGCCTTCAGTTTTTTGAGTCAACTCAAAGGTGAGATGACTATTGAAGCGTGGATGCCGTTTGATCCATTTAAAAACAGAATGTCTTTGTTGCTGGCCGCTCAAATTTTAGCAGTTGGTTTTGCTGTACCTTGCTTGTATAGAGCGTGTGCTTTACATGGCGTGGTTTGTTGTATTATTATGTATTTTTGTGATCAGTTAATTGAGCTACAGGGTAGGTTAAAAAATTTGGGTTATTCTGAAGATAGAGACCGCGATGTGAGGGAGGAGTTCAAAGAAATACTAAAAAAGCATGTCCGCATAATGAGGTATTATTTATTTACTGAACATTTTAATATATACGATTTCTGAATAATAATTCGGAATATAATATTCTTTGCAGATATTCTAAGTCTTTTACAAATATTTTCAAGGAGTTCTTTTTGATACAAAATTTAGCAGTCACGATCGAGTTATGTTTAAATGCTATAATGGTTACAGTGGTACGTTATGTTTTAAATAAAAATATTTGATACTTTATATATTTCGATATTTTTCTTTGTGTTTTCGATTTAGATATATTCATTTTTAGGTACGTCTTGAAGAAAAAATGCTTTTGGCTAGTTTTATAGTGTACCTGGGGATGGCATTGATTAACGCTTACATTTTTTGTTACTTAGGAAATGAGTTAATCGATCAAGTAAGTTATTATAACCGCTTATCTAATTCATCTTCATAATTGTCATAATTGCAAATAATACAGCATCAAGCCAGTATTCAAATATATCACGTTTTAGAGCACAGGTATAGCTCAAGCGGCGTACGAGTCTGGTTGGACATCATGGCCGATAGATTTACAGAAAGATCTATTAATTTTGATTTTAGCAGCGCAAAAACCGCTTATTTTAAGCGCTGGTGGCATGACTATTATGTGTATCCAGACGTATAGCCAGGTAAAAGAATATACCTTTAGCTACCTATAAAGAAAACTTAAGTTAATAAAAATATAATAATGAATAAGATAAAGAGAAAATGTAGTGTAGTGTTACTATTTTATGGCAGAGAAGTTAGAGAGAAAAAATAATTAGATTATTCGGATTACTGGAGAAGTATTATAATTTTTTTAAATTAACTATAACGACTTAGCTGTATGCAATGTTTTAATTTTTTTAAAGTTATATTTTAATATATAATTTTAAATTACTTTATACATAAGTCATTCAATTTAATATCATAATCGTAATGTTTTTTCAGGCGCTCTACAACGCTTACTCTATTTTTGCTGTGCTCAATGATGTTGTTGATTAGAAAAATCTAACTTTTATATAATTCACGTAGTTTTTGTTACTAGAAACACAATATAATAAATGCGATAAACTAAATAAATTTATATTATTTTAATTTTGCAAATAAATGAAAATATGCAATAAGAATTTACTTTCCTGCTTTTTCTCATTATCGACTCATTAATTTTCTTTATAATACTAACTTTTCTACTAATTAAGAGTTTGTAATATTTTATATTATAATTGATAATATAATACATTGGCAAATTAGAAAAATACACCAAAGATGACAGACGTACACAGTAATACGTTTCTACGTTTTGGATGTTATGAGGATTATGAAGCTGTAAATTTTCATACAAAAAGCGATAACGTTTTTCCTCCCATAAACATAGTATAATTATCATAATTTTTGGATATGTTGTAAATATAATGAAAAACTAGGTCTGTAAGTTTTTATTTTAAAGAATTATTGCGTACGATAGAAGTTATTAGCATCTAAATATCTATATTATTGACTTAAAAACTTTTTAGAGCGGTTTTTTTTATTAAACTAAACTGAATTACTAAAAAAGAAAACGTACAGACCTAGATTAAGGTGTACTGAATCTAATGAGACCAAAATTGTCTCATTTCGTAAATGTTTAGGGGTGTGAAAACGTTATCGCCCGATTCAATATTTCAAAAAAGAAATATAGGTAAATGCATGTAAGAATTGCAACTCTCTCTATCGCACCATACGGGTTGGCAAAGCGAGCGGATTGAAACAGATAGCATTTTTTTTAAACCTACTCGCGCCTCTTATCGGCACTTCACAATCCTCTTATTTATGGAGGGTAGAGAGAAGTAAGGAGAACCTTCTCTATATATGACAAAGTATTCATCGGAAGGATTTAATTAGGAGTGGCGCTACAGCAACAATACAGTAGCAACAGGGTAAATTTTATATCACCACAGTTTTTAAGAGTGCGCCTCATGGCGCATATCGGTCTCATGACCGATACGATTCGGATTCGAAGGAGTGAGTATCGTGAGTGAGAAGTAGGTATAGAGCGATAGATGCTCAACGTATTTAAATGTCAAAACAGTCTTTAGTTCACTATAAATTAATTAAATAACTAATCGAAAAATCAAATTCGGTAACTGAAGAAATACTCCTAGGCTTTCTGACAAAACCAGAACCCTACAAAAATAGTAAGCTGTTTGTGAGATAAATAGCAATAATATGTATTTTTCAAAAAAAAAATCTGAGAATTTTCACTACAATTCAAGATAAACGTCCGAAGTATCATTTCCCTAAATATCACAGATTCTGTGATAAATAACGATATCTAGGTACAAAATTGCTATATGCACACTCTTAAAATTATATTTAATAACATTATTTTGGACTACGTAAATAGTTCCAATAACTACTCAAGTCACCCTGAATAATAAATTTTTCAACTCAGCATACTTCACTTTTTTACAACTGATAAATTCATATACATTTTTCCTACATTAGCATCATTCTGGTCGGTTGTCGGACAATTATTTGCAGTTTTCAGGTGGTCACTTTTTCAACTTATCCCCCATTTTAGATGGTTCTCCTTACCTCCTTCATAGTATTAATCAAAGAGGAGGTAGTTATAGGTTATATACTCTCATATACTTCTAGACAGCCAAAAGAAATAAAATGATTGTCTCTTCTTTACATGTCACACGCTATCGCTACATATTAAATTTTTTGTGAAATTATTTAATTCAATTTTCTTGTTAATGGCTTTAAAGCGTATTTTTGTGAAATAATATTAATTAATACTTCTTGAAAATGACATCAGGTATAGAATTTACTAAAATAAAATCTCCCAGAAAGAGAAAACCGAAGAATGAAAAAACCGAAGGAACAAAGGTTACTAAAGTAAGATTGAGAAACATTGTTTATTATATATAATAGTTTTCAGTATTATGAATTAAACTAATTTAATTTTTTTAATAAGCATATCATAACTTATTTTTTATTTATTTACTAGCGACTCATCCTCGCTTACGCTCGCTACCCTAGCTTTTCGATAAACGGGCTATCTAATGCAAAAAGAATTTCTCAAATCGGATTAGTAGTTTCTGAGATTAGCGCGTTCAAAGAAATATACGAACATACAAACTCTGCCTCTTTATAATATTAGTATAGATTTTACCTACAAAGCGACTGAGCTAGAAGTTATTCAAAAGCAACAAACCTGTTAATTTCAATCTGTTTATTTACCTAATTTTTGTATTTCTTAAAATTGAAAGACAGTGAAAGATCATCGAAACATTAAACATAGATAATATAACGAATGTATTTTTATATCTATTTTTTACCGACTTCCAAAAATCAGGAAAAACCATGAAATTTAAAGTATAATAACAGATCTAGTTAGACTTTTTTACCCACTTCTAATTATCATATCGACTTGAAACTTTACGAGTCTTTGTAATTATGATGATAGTATAGTAATTTGGTATCTTGAAACTGATCTGATAGTGAGGCCAGAAGATGGTTAGTGGAACGCTTCAACAACTACTAGGAAATTACGTTAGAATTAGATTTTACAGCCTGGCTTAACAGACTTCCAAAAAGAGGTATGTTTACCGATTCCTCGGAGGTGCTTGACCGATTTTGCTACTTTAAACTGTATTCTATTAAGGTAAGACCCGAAGTGGTCCCGTAAATAGTTTTTGGTACAGAGTTTACCGTTTTTGAGAAAAACAGAAAAAGCCAGGAAATTTAAAGTATATTAACAGATCTAATTAGTCTTTTTTATTAAACCTGAGACTCGAGCTTCCCACCAGATGTGTCCGCTGTTTTTATTGAATAACAAAATACTATTAAACATAATTGCTTTCAGAGTAAATCAAAACAGAAAAAGTTTTTGAACATGAAATGTCCAATATGTTTCAATAATTTGGATAAAGGTTCAGTGTCATCTACTATATGCGGTCACGTTTTTTGCACTGACTGTCTAATAAAAGCTATAATAATTAGACCTTCTTGTCCAAACTGCCGAAGAAGCTTACGAGGAAGCAAAGCTTATCACAAATTATTTTTAGATAATAATGTCCATGAATGGGATTAAAGAGACGACTGATTTTTTTAGTAAAAGTATTACATGTTGTAGGAATCTTGCGGAAAATTTGTGTTTGAAAAATCAAAATGATTCTGTTTTTGTTTTTTAAATTGTGTTTTTAAATTTGTTTTTTTTTATAAAATTATGTTTTTAATTTAATCTCCTATAAGTTTAATTTTGTGAAAACGTTAAGAAAAAAATACACGGATTACAAAATACAAGACAACAAAGACATTAGAAATATATAATATACTAGCATTGCCCGCGGCTCCGCCCGCGTTCACATAACCAAAACCCAAATTCTTAGGTTTTACATATTAGTATACTCTTACGATGCAGTTTTTGTATTTCTTCTCAGAAATGAGATATTTTCCCGCGGTAAAAAGTCCTATATGTTGACCCGGATAACCAGCTATCATCATACCAAATTTCATCAAAATCTGTCCAATGGTTTCTCGTGATGCGGAAATAGACAGACCGACAAAAAATCTAAAAACTATAAATTCGGACTCTGTATCGATAATAATGTCTATTTCAATAAGATTTTCCAAAAAATATTTGTTGTACAGATTCGGCTTAGTTACAATTTTATTATATGTATAGATAAATGCACGAAAATCGGTATTGCGAAAATCGGTAATGTGTCAAATATTTTACAGCTCTAAATTGATTCGTGTAGCTGTCAAACTCAAAGTCTACTGTCTAATGATTTTTTTAGACTTTGACATATATGTATTATTGTCTTTTTTCTACATGATTTGTAAATAAATAATTTATCGTAGAGATCCACCATTTTTTTTAACGATATCTAATTTGTATATATTTTAAGTATAATGAACTTAGCAATGGATATCAACCATTTGGGCCAGTCCAGTCAAAAACTATCATCTAAAACAAACGATGCTGATGTTACTCACCAAACATTTATGAAGAATTTGGCCAAATATCATTTTCAAGTAAAAGCTATAATTCAAGTAAGTTTTGAAATCTCAAATTAAATATAACAAATCTTTTTTTTAAAAGTGATAGTTACGTTAATTATTTATTTTAGGATATTTTAGATTGTCGACGGTCCATGGAGACTTTAAATGAGTTAAATGAAAAAGGTAGAGCCAAAATATCATTGTTAAGAGAAGAATTAGAAAACTTAGTTGCCTATGCCACTGATTCTGGGGATCAGAAGTATCTCCTAGAAGTGGTTTCACAGAGACATCTACTATCTGGGTAGGCACTAAATATACGTAATATTAAATTTGTAACTTGCATTTTAGTAATAATCTGATATTTAAATGTGATTATATTAGTTATTGTGTGAAAGAATTTTTTAAAAAAGATTAAGTGTTTTAGTTGACATTTTAACATATTGTTTCTTAATCCCCTAAACCTTGTAATTCAAAGTTATCATGTTGTTTAAAAAAAGGATGTCAAAATTGTATCCCCTTAAATTTGGTGTTTTATAATATTTAATGGTAACTGTATCCCATAATTATTTGCCAGTCCAGCCAAGCAATTATGGCTGTACATCCTGACACTCGGAGTACTTGTAACAGATGAGCCAAGATCTTTAAAATATCTAGAGTGCATACAATTGTTACAGTTATTATTATACATTAGTATTACACAGTAATTGTATTATATTATAAAATATATGTTAATTTTTCCAGGCTACTTAAAGAATTTAAAGAAGCAAATATAAGCAGCATGTTTGCTATTGAGAAAGCTCAAAGAGAAGATTTACTTAAATCTATAGATGGAGAAGAAAGTGTTCTAAAAAATAGAAAAAAGAAAGCTGATAGGGATGGCTTGTTAAAAATGTCAACTGGTTGGTAGTTCTTTTTATATAAACAATATTAATTCAATTACCTACTTATATGAAATTAATAGTTTTACTTAGTTTATGTTAATGCAAGTGTATTTTTATGTCAGTTGTCACTTTTAAAAGCCTTCAAAAAATAGAATCATATATTTTAAAATTGTATTATTTAAACACAAATCGACATAAAAAACAAATATTAATTAAATTAATAAGTTTTATTTATTTTGTTTTAAATTAAAATAATAAAACTTCTTACAGGGGTCACAGAACAACTGCTCTCTATTAGTAGGCAATTAGCTGCCACAACACAGAGAAGTCAAGATACTTTGGACAGTTTAGTTTCATCAAGCACAATAGTACATGTAAGTTTTGTTTTAACATCTTTGATAGCTGATATACATAATCTGTGTGATATAAAAAAGAATATGTTAATATTTTATTATTAATTCTGAGCAGAGAAAATAGACTTGTATGTTCTATAAATATATTTTTTTCTTAAGGACAGATTATGTTAAAATAATTAAAAGTCACTATGTACATGTCTATAATATTACTTCATGTTTATTGAAATAGTAATGAATAAATAATATTTTTAGGGTACACAAGCTGAACTGCAAAATACAGGGAGTACAATAACACAATCGAGCAAATTATTAAAGAAATATGGCCGACGGGAATTTACAGACAAAGTGATAATGTTCTTTGCATTCCTTTTCTTTTTAGCTGTTTGCTTGTATATTGTTGAAAAGAGGTTATTTTAATTGAGACTGATTACAATTGTATTTAAATTTATTTTTTTTAATTTATTTTTATCTGATCATTGCTAAGCAATAAATGACAACTGTACATTAGTTATGGATTTTATTTAATACTTTTTGACAATATATGATTACATTGGACACTGTTGCGAGTGCAATATTATATTTAAACTTATTATTATTTTTGTTTGTTTCATAATGACTCTCAAACTGAAATTATTAATAAAACTTTACTCCACACTGCACAGTAAAACGCATTATTGCCATTTTTAAATGATAAAAGTTATTTTTTATCCATTATTTTTTAAGTTATCTAATTTAATTCAATTCTTTGATTTCGTGGCTTCTAGGAATTCTTAATTAAAAAAAAAAACTATATAATTATTAGAAGTAACGTAACTCGTAAACAAGACACGTCATATTATTATATTTAAAAAAATAACAATAATAACATGGTTATGAGCAACTGCAATGGAACTTTGTTAAGTTTCAAATCGAGTGGGGTATCAAAATGAAGGGTTTCATAAATGGCGTATAAAAATATATACAAGTTATATGTTTAAAATTTAAATCTGTTTAGAACAAGAAATGCTAAAAAACAATGAATAAAAAATTATTTACTAAATAAAAAAAAAATCGATTGCGTAAAACGCGAACTAAAAAGATGAAAAAAAATTGACGAAGGAACATAGTAGGTAAATATTAAGCTGTCAGAGACATGCACACACGCAGCTATTATAAAACGTACTTATGTCTCCGGCCTCCGACTGCCTATTACAATGTTCCTTCATGTTCCTTCGTCAACTTGTTTTAATTTTTTGACTTTGCTTTTACACACTCGGGTTTTTTATTTAAGTTTTTTTTTTGTTAAGGCTCACCGAGGCAATTACGAAATAATTGCATTCGTTTGATCCCTTGCTGTATTGTTATTACTAAAACTTTAATTATGTAATTAATATGTTGGATATTTAAGGATTTATTCTATAAATCGTACACTTTAGAAACACTGTTACTTGTAGTTTCTTCGATAGAAAAGAAATCCTAAATGATTTCTAAAAAACAAAATAAACCCTTAGTGCGGCGTAAATAATTCAAGGAAGTTCATCAGTTTTTTAATAATAACAAAACTGTACGTTTTCTATATCGTATACACTTTACATTTTAAAAATGTGTATTTGTTTTAATAATACAAAGGAAATATCTAAATTCGCACGCGTTCCGTCCATTCTAGCCACACACCCCCCTGCCCGCTGTCGTCCCACTAAAATAAAAAGCTCCATGCCCCTCTTTAAGACATCGAACAAAAAGTAACAAAAGTTTAAAGTCATTTAATTAAGTGAGAAATATATAATTAATGCCTCGACGAACGAAGTGCGTCAAAATTCCTTATTATAGCATAGCCTTAAGGGTGAAAGTTTGATGTATATTTGGGACGAATATTACAATTTTTATTAAAATGGAGGAAAGCTTTGAAGAAGGACATTACAATTTACCAAAAATTAATATTTATATTCGCATGTCACGTAGGTACTTATAAAGTTTTAGATTATAGGTACATACTGTAGTTATCTACTTAATTATGAGTTTTGAGTTTAAACAGAACTCTACATTCATTAAGATATCTCGGGCAAAGGTTAATTTTGTATATTATTTATTTATTTTCCATAATAACAGGATAATAACTTTCCTTTGTGGAATATCATAGATATCATCATGACGTGGTTACTTGTATAATTATAGCAGCTTGCGTAATGTCAGACATCGGTAAAATAAGCAATGAATTGTGCGTTCAGTTTATAAAGTACGCTCGTCGAGACTGACCGTCCGTCATCGCAGAAATACGCGAGTTCATTGACCCCACAATGGCGCATGTTAAGCTCATCCTGTTAAGTTTTGCGATATCGCAAATTTATTTTGTTTGCGCGTTGAATGTACTCGCGATAGTCTCTCTACCTTTGAAAAGTCATTATATGTCCTTTCAAACACTTTTCCAAGAGTTATCTCTTAGAGGACATTCAGTTACTGTTATTAATAACTTTCCAGACAAAGATCCACCAAAGAATTTGAGCTTTATAAACATGAATGCCTCGCAACGACATAATTTCACAGCGCTGTCTGAATTCGAGAAGTATAACCCATTTTTCAGTGTATTTTTTAATTTCTACGCACACTTTACTAAGGGTCCGCAAAATACAAAAGAGGACTGTGAAAGTTTTTTTGCTAATGAGAATATTAAAGCGATTCGTGATAAAGGAGACAAGTTTGATGTGATTTTTGTCGAACAGTTTATAAGTGACTGTGGACTTGTGTATGCGGCTGTGTTTTATGATGCACCTATTATAGGCATTACTTCGCATACTCTATTACCATGGGCTTATACCAGGCTTGGAATACCATTTGATGTAGGGTCAGATGCGTTTTATTTTTCTAATGCAGGCACAAATCCTCCGTTACACAAGAAGTTTCAAAGCTTTCTCATGAACACTTACGCAAATACTATCGGTAGATGGCAGTTGAATTCTGTGATTTACCAAGTTTTCAATCAATACCTCCCTAACATAACTTTCGATATAGAAAGGATAGCAAAGGAAAGGATGGTAATGATGTTCTCTAACCAGCACCATTCGGTCACTGGGGCAAGGCTGCTTGCGCCCAGAGTTCTTGAAATAGGTGGAATGCACATTAAAAAATCGAATACTATACCTAAGGTAAGAGTTCATGCAATTATCAATATTTGCTTGTCTGCACTAATATTTTATAATATTACCTACCAGTGGCGAAGGGTCCATACAAGACGTCTTACCTAAAATGTGTTTTGCCATAATTTTACACACACATACATTAAATTTTTTAAATGTATAAACGTTCTTTTGGTAATATATATACTAGCATTGCCCGCGGCTCCGCCCGCGTTCAGATGACCAAAAAGCAAATACTTAGTTTTTACGTATTAGTATAGTCTTGCATTGCAGTTTTTGTATTTTTTCTAAGAAATGAGACATTTTCCCGCGGTAAAAAGTATTCTATATGTTGACCCGGATAACCAGCTATCACCATACCATCAAAATCCCTCCAGTGGTTTTTCTGTGATGTGGTAACAGACAGACAGACAGATAGACAGACATAATAATGTCTATTTCAATAAGATTTTCCAAAAAATATTTAATGTACAGATTCGGCTTATATAAAATTTTATTATATGTATAGGTATAATAATAACAGCTTTATTTTTACGTGTATAAAAATTGTATGTTTTTGGAACGGCTTACCTCTGCTAAAATTTCACCCTTCGCCACTGCTTTATAGTAATTAGTACCTGCTGTATTATAAACTGTAGGTAGTTGTTCAGATTCATGTACTTATTATCACTACTTTGCCGGTTGTAATTACTTACAAATAAACATTTAACTAAAGAGTTCAATATTCAATAAGAGTAATTTCACCTTTGGAAAATATTTTTTTCTTATTTAAAATTTAAATGGATTCCCGTCAATATATGTATACGGTCAATGTACATTGTACATACCTATATGTCAATGTACGTCTATTCTTTAAAAAAGAATAAGTAATTACATAAAATGTGTTCACAAGATATTGCTTTACGTACACACAATAAAAAAACCGACTTCAAAAAAAAGCTTAAAAAAATATTACTGATTGGTACTTCTTTTCATTTTTTTATAAATAGGTACCTAATCAGATATTTTTGAAATCGGTTGAAATTTGTATCGGCTGGCACCGACTTCGAAAACATTTGTTTTTATTTAAGTTTTTATTTTCCCCTTTTTAGTGTAGACATAGTAGTAGCAAAGTAAGAAGAAAGCATTTTTTTAATAAAATAATATTCGCTTAAATGGGACCAAAGTGGAAGTAAACACTTTCAAGCAAAACAAAAATTGTCAAATTGTTAATAAATGACGGAGTTCTGAGGTAACCAACATAATAAAAAATACAACCGAATTGAGAACCTCCTTCTTTTCGATTGAAAAATACAACCAAACTGAGAATAGAGGATTTAACTAAAGTGTGTATATTAAATCATTTTAAAAAATCTAAATAACTTTGTTAAATTAAATTCTCAAAACAAGTTTCGTTATCTACCACCTATTAAGATTTAATGTGACGATTGATTAATTATATTTTGATTTGATTGATTTAAAATTACTCCTCCCACTACGTACTACATCTTTTAAATTATAAATGATACTTACTTATTTTTACAATTAAAATTTTCTTTCCGTTATAACGGAATAAAACGAATATACCTACTTAATTATGTGAACAGAATAAGCGCAAGTGTTAGATATTCGTTTACAGACCTAACATTATAAAGTATTTAATGTAATAAATTATTAGATTATATACCTATTATTAAGACTGATAAAAAAATCGGTCAAGTGTGAGTCGGACTCTCACTAGAAGGGTTCCGTACTAAAATGGTTTTTTTTTATTTACTTGTCAGGCTTTTTGAAATTCGCCATATTGGTTTTTTATCAATATATTCGCATTTGTTAGTAAAATATACGTAATAATAAACATTATCACCAAATTTCAAGTTCATAGGTCAATGGGAAGTTAAAGATTTCTTCGGAACAAAATTTTGTAAAAAAAGCTGACTTTGGTAGCTTCTCATTCCTTTGTTTTCCAATATTTTTTAAAACAAAAAACAAACAGTATTTATAAAGAACGATACCTCACAAGATGGGGTAGGTCAATTTTTTTTCTCGCCCCCCTTTACCTATATGGGATCCCCGCTACTTAAATCATTAAAAAAATATGTTTTGACAATTTTTATGGCTTTGGGTTGACAAGATGCATAAACAGTGAAATTTAGACTGTCGCTCCAACCGTTTGGCTGTAAAACCTGTGTGCCAGACGACGGAAGACGTACACGTGAGTGACACCAATACGACTTCGTTTGGACCCTTCCGGTACGGAACCCTAAAAAAGGTCTAATGCTTTTGTGTTTAACAAGACTTAACATACTTTATATGCTTTAAGATAAAATGGTTTTTAAATAAAAAGTAACAGAAATTTTAGGGCCAGAGTTTTCTACCATCAAAGACGACGATAAAATTAAAATTAGGCCAGATATAAAATCATTAAACAAAGACTTCTTTGTGAAATTGTCATAGATAACAAATACCTTTTCATTTAAAATAATTATTTGAGGTAATTGTATGTATAACACAAATACTTACTATAGATGTAACATTAACTCTAGGTTTAATAATAAAATTTGGAAGAAATGTGTACTTATAGTAGGTATACTCATAATTAATTACTTAACTGTTGACATATCTAATCACTATTTGCTATAAATACCGAAGGAGATCAAACATCAGAGTTGTAAAGTGATATAAGACGTTATTTATTATATGATATATTTGATTTTTCAGAGTATACAAAAAATTTTATCCACTGCGGAACATGGCGTGGTGTATGTGAGTTTCGGATCTAATCTCAAAGCAAGTACGATGTCGAAACACAAATTTCAGCAATTTCTCGACGCTTTCAGAAAAAATCCCCAGAAAGTGCTGTGGAAATTAGAAAATGCGACACTTCCACCTGGACACGACCACGTATTTTTATATGAATGGTTTCCGCAATTGGATATTTTGTGTGAGTTTTCAGTTTTATATATTATAAGCTAATAAAATTATCAATAAAAAAATTAAATAGCTCTACTACGAAAAGTGATTGAGGATGAAAATAGTATTTAAAAAACTACTTAGGTAAGAGGTTGTCAACGTTTTAATTATTGAACCGGTTATTTTTTAAGATTATAATAAGGAAAAAACAACTTGCTTATTGTAAGTAGGTGTTCTGTAATTACTTAGAAAGTGAAATCACAGTGAATTTATTGTTAACTGACACCCTGGGGTGTCCGCGGTCGTGGTGGGAATATTGTGGTGGGACGAGTACTCGACACGACCAGTGAGAGTTAAGGCGCAGGACCGACGGCTTTACGTGCTCTCCGAGGCACGGGGGTGAAATACCGCCAACTTCCCAACTCCGGGCTGCTACTGACGCTTACTAAATAGAAATACTCAATAACTAAACTTGGCCCAACCCGGGACTCGAACCCAGGACCTCCGGATGTGCAGCCGTACATGCTAGCCACTACACCACCGAGACAGTTTATACATATATGCGTTTAACGTATAGATATACCTACTTAAGTATAAGTAGGTAGCCTTTTTGAAATTAATATAAAGTATATAAACCCCACACATATAGATGGACTTCTATAAATAAATATGGGATCGAAAGAAAAATATGTCTGGGAACCTTGTACGACCATCACCTGTCGTCGGCTGCCGCTGGAGCAAAAGCAAGGTTGAGGTTAAGAATTATCTAATAATGTTAGCGTCTCCGTCCGGCATATTCAATTTAAATAGATAGTACTAGGTTTCCTGCGATTTCGTCTGCATTTATATAAGCTATATTCTCATAATGAGATATAATTTATTTAGGTAGACACTATATAATAAATATATGCTTTGTTGATACTTTAGTATTTGGTCGACCGAGTCTCGCTCGGCGTTTTTTTTAGAAAAGATACACTTAAATAACAAAACCTTATCTAAATACAAAATTTAATTCAAATCGTTAGTCGTTTCGGAGATACACGAAAAAAATATATACAAGAATTGCTAATTTTATATTATATGATACAAAGTTATGATTATGTAGTGGTGTTCTTATTAGCACCTTAACTACATATAGCACTTAAGTCTTAACTATAAATAGAAAAACAAACTATTGAGTCCAAAGGACAAAAAATAATTTCGTTGGAAATCAATTTAGTTAATTTGTTTCTTTCCTTATCGTGTTTGTGGGGAAAAACAAGCCCATATTTATAATATTTTTTCCTGTAAAGATAAAAGCGCAACAATAAATTGGAGATGGAATGAAGAACTGATTACGGAGGAGGTTTTATTGATAACATTACCTAGTACCTAATATATACATATAATAAAAGTTAAATCTGTACATTAAATATTTTTTGGTAAATCTTATTGAAATAGACATTATTATCGGTACAGAGGCCGAATTTTTAGAATTTTTGTTTGTCTGTCTGTTACCGCATGACGGAATGAGAAATCTATACTAAACGCCAAAACGTAAGTAGGGACAAATCCGAGCGGAGCCAAGGTGAGACGCTAGTTTACTTGACATCAGTTAGGTAATCGTATGATAAAAACATAACATGCACTGTATTTAAATATTTTTTTCCAGGTCACCCCAAAGTCTTAGCGTTTATATCACATGGTGGTATGCTGAGTGTATCAGAAGCGGCTCATTGCGGAAAACCAATTCTAGCCATACCATTTTTTGGAGACCAGTTTTCTAATGCCGCTGCTGTAGTAGACAGTGGACTGGGTTTAACTATACATTTTAAGGATGTAACCGCGGAAAATTTAGCCGATGCTATTAAAAGTTTGACGAGCTCAAGGTAAGTTCTTATACAGGGTGTAGGTACTAATATTAACGCAAGAAGTCATTTAATTAAAAAATGTCATTGATAGTGCAACAACATTTTTCAATGACAGTAAATGTATATGTACAGTTGATTGTGCAAAAAAATACTACTTTTAGTTTTTTATACAGAAGCACTCAGTACTCCACACTGAACAGAATCTCTATTTTCATGTAGTAGCGTTGCTAAAGATTATTTTTGATTTATTCATACATTCATTTTGCTTAATTGCACTGCAAATTTTCCCTATATGATTCTCTTTGGCACACTTTTATTAAACTTCGAACTCGACTATAGCTTACTTCTAATATTACCTATTAATTGACGAGTCGATTTCCAACTCCGTGATGACGTTTGCGCTCATTTTAATCGTTTTAATAAGTACAGTTTCTATATATTACATCTACGTAAACACTTTTTTTCCTTTACAGAATGCAAAACAATGCCAAACGAGTTTCGACGCTATGGCATGATAGACCGATGAATGTAATGGACAGCGCCATCTATTGGACTGAATATGTAGCGAGGCACAAAGATGTAGCATCTTTACCTACTACGAACAAATATTGGTTCGAAAGCTCACTACTAGATGTCTATAGTGTGCTTTTAGCATTATTAATCGTATTGTATTTAATTGTATATTTTATTTTAAAAATAGTTTATTTAGTAATGGTAATGTTGTTGGGTGTACTTGTAACCAAAGAGATTAAGGATAAGAAAAAACGTGCGTGATAATATACTTTTTTTTGTTAGAGTTGTTTTATTTATTACTAGCGATTAACCCTCGCTTCGCTCGGGTTTGTCCCTACTTGCTTCCCCGTACCAACTTTCATCATTTTCACTCTCTTAAGGGATGATTTCAGGGATAAAAACTATCCTATGTCCTTACCAGGGTTTCAAACTATCTTCTTACCACATTTCATCTAAATCGGTCTTCAGTACTTCGGAGCTTATTCGGCAGAAGCAAACAAACAAATAAAAAATCTTTCCCCTTATAATATTAGTATAGATAATAATTTAAAGCATACCTCCAGGTATAAATACTTTAAATAAGTTAATGCAATTTTAATAATTCATATGAATTACCTACATAAGTATTGCAAACCTGTAATATTATTTTGAATATCTCTACCAATATCAAAATATTTGGCAGTAATATTTATTTATTAGGTTATATATTTAGATTTTAATACATCGAAGTATTGTTTTAAATTGAATTAAAGACACTTCAACAGTTTTGTATTGGTACTTTTTTATGTCATATTGTAGAATAAAGAGAAAGGAAGATTCGTCAAGTACTATATCAAATTAGCAAAAAGTAAAAAGGTCAGTTTTAACGTTTTTCCTCCTGTTTTTTTGTTAACCGTTTTTTTTGTTTTTGTTTAGTAGATATTGACGAATTTAGTGTTATCAATAAAAAAATGATTATGGACGAATTTCGAGCACTGGGCGAAGTCTTTAGAAATAGATGAGTTCTATTTTATTACAAATACATATGTATAAGGTACTGAACAATATATAGTGTACAAAGTATATGTATACACGTCACGTTATTATCATACGCTAACTTCGTCACTCATGACGCGAAGGCCGCCTGATTGCCGACCCTGGACCCTGGACACCGACCTCACTATCAGTTATGCGAAATGATATTAGTACTTATTTTCTGTAAATAAACTTATTTACTGGAATTATTATTTAACCTCATATAATTCATACATTCTTATATTAAGGACATAATTCTAATAAAGTTTTCAATTAAAACAAAGAAGTAGGTTTAAAATGTCTTCGACTTAAGGATTCATATGGCAAAGCTATCATAAACTCCAAGGTCTGCATATCATGGTTAATAGTAGTATCTTTTGTAAACAATACCGGGTGACAAGACTTCGTACTTACTCATTTGTGAAATCTTCTAATCGATGGATGAATGAACGTCCTATTTACTGAATCTGGCAACGGCGGATAATCACTCAGATAGTTATGTGCGTAAGAGATATTATAGTGCAAATTATCTCAATTTCTTTTATTCTCGGAAGACTTTCCGAATTTCCGGTGGGACAGTAATTATTTAACACAATTGGTGAGAGGCGTCGACATCGAGGAGACATCGACGGTTGTACATCCTTCTCGAGACATGGGGCATGGTTCACCACCAACTTCCTAAGTCCGAGATGTTACTGAGGTTTTCCCAAGTAACTATAATAGGCCTAAGCCAGGATTCGAATATTCTGTATTCAGGATCTGTAGTTAAAATTAGAATTAATAACACGCAGTATATTAAAACAGACAAGTTTATTTTCAGATAAACGCTTTCATAGTAGTATCGTTAAGTACGTGCTGGTCTTCAAGTCTTAAGTAAGTTTCGGTTCGAGCTTTGTTCTGGTAACTTTGACTACAAATGCACTGGTTTTGACAGACTTACTACTTCTTAGCTTACTTCTAGCGTAGCAAAAGCTTTAATTTTATTCTTAAATATAATTGAAGAATAAGTGCTTCGAAACTTTAATTATATTTTGTTACTTCTTAACGCTGGCACTGACACTTATTATAAACACTTATAGACAAAGATCTGTTATAATCTTTTTCTACATACATAATTTTTTAATTCAGAATTACTTTAAAAAATGACCCTACTAACAGCTAAAAATGAAATCTAGCAAATTGATGCAAATGAAATTTTAGTTCAACGCTATCGCAGCTGGCGCTTAGAGCGATCGCTATAATATCATAGGGATGAAAAAGTTCCTGCAAACATTTTTTAATTCCGTAACCGTGGGCACTAGTGCTTATAACGGAGCCCGGCGTGACGCTGCAACACGCAGCCAGTCCTGCCGGAGCTCGCCCTTAACCAACGACTACTCAGTTCCGGCTGAGTAGTTGTTGCCCTCAACAGATTACCACCACCATCTGGTGGTGATCAAACAACAAAAACCAACAACAACCAACACAAACAACAACAACAAACTTCAACTACGTAGCATTTATTATTTATTTGGTGTTCTTTGAGATAACTGTAGTCTTATACGTAAATATCGTAACAACTTTGTATAAAGTACAAATGGTCTCAAAAGTTTCGTTCTTTAAGTTTATCAATGGAAACTTGAATAGTTTAGGAAAAAACTCTCTCGGTGGTGTAGTGGCTAGCATGTACGGCTGTACACCTGGGGGTCCTGGGTTCGAATCCCGGGTTGGGCCAAATTTAGTTATTGAGTTTTTCTGTATAGTAAGCCTCAGTAACAGCCCGGAGTTAGGAAGTTGGCGGTGTTTCACCCGGGGGTACTTCGGAGAGCACGTAAAGCCGTCAGTCCTACGCCTTAACTCTCACCGGTCATGTCTTGTGTCGTCCCACCGGAGTATGAGAGTGACAAGAATAGAGGGTGCACTTGTGTCTGCGCGTACACTTGTGCACTATAATATCTCCTGCGCAGTTGGCTCATCTCAATGAGATTGGCCGCCGTAGCCGGAATCGGTCAGAAGAACATCATCATTCATAATCATCAGTTTAGGAAAGCATAAAAGACAAACGTCTAAAAAATTATTTTTCTAACAACCTTCACATGCGTATACAGTAAATGAGTTCACCACAATGGGATGAAGAGGAAAACATACGAACATACATTTTTATTTATATAGATAGATGATGTGCGTTGACCATTAAATATGACCGGATTTGCAAAAAACTTGATTGGCGGCTCACAGATTTACTCGATCTATTAAAATTAAATATAAGTATTATTTATTATTCAAACTATTAACAGGATGATTACTTATAATCATCCTGTAATCTGTAATCATCTTAGCCATTTCTGATCCATGCGAAACTACCCAGATATATTTAACTTACGTCACCGTATACTATGTATGGAGTTAGCTTTTATTAGATACACATGTGTATATCCTATTGTCCTTTAAGCTCTGTATTAAATCTTAAATTCAAATCGTTTTTAAATGTTTTTTTTCTTTTCTTAGTAACCGCCAACATTATTTTTCTATAATAGCATAGAAATGGTTAATATAACTCTAATCTTAATTTTCCCATGTAAAGAGTTGCTGGTAAAAGTTCCATTGAAATCGGATTAGCCATTACGAAGGTTAACAAAAGCGAACAGACAGAGAAGACAATTTAAGGGACTGCTGATCACATTATTCCCAAGATGTACCATTTTCCTTAAAAAAAACGTATAATAACTAACATTTAGCATACAAACATATTTTTTTTTAAACTGTCTTTAAACTAGCAGAAATATATCATATGCTTACTTATAAGTCGTCGTTATAATTAAGTTTGTTATTAATAAAAGTATTTTCGTAGAATTATCACAAATGGTCAAAGATTTTGATATGAGATCAAGGATTGTGGTAATTCAAATAACGTATTTTGTTTGCGCAAGTATAATTAATGAGGATAATGTAAGCGATAATTTGATGATTAATAGGGATATTAGTCATGGGCAGGGATTTTTTATGATTTTATATTAATGAATGAATTAATAATAATAATATAAATTAAGAAATAATAATTGAATGATAAAAAAACTAATTTGATAAAATATTTAACGAATTTATCTCTTAAGATTTAATTAAACAAATTTTATTTTATTTCAAACATATCAGAGATAGAGCTATATTTTAGATCTATCTTGATACCTTTTATTTAATTTTATACTTACTATGTGAAAGTTTATGATATACTTATCTAATATATAAATATCTCGTGTCACGGTGTTTGTGGTCGCACTCCTCCAAAACGGCTCGACCGATTTTAATGTTTTTTTTTTGTATATTTGGTAGGTATGAGGTCGTAAAGTATTTTTCACCCCGCTACCCCCCACCCTTCATTTTTTTTGCACTTTTAGTATTTTTGTATGAACCATATTATATAAATACATAGAGTCGAACCCGAGCGAAGCGAGGGCGAGTTGCTGTATAACATAGAGCCAAAGAGTTTTTTTTGTACATTGAATGCGGGCGTAGCCGTGTGTTCTGCTAGTTCTTATAATAAATATAAATATTAATAATATAATCATGACGCAAAACTAATAATGATTGTAAAAAGGTTATATTTTTTGGCAACAGACTGAATTAAAGATACTAACATGAACGGATTTGAAGTTATTATATTATAAATAGCTTCTATAGTTTGCAGTATTCAGCCCTTTTTGACGTCCCACTGGTGGGCACGGGCCTCCCAATACGAGGGGGATCAGGCCATTGTCCACCACGCTGGCCAAGTGCGGGTTGGCGGACTTCACATGTCTTTCGAAAACTTGCTAGGTTCTCTCAGACATGCAGATTTCCTCACGATGTTTTCCTTCACCGTAAGGCAAGTGGTAATCATGTTAGAAAGTTTGCATATTGATAATGAAATGCATTTAGAAACTCTCTAGCTGGAAGAAATGACGTAAAGTCGGGAGCGATGAGTCATGCGGCATGCGGCCTTAGCGCGGCATTGACTCGCATTAACAATAATACGTATGTATTTGTCGCAGGCGCAGGGTCGTCAGGCGATAGAGCGAATTCGGAGATTATAGCTGAGGCCGTTAAGATGATTGATGCAAAAATTCGTTTGGCAATGGATTATAATTGGTTTTTCCGCTAGATTTATAACGGTAACGAGTGTTTTGACTGAATTAGAGTGATTGATCGCGCTTCGAAGAGATAAGTGTGTGCCTGTGTGGTGAAATGTTTACGTTAGGACTTGAGCATAATTGGTAAATTAATTTTAAATGGATGATTTGTATTTTTACTCGACTGCGATGAAGGCCAAAGGTTTGTGTCTGACCTGTATTTGTGTATGTATGTCGCTATGTTCCCTTTTGATTACTCAACGGCTTTACCGATTGTTATAAATTAGAATCGTTATATTAAATAATTGAAGTGATCAAAAATCTAAATTGCAGACTTTATTCGAGCTTCTTTGTAAAATTTAGGCTTCTTGATAAAATGTTTTTTTTTTGCAAACCTCTCAAGGGCGGAATCAAAATAAAGGTTTTTTAGGAGGTGATCACAAAAATTTATGAAATTTATGTATAGATGCTTAAAAATAACTTGGGGATAAAAAAAATGTTAAATAAACTTTAAAAAATGTGTAACTGGTAGTAACAACTTAAAAAGTTGTAAATTTTTCCATTTTAGAATTACTTATAATATTACTCTTGGTTAGTTCAATTTAATGATTTTTTTGTTAATGGCTTCAAAGCGTTCAAACTCTTGGTAAGTTCTGCAATTCAATTAAATTCTTTGTTATTTGGATTTTAGGCGGACACAGATTAATACTAAGTTTTGCAAGCTAAAAATGATAGATAATGTTTAGTTGTCAAATGTCAATATTGATTTTGTCTCGTATTTTAATAGATTTTCAGGTGCTCTCAACTTGTAATTATATGTATAGATATTCAATTATTTAAATTATTATCACTTACAAATATTGCAAAGCATATATACTAAAAATTATAAAAAAAATAATAAATAATCATAATTTTTAATTTCAAGAAGAGATAAGAATGTAGGAAGCAATCATCGTGCCATACTCTGTACCCGGAAGGTAAGGTAAGGTTAAGGCGGTTAGGCGACCAGTTGACCACGTAATGATCGCCACTTATCGGGATGAACCCGCGAGGTCGGATAAAATGCCTGTTGTTTTCTCGGAAATGTAATGATATTAGACAAGTAAAATCATGTAGTATCACGTAAAATAAATAGATATAAAGTTCTTTGGATAGAAAAAAAGTTGTTTGCTATCACGTCGGTCGACGGTCTTTTTCCCGGAAGAGAAGGTATCTTAAAATATTTATGTGAGTACGTATTGATGGACAATGAGTATTGAGCTTAACAATTCCATACAGAATCTAAATTTTCGGATAGAAGTGAAAAGTTCATATCAAATCAATCAAATCAAATCAAAATATGAGTAATACCAAAGCACAATGGGCGGCTTCGTCCCCAGTGGTGTATCATGTTGCGATATACATATAACTTTAAAAGTCATAATAATAGCTTTATTATATTGTATGACACCGACAATAAGACACATGTACGTGTCTTATGATTGGTATCATACAAAAAATGACGCTGTTATTATTATAATCTATAAAATCACATATGTACATACCTATGTATATCACAACTTGATACATTCTGGGGATGGAATCCAAACAAAGTTACCCATTTTCCTTTGTATGCAGTTCAAACCGTAAAAGCGACAGCAATAGACAAACACAATCAAACTATGAATTAACATATTTTAATAGGAATTATTCTATGCTAAAAAGTTTTGAATAAAAGTTTCTGAGAATGGATGGATGTATGTTTGTTACTCTTTCACGCCAGAACGGCTGAACACATTTGGATGAAATTTGGTACAAAGATAGATTATAGTCTGGAATAGCACATAGGCTACTTTTTATCCCTGAAAAATATACGGTTCCCGTGGATAGATTTGTTTTTGTTTTTCACTAGGAACGAACACGAAGCGAAGCGAGGGTGAGTCGCTAGTATACGAGTATTATTTAAATATATAATTCAATAAACATAAATCTATAACAATATTGTCATAAAACATATATAGGTATAAAGCCTTTTATTATTTTGCAGCATTCATTTAAAAGATATTTTCTTTGTTGTCTTAATCGCAAATATAATTCGGTTTTTATTAAGGAAGCTCGTGATTTAGTGCAGTAGGTACCGGCGGTGACGACGGCACATAAGAAAATGCGCAATTCAGGCTTCACGATTGTGCACACTAGATAAGTAAACAGAAGTGTAAAAAATTGTATTAAAGCTTTTTCATTTGGCTTAATACTAAAAGATCTTAAAAATTGGTATGAAAGATAAATGCCACTAATTTATTATTATAGTATTTTTGGGTGTTTTAGTGCTAGCGAAGCCGCGGGTTCTGCTAGTTATCTTTATAAATGTTAGGTCGCATTAAGGATTTTCTCGCAAACCACTTACGATTTTATTATTAGCTGGATTTTTTGAATTCGATAAAATTTATTATAAGTAGATTCATTTTCGATTTTAAAATCGCAACTAGCGGCTAGAATTGAAATTTAAAAAATAATAATATGGGACATATCATGATCCTATGATAACGATTCTTCATCGATTTTAGAATGATATCTTGTCACAACTCCCTAGTGAAATTTCGGGCCGTTCTTTACCATAATCGCACAATAATTTACATATATCATATTTATAGAACTTCGTAACGTCGCACGCAATTGCGGCTACCCGGGAACCGTTTGTGGTCTGCAGTTTTCCTAAAAAACCCATAGAGAGCGTCAATATTATATATTCCCTTTAATATTCTATGTCAAAAAATATAAGATCTTCCTTAATAATACAGTTCAAACTACCGATCAGTTATACGAATTTCCTGATCCTAATTAACTTTGACACCAAGAAATCCGTAAACATGATGGGAAAAATATATGTACATACGAGTATACATAATGATGATGATGTTCTCCTAGCCGATTCCGGCCACGGCGGCCAATCTCATTGAGACTAGCCAACTGCGCAGGAGATATTATAGTGCACAAGTGTACGCGCAGACACAAGTGCACTCTCTATTCTTATCACTCTCAAACTCCGGTGGGACGACTGCTCGACACGACCAGTGAGAGTTAAGGCGCAGGACCGACGGCTTTACGTGCTCTCCGAGGCACGGGGGTGAAACACCGCCAACTTCCCAACTCCGGGCGGTTACTGAGACTTACTATAAAGAAAGACTCAATGACTAAACTTGGCCCGACCCGGGACTCGAACCCAGGACCTCCGAGTGTGCAGCCGTACTTGCTAGCCACTACACCACCGAGGCAGTTAGTATACATAATAGTAGTCTATTGAATAGCAAAAACATCTCTAGGAAAGTAAAACTATTATCACGTACTCTGTCTATTACCTTTTCATACCTAAACCGATTTAGAGATTTCGATGATATTTGGCGTGGACGTACATTGCGTCATGGGAATGATGTGATACGAGTATATGAGCGAATATTACAGCAAATTATTTGGATTCAGGTATAAATATTATTTATTTAACGAATGTATTAGTTTTAGAAGCCCTCAATTTGCTTTTATAATGGAGTACCCATACTTAATGTTATAAATGTCAAAGTGCGTTTGTTTGGTTGTTTGTCATTCTTTCACGTCGGAACGGAGTGACGGATTGGCGTGATTTTTTTTGTGAAGATAGTTGGAGGGCTGGAGTGTTTGTATGTATGGAGTGTATATGGAGGCTACTTTTTACCGCAGGAGATTTCCTAATTCCCACGGGAAAACACGTTATAATAAAATCCAAAAAATATTTACGATCAGAATTACTTGAAACTTGGTATTAATGCTCTACAATAAAATTAAATAAATACGTGTTTTAGCATTTTTCGAAAATCATCCTATAAGGGGGTAATATAGGGGATGAAACATTTGTATGAAACTACTTTTTTAGATTTTTTTGTAGTTTTAGCGCGAGCGAAGCCGCGGGTTCTGCTAATAAATAATAAAAGCAGGTGTATGATTACTAATTTTAAGACGTTTGAATATAAGATTATACAAATCCTTTATTTTCTAATCTGTGCTTTATTACATTTAAATTTGCAATTAGTGACCGCTGCTTTAACACGAAAAAGATTAAAACAATGGAGCTCACAGAAACAGGAAAGCGAATTGATTTAGGAAATTAATTTTTGTTTCGTGGTATTTGCATATGATTCGAGCAGAGGATGGCGGAGTTCGGACTGAATAATGGCTTCCTTCTCCATATTATATTTTAATGGTAATTTTTGTTCAAAATAAGTCAGTGATAATCATGTCATGTACTTAAATGTGTATGGCCAACATTTATTTAAATAATTATAAAAAAAATCTTTTTAACCCCCGACGCAAAAACGACGGAGTTTTATAATAAGTTTGACCTGTCTGTGTGTGTCTGTCTGTGGCATCGTAGCTCCTGAACGGATGAACCGATTTTGATTGTTTTTTTTATTTGAAAAGTGAATTAGTCGGGGGTGTTCTTAGCTATGTTTGATGAAAATTGGTCCAAGATGGTCGATTAGATATTTACCGCCCCATCAACTCCTTCTTACTGTACTTTCCGTATACTATTTGTAATGAGTAAGTTTGTACGTAATTAGTTCAAAAGGATAAAGTCCTTTGCTCACTTTTTTATTATTCTTTTCACACACTGCGCGGTAAATCCCAGAAGACTTCTATTGTACTTAATAATATTTTTTTAAAGTATAAGCTATGTATGTGTGTGTATACAGAGTGTACACTGGGTTCATACCTACTACTAAACACAAATAACATCTTAATACAGATGCCCCATTATATACAAATAAATTTGTACAGTGCTAATTTAGGCTATTCTTCGAGCTCTTTTTGTTTGCTTGAATCTATACATACCTATAATAAAATTGTAACTAAGCCGAATCTGTACATGAAATATTTTTTTGGAAAATCTTATTGAAATAAACATTATTTTCGATACAGAGGACGGATCTAGTTTTTTTTGTCTGTCTGTCTGTCTGTTACCGCATCACAGAAAAACCACTGGGGGATTTTGATGAAATCAGGTATGGTAATAGCTGGTTGTTCGGGTCAACATATAGGATACTTTTTACCGCGGGAAAATTTAAAATTCTGAGAAAAAATACAAAAACTACAATGTAAGAGTATACTAATATGTAAAACCTAAGAATTTGGTTTTTGGTCATCTGAACGCGGGCGGAGCCGCGGGCAATGCTAGTAGATAATAAATGTCGATAATTCCCAAACTATCGTAGCATTTTGTTTTATAAATGTGTACGTGTAAACTCAAATAAGTTAAATATAACAAAATTCATCCTGCATTTACCTAATTAAACAAATTTCAGTGACTTTAACAGCTTAAAACCCAGTTAAATATTGAATGATGAAAAGTAAAAGCGCCGTAATGAATACGCACTACAAATTCTTTACTTAATACCTAATTGCTGGTTTATGATAAAAAAATGGAAAATTGATTTATGAGTATTTTGAAAACCATAATAAGTATGTTTTAGGACCAAATTTTTCTCTTTTGTTAATTTTATTCAAACTTCAATAACAAATCGATACATACAATGCCATGTATTGACATTTATTTGAAATCATTTTTCTTTTTTTCATGATGAGAATAAATCCGATTGTAAGTATTTTTCACGCTGAAAAAGCTTCTTGCATTGTTAGTAATAAATTATTAAGAAAAATAATGTAGGTCATATGAAGTCGGCGTAAATTCGTAAATAATGCTCATCAGATGAAAAAATCTCGCAAACCTTTTTTCATCTGATGAGCAATTAGGTCTTTACACGTTCTGTAACAAGTTATAATTACGTTATAAGTTTCGTAAATGGTTTTGTGAGTTGCAGTAAAGTTATAATATTATTTACGTGTTGAAATTAAATAATTTCAAGTAAATGATTAGTCATTTACTACAAATAAAGTTAATGTTTTGACATAAATTAATTATTTTCTAAACAATAATTTATGTTTTGCTCTTATTGCCTCAGTGGTGTAGTGGTTAGCATGTACGGCTGCACATCCAAAGGTTCTGGGTCTGAGTCCCGGATCAGGCCAAGTTTAGTTAGTGAGTCTTTCTGTTTACTAAGCCTCAGTAACAGCCTGAAGCTGAGAAGTTGACGGTGTTTCACTCTCGTTCCTCGAAGAGCACGTAAAGCCGTCGGTCCTGCGCCTTAACTCTCACTGGTCGTGTCGAGCAGTCGTCCCACCGGAGTATGAGAGTGACAGGAATAGAGAGTGTACTTGTGCCTGCGCGTACACTTGTGCACTATAATATCTCCTGCGCAGATGGCTAGTCTCAATGAGATTAGCCGTGGCCAAAACGATCGGGAAGATTTATTATCATTAAAAATCTATGTTTTTTTAAACCCACATTTTCAAAATTAACTGTCCTTTCCAGTACACCAAATTCATCAGTACCTCGACCATGCCACCTATTGAAATCATTTTTTTATATGGCAATAATAATAAGTACTATTGTGTAATTTCATATGTGTAGGTATATAATTTTTCGTCAGAACCGTCTACCTTCTACCACTATGAAAAAATGTAGTAGGGATGTAAACAAGACGTAAATTGGTCAAATAGTTGAGAAATAAAAAAAAAGAAATTAATAATGAGAAATAATTACATAATGTCATAATGTAGGTAGATATTGATTTAGGTAAGTTAAAATCGTCTTGTAGGTACTAAAACTTAGAATTCATAGTGTATAGAGTTGTGTAAACCGCATTTGAATTGGAGTAATAATGACATTCAAGTGCAGATTAGCTAGGCATTTAGCAAGCTCTATAATGGCAGATAGAGAACGGTGTAGAAGTGGTTGCCAAGAAAGCTACTTTATAGACGTTACTAAGAAACATCGATTAATAAACCTGCCCATGATCCATAGATTTAAAACCAAATAATATACGATTAGCTAAAAACAATTACTAATAGTGGGAAGGTATTTAAAAAATTTATGAGATTTAAAAAAATATTTAATGCAAGCAACAAGCAAGCAACAATAAGCAAAACTAGCAACTCACCCTCGCACCGCTCGGGTTTGTGCCTATGTCTTTACCGTTTTAACGATATAGAAAGTATAGATTTCTCAGAGTTGAAATAATTTCCCGCAGTAAAAAGTACCTATCCTACATATTAATCCAGATAACCAGCTATCATTATATCAGATTTCATCAAAATCTGTCCAGTGGTTTTCTCGTGATGGGTTTCCAGACAGACAGACAGACAAAAATTCTAAAAACTATAGACTCTGGCTCTGTATCGATAATAACGACTATTTAAAAGAGGTTTTCAAAGAAATATTTAATGTACAGATTTGACTCAGTTAGAATTTTATTATATATAGTGTTGGGTCCCTAATAAAACTCCGTAATATTCCTTGCTTATATTCTTATATTCAGTACTTTTATCCATGAAGAATGAAGAGCCATGAAAAATGTTCCAAACAAGTTGGGAAGCATTTCTAAGAAAATGTTGCACATGGTCACCAAATTTGAAGCGCTAAGAATTGACTTTATTTTTAATGGTGTGTATAAATATATAAATGCTATGCTAGCAGTCTTATAAATCATCTAATTATTACCCAAGTATTATATACAAAAATCAGCTTTTATACTATAACGTAAGTAGAATTATGATTTCATGAAAAGGGTGTCTGGCAAGGGTTTGCCACGATGTTAAGTGTCTGGCATTGAATGACGTGATTTTTAATAATATTCTGAAGGTAATACCAAAAAATCACACTTTATTATCTGACGAATTTAGATCGGTATTTTATACACCTTTAGTACCGTGTACCTGCCAAACCCACCATAGCCTGAACTTCATAATGGTCCATCGTTCTTATCTGTGTTGGGAGCATGCGCTGACAAACTTTCAGCTTTTATAAAATGACGAAGGTCTGGCGTTCACAGGCTCTTAGGCCAATAATTTATAATCATAATGTTCAGTATTACAAACAATTCGTGACTAGTCACTACATGGTGGTACCGACATCTCTGTGCAAAAGCGCGGGAAAACAAATGAATATCCGCACCCTTTTTTATTTTTTTTTAAAACACATTCCTATCGGCCAAGGTCACATAAGTAAATGCCTTATACATAAATCATTACAAATTAATCAAATATATTATTTTCTATCAATATATAAAAATGCAACCTTACAATAGGAATATGTAGATTATATTTTGTGATGACCTTATTCTAAATATACATTTCAAAGATTGAGTACTAATGATTCTAATAAAAGCTGCACTTTTCTTGGTGAAGATCTGTGCATTATCGTTTAGACGTCATAATGCAGCCCACTCTCCTTTACGGCCCATTTGGATTGCGCTGCTAACTGCCCGCTAGAGCCTAATATAAGGTTTCTACGCTGAGATTATCTCTACACTATGGTTAAGTGTGTAGTGCTAACATATCTTAACAAGAAAAATGTATACATCAAAAAATACTAATTTGATGACAAAAATATGCTGTTTTTCATACAAACTTTTCTGGCCCTAATCAAATTATTAGAGATTGAATTTAAAAAAGTCCATCCTTAGCGGTTTCCTGTGTTATTAGAGTAAAAAAACGTCAAACCCGTTTTAAGCTCACCGAAAGCTTTTCTTTGTCAATTTTCTTATTTGATCCCCCTTTATTCGTACTGTACGTCTGTCATTGGCTTATAGGTAACTTTATAAATGTACAAATGTATATATAACCTTTTATCTGTCCAGTAAATTAAAAAAGAAAAACAGATTTCACTCTAATATTATTAATATGGACGTAACTCTGTCTGTCTGTTAAAAGCTGTTAACGCTTAAACAGCTGAATTGAATTTTATGTGGTAAAATTGCATTATTTGGACGTACTATGCGCCTTTAATATTAATAATAAATAAATAATAAATGTTGGGACATTAATACACAGCACTATTTAGTTCCATGGTAAGCTACGAGGCCTGTGTTATGGATACCAGATAGTTGATACACTACACATATATAACTTTTAAATACGTAAATATTATAAATATAAACACCCATGACTGGAGTACAAACATTCGTACTCATCATACACATGAATGCCCCCAGCGGGACTCGAACCCGTGACCGCTGGCACAGCAAGTAAGCTAAGTAAGTCACTACCATCTGAGCCAAACGTGTCGTCAAATATTAGAAATTATTAAATAAAAACTACTGTGATCACATAAGGACATGTAGTTCTATTGCTGTTTTATTCAATAAAAAATGTGTAGCAAATATAGAGAAATATTGCGGGGCTGTAAACAAGATCATATACTGATCCTACCATCACAGTTTATGCGACATATTAAACTTAACGGTTACGTACAGCTTGTACTAATAACTGCTTACCGTTGTTTTGTTGTATACAAAACTCAGTTTACTAAATATATAGACAGGTTTTAGCTATTAAGTAGTATTCATATATACAATAACTGGTAAAAACATAATAAAATTGTAACTAAGCCGAATCTGTACAACAAATATTTTTTGGAAAATCTTATTGAAATAAACATTATTATCGATACAGAGGCCGACTCTATGGTTTTTAAAATTTTTGTCTGTTTGTCTGTCTGTTACCGCATCACAGAAAAGCCACTGGAGGGATTTTGATGAAATTTGGTATGGTGATAGCTGGTTATCCGGGTCAACACACCTAAATGATACTTTTTACCGCGGGACAATATCTCATTAAAATACAAAAACTGCAATGTAAGAGTATACAAATATGTAAAACCTAAGAATTTGGTTTTTGGTCATCTGCGGGCAATGCCAGTATAATATAAAAGAATAAAAAGAAGGAAAAGTGTTACTTGTAGTTTGGTAAACTAGCTGATTTTTCAGTCAACGTCAAGTAATTATTGAGATTACGAATATTAGAGCCTTTTCATACACATTAAACACATATTTTTAATAAAAGAATGTTTTTCACAGATTGTGAAAAAGACGATAGCATAGTTTATCGCCACTTTCAAATTTTTATTTTAATAAACTAGATAAATTTAAGAGTTCTTAGAAGAATATTTGAAAACATTTTTCTTTCAAGAGCACAATCGTATACTCGTATGATAGTATCTTCCATCTTCTCTTTTTCAACGTGTGCTGGTGGTTTTTTACATATAGTTGGATGTCTAATTCAGTATCATTATGTCCAGCGTAAAGTTTATGGGCACGTCATTAAGTGCCCTCAGGAGCTCAATTTGTGCTAATCCAATGTGGATTTTGCTTAAGCTAAAATAAGTGGGAAAATAAATCACAGGTAGATAACGATATAAAACTTAAAAGTTCTATATAGAGATAGTAATTTTTTACAGTATTGTGCTAGTGTTATTATACTTTAATAATGTTGTTATACTAGTAACGTAAATAGATTTAGTTAAATGCAGTTATATTTTTTATTCACCTCCCTGTTTTTAATAGAGCTTTTTATTTAAACAATTTTTTGCTAGGTATTGTTACTGGCAAATGCTTTGGTATGATAAATAAATGTATGAAGTACAATAATAATTATTATTACATGTATTGTTTTTTACTTTATATAAATTTTGGTGGCTACAACAGGATGTTTACATTTGCAGCTATCTGAAGTTATCACTATGTTGATGAAATCACTTTCTTGTCAATAAAAAATATATTATATTATAGGTATATAATCCTACTAATAATATAAAGGTGAAAGTTTGTGAGGACGCATGGAGGTCTGGATTATTGGAAAGATATATGTATGTATGTTTGTTACTCTTTCACGTAAAAAATTCCTAATGAATCTTAATGTAACTTTACAATAATATAATACATAGACTACTTTTAATCCCGGAAATATGTACGGTTCCCGTGGGATAGATTTTTTTTTCTAGAGGCGAGCCCGAGCGAAGTGACGGTGAGCGGTGAGCCGCTAGTATTACATAGATATATAGTTTAGGTATATAGTACATAGCAATATGAAAAATTAAAAATGTTAAGCTTTATAAAAAGTCAACATAGCTTATAATATTGTAGGTTTGAATCAAATAATTACCAAGTATATATATATATATATATACTTTTATTCATATTATATAATATATTCAACTTTTAGTATGGATATCTCACGGGAACCATATATTTTTCCGGGGTAAAAAGTAATCTATGTACTATTCCAGGCTATAATCTCTCTCTCTGTGCCAAATTTCATCTAGATCCGTTCAGCCATTATGTCGTGATTGAGTAACAAACAGCTATCAATGCAAATTTTTGCATTTATAATATTTATGGGAGATGTGTGAACTAATATTTAGATATACCTATAGGTAGATATTAATCATAATCTATATCAATTAATTAATGTCAATAGTTACTACAACTGACATCGTTTTCATTATATTTTATGTATACCCTTATATAAATCAAGATACTTAACACCGAACATAAATCACGAGAAGGAAATAAATAAATCATTGCGCTATTTGCTATGTTATACTTATTTATATCTAGTACATGTCCAAGTATAAGAATATGGCAGTTAAAGCTTGCATGTAGACCAAGTTTTTCGTAGATGTTATATGAGAATTGTACGTTTTAATCTACTATTTCGTTATGTCAGTATGTCAATTATATACTGACTTATTATATTTTTATATTGCTGTTTTTGTATGAATTGAACTGGAGTAGTTTTTGTAATGTAGTAGCAAAAGTTAATAATATAATGTGTATGTATGTCTGTACGTGTGTGTTTATGTGTATTTTCCATTTTATACTTACGCCAAGGGAGTTTAGTATTATTTTATTATTTAATTTATAAATATATTTTATTTTATAAATACATTGATTTTCGCTTAAATCACTCGCTTTTACTAATAAAACATACATACATTTCCGTATACTTTATAGTTTATTAAATTTATTGCCAGCATAAAGCTTTGTTATGCACAGGACCAAAGTGATGTGACGTTCATGAAATCTTTATCTAACGCCCCTTACTTGTTATTCTACTTTTGTTTAAAGATACACAATCGAGAATAGCAAAGCGTGGGAAGATCTACTCGTTCGAAGGAATTAGCATTTACTTGAGCTTTGAAGATGTACTTTTGCGTCTTTTCTTAATAGAAATTTCTAAAATTTGTTCAGTAGATGTAAAGAGAAATTATAATTAATCGTCGAGTACAAAGGTTGATATTAATCATTATTAAATATACCGCGGACTAGCGGACTTTACATATATGTCAGACATGCAGGTTTCCTCATATTGTTTCCATTCACCGTTTAGTGCAAGTTGAAAATTATTCGAAAGGTTGGTGAGACAGATCAGACCCAAGTTTTAACCCGCTTTTTTTGTATTTCCAAGCCAGCGTGTATGCACAATGTACATATGTATGTACCAATCGGTTATGTGTACTAGTGCAATATATTATTATCAAAATATGCTTTGCCGAATTAATTTAGGCAGATTTACTTTATGTAAATTCGTATTTTTTTTATTATAAATGTGAAAGTTTGTGAGTATGTATGGATGTTTGTTACTCTGTCACGTCAGAACGGCTGAACGGATCTGGATGTTTGGCACAGAGATAGATTATAGTCTGGAATAACACATAGGCTACTTTTCATCTCGGAAAAATGTATGGTTCCCGTGGGATAGGTTTGTTTGTTATTTCCTGGAGGTGAATTCGAGCGAAACGAGGGTGAGCCGCTAATAAAAGATAAAATATTAAAGTACTTTTATTTTTATCAGCACTTCTTAGCCAGAGAAGCTTTGTTAATTATGAATGTTTGAATGGTATTATGACAGTGATTACCATGGAGGAAGTTAGTGTATTGAATATATAAGCAAATTATAATGTGTACAATGACGACGACACTTTATTGTTTTCGTCTATGATATGTACCTATATTATTTATTTATAAGATATATGTATTACGTAATATATTTATTCCGTTTGCTTAGTTTTTGTGGCTACCCAGCCGATCCGATTTTGGTAACTTCTTAAAAATATCTGCTCTAAGAGTGCGATATTAAGTAACGTATTAAGTGCAAATACTATATAAAAAACTAGCGACTCACCCTTGCTTCGCTTGGGTTCGTCCCTAGCTTACTTCTCAATACAAACTTTCATCCCCATTTTTACCCTCTTAAGGGATGAATTTCGAGATGAAAAGTATCCTATATCCATTCCAGGATGTCAAACTATCTTCTTACCAAACTTCATCTAAATCGGTTCAGTAGGTCCAGAGATTACCCCCTACAACTACACAAACTTTACCTCTTTATAATAATATTATATAGTATAGATATCCCCCCCAACGTGCGTTCACCTTGTCGTGGTGGGGGGGCTCAGTAATGCCCGGCAATACAGCCGGCCGCGAAGCCAAGAAACGCACAGGGAGGTGGCCCACTTCGGTGGGCGGTGGGAGGCGGCCCTCTTCGGAGGGCGGTGTACCATGCGGGTTGCTCCTGGTACTTCTCTGATAGCAGAGTAGACCTTAGAGCAACCCCATGGTCCTTGTGGTCTGCTTCGGCAGACCTGCCGTCGGGGCGTCGTAGTTGAATGCGTAAGCGATCCTGCGACGCCCCATTAAGACGAGGGAAGGCTTTGTTGGGTTTTAGTGGGTAGTACTGGCTTTGCCTGCGAGTCCCACACTTCGTGCGTAAATGCATTTCACAACGTTAAAAAAAATATATATAGTATAGATATACAAAAATCACATAGTTACGTTTAATAACTTGACATTATTTTCATTTATTCCTATGTTATTATTATACATTACATTAAATATAGATATCAGTAAAATTATTATTTACTTATGATGAACCATTATTTTAATAATAATGCGAGTGATTATTTTATATTCCGATGTTATTTTAATGTGTATTTATAGTTTATTATCTTATCTTTGTGTGACTATTACAAAAACTACTTAAAAAAAACGCGTGTGTGTACTTATGTACGCACGTAAGAAGTAATACTTCTTTTTCGTAACAGAACAAAAATAGAAAAAGATAAAGGGAAAAATTTCATCCCGTATATCACAACTCTCTGTTTGTAAAAGGAATGCTAACTAACTTCATTATGTCGCTTTCTGGCTGTCGGTGTGCGCGTGCATCGTAACAATTGTACTCTCATATTTTTTTGCAAACGTGCCAAAGGAAGTATATTTTAAAAACTCATTTTAAATTACATCTTATTTACTTTTGTTACTTATCATCATATGTCATAAAAGTTTCATAACACTTTTAAATAAAGCTTTTATAGTCCAGCGAAGCTGTAGATCGAAAACGTTTTCTAACATTTAATATTATGCTCACGACATGATTTTAAAACCTTGTTTTAGCTGCACGTAGCCACAGCTAATTATTGCTTACGTTTGATATCAATCAGCTTGACTTATTTGAAACAAAGTTGTATTTTGTATGCACTGGTCTTGCACAGTAATTGCGAAAGCCCTATTCGCTGTTCAATATATTATCCTATAGTATAAAGATAATGTTAAACACTAATATTTCTAGTGAATGTTCTAAAGTTAGAAATATGACTGGGCATTTATTGAGGAAATTTACGTGATTTGCAATCAGAAGAGCGTGTCATAGATCAGAAAGTGGTATGTAAATAACTAAATAATTACCCGTTAAAATTTATCGTGAAGAATGGATTGTTTTACGTTGTATTGTATGTATGTATCAGTCCTTTTTAACGTCCCATCGCTGGGCACGGGCCTCTCTCCAATACGAGGGGGATTCAGGTCATAGTCCACCATGCTGGTTAAGTGCGGATTGGCGGACTTCACATGTCTTTCGAGAACTTGCTAGGTTCTCTCAGAGATGCAGGTTTCCTCACGGTCTTTTCCTACACCATAAGATAAGTGGTAGTCATGTTGGAAATTATTCGCACAAAGGCAGTAATAGTCCAGTGGTTTTGCTCTCGTTTGGGAAATCGAGTGAGGCGGGTTCAAATTCCAGATCTCGCACTTCTGATATTACTTCATATTACTAAAGTTAAATTAAGTTTTTGGTGTTTTTTTTTGGAATTTAATTGATTTAACAATTAATATACTCGTTGTGAGAATGTTATAGTTACTATCAATAACCGACAGAACTAATAATATATATTTGAAAATTTGTTTGAGTTTGTGTATGTTAATGTTCGTTACTTGAAATCTAGTACAAATATAGATTATTCTGGAGGAACATGTAGCAACTGAGCGTAGCGAGGGTGAGTCGCTAGTTGTCTCTATGGATCGCTACTTCTTATACTTTCTTCTTATAGTTTAATTAATAATAGTCCAATAAATAGCCCATAATAAATATTTTAACCGCTAAAATTTGGATGGATGTTTGTTACCCAATTACACCAAAACGGCTGAATGGATCTGTATGAAATTTGACACAAAGACAAGAAAGGTAATAGTCTGAAATAGCACATATGTTTTTTTATCCCGGAAAAAAGTACGGTTTCCGTGGGATAGATTTACTTTTATTCTTTACTAGGAACAAAACCGAGCGAAGAGAGGGTGACTTGCTAATAATGATATATTTATAACATACACAGTTCTAGCGCATTCCCTGTTCTATTATTCTAACCATTATAAATACCTCCGGTTATTTCACAGCGCTACAGCCGCAGTGCCACATAATATTACTCAATGCGCTGCTATCTTACTTTATAAACGGGTAGAATTCCTTTTGGCATTCACAAATGAGTTCTTGAGTTCATTTAGGTGAGTTTTACATGGAAGTTAGAAGTAACTAACTTACAACTATCGGTTTACTTGCAATAAAGTAAAATTCTATGTGCTTAAGAGACATCTTATATATTAGAAATGGATAGCTCTAACCTTTATTGTTTTATACTACAAGTAGAAAAATAAATCTATGGCATGGCGATTTTTTTATATTAAAGTTTACTTATTATGAGGTTTTGCATAGATTTTATACAGTAAAAGTATAATGTTTTTTATTCTCCTAATTAGTATACCTCCTCTATATCTCCTTATAATTATAATATTCATAATAATAAATATAAAATAATATTATAACACTGACACTAAAATAAAAATATTACTTTTAATAATATTGGCGTAAATTATCATTCTTTTCAAATGTTTAAATTAAGAGTATGTAATCAAAAACTTTTTCGTGAATTAGCGACTCACCCTCGCTTCGCTCGGGTTCGTCCCTACGTACGTCGGTACGTTTTAATTTTTTTCGAGCGGAATCCTAATTCTTTTTCTAAAATAAAAGTAACCTATGTTACTCCCTATAACATCAGCTATCTTTCAGTTAAAGTACCATCAAAATCAGTCCGGCCATTTCAGAGATTATCCGGAACAAACAGACAGACAGAGAAAAATTAAAAAAAATGTGTTTTTCTTATAAGTACCGTATATAATTTCATATGTATTTAGTAAAACGCTGTTATTTTGACATTACAAACAGACACTTCTATTTTATTTATCTGTAGTATAGATGATAAACTCATAATAAATATAATTAACAGTTTTTTGTACATAAACATATTGACTGTGGAATGTATGTATATTGTACGTTTGTACGTATTCACGACACGTTTGGCTCAGTTTGTAGTGACCCTACTTACTGTGCCAGCGGTGGCGGGTTCGAGTCCCGCTGGGGGCATTCATTTGTTTGATGAGCACGAATGTTTGTACTCCAGTCATAGGTGTTTATATTTATAATACATATATATGTATTTAAAGACATATATTTGTAGTGTATCAACTATCTAGTATCTATAGCACAAGCTTCGTAGCTTACCATGGAACTAGGTGGGGCTGTGTGTTAATGTCAAAACATATTAATTTTTATTTTATTTATTATGTTGAAATTTATTTCGAAGCTCCTTGTGATCCCAAATATATTATCTTCATCTTTCCTGTTCCCTTCTAAAATATTCCACTCTACATCCTAATTGGTTTATTATGATATCAGTCACATCTCAAGTATACCTCGTTGAGAAGTCTGAACGCTTAAATACTACTTTATCGTTGCCATGTCACCTTGCTAGCTGTTGCTACTTGCTGTGCATATATTGTAAGGAAATATTTTAAGGTACCCGTAAGTAAATGAAATGCGAGCGATACAATTTTACTTTAAATTATAACTAGCTATATTGTTATCTATGTATTTTATATACTTGTATGTTTGTACATATATATTTTTTATATTAAGACTATAATATGTAGTAGGTATATTATTTTAAAATACACTGTGATGCCTTATTTTTAAACACTATATCCTTATCACGTTGCACTTTTACGTTCTGCTAAATGAACAAACTTTCTCACACCCATAGGTTGACTAGAAGAGATCTCTTTTTGAGATAACTCCACCTTTGTATTCAATTTTCTCTTAAAGTAATATATGTCTTTTTTTTGTGCAATAAAGAATATAAATAATACTAAAAGAGACAAATAGTTATGTTGATTCGTGCAATCGATGTGGTTAATATAAAAATAGAAGTTTTTGAGAATGACCTATTCTAATCTCGTTCTTCATTCTAATCAACCCAAAGGTTAGATACTAAGTATGTCATTTTCATACATTCTTCTTTTACTATCTTTGTCTAATGACGGATCCGAATAACATACGTATTTGTGCTTTTTCTTACTAGAGATAAGAAATTTTAACGTAATTTGTATGGAGCGTATGTTTTATTTACAGCTCTCCTAAGAAAATGTTTAGATAGATAGATTATTGGGAATGCTGGAAGCAACCAGGTAAATAAAGCCACATATCTAGCAGTTTGTGTTTGGTAAGTAACCGCTTAATCGTGAGCGTACACTTGAAGGTTGGTTTTACTTCGACGTATAAAATAATAACAAAACGAAGGAGGTCTACTAAGAGAAATGTTCACCGTCTTTTTCTAAGAAAATATATTTTCTTTACTGAGGCACACTTTTCTCTTTATATATTTAAACAAAGCTTACTGTATTAGTCTTTAATATTCTTTGTATTTATTACGCAGTGGAATCAGTCTTCTGTGAAGCAAATCTAGCATTTCAATTTTTATATTTATAATAGTAATGGAGTCCATTTTATGCTACAGAATTATTATTCAGTGTTACCTGAATCATTATAATAATCACAAATGATTCAATGATTAAGAACCAGCGACTTGCCCCGGTCTCTCTCCGATAGTCTATACTAATATTATAAAGAGGCAGAGTTTGTTTGTTTGTTTGTTTGTTTGTTTGTTTGTTTGTTTGTTTGTTTGTTTGTTTGTTTGTTTGTTTGTTTGTTTGTTTGTTTGTTTGTTTGCTTGTTTGTTTGTATGCGCTAATCTCAGGAACTACTAATCCAATGTGAAAAATTCTTTTTGAATTAGATAGCCTATATAGATTAAATTAGTATTGAGGAAGGCTACAGGATATCATCTAGGAAAAATATACGGTTCCCGTGGAATATATTTGTTTTCTTCTAGGGACAAACACGAAGTGAAGCGAGGGTGAATCGCTAGTTTATAATATAATAATAAAAATTTAACTATATATAATTTGAAAAATTAAGCGATATCAATCTTGAAATAGTTACTTTGCTAACTGTGTGAGTATTAATGCCCAGTTTAAAGTTAACTGTTAACCTGAATATTTAATTATTTTTTTGCAATCTTAGAGGTTAAAATAAAAAAATCTTTCACAGTGGTTATCTATGTCATTATAAAAATGTACTGTTCAAATCTTAGTTTTTTATGACTCAATGGTTTGATATGTTGACCCGGGTAACCAGTTATCATCATGCCAAATTTCATCAAAATCCCTTCAGTTCAGTTTTTCCGTGATGCGATAACAGACAGACAGACAAAAATTCTAAAAACTATAGATTCGGCCTCAGTGTCGATAATAATGTTTATTTCAACAAGATTTTCCATAAAATATTTAATGTAGTACAGATTCGGCTTAGTAACAATTTTATTATATATATGTATAGACAATTGGTACCAACAATAGCGGATAAAGTAACTCAACGGCCGACTTCAATAAAAATTCGACTTCGAAGAAAAAATTCCGACTTCAATTAAAGTTATTCAGATTTTTCACAGAAAGCATATTTTTATCGGAACAAAAATAGTCTATGGCAGTCGGCGGTAATGTAGCTTCCTATTAGTAATATATAGTGAAAGAATGTTCAGAATCGGATCAGTAGTTTCAGGGATTATCCCCTAGATACAAACTTACAAACTTTACCTCTTTATAATGTTAGTGTAGATAGGATATAGATAAGTTGGTTTACTTCATTGCTGTTTATCTAATTTACAACAAGGGAAAGAAAAATGTGATCGCTCATATGATTGCTCTTTAGAAATCTCATTTCTGCCCAACGTATTTATTACGGTCGTTGGTGATTGAAATAGAAATCAATAGAAAAATAATAAAAAAACTCACTTGTTTATGTGTTGATATTTTTTTATTGTACACTAGCGACTCACCCTCGCTCCGCTCGGGTTCGCCCCTACTTACTTAAAAAATGGGGGGGTGGGATTAGAAGGGTGAAAAATACTTTACGACCTACTCTCATATCTACCAAATATACTACAAAAAACCATTAAAATCGGTTCCAGCCGTTTCGGAGGAGTGTGACCGCAAACACCGTGACACGAGATATTCATTTATTAGATAGTTTTAAATATGGATTATTTGTTAATTTTTCAATAGTTATAAATTTTTAAATTTTATGCGATATATGATGCGAAAATAAACTTTTTATTTTCTTAAGTTTTTATATCTCAAATAATCTGTAAAATAATAAGAAAATAAGTTTAAACAAGATTGAAGTCGCTACCGACTTCTCCGTAATATATGCCACTATGCCGATTGTCGGCGCACCTTGTGCGATTATAATTCCATATTTAAATTTTTATTTTTCTGACCTAACTTACGAGTACCTATAACAAATTGTAAAATTCGTGTTATTTGGTCAAGGATAAATATAAGTATTATAGATTCATTATTATCTAGGCATGGTAAATTACTTTGAAATTAAAAAAGATCCAAAACTAAGCGATTAGTAAAATAATTAAGAAAACCTGCATCTTTAATATTATCATTTAGTTACTACTTTTCTATAGAAAGTATTAATAATTTAGTTATTTTATAGTGTCTCGCCATCAAATGAGGAGGTCCTCATTTGACATTTACCTATTAGGTGATTAAAGCACAAAAAACATTATCAAATTCGGTCAAGTTCTTTAGAATAAGAAGATACAATGGAATTTTAAACAGATAGTTTATACTAGCATTGCCCCCCGGCTCCGCCCGCATTCGGATGACTAAAAACCAAACTCTGAGGTTTTACATATACCTAGTCTTACAACGCAGTTATTGTATTTTTTCTCGTAAATGAGATATTTCCCGCGGTAAAAAGTACCCTATATGTTGACCCGGATTACCAGCTATCATCATACCAAATTTCATCAAAACCTGTCCAATGGTTTTCTCGTGATGCGGTAACAGACAGACAGACAGATAGACAGACAAAAATTCTAAAAACTATAGATTCGGACTCTGTATCGATAATAATGTCTATTTCAATTAGATTTTCTAAAAATATATTTAATGTACAAATTCGACTTAGTTACAATTTTATTATATGTATATACAAGTGATACCTACTAGAAACGCTTAAGTTACAGGATCATAGTGTGAATCAACGTGAATGTCTTCACGGCCAGAGGTGAACGCTCGCCGCTTGAACTTGACTTCGATACCGACGTAGGTAACTACAATGCGATACGCGAAATAGGTAATCCATTACACGTTTATTAAGAAAAATAAAGTTTTTTTTAAAATTAATTTATAATTTATGCACGCTAACTTTATGTTTATTATTTACATAATCACAAATAGTTTTTATATTACCATTTGTTAATATTTTACAAAGCTTTTTATAAGTTTGTCGGCTTTCTAAACTATTTTATGACAACGGTATAAATTGAATATTCAATACTAGCAGAACCCGCAGCTTCGCTCGTGCTTTAGCACATATAGTTTTAACTATAAAAAACTATATAAAGGTAGGTTTCATACAAACTTTCGTCCCCTATTTTGACCCCTTATCACCTCCTCCTTATCATCTAAGAAATTAATTAAATTTCTAAGAAATCTATTGTTAACTGTAACGCCGACGTGTCCGCGGTCGTTGAGGGATTGTGGGATGAAATTCGAAAAATGCTAAAACACGTATTCATTAAATTATATTGAAGAGCATTAATACGAAGTATCAAGTAATTCTGATCATAAATATTTTTTTGGGTTGTATTATAACGTGTTTTTCCGTGGCAATGAGATAATCTCCCGCGGTAAAACGTAGTCCGTCACTCTGTTTCGACGTAAAAGAAGGACAAACAAACAAACACACTATTACATTTATAATATTAGTATGGATTACACTTATCGGTGATGATTTTAGTACGAGTTAAACAATATAACCGTATTTTATATTCAGTTATTGGATTTTGTATGCAATAACATTTATGCCTTATTATTTTGTTATAGTTCCTTCACTGCACTTCTGAGGTAAATTTGCTTCATATTATAATGCAATGTTTATTGCTCAATCTTATCTATACTATGTATTTACATTATAACATTCAAAACATTGATTTCAATTAAAGTATATAAAATTGGACTAAGAATTAAAGATCCAAAAATCCCTTATTCGACGGGTTTTTTATTACTCTAAGTATCCCTTGTTAGTTTTCACAATCTATAAAAAATTATAATTTATAACCCAATTTTTTCTCTAAGAAAACTTAGAGAAAAAATTGGGTTGCTCGTGAAAGCCTCATTTTTAAAAATGGCTTAATAATCGCAGACTTAATATTTTTTTTTAAATTATTTCTGTATACCAAAAACGTCCTATTAAAATAGATACGCTCAATAATTATACACCATTGAATTTGAAATTCAAACCAAATTTCTAAAAATTATATTATATTCAATTGCTTTCAAAATTACAAATTCAAAATTGTTATAAATATTTTTAATAAAAAAATTACAATTTGATTAGATATTATTTTGGATACTAGCAAGGTACGTATTTTTGTATCAGCTCAGTGCAAAAGCTGTGCTTATCTAAGTCATTGATTTTTCTTATCAACAAGGAAGGATGTTGTTATTAGACCTCGTATGGGTGGATGGTTATATTACGGAGATAAGTTTTACCCAGAAATTAATTGATTGTAAAAAATCATAAATACTGTTACTTCTAAATAAGTTTCTAAGAATTTTGGTGGGACATAATTATTTCTAGAATTGTGTAATTTCAATAGATAATATGTGTACATATGTACTTGTATATGACTTGATTTACTTGATTCACAGCTGCTGTAATTATTCAATAATATTTACCCTATTTACGAATAACTTATATTTTTAGGCATGATGATGTTAAAAGGTACGTACATCAACAGGAAGTATACTTAAATCATTATATTATATGCAAAAACTCTAGTGATATTGGAATAATTGCTATCTTTTATTTACAGCAAAATAAACATAAAATTGTTAGTTGCATAAAGTTTTAGCTGTTGATATATAGCAATTAGAAACAGAAATTAAAGGATTCGCTGAAAAATTTGCTTGGTTAAGCCCAGATTTCTAAGAGATCCCGGTCATCCCGTCTGTAGATGCGTCTTCAATGCGATTCCCGACTGGAGACCGTGAACCCAGCGCGTGCGCAATGTTTATCTCCGTTCAGACGAGCCGAGGCCAGTATATAAGCGTGCAATAAGAGCACCCGGCACCATTCGCGATCAGAACACTGCCGTGAGCTTCCGTGCGCCGAGGTCGCAGTGACCGTCATCCGAATTGAGACAATTGCCACTTGGCACCCTTCCGCGATGACTTTCATGAGAATATTATTTTTTGCCCTACTAATTGTCGCAGTGTCAGTAGACGCTGCTCCATTCTTCGACGCTATATATGATGCTATTAACGGCAACAGTAGGAGATCTTACGGATACAGCGGCTATGGAAATTATGGGTACGACTATGGATATAACAACGGCTACCCGGCGTACAGACCCGTTGAAAAGCCAAGGCAAGGGAAGACGTTTAAGGAGATCTGCAGGGTGCACTACCCAGATGCAGCCGCCTTTCCTGGTGCAGGAGGAATAGTTTGTCCCTACTGAGGGTCAGATCGCGTGTTCTACGCAATGGAGCGATTGCTTCGCCGTCGCAACATCATGAGGATGGGCTGATCTAGTTCTAACAGGATCAAAATTGAGATTACTACTTAGTATTTAGTTGTATGGATCTCTCAAAGCTCTCTATAGGATTTAAAGAAATGGCAACTTAAGGATATTATAAAGTTTTTTTTTAATAAAAATGGGAAGATTGGACGCAACGGATGTTTGTGTATTCAGCCTTAAGTGTTATAAATGTTTATTCCTCCGCGTTTTATTGTGATGTATGTGATTCGAAGACGATCAGCGTGATAGCTTTGTGATAGTTTAATTATATTTTTGAATGGTGTAGTTATAAGTTATGCGCATATTGCAAATGAACACTGCCTAGAACACGCGATAGTTCGATATTTTTAACAGTTTTAAAATTAACTTTAATTGGGTAATTGTACTTAAAGTCCTTGTATTCTTTATATTCATTGAATTTCACGAAATATTTGCTTTGAAACCTTCTAAATCAGTATAATAATAAATCTTTTGTAATATCAAAATATTGCAAAATTAATAAAAGTGCATTGTCTGGTAGGTACGTGTGTTCAATCATATTGTTTAATTTTAGCCATTCTCTTTATTGTTTTAATATATTTTGCGCTGCGATTAAATTCTTGTTGTATGAAGACAAGATTGATGAAAGGTTATCTTAAAATTAACCTGTAGCTTGTATTTCATTCTATGAAATATATGTTAGTAAATATAGTTATTATGTAATTTATGACTAAGAAAATGTTATTGCAAAGTTAATAAAATAGATAATAAGAGACTGGTGTTTTATTTTAGTTTAAATATTGAATGCCTCATTAACTTTTTTTATATTAAAAGATACTGTGACATCTAATATTAATAGGTACCAATTATAAAATATATTATAGGGTTCCAGTTTCAGTTGTGTGGTTGCTTGCCTGTTTAAGTTTCAGTAGAATGAAACGAAAATCAAGTCAACAAATTCTGGGTCTTTGACCAGCTGTAATCAATGTAACTCATCAAAACAAACTAAATATTTATCCATCTCCTGACTCCATCATCAGATCAGCTCGATGGTACTAAAATATTTTATTGCTATTCACACTTCAAATACAAAATTGTCAAAATGACAATTAAAAGAAAGGCTTGAAAGCGACCAAAAGTTTATAATATCGAGTTTGTTGGTTAGATAAAAGTGCAGTTATTTATTAGTTTGCATGCTAAAAACGAAATAATGAACAGTACAGAGTATCAGCATTATAATGTTATTTTGTTATATTTATTACTAGCGACTCACCCTTGCTTCGCTCAGGTTCGTCTCTTGTGTGATTCTTTAAATTGATATACCTTTTTTATTTATATATCGATTGAAATAAAACAAATAATAAATGTTAAGTGAAGCTTACCACAATGCATTAGTGAAAACCGCACCCAAACGATCAAGCCTTTTCTGAGATTAGCGCGCACAAACGCACAGATAAATGGACATAAATTCTAAAAATCATTGTTTTGTGTCCTATTACGTTAATAATAATTTCTTTCAAATGCCTTCCATGTACAGACAGCGATCATTTTATTATATGTATCCATACTAATATTATAAAGTGAAAGTGTGTTTGTTTGTTTGTTTGTTTGTTTGTTTGTCCTTCTTTCACGTCGAAACAGAGTGATGGATTTTTGTGTGGATATAGTTCGAGGGCTGGAAAGTGACATACGCTACTTTTTACCGCGGGAGATTATCTCATTCCCACGGGAAAACACGCTATAATACAACCCAAAAAATATTTACGATCAGAATTACTTTAAACTTGGTATTAATGCTCTGTAATACAATAAAATAAATACGTGTTATAGCATTTTTCGAAATTCATTCCATAAGAGGTTGGGTTTCATACAAGCTTTCGTGTCCTATTTTGGGAGACCCAACTTTTTAGAGTTCTTTTGTAGTTTAGCGCGAGCGAAGCCGCGGGTTCTGCTAGTAGATTTATAAAAGCAAAAAGTTAAGTTTAAGTTTATTAAATTAATAGACAAGTTGTTCTTTGTTGTTGTTGTTTCGCTTTTCCTGTATTCATAATTAACAAAGTGTTAATTATTATATTGCATATTTTTCCTTTAGTATTTGTTAGAACTTTATGGCTTACGGCAATCTACGAAGTATAACACTGTAACAGGTAACTTATAGAATCAAAACATCGGATAGAGTTTCTCTAGAGAACCGATAAATACACAAATTCTTACTTTTAAATAATATATTAGACTAGCATTGCCCGCGGCTCCACCGGCGTTCAGATTACCAAAAACCAAATTCTTAGCTATCATCATACCAAATTTCATCGAAATCCCTCCAGTGATTTTTCTGTGATGCGGTAACAGACAGACAGACAGACAGATAGACAGACAGACAAAAATTCTAAAAACTATAGATTCGGCCTCTGTATCGATAATAATGTCTTTTTTAAAAAGATTTTCCAAAAAATATTTAATGTACAGATTCGGCTTATTTAGAATTTTATTATATGTATAGATTTTAACAAACGCGAATGACGGAGTTGACGAAGAGACGGACAACAATAGTTTTTTGATCAAAAATCGTGTGATGATTTAGTAATAGACCTTGCTCTTAATTTATAAACGTAAAATCAATTAATATATGAAAAAAAATACATTCTTTTTACGTTAAATATTTTATAACTATCAGAACTCTATTGACTAATCTACGGTACAATTTTGCAATCATTTAGTATTATTTGTTGTTAAAACGCAAACTTCATGGCCAATAGTACATTTAATTTAAAAAAAAAACTGAAAAAAACTAGCTATCTTCCTTACATCATTTGTGAAATGAATAATAATCCTAAGCGATTTTCATTTATGGAGGTCAATGCCATGGAGACTACTTACGTGGGAAATATTATGTAATGAATGTCGTCTTGACCGACATCGGCCACGACGGCCAATCTCACTGATATTAATATGTGCGCAGGAGATATAATAGTGCACAAGTGTACTCTCTGTTCCTTAAACTCCTCCTCTTTCTTAAAATCTTGTGGGATGACACCTCCTTCTCCTTAAAATCTTATAGGATGACTATTCGACACGTTCGAAGAAGATCAGGCGCCGGACGGACAGCTTTATTTCTCCGAATCACGGGGGTATCGATGTCTTACCAACTCCGGAATATTTGTGGGGTTTTCTTGACAGAAAATTATAATAACTATACTTGACCTGACCAGGGGTATAAATCCAGGACCTACGAGTCTGCATGCTATTAGCAATGATAACCAGATTTGATTGATTAATTGGGCGTTATAATAGCTAAACTGTTTGCAACTAAATACTGGTTTGCGCCTATCTCTAATCTATTTATAAATAGGTAAAGACAAAAAAGTTCACCTTTCTCACCCCTATTTGTCAATCGACTTTCTTTTTTTTGTTTATATCAATAAAAAAAATTGGAAATAGGTTTTTTTAGATAGATAGGTAAAGACAAAACAGTTCAGTACTATTATTTATTTTTTTATAACTTTTTAAGTGGTGGTGGTGACGGTGGTGATGTTGGTAGTGGTAGTGGTCGTTGTGGTAGTGATGGTGGTGGAATGAAGTTATATGAATATATTACAAAATGTAACTCAAGTCATTTCGCTTAAGCAGTGCTTGTAAATAGCCTACAAAGACCATATAGGTAATTGTAGTTTTTAGTATATTTTTCGGAATGTATTTGCCGTGTTTTCTCTCTCAAAGAATAAAGTTTAAAAATTACGTATGAAAGTTTTGTTCAATAAATAAAGTGAATACAAGTACATTCAAAAGTACTTTTGTTTCTATTTTTTCACTTTTCAAATATATGGAAATGAGAATCGCGTATTATTTCTATTATTGGCTGTATTTTTCATGGTAATACTTTTCATCTATCACACATTTATTGGTCGTAAAGTAAATAATCACAATTAATCTATAGCTTATATGAAAATCATACTACTATTATAAATATGAAGGTTTGCATGTGTGTGCGTATGTTTGTTACGCCTTCACATTGAAACGGCTGGACAGATTTGCTTCAAATTTAGTCCAGTATAAACTATGACCTAGAATGTACGCAGATTAATAAAATTGAAGTGTCTGTTTTTAATGTCGAAATAACAGATTTTTACTAAATGCATGTGAAATTATATACAGTAGGTAGGTACTTATAAAAAAACGCAATTTTAAAAACTTTTGTCTGTCTGTCTGTTTGTTACGGCTAATCTCCGAAACAACTGGACTTTAATGGGACTTTCACTGGCAAATAGCTGATGTTATAAGGAGTTACTTTTATTTCATAAAAAGAATTAGGGTTCCACTCAAAATTTTTAAAACGTAGCTATCTAAATAACGGTCGTACCTACTCGAGCGAAGCGGGGTTTAGTCGCTAGTAATGAAATAAAATTTGAAACTTCATATACGTTATAAAATGGGGACTGAGTATATTTAGTTTAATAGAAAAGGAATCATTAAGATTAGGTATATTATGTTGTGTATATTCCAAAGCTGTAGCTAGACACAGATTTGATTTATGTATGTCTGTTGCTTAAGTTAAGATGAAAGCGAGACGTTGTGAAACGATGTTTATCAGCATTATCTAAAAATAGGTAAAGTGGAGATAAAGCGCTTCATTCACTTCACTACTAGAGTTTCTCAATGGTGTTAACTAACCAAATATATATTATCAACAGTTATATTAGAACCTATACCAGTTCTATTGCAGTGATAATGATGAAAGAATGGTCGTATCGTTAACATATCGATTTTAAACTTTATAAATATGTGTTGTCTGTATGAAATAAAATAATTTACAATTTATACATTTCGAGTTTAACATCGAGGACCAAACCAACCATCGGGACATTTCAGGAAAGTGTCAAATATCAATTTCACTATAAAGAAGTATTATTATATTTTTAAAAATAAGAGTATCTAACTGCCTTTTTTTTGAAATGTTACCTGAACCAGTAATCGAACTAACTAAAAATGGAAAAAAATTGTTAAAAATTTAAATGTAGTTTTATTATTTTTTACAATAAAGCAATGTTTCCTTGAGTAAAATTTGATAAGTTCAAAATTTAAGGTACTTTTCTTCCATTTCCCATCCATGTATTCCACCTTGTATAATGCAATAGCTGAACGAAAAAAGTTATATAGAAATGAAGTTTTTTTAAATGGTTTAATTATTTTTCTATGTGTAAGTTTAAATTATTGCATCACATATGACAGTATGTGTATACAGAATTATATCCAAAGCAGAGCCCGTCAAAAAAATTTCAAGTCAAAAATAGTAGCGCTTGCTGCTTATGGTACTAATGACGACTTTGCCATGTTTTAGCTATTTTTAATTAGTATAATAATAAATAAGTATTCTATTAATATTTGTATACTGCTTAAAATATTCGATGACAGTCCGTCTATATTATATCTTACAATTAGTTTGAGGTGTACACAAATACATCTATACATATAATAAAATTGTAACTAAGCCGAATCTATACATCAAATATTTTGTGGAAAATCTTTTTGAAATAAACATTATTATCGATACAGAGGCCGAATCTATAGTTCTTAGAATTTTTATCTGTCTGTCTGTCTATCTGTTACCGCATCACAGAAAACCCCCTGGAGGGATTTTGATGAAATTTGGTATAGTGGTAGCTGGTTATCCGGGTCAACATATAAGATACATTTTACCGTAGTAAAATATCTCATTTCTGAGAAAAAATACAAAAACTGCATTGTAAGAGTATATTAATATATAAAACCTAAGAATTTGGTTTTTGATCATCTGAACGCGAGCGGAGCCGCAGGCAATGCTAGTACCTAATATTAGAATATAAGATAGAATAATTCCCTACAATATTTAATGAAGTCAATTCACCTCTTAAACTATATCTATAGCTAAAAAAACGAACCATATTTTTTCCTTTATTAACTTAAAGAATGACAAAATAAATTTTAATGTTAACAAGTATGAAATAAATAATTATCTATATCTATACTTATAATAAATCTGTAGAGAGGTCAATTCTGTCCATGAAATATATTTCCAAAATAACTATCAGGGGGTGATTAGGGATCGATACTGATGCCAAAAATGCAATCAGTAAAATTTTCTCTGTCTGTCTGTCTGTCTGTCTGTCTGTCTGTCTGTCTGTATAACCGTTATAGGAACAAAAACTACTCGACGGATTTTAACGAAACTTGGTACAATTATTTTTCATACTCCTGAGCTGGTTAAAGTATACTTTTCATCACGCTACAATCAACAGGAGCAGAGCAGTGAAGGGAAATGTTGGGAAAACGGGAGAAGTTACTCCATTTTTAAGCTTCCGTCGCGTGTGCAACCTTAATGGTTAAAGCTACACAGAAATCATGTATGACGGAAATGTTCTCCTTAAAATTATATAAAAAATATATACCACGACAGCATATGTCTATCTTTTATGGTTGACTCACAATAACACGTGTAACTCCCGATAGCTTAGCAGTTCGAAGCTTTCTGATTTATATTTGTCTACTCTTACGTTTATAACACTCTCAGTCATCATTAATTAAAAAAGTTAACATTATTAACTATTCCATAAAAAAGAATAATAATGAGGTACTAAACATTATGCCCCTGATGTAAAAATGTATCTTAAGATATACAAAGCGATACGTTGTTAAAAATATAGTATATTACAAAAATTATTCATCTTAAACATATGTTTACAATCGTTTGTTCAAACATAATAGGTTTTCAATTGTTTTTATAAGCTTTAAGTACATAACAAAAATTATATATATAGATAAGAGGAAAGATTAGATTTTTTGTTTCTTTGTACTGGATAGACTCCGAATCTACTCGACCGATTTAGATGAAAGGTAAGAAGATATTTTTAGACACTTGGAAGGACATAGGATAGTTTTTATCCCGGAAATCATCCTTAATGGGGTGAAAATCTGGATGAAATTTTGTATGAGGAGTCGACCTAGAGACGAACCCGAGCGAAGCGAGGGTGAGTCGTTAGTAATAAATAAAATTGATTAAAATATGACTAAAAGTATAATTCAGTAACTTATATTGAATTTTTAAATGCACTCTGAGTAATATCGTCTAAAACATTTTGATCATAATATAAAATCAAACCACGTCGTACATAGAATAAACTATTGAGTCGTAAATAGGACGTGGTAGCTTAAATAGTAATTTCGAAGTGTCTTCACTAGTAAATAAAATAATAGTAGTAGGTTTTTTTTCTGTTTCATTACATCTGATAAATGCTCCTTTTCGTGTACTTTAAAGATATTAAATGTTTTTTTTTCTCTGAAAAATGTTAAAAATTGAAATACCAAGTAGTTTTTTATATAACGGATTTTGTTAAGCACATTTTCGAGAAACGTGTAAAGAATCTAAAATAAAAATGATATATAACAAAAACTTGACCTTCCAGCCATGAATAATAAAAAATATTCTATTGTATTGTTTTTAAAATATTGATCTGAAGAAGGATTGTGAGATGAATTTATATATGGTACTTAAAAATACCCCCGTCGTAGATCAACTGGTTACGCATCAAGTAAAGTACCGCAATTGCGCTTTAATATTAAGATAAGATATAAACTTGGCTTTGTTCAGTTTAACCCGTTTTATATGTGACTATAAAATGTTAAAATATTTTGTTAAAATTTTAAGGGTGAATTTTTTTATCTTTAGAATACTAAAAATATCTAACAAAATTTACTTCTAGACTAGAATATAATAGAGAAATAATTTATTATTTATGTATTTATTCATAAAACTTTTTTTAATTGTTTATGACCTATTTTATTGTATAAATACCTTTTCCTGGACTAAGGGTGTAAAAATATTTTTAAGTACTGTTCGAGATTTATTTTGAGTAAATATTAATACATTTTTTTTTGGTTTGGTAAATTGATATAATTTTAATGAACATATTGTACCTACGAGTATCTAATGAATATAAGCCATTATCTACATACAAGACTGCTTACTACTAATTAACTGATACGAATATTAAGTACTTTATAATACTTTTCAGTTTTAGAAAAATAATATTTTCAAAATATTATTTTCTGAAAATATAAAATAGATATGTTTTTATTAATATGAAAAAATATGATTATATAAAAAATATATATAAATTAGAAATCTAAAAATAATTGAAAAATCAAGTGATTATATGCAAGTGCTATTATTTTATAACAAAAAAAATACATACAGGCGAACATAGAACCTTCTCCTTTTGAAAGTCGGTTAAATACGATTATACTAACCGATCATCACTTTCGTATGTAGGGCATCGCGTAGTGACCCAAATTAACCTTGATATTGCGCTACGATGCGTCCATGTTCCTATATACGTATATAGCTGTAAACACGTTAGATATAGGGAAATTTATGAAAAATAATTAACAATAATAAAAAATAGATATATTTACTGAATATAGCATTCGATTGTGGTTCTGCCCGCGTAGTTTAAAAATAACAGATTTTAATACATACTTCCAACCCTTTCTTTCCTTTATGACTAAGACACCGGAGGCGTTACACTATGATATATTTACAAAAATAGATAAATAAAACAGACTGCGTAAAAAGAGAAAAAATTGACTAAGGAACTATTATCACGGTAATGTTTACATAACATTACCGTAGTATTATGTATTCAGAGACATACATAGGGGGTGTCCATTAATGACGTGATCTTTTTTTAGCATTTTTTAACCCCCCCTCCCCCATTGGTGATACGTAGTGAGGTTTAAGACCACCCCCCCTCCCCCTTCTCAACATCACGTGTATTTTTAGTACCTACAACGAATCTTAAAATTTTCTGAATATTATCTTAATTTAAATACAGGTATAAACTATAATCTTATTTTATTCTGAAATTAAGGACCATAATAAAAATGTCTACACCAGGTTGCAAGTTTTTTTTTATTGCCATAACAATGATAATAAACGAAGAGTGTAATCATAGGAAAAACATGTATTGTACTAGTACATGAATATATTTAATGTATATTGTCCTCGAACCACGGATTAGCAAGACATTCTTCAACACTAACAACTGGATAAGCGTCTTGCAGGTGTTTGACGAAAAAATAAATACACGAGATATCTTACTACACCCCCGCCCTCCCCCTTGTGTTATTTTCGTGATTTTTATCAAACCCCTCCCCCCCCTTTCAAGCCTCACGTGATTAATGGACAACCCCATACATATACGTACTCGTAGCAAGACTCGGAGCAAGGATAAAACTTGTACGTCTCCAATTACATAATACTATATTCCTTAGTGAACTTGTTCCCCTTTTTTAGTTCGATTTTTAAGTAGTCTACAACAGCAAGAGTAATACAGGTACATACATAAAGTCATAACGGAAGATCAGCCGCACGACCAACTATTAATTTAGTAAAGACATAAATATGGATGACGTCCAGATGCCTGTAATAAAAAAAAGAAAGAAAAGCAGTTTTGGATTCATGCATATTGCATATATCGACAGGCCTATGACAAATGAAATATTTTATAAGTTTAACGTAGGTTTTTTTTCGTTCCAATAACAATACCTTAATAGTATAATATATTAAGGCTCCATTCACATTATATTATATACAGATCACGGTTCGTTCTTGTCGAGTATTTCATGTTGCTGGAGTGCGATTTTATAGGAACTTGTTTATTTTTGATAGTATGATGTTTCTTATTTACTTATTGTTTCTTCTGCAAAAATACTTTACCAAACCAATATCGGGCTTAGAATGGACTCTGATCCGCATTATAGTGTGGATCGGTCCTAAGAATTCCTCAAAATTTACCTCAAGGTAGATAGAATCAGTTTAAAAGGCGACAACTTCACCTGTTGTATGCATTACGCAAAAACATATATAATTTATTTTTAAAAACACCGATTAAAAAATTGCTCTTTTGCCCTCAGGATCTTAGAAATAAGGGAGCAGAGTTCCGAGCGAGTAACCGACGGAGAAGAGAAAATCCATGTGGCGAAATGCAGAATGTTCGTGAAACTTTTAACCCTTAATCCGCAGGAAAGTATTGAATTCGTCAGAATAAAAAGTGAACTGAAGCTTGAGTATAAACAGTATTATGACTAAATTCGAAATCCAAAAGTTCAGATTATAAAGAATTTTCGACGCATTGGAATTTAAAAAAGTTTTTCAGTTGTCGTTACCTCAATGTATCTGTTATATTAGGTTTTATATAAAAAAATATTTAGTTTTAATATAAACATTTAATACAAACACACCGTAGTGCTTGAAATTGATTCACATATTATGATACAATAAACATCGATACAGCAAGATATAATAATATTACATTTTTTTTATAAAATATGTTATTTATAAATATCTAATCACTTTCATAACAGAGATTGTTGTTTGGCATTCTAAAGTCCATAACAGAATTGTAGCGAACTCATAACGTCTTTTTGTAAGGTATTGGTAATTGATATAATATATAGGGCAAAGTTGTTTACTGTGACGTTGAATTTTGACTTCGATTTCATAATCTGCACGAGCGCATGGTGTGACTCGAGGTTTATCTTCTAAAACTAGGAGGAATTGTAAAATGTAAGTTGCTATATTTTGTAGGAGAAACTATATTTTTCGAACATTATGTTGGCCTCAAAATACAAAGAGAAAAATATTGTAGCGTGGGTTTTTGGTATTAATCAAGGCTTAAATCGTAAGGATAGCAAGAAAAGCATCTGCTTTTAGGCTCAAAGAGAGATGCAAAAACTGAAACTGAAAAAGTGTCAAAACACTAGCTTGAATTTTTGAAATAACGCGACTTTTAAATTTAAAACTCAGTAATTGATTGCATTTAACTACTTAAATTTTAACAAGATTTAAATAAATTTAAAGCTTTTAAATATTCTTATTTTATTCATTATTTTTTCAGCTTTAAGAAGTTATATTTATATTTCACTTTAAATTGGAAACTTCAACTTGATTCTTTTCTTATTTTAATTTTCATTTATGTTTTTATAGAAGCATTTGGACTTTAGTATAGTAAAAACGAGAGAAACGGGTCAAGCTCTTTATTTTTTATTAATATATGTACCACAGTAAAAAAATTATGGCAAATAATGTTTTATTTGCCATAGTTTTTTACTGTGGTACAGATACCTACAAATGTTTGAGTCAGTTTAATCGTATCAATTGTATTGAAAAGTATTATAATCACTCAAAATCTTCTCAAGAATACCTTCTTGTTCTTGCTCCATAGATTTGTATAATTATATTATCAACTAGCGACTCACCCTCGCTCCGCTCTGGTAACAGTATAGATTTATCAGGAATGAGATATTTTCGCGCAGTACAAAAATTTCTTATATGATAAAATAAAAATAGAAAAAAATAAAAATAGTTTTTATTTCTTAATCATTTTTTACATTTTGTGTTCGAGTCTTCCCAGTAAGTAATCCGAAGGATACTTGTGTTGGGAAGACTGAAGATGATGACCCGGATAACCAGCTATCATCATACCAAATTTCATCAAAATCTGTTCAATGGTTTTCTCGTGATGCGTTCCTAGACAGTAGACAGACAGACAAAAAAAAATTAAAACTACAGAACCGGCCTCTGTATGGATAATAAGGACTATTTCAATAGGATTTTCAAAAAATATTTAATGTACAGATTTGACTCTGAATTTCATTATATTATTATGTGTAGATAAAAATGCTAAGTGTGATCAATTTACTTATATTTTTATATAAACTTATTTTGCTTTTCTCACCATTTTGGTAATTTTAAGCACATAACTCATTTATTACAAAGTCTAATTACTGAAAAAAAATTATAAAATTCGTGTGTTTAGCTCAATAATGTATTCAAGAGAAATATTTACATTCTTTAAGTAACGCAAGTAATGTTCCATAAAAAAGCGGAAAAGTTTGCAATAAGTATAACTGGGCAATATTGTTTGTACTCGCTCGTGCGTGGTCTTATTTATAGGATTTTTTACGGAAATTTATTCTCTTTACGAATTTTAAATCAAGTAAAAGTATTTTTTTTTAATTGTAGTTTAAATGTCTTTTGAAAAATGTCTGTTATTTTTAATATTAATTAATAGGGTAATAAAAAGCGCCTAACTGTATTAAATAGCCATATCTACCAGCGTGAATTCTAAGGCGCGTATTTATTTAATAAATATGAATGAACATAATAAAAATATGTGTTTTTTACTACATTTTATTCAGAGTGAATATGAATAATTTTTCTTATTTCGTTCTCCGTTTTCTACCAGGAGGCTGTAATAAGATGTCATCTTGCAATGAATGTTAATAGGAATCTAAAAAATGTGGAAATAACTATATAACAGTCTGGGATGATGATAATAAATCATTATCGTCTACATAAGAGTATTTTTATATAGCAATATCGATTGTCAACTTATATAAATCTTTAGACATTATCATTTCAGGATAAATAATAATATTTACGTTTAATCAAATAAAATAATGTTTTAACCAAAAATTGCACTTTTATTATAAGTTTCAGAAAAAAATTAGAACGTATTTATTTTTAACAACAAATTCTAATTTGATCTCAGTCACTCGATCATTAGAGTTGTCACAATCAGGTCGCTGCAATGGATAACAATAACATATTATATGAGTTACGAGAGTAAATCGAGACTTCGTATTAGAGAAATATATCGAAGCCAAAGTAAAAGTCATAATAATAAATTTACGTTAAAAATTACACCAGAATGTCTACAATCAAGAAGAGAAAATATTTTTTCGTAGTAAATCGTAGAAAATATTTCGTTTGCTTTTGATCGGACGAGGGTCCGTTTTATCACGGAAAACGGCTGGAAACGGAACGTGAAGACATTTAAAATTCCTACCCTTGTTTTGTTGACGTTTTCGTTAAATCAAAATGGTTGGGTAAAATGTTTTTGCTTTTTTTTCATATAGATAAATAAGATATCGAAAATTATTTACAATTTTTAAATTTAATCCAAATAGACAATATGTCAACGGTGAGCCGCTAGTCAGTTATATTACATTTAATATGTAATTTTTCGTATACTGTCTGGATGATATACTGTCTGGAGCTTAAATTATGTATTACATATACATTTAAAAAAATATTTTATTTACCACTAGCGGCTCACCCTGGCTTCGCTCAGGTTCGCCTCTAAAAACGAAAACAAATCTATCCCACGGGAACCGTACATTTTTCCGGGATAAAAAGTAGTCTATGTGTTATTCTGATGTATGAGTTATATTATTGTAAAGTTTCGTCCAAATCCCTTCAGTAGTTTTTGCGTGAAAGAGTAACAAACATACATCCATCCATACATTCTTACAAACTTTGGCGTTTATAATATTAGTAGGAAGTAGGTAAAACAAAAATATATTTATAGAACAGTGAACGATTTGCAAAGTAAATTGTGCCAAAATGGCACTCCTAGGGGCCAATGAACGAGAGAACTGCATTGAACAGTGAAAACTGTAATAAATTAAAAATCTAAAAATATTTATATTGTTTAATTAAAATACAATTAAAGTGACAACGCTTCTATATAAAATATTCACATTCTTTTTCTTATAGCTTTTGTTCAGTAATAGCTGGACATGTTCTGTCAGGCACATTTCAGCGAAATATTAAAATTCATGTCGAGTTTCTGTTGTGAGAAATATTTTTATACATCATCATTTGCCAAGATAAAAAGGGTGACAGCGCCGGATAGACAAATTGGGCAGTTTTCGCGGACGTAAAACAATAAAGTATTACTATTTGGGGCCAGTGCGTGTTCATACATTTTAAGTATATAACGCAACATTTACACAAGTGTCTTATTAAATAAATAAATGTACATATATCACTAGGTATATAAAAATAGAATCTTGAAATTTTATTAAAATATTTTGGAAAATTAAATTTTAAAAGATAATAAAATTTATTATATTAAATTTACAATATAATTAGCGTACTTAATGTATACTTTTTTATCTGTGTCATTGTAATAATAATATAAAAAAAGCTATATCTATGCAAAAGTTCGAGAGGCAATTACTTGGAGTGGAAGTCGATCGCAGTTATTTGAGGAGCTGTTCGTTTTCTGAGTGGTTTCGGCCTTAAGACCTAATTTTATGGTTATTACTTGTCTCCACATTAAATTATCTAAAAATTAGAACAATATTTGCTGGTATAAAAATATACTAATTAGATTTTTATGGGCATTTCGTTTTGATTGATTTTTAAAGGAAGGTTATTTTTTTATGTGAATCTATATGTCTGTGTCAAAAAAATATTGATTTTGATACGTTGATACCTCGAAGGTTTTATTATAATATTTCAACATTAAAGGTAAAATAATTACTTTTCAAGTGTTTTTTTTAAAAACTATTAAATTATCTTATATATAAAATTTCCATGTCACAATGTTTGTTACCGTACTCCTCCGAAACGGCTTTACTGATTTTTACCAAATTTTATATGCGTATTCAGTAGGTCTGAGAATCGGCTACTATCTATTTTTCATACCCCTAAGTGATAAGGATAAGGGTGGTCCTCCCAGACCCCACCCCAGTTATTTTATATAGTAGTTGACATTTGAGATGGTTGCCCAGTGGTGACGCGCTTGACGAGTGAAGTGAGTTAAAATCTCGGGTCTCGCATCTCTGATATTCTCATTTGCAACATGATTAGCACTTGCTTTACGGTGAAGGAAAGTATTGTGAGGAAATCCGTATGTCTGAAAGAACCTCCATGTCTATGAAAGAAGTTTCGAAAGACATGTGAAGTTCGTCAAACCCCACTTGGCCAGCGTGGTCTTGCCTGGCCTGATGGCCTGATCCCTCCTAGCCATGAAGGTAGGCCCTTGCTTAGCAGTGAAATGCTAAGAATAATACTTACTATAAATAAATCAAACATTGCAATACAAAAATATCGAGATTTTTTAATACATGGTAAAACTTGTTTTGGTATGGTTGCAATAAATATCAGTACTAATTTTACGTTTTACAATTTAAGTAGCGTAATTTTTTTTTTGTTATTGATAAAAATAGCCAATGCAGGATTCTGGCAATCTCCATTCTAAATATAACTCAAATCGGTTAAGCAAAAATAATAATAAAGTAGAACACTCACCTGCTACTCATAAACTTTTATAATATTAGTGTGATTCAATTCATTTCAATATATTGTTTGAATAAACGTTATATTGTGCTTGTTTATATTATATTATTTATATTATATTTCTAATAAATAGTTTATTTATTTATATTCAATCATATTTTTTTTGTGTTTTTTTTACTATTTAATTTTAAGTCTCATTAAATATTATTACTTCCAGTTTTATTTTTTTATAGTATTTTAATAATGAATATATTAACTAGTTTTTTGGTGCTATTTTTGAATTTTCGAAATCATGTTTGTAAAATTGTACCCTAGGCACTGTCTGTAACAAGTATATAACACCTTTAAGACGTCTAAAACCTTAGTCTCCCGTGACAACGATTACTGTAAACTTTACAGGACTCGTCGGGAACGTCGGGAACCAAAAATCAAAATAAATCTGCCAAATAATCCGAAAAGATAGTTTTATTTAAAATAAAATTTTCAATTTTAATATTTTTAGACAATAAATGAAGAGCAATCGAATTGCGCATTTCCGTCAGAAAGCAATTATGTATTCGTGTGTCCGAATACCAGCCGGCGCGGGATGGAAGCAATGATTGCTTTTATTGAACATTCTTGACAAGATATGATGCTCATGTGAGCTTTGTTATCCGCATACTTTTATTCGTTTTTAAACTCGACATTTTATACTTCTATAAGTAGGCTATTTATTTTTCTACAAGTATTTATGTATGTATTCAGCCCTTTTTAACGTCCCACTGCTGGGCACGGGCCTCCCTTCAATACGAGGGGGATCGGGCCATAGTCCACCACGCTGAACAAGTGCGGGTTGGCGGACGGCACATGTTTTTCGAAAACTTGCTAAGTTCTCTAAGACATGCAGGTTTCCTCACGATGTTTTCCTTCACCATTAAGACAAGTGGTAATCATGTTGGAAATGATTCGCACATGGAAATATCAGAGGTGCGAGACCCGAGATTTGAACTCGCTTCACTCGGTTTCCCAAGCGAGCGCGTTACCACTGGGCTACCACTGCCTTATTTACGTATAGCAACGTTTATTCTATAAACTGCCGTTACTTAAATAGAAAGAAAATAGAAATCAGTTTTACTTTATTTGCCTATAAAATAAAACTAATGACGTACCCTGGCTTTACCTGGCTGCATCCCCAAATAGTAGTAATAGTATATTTAAAATAGTGTATATATTACTTCAGGTCTATCTGTATAATAAATTTCTTCAAAATCCGTTCAGCCGTTTTGCGTGAAGGAGTAACAAACGTACACACATGCAAACTATCGCATTTTATTTATAGTAATCCGATATGAAGGCTATTTAAGGCAAGTTTATTTTGCTATATAAATATGCTCAAGAATATTCTTCTAGCTATTACGAAAATAAATATAAATAAAGCAAAATTAATATTAAGTTTCTTGGATTTTATATTTTACTTAAAAAAACTTTATACTTTTTATTTATGTACTTATGTACGCACACTAAGAAGTTATATTTCTTTGGCGTAACAGAACAAAAATAGCTAAAGATTTCATCCCGTATGTCACTACTTTCTGTATGTAAAAGGAATACAGCTAAGTTGATCATGTCGCTTTTTGGCTGTCGGTGTGCGCGCGCATTGTAAAAATTTTACTCTCAGTTTTTTTTCTAAACGTGCCAAAATAAGTATAACTTCAAAAAGCTAAAATACTTTAAAGCTTTATTTTGACTACCTGTGTTTTTGCAAACAACAATAAAGTATTTATAATTTTGGTGATAAAACAATATAAACTATATAGCACCTACCATACTATATATACCATACCATACTACACTAAGTTGCGAAGCAGAAATTTTGTGAAAAGTATTTCATTTTATCTGTTTATTTGACGGTGCGGAGACATCATATTTTTGACTAATTTCAAAAAGATGGAGTAACTCAATTAGTGTAGCTATGTCTTTTTATGTGTATGTTACGCATTATAATCGCAAATTGTAAATCAGATTTCATTATATTTTTGTAATGAAAATTGAAAACTATGGACTTGTATACATTTTAAGGAAAAAACACTATTATGAGTGGAGAATGTACTTTTAAAGTGATTAAAAGTAATTATGTTACGATAAAATTTCAATACCTTAAAGCGACCAAGAACGTTGAAATATGATTTAGGTACTAACTAGCTTTACCGTCGGTTCTGAATCACCAATATTAGTTAAAATTCGATTATATAAGATTTAATCTTCGATAAATTAAAACCTGTCTTGGAAGAGATTTTTCTGGAGTATTGTTTGCTTTTAATTAACAGCTAAGATTTGATGGCACCTTTTGTGAGAGACTCGCTCCAGAATCAATATCAAAATTAATCGAAGTCGAGATCCACGTTGTTTGATATTAAGTATTATATAATAATTAATAATCATATGAAAGAGGTTTTGTTACATGTACTCAGACCTTTTTAACGTCCCACTACTGGGGGTGGGCCTCCCTTCAATACGAGGGGGATCAGGCCATAGACCACCACGCTGGGCAAGTGCGAACTTCACATGTCCTTCGAAAACTTGCTAGGTTCTTTCAGACATGCAGGTTTCCTCACGATGTTTTCCTTCATCGTACGGCAAGCGGTGATCGTGTTAGAAATTATTCGAACATAAAAATATCCGAGGTGCGAGACCTGGGATTTGAACCCGCTTCACTCAGTTTCCCAAGCGAGCGCGTTACCACTGGGCTACCACTGCCTTTACATAAAGTAATAATTAAAAACGAATATTATAGTCAACGATAATCAGTAGTCAATAGCTGCTAGTTTGTTTGATCCATAATTATTACTTTTGATCCGTGCGTAATACTGTTAAAAATACTGATTAATATAATTAATAATAATAAATAGGATGTTTTTTTTTAAATTGTAGGCACACACATATAAACACACATCTTTTTTATACTTATTTTTGAGTAAGACCTTTTTATAAATTACTTTTTTGACAGATTTTAATAAAAAGTATACAGTGACATTAAAAAGGCGTACAATAATTATATGTACGATGTTTATTTCTATTTCAATCATATAAATTGAAAAAATATCAATGTGTCATTTTTGTATTACGTAATTATTTTACTATTGTTGTAGGTTACTCCTGTAGATCGATCATTAATTTATAGTTTTAATTCTACATTAAAGTTACCAAATTTCAAAATTACTGCTCAATCTCATTCGTATCTTCCTCACAAAACGTTACACTGGCAGAATGGATTGCTTCTGCTAACGCACCTATAAGACAATAAAGAAAAAAAAAAAATTGAAAAAATCTAATATTGCTGCAATGCCATAATTAATACAAATCTATTGTATTGTAACATTCAGTTATTTTATGTGCCAGTTTGAAGATTTGACAATAGATTTTTTGATGTGTCAAGTGGACGTGAAGTCGGTGATTCGGACTATATGAGTTAGAAATATAAAATATAAATGTAAAATGAGTATACAGAAAAAGCGAGAAATATAATTGTTAATTGCCAAATATTTTTTTCCTGGAAAATCCTTCTGAGCTGTTTCAGTATTTTTTTTAAAGGAAACTTATTTTTTAGTATATAAATAAAAAAAAACCATTCTAAATCAAAATTAACTATTACTACATATTAACCAAACATTTTGGTACGTTTCTACTTCAAACGAAAAACTTTGATTTTCTGCAAACACAGTAAAGTAAAAGCTGTCTCTGTCCACACTTGGCTAACCCGGATTGAAAAAACCTTTACGGTGCAAGATTGGAAATAGTTTTGCCCCCATACCGCCCGCGGGGAAAAGAAACTTAGTCTTTTAAAATTTCAAACGATTTTAAAAGACGTTTAATAGTGTTTAGAGCTTCTAAAAGAATTTATTTTATTTTAACTACAGTTTGGAAAGGCAAAAAATTAAAAATATTTTTTAATGGGTTTTAGAGCTTCGAAGTTATCCTGGCAGAAAAATTTTGATTACTAACATCAGTTAAACAATAATCAAATTAATAAAATAAAATTATTAAGACATTATTAATAAAAATAGCACTACAATTATAAATACTTAATTTTGTTTGATTTTAACTCTTTCACGCTAAAATGGCTTGATGGATTTATATGAAAAAAATATAGATCGACTATGTGTTAGTAGATTCCTCACGAATTACATACTGACATTGAATTTAAATTTATAATGTAAAATTGACGATTAAAAAGTGACTGGAAAGGTCTATTTGAATAAAGTTTCATAGATTTTGATTAAATAAAAGTAAATATAAGCTAAAGTAACACATAGGCTACTATTAGAAAAAAACAATGACAAGTTTTTTTGAAAAAATAAGGAATCCAGGGACAGATGCGAGCGAGGCCAGGGAAAGTCGTTAATAATAAATAAAATATTAACAAAACAACAGATAAATCATAAGAACGAAGATCAAGACCTTTTTGGGTATTTCGCAACGGATATAGTAGCCTATCAAAGAAATTCATTGCGTTATATATCAAGTGAAGCATTTTATAAATGGTTGTCTGTATATCATTTCATTTCCACAAATTTATTATTTCTATAGATACGTTTTGTTGTACTTAGTATTGAAGCTCGAAATAGTTGCTGTAGTTTCAATTGCATTTATATGATAAGAACACCTTGACAGAGGACTTCCGCCTGTGGAGTAACGAAAGATTATGATGACGATTAATTTTATTATTGAGTAAATATAGTTTTACATTCTTCTATCTTCTTCTATTCAGCCATTTTTAACATTCGACTTCTGGGCACGGGCCTCCCTTCAACACGAGAGTGATCAGGCCAAAGTGCACCATATGTCTTACGAAAACTTGCTAGGTTATCTCAGACATGCAGGTCACGATGTTTTCCCCTTACCTTCACCGTAAGGCAAGTGGTAATCATGTTAGAAATGAGCCGCACATGAAAATATCAAAGGTGTGATACCCGGGGGTTGAACCCGCTTCACTCGGTTTCCCAAACGAGCTTGTTACCACTGAGCTACCACTGCCTTGTTAAGTTTTACATTATATATACTTTTTTTTTTCAAAGAATTATTGAGCTGCATTGTTCTAGAATAGCTTTAAAAATACAATTAGAAATTCAATCGAGCTATAACAAAATAGATAGTAGTTCAGAATTAGCTTATATATATACACACACACACACATATATATATATATATATATATATATATATATATATGTGTATATATATATATATATATATATATATATATATATATATCGGGGGGCACGGTAGTGCCCCCGCCAAGTCGAGCAAAAAAAATAGGGCACGGCAGTACCATCCTTTTCTCGAAGCGATTCAGAGCATTTTTCACCCCCCCATAACTTCGTTATGGATAAAGCTAGAAGCCTGAATTTTGAGTGACTAAGAGAACATCATATAACTAGATATATTTCCAAATTACATTCAATTTGAACTTGTAGTTTATGAACTGTTGCAGATCAAAATTCGTCAATATCGTCACTCACTCACTCACTCACCGATCATCAAAATTCTAAGGTACTTCTAGCAGACATAGGAGCTTCAAATTTTGAACACAATTAGTGTTTAGCCTATAACAGAAGGAAAAACTCAAACATCACGCTATTTCAATCCTGTTTTTGAGATATACAAACTGCATAAGTAATTTTGTAATCCTATACAAATAGATATGCGATATATGGGATTACAAAGTTATTTTTGCAGTTCATACATATAATTTTTCGTCACTTAAACTAACCAAATGGATAGCTGGGTAAATAGTGGATATACTGTAAGTGTTAGCGATGACTAAAATGTAATTATCAATATTGTAAATAGTTTTAAGAAGTAATATATTTAATATATAAATTAAAACATATATGTATTTATGATCTTAATTATAAAAAAGTATATACAAGTAATCCAACACTCGGGTGTTTCCGTAGCGAGAGTACCTTTGTATCTTATCACCTCGGGGCAGTACCGCAGCGAGAGCCGCTCTCAGTTGCTACAAGATCTCAAATATAAAAAAAATATATGGAGTAATCGAAGACTCGGGTATTTTCGTAATGAGAATCGCTCGGTATGTTATCACCTCGGGGCAAGACCGTAGCGAGAGCCGCTCTCGGTTGCTACAAGATCTCAAATATAAAAAAATATATATAAGTAATCGAAGACTCGGGTGTTTTCGTAATGAGAATCGCTCGGTATGTTATCACCTCGGGGCAAGACCGTAGCGAGAGCCGCTCTCGATTGCTACAAGATCTCAAATATAAAAAAATATATATAAGTAATCGAAGACTCGGGTGTTTTCGTAATGAGAATCGCTTTGTATGTTATCACCTCGGGGCAATACCGTAGCGAAAGCAGCTCTCAGTTGTGTGTATAATCTCAATTAAAAAAAAAATATATGCGCAAACACCAGCAAAAGCAGTCATGTGTAGCCTCCCGGGAGTCCCTGATGTCCAGGAGCTACACCAACCGGTCTCTACGTTCAAATCGTTCTACGACAGAATAGAGGCCATTCCATCGGCATTAACCTCACAACTAATCAATGGTTAGTTTAGGTAGGATCAAACCCAGAACGATTACCCTTATCGACCAAATCATACATAGAAGTAAGAGAATTCGTTGTAAAATAAAAACCAGCACGAACACTTGCAAAAAATATTCGTATCGTCATCGAGAATATTTTGTATAGGATAAATATAACTATTAAATAAATTATCTAAGACCAAAATTAGCCATTTAGCACTATGCATGTAATATGTATACGTGGCATAGCTTTTGTATACCTATCTATATTAGGTTTATTGCATAAAAATCTTATATGATGATATGTAATTCAAGATTAGGATGCATTATTACTCAGGGGTTCAGTCAAAACGCTATTATTATTCCTACGCTAATTTTTTTTAAATATCTCCTTGTAGATTATGACGTAAAATTATATTACATAATTAATGTCCATAATAAATATTGTTGTGGTAGTACAGAGCCTTCGGAGCGTTAGTTCGACTTCTACTTGACTAATACATAGGTACGAGTACAATATTTATTTATCAATATTTAGTTTAGTCATGTTAAAAAAACACAGGAATAACTCATATATTATTTTATTAACTTAAATATCCAACTAAAAAAAATTATCTTTCTCAGGGTTCCGTTTGCCATCACTAAGTATTTAATTTGTTAGTCAATTCCTCCACTTTAACGACATCAAGGAACTAGAAGGTTTAGGTATTTTTTAAAATAATAGGTCACAATAAAATAGCACATAATATAAATATTTTGACATAAATAAACTTCATCGTAGCTTGCTTTAATTTGTGTCGTTAATGTCAAATATAAATTTCGTTTAAAAATCATAAAATATTTTAATTAAATTTACACTATTTTTTCCTTCCATTATTTAAATTAAATATTATTTTTTCATTTCCTGATATCTTACTTTTATTTTTTTCACCTCATTCATATATTCTAATAAAATTTATAATTAATAGTAAATTAATTAATTATACAATAGTTGCACTGTAAAAGGAGGTTAGTTTAGTGTTTGTAAACCTTGTAACCTATAGGTATGTATGTTTGTATGTCCGATCCTATGTTCCCTCGTAATCACTAACCTAATTTCGATTCGTCGATTTATTAATGTTTGTATTTGCAACTATATGTATTAGAAAAGTATTTTTTAAATGCGAAAATAATATTTTAAGCTTTTTTAGTAGCTTTACAATTTTTATGCATATACACATGGGTACATAAATGTAATGTGAAGCGTGTGTAGTTTATACCTACTAATATTCGATTACTGTTATTTATAATGAATTGATTTATATATATACCTAATTAAGAAACAACTTGACGATTACTTAATTTTAAAACCAAGCTCGTATATTTTCTTTTACAAAGTATGATGTTGATATGAATTAGAAAACCTTGTCAACATCTCATTGCTCGTAAGTCTCGTACTCGTAACTGTACCCACCTAATAGAACATGGAATATAGAGGTCATGAAATATCAATCTCATCGAAAATTTCTTTTAAAATGGAATAGAAGACAAATTTCGGGATTTAACTACGATGCTGCAGATAGACACATAAATCTACACGTCTTATTAAACTTATGTAAGTTGAATATCAGTATCGGGGTAGGTATTTAGGGTCAACAATGAAATTAAAATATTCGTTAAATTAACTATACATATTTATACTTAATGCATAAGATAGTAGTATTAAAGTCCAGGAATCCGCAATTTCCCAATACAATAGATTTAGATTTTTTATCATCCAGACTTGTCAAAATTTGTTATATCAAAGCCTCTAAAAAGACCACTGAGACAAGGAGTGGGCTTTTAAAAAGACCTTAGCTGACCCACAAGAAATAGTACAAGAAAAGAGAAAAAGAAGAAATATTTACAAAAAGAAATGAGATCCCATCAAAAACATTCTGTAAAAAATTGCAAGTCTCGCAATGCATCACTTCTACCGCAAAAAGCTATGAGATATAATGTAAAACCAAGTCGGTTAATTTATTCATTACCTATCTATGGAAGCATCTATCCGACAACTTTGTCATAAATCGTTACCGAATTAGTTAAGTTACAACATTTTATAGTAACCGTATTAATATTAGATATATTTATTTCTTTAATTTATAGAATGACTTGGCCATCGCACGGAAACATAATCACATAAGAGTCTACTGGGTGGATGGTGGGTGGTCTAGTGGGTGGATGGTTATAATGAAAATAAAAGGAAATGCAAATTGTAAATTCAAGCAATTGTAAAGGTTCATCATACTTGCAGATGACTTAAAGCTGGTTCTGAGATGTTATAAATTCTTTTTTAAGAGAAATAACTTGTACATTTCAAGACATTTAACTATAGGGAAATAGCGAATGAAGAGAATATTATTTATTTTATATTTATTTTAATGCTTTATTACACAAAAAACAAATTTATTATACATAAAATTTATTACAAACAAAATTATTTAGTATAATAATTCAATATTAATTAATAGGTCGGATATCACCATCCTACGCGCAGATAAGGGAAATGCTACCGTCGTGATGGATACATCAGATTACAATGGCAAAATTAAACAACTGTTGTCGGATGAAACTACTTATAAAAAAGTCAAAACAGAGCCAACAACAATTGTGTTAAATAATACTAAAAAGCTGATTAAGAAACACTCCGATGCATTGAATCTTGATGTCAAAAATCTTGTTCCATCTTGTGCAAAGCCGCCTAAACTGTATGGACTTCCAAAGATACACAAACCTAACGCTCCGCTACGTCCAATTGTGAGTCAAATCGACACACCGACTTATAAATTGGTTCAACTAGTAGCGAAAGTACTCTCAACACTCAGAGGACAAACATCAGCGTTCACAAGGGATTCGTACCATTTTGTCAATGAGATAAAACACCTACAACTCATGGACAATGAAACGATGGTCAGTTTTTATGTATAGTCTCTATTCACCAGCCTACCAGTAGAGGACTGTGTCAAAATAGTATCAAGAAAGCTACGGGACAATAGTATGCAAGAAGAATACACTGAACTTTTGAAACACTGCCTTACATCTGGCTATCTATTGTGGAATGATGAATTCTACAAGCAAGTGGATGGAGTGGCCATGGGTTCGCCGGTCTCTCTCGTTGTAGCTGACATCTTCATGGAGGCCTTCGAGGAGACCGCCCTAAACACGTCACCTGTGACCCCTCGTTTCTACAAGCGGTATGTAGATGACACTTTCACAATATTACCATCTGATAAAATATCTGTATTCTTAGAACATTTTAACTCCATAAACCCTAAAATACAATTTACAATGGAACTGGAGTCTAATAATTCTTTAGCTTTCTTAGATGTATTAGTTATACGTAACCCAGATAACACCTTGAGCCATACAGTGTATCGAAAGAAGACCCATACTGATAGGTAATTGAATGGTGAATCTCACCACCACCCTTCACAGTTAGCTACCGTGGGAAAATCTTTGTTTCAGAGGGCACGCGGGATCTGTGACGAGCAACACCTGGCCGGAGAGCTGCAACATGTCAAGCAAGTTCAAACAAGCTGCAAGTGCCGCGCCTACGTCACAGAGACCGAGTGAAACCAGCCACAGTCGAGCGCGTCCCTACAGTCCTACCTTACATGAGAGGCGTCACTGACAAGATTGGCTACATTCTAAAGCGAGCTTCAATTAAAACTTACTACAAGCCGCCAAAGAAAATTAGTCAGTTTCTACCACCTGTCAAGTGCCACATCCCTCTACAAGATGCATGTGGGCTCTCTTACGTCGGACAAACAAAGAGATCGATTAGAACCCGGGTCAAAGAACACATAGCTGATGTGAAGCACCGTCGCAATACAACATCTGCTGTCTGCAAACATAGGACCGCCCAAGCCATTATATTCGCTTCGATTAATTAATACTATTGTAAAGTATGAATTATGATGAATACAATATTGTATTATTTATTTTTTTCCAATTATGACGATTAATTACAAAATATACTATGACAATAATGAATGTATACTATACTACCAATCAGAATACATCGTGGTCTTAATTTCGATGGTTCATAGAGAATGGAAAGCTCTCAAGATAGAGTTAAGCCATATACTCGTATGTATATTGTTACATTAAAGGTACAGTAGTTTAATCGTATATATAGCCTATACAAAATAGAATGAAATTTCTACGTGGGTTCTAAAAATCCATAGTTACTTTTTATAAGAAAAGATAAAAAAAGTGTTATAGGTAAAGTTTAAGGAAAATGGTATAAAAAAAGGGAATATCAGAGAGAAAATCGAAGTATTTATTTCTATACTCAAAGAGCAAAAATAAATTTATCGAAATCGGACCAACATCTGTCCGGTCAGTTAGTATAATAAAATAAAAATTGAAGTCGGGTTAGTTACACCATTTATAATTCAAGAAGGGCTGGACCGATTTTTATGATTTTTGATTTGTTGGATTTGTCTCCGCCCCGAATAGCAGAATAACTATTAAAACATTGGAAAAAATCTAAAAAAAAAACTTTACAGGGCTAATGCTAGCTAATAATTATTTATATCTATTTAAAAACCTAGGGACGTACGCGAACGAAGCGAGGTTAAGTCGCTAGTATAAAATAAAGTACCTAAATATTTTTTATATAATAGTAACCACAGTTTAATAAAACATAGATATGATAAGCGAATATAACAGTATTTCGTGGTTTATATTGACTTGGATTGCGAGTTGCGGTTGAGGAGAACTGGGGCGTGTTGATGCATGTGGTGGAAAATAGACGCACGCAATGGCGCGGCTTTAAACTCGTGCATCGTGTTTCTCAGCTTGTAAGATCTTGTTATATGTGAGCTTTTGTTTTATGTCGCAATTTTTTTATATGAAATAGGGTAATTTTAGATGGTAGTTTAACGGATTTTCTATGTTAAAATGTAGTGGAGTTGAAAGAAATTGAAATATAAAGTTTCATATAAAAATATATTTTTTATCTACATCTTCTCTCAATTTTTAGTACAAAAACACAGAGAGATAGAAGGTAAGGACGACATTAAAATAGCTTGCCATTTCGTTGTCTATTTTTTACCAGTATCTATAGGTATTTAGAATTATTTAACATCGATTTTCTTTAAACATTATAGAGACAAATTTCGAGCAATACTTACCTTTTGAGCAATTAATAATTATTCAATACATATAAATTTAAACTTTACTGTATCTGTATGAATCTGTAGTTTAGTGGAAAATCTTATTGAAATAACCACATAGGCATAAATAAAATTAAAATACAATATATTAATATCCTAATTCCTAAGGATAGTTAATGAACAAAAGTAGTCTATGAGTCCCTTCTATATACATAAATTATAGTTATAGGTCTATGGATCTTTAATATTCTCGTTCACTAGTTACGTAGTGGCTCGCATGTATGTATGGTCACAGATTCGAAAGTCCTGGATTCGGGTCGCGTTAGTGAAAATAGGCAATGCTAAATCCTGCTTTCCGTTTCTGCACAATATCTCTCATCGGTCGAGTTGGATTGTTGTAAAAACCGAAGTTTGAGAGCGAAAGGAATAGAGAGTTCACTTGTGTTTGCGCGCGTATATATATATATATATATATATATATATATATATATATATATATATATATTTATATATTTATATATATATATATATATATATATATATATATATATATATGATGATGATGATGATGTTCTCCTGGCCGATTCCGGCTACGGCGGCCAATCTCATTGAGACTAGCCAACTGCGCAGGAGATATTATAGTGCACAAGTGCACTCTCTATTCCTGTCACTCTCATTCTCCGGTGGGACGACTGCTCGACACGACCGGTGAGAGTTAAGGCGCAGGACCGACGGCTTTACGTGCTCTCCGAGGCACGGGGGTGAAACACCGCCAACTTCCCAACTCCGGGCTCTTACTGAGGCTTACTATACAGAAAGACTCAATAACTAAACTTGGCCCGACCCGGGACTCGAACCCAGGACCTCCGGGTGCGCAGCCGTACATGCTAGCTACTACACCACTGAGGCAGTTATATATATATAGTATAAATTGTCAGAAGGCTAGTCTTCGCAGGATTGACCGTCGTATCTGAAATCGTTCAGCATAATGTTAGATTATTAGTTTATATCGATCTGATTTGTGCAAAAGGTACACAAAAACATTTGTGTATTTATAATATTAGAAAGGAAAAGCAATATCTGAACATAGGCTGTAGAAACTAGAGTGCTTTGTATCACGTGATGTTAATTGAGGTACGTAGTCGTATGAAGCTTTAGCTTTATAGCCTAAGAGGTTAGTTCATGCATCATCTGCCATTCAGGTTACCTGGAATCTCATAAAGTTTGCAGCTCGAACAGGAACTACTGCTGTTCGCCAATTTGTTTTAAGTAAATGAAAATTCACATATATTAAGAAATTATGCAACAATAATGTGTACATTAACTTTAGCAATAATTTCTATTCAGAGCTGGTCAAAAGTCTCTATGTAATGAAAAGCAAACGATTTTAGAATTTACTCTGTTTTTTGTACCTTTCAGTTAGAGTATCTTGTTATTTTAGTTTTCGTATTTGCCAACATTTACACTTTGTCTAGTGATTCATGAGAGACATAACAAGCAGGGACATTGGGACAGACAGAAAAACATACATGAAGAAATTATAAGGGTACCGTTTTTGCCTTTTCATACTTAGTTCTATTTAGTAATTCTACACGGATGAAGCTGGAAAAGGTAATTTTGAATATTTAAATAGAGTTTACATAATCTTAGAAAACTCTATTAATTATTGTTGGCATCACATTTTATATGAAACATGCGATTTTTTATGTATGGCTACCTATTTTATGAATAGCCGCTATTTGTTAAATCGAATAGCCCGCTTTAGTAATGCAATGTTTCAATGTTTGTTATGCTCGTAACATAAATTCTCAAACATTTCGACAGACTATTCATTTAGTTTATCCTATAATTCTTCTATTCACAAGAATCCATACTAATATTATAAATGTGAAAGTGTGTGAGGATGGATGGATGGATGTTTGTTACTCAATCATGGGGCGGGCCTGAATCTATGCTTTCACGGTTCCCTTACGACATGCTTCGCATGGTAGTGTAGGCGCAGGCCTACCCTACTGTCTCCTTCAGAGACGGTGGGGTGGCGTTGGTCTTGGGGGAGAGTGACGCTTTTGTCGCAAAGATCCCCAAGGCAAGTTCGGTGTACTATCCTTCACGAGGTTGCCAGCCCTGTTATTGGTCTAGTTCACTAGGAAATAGACGCAACAGAAAACACCGAGCGCTTGCTTTCGCTTTTATTTATATATGTATGTTTATGTATGTTTATGTAAGTGTGTCTATGAAGTATATATGTACGTATATATATAGCTTTAGTTTAGAACCCAATCCAAGGTGTTATTCGTACCGTGCCGAGGGATGCGTGGCTGGGGGGGAGCTCAGTCGCTAACGGTGGCTATCCGACACCTGGACGAATCGGATAGTATTTTAAGTCCTCCCATCGACATGCGGGGCTCTGTCGGTGGGCATTTTTATTTCCCTAGCTGCTCGTGGGACCTATATGAGTAAGGACCAAACCAACAAAAATAGAAATGACGTTACCACGTCACAAACCCTGGACGAATTGTGCCAGGACCTCATGCCGCTGACAATGGGTGCGGATGAAACCGCCCAAATGTCAGCGCAACCAATGGAGGTGACTGCAGGCACCGAAATGGCGATAGGGGCTTCTACAAGCCCTGAATCACCTACTGGTAACCCTGCTGCCACCTCCTCTGATGCTGCCCGACCCAAACGTAAAAGATTGAGTGGGGCAGCCTTAATCCGCCTTAAGGCTCTTAGGGGACAGGGAGTGGAGGCTGCAAAAGCCTACGAACTGTCCGCTAAAACCTTTGCGGAACTCAGGGCTATGGGGTATCGATTCGATGCTTCGAAACCCGAACCCGAGCGCTCCATCAAAAGAACCCGCTCGGAGGAGGAATCACCACAGGGACAACCAGTGAGGAAGTCCCAAAGGTCGAGCGAAGCACCGTCGGCCCCACCACCTCCAGCTGCCTATAGTGCGGCCTTATCTTCCTCCAAAGTTGGTGTGAGGGACTCCACTCCCATGACTGACGCACAGCTGCAGTCACTTTATAATGCGATCGTGGCCAAAATCACCACTTCGGAGAAGGGTAAGGGACCTGCCTTTGGCGGGCTATCATTCAAGCCAGGCTGGCTGCTCATTACCTGCATCAACCAGCACGCCAGGGAATGGCTTGAAAATTGTATACCCACCTTACAGCCGTGGCCAGGAGCTAAGCTCGCTCTCATTAATGAGAGTGACTTGCCCAAACCAAAGGTTGGGGTAGTATACATCCCCGATCCGGAGTCAAAAGACGTCGCCCAAGCGCTCTCCTGTCTCCGGATACAAAATGATGGCCTCAATACGGAACTGTGGAAGGTTCTCAACAAAAAGGCGGAGAAGGGCGGAATCACACTCACCCTCTCCATCGACGACCAGTCTGTTGAGACCCTCCGAAAAACCGACCTGAAAGCCTACTTGGCCTTCAAGTCTGTCCAGTTCCGGATTAAGGGCATCAACCAGCCCACACCCAATCCTGGGACTTCTGCCTCTGGACCTGTGCCGTCTACCTCTCGTTCTGGGGCCGCGGCTGCTGGAGCGAGCGCCAACGCTGCTGCGCCTTCACCATCTGGTGCAGCTGCACCTGGCGTGGCTCCTGTGGCCGGGACCAGCGGAACGACTGGAACTCCGCACAGGTTTCCTCATACAGGGGGGCACACCAGGGGTGGACAAACCCCCAGAGGCAAGAGCCAGCGCCCCCATAAACAAAAGGGCCGCAGCAAGGGACGTGACAAGCGCAATGGGGCTCGTCCCCAGTAGCGCAACACACCAAACTGGCGATGCCCATACCAACATACTCCAGGCCAACTTACACCACGCTATCGCTGCCACAGCCGTGGCAGAAAACACCTTTAGAGCACATGGCATGGATATAGCGCTGGTTCAGGAACCATGGCTTAACGCCAAGTCCAAGATTTCGGGCTTAAGTGGAGTAGGTAAGATCCTAGCTAACGAAAATGGCACCAAGCCTAGGGCCTGTATCGTTTTTAAGAAAGGTATTAATTTCTTGCCTGTTACAGAACTTTGCAGTGATGACATGGTCGCTGCAATCACCGTTCTCAGAGGGCGTGGTCAAACTAGAGCACTGGTGTGCTCGGCCTACCTGCCCGGAGAGAAAGCCAACCCCACCGAAGAACTGTCTAAAGTCGTCGACTACGCTCGAAAACACAAGACAGAATTAATTGTTGGCTGCGATGCAAACGCCCATCACACAATCTGGGGCAGTACTGGTACCAACAAAAGAGGTGAGTTACTTTTAGATTTTCTCCTAGCTAACGATCTACAAATACTCAATAAAGGCTGTAATCCAACCTTCGCTACCAAAGCTAGGCAGGAAGTTCTGGATATTACCTTTGCTACTGAACAAATCGCTAAACACATAAGTAAATGGCATGTCAGTAATGAAAACTCTTTGTCCGATCACAAACATATTGTCTTTAGCATACAAGGCTCAATAACTACTGAGCCTAAAAGGCTTAGAAATCCCAAAGCCACCTCGTGGGTAGACTTCAAAAACCTGCTCGCTGAGGCAGCTAAGGATTTTCCAAAAACAATCAAGACACCCGACTCCCTTAACATTTTAAACAACTTATTAACGGATGGCATCTTAAATGCCTATGAAAATAGCTGTCCTGTCAGGGAACTCAAGGTTAACAACAATACTCCGTGGTGGAACAAAAAGCTAGAACGACTTAGAGTTTCCACACGTCGCTTATTTAATCAGGCCACTACACCGTATGGGTGGGAACGGTATAAGAAGGCTCTGACTAAATACCACAAAGAGATCAGAAAAGCTAAAGAGCATCTTGGAAACGATTCTGTGAGAATATCGCCCAAACACATAAAGGAGCGAGAATCCACAAGGTCCTTGCCAAGACACCAAACATCTTTCTCGGCTTTTTAAAAAAGCGAGACGATTCCTTCACGACCACAGAGATGGAGACGCTGGAACTTTTAAGAGCAACCCATTTCCCAGGATCGTACCCTGTCACCGGCAGTGAATCAAACCCAAAGGAAAACTACATCCACAGGGCAAATAGTTGCGACTGGAAGATGGCCAATACCATTTTTAGGCCTAACCAGATTAGATGGGCTTTGAAAAAATTCAAACCATTTAAATCAGCAGGGGAAGACGGAATTTTTCCAGCTCTGCTTCAACAGGGCATGGAACTCCTTATCCCGCATCTGGTAAAATTATTTAGAGCAAGCTTTGCTTGGGGCATTATACCAGAACAATGGACTAAGGTCAAGGTTATCTTTATACCGAAGATCAGTAAAAAAGACTACTCTCAGCCCAAATCCTTTAGACCTATTAGTCTTACTTCTTTCCTACTAAAAACAATGGAAAAAGTAATCGATCAGCACATTAGAACAAGGTATCTTGTGGCTAGACCACTTTCCTGCAACCAACATGCTTACCAAAAGGGTAAATCCACAGAATCTGCCTTAGTAGCTCTGGTCGACAAGGCAGAAAGGTCCCTAGAGGATAAGCAGACAGCTCTATGTGCATTTTTGGATATTGAGGGGGCTTTTGATAACACACCTACGGCAACCATCCTGAAAGGATTAAATGCAAAAGGTGTTGATATCACAACCACCAGATGGGTGGAATATATGCTCTCCAACCGGTGTGCGAAAGTTACGTTAAACGAACACTCGCACAACTTCCACACTACAAGAGGCTGTCCGCAAGGAGGAGTGCTTTCACCCCTATTATGGACACTAGCTGTAGACCTACTACTTGTAATCATGGCAGATCTTGACTACGATACACAGGGCTATGCAGATGACCTTGTTGTAGTAGTAAGAGGTCCCTGCCTGAACACAATTTCCACCAGGTTACAAGGAGCTCTCAATACCATCACAAGATGGTGCAGAGAAAATGAATTATCAATAAACGCTGATAAAACAGTTATTGTACCATTTACCAGGAAAAGGAAGCTTGAAAGGCTGACTGAACTCAGACTCAATGGAAAAACCCTTAACCTATCAAATGAGGTAAAGTACCTTGGAGTCACTATTGATCAAAAGTTGACCTGGAACTCTCACCTCAACAACATTATACAAAAAGCCAAAATGGCCCTCTGGATATGTTGTCGAATGGCTGGAGCCAAGTGGGGCCTCAAACCCAAAATGGCTCTCTGGATGTACACCGCCGTGGTAAGGCCGATCATAACATATGCCTCAGTCGTATGGTGTAACAAAACCAAACAAAAGACAACTATGAGTAAACTAGACAGCATACAACGGATGGCATGTCTAATCATCACGGGAGCCTTCCATTCGGCACCAGGCGACGCTCTAAATGCTTTGTTGGACATAGCTCCGCTATATCTCCATGTGCAAAAAGAAGCTAAATCTTGCCTCTACAGGCTCTGTACACAATCGAATGTAAAGTTGCAATCGCAATATATGAACAAACTCAAAGAGTTGACATTCGAACACAAAACTCTGAAAATGCCAGTCGATGGCATGAGTACAGAGTTTAACTTCGCAAAACAGTACCAAATAGATCTTCCCAACCGGGACATGTGGCTAAAAAACCAAGAGTCTCACAAAAAGGGCAGTCATGTTTGGTTCACAGATGGATCCAAGAAAGGATCTGATGTAGGGTGCGGTATCTATGGCCTTAAGCCTAGATTTGACATGTTTGTCAATCTGGGCAAGGAGGCCACCATCTTCCAAGCCGAGGTCTTCGCCATCAACAAATGTGCTGAAGTCATCCTGGAGAGGAAGCTTAGAAACCAAAATATCTACATCAACTCAGATAGCCAAGCAGCACTTTTGGCTATAGATTCTCTTGAGACCAACTCTAAGCTGGTCAAAGACTGTAAGGAAAATCTGAATGTCCTGGGCACATCCAACAGAGTTACCCTCAGATGGGTCCCGGGTCACTCAGGCATAGATGGGAATGAAAAGGCTGATGCACTGGCAAGAAGGGGTGCTGAAACCCCAGTATGTGGCCCAGAACCATTTTGTGGTATTGCAAAACAACATGCCTATTCAATTCTCAAAATTCACTGCAATCGCCAAGCACTTCAAGAGTGGCAATCCACTTCTGGACAAATACACTCTAAAGCGCTAATTAAGGGATATCGCAGAAAGTTTACAAAAGAGTTGCTTCAACTCAACAAGTATAAAACCAGTGCAGTAACCAGAATACTTACTGGTCACTGCAAACTCAATAAACATATGTTTACCCTCGGCCTCAGTCAGACCGCAATGTGCAGACTATGCCATGAGACAGAGGAAACTGCTATGCGCATCCTCTGCTCGTGCGGTCCACTCAAGCACCGCAGAAGTATCTATCTAGGGCAGCATATTATGCAACCGGAAGAGATACAGATGCTCCCCGCTCAGAAAATCTGGAAGTTCCTGGAGTCAACAGGACTAAGCGGAGAACTTTGAACTCATTATAAAGGGAGCTACAATGGACCTAAACTGGTCGACGTAGCTAAGGGCCGACCTCGGCACCACACCCAACACAATAATAATAATAATAATACTCAATCATGCCAGAACGGATGAACGGATCTGGATGAAATTTGGCACAGAGATAGATAATCCGGAACAGTACATAGGCTACTTTTAGCCCGGAAAAATGTACGGTTCTCGTGGGATATTCGTTTTTGTTTTTCACTAAGGATGATCCCAAAGCAAAGCGAGGGTGAGTCGCTAGTAATTAATATAGTTATTCATAATTCACAAAAGAAAATACAATTTTTTTCCATGTATTTAGTTTCTGAAATTTTCCATATACCTAATTGTCTAACTGTTGTGTTCTAAATTGTAACATGAAAGTTTTTGCAAACGAAATTTATTTAATGTTTATTTTTGGCCATCATTTTATAACTTTCCCCTCACATTGCTTTTAGAGCCGAGATTTATTTTGGTAGAAATACATGTTCTACTTATCTTTTTAAACGGTTTTATTTAGCTTGTCCTGTTTGTTTTTTGAGTCAAATTTAGTAATTGTTTTTTTTATTAATATATTATTAATAGTGTTAGAATAAATTCGTTAACACAGGTAAATGGAAATGCTTGTTTTTTATTCTTCACTAATACCTATAATAGAAATAAAGAATAAGAAAAAATGAGCTTATTTGTTTTTTTAAATTAATTAATAGAATGACTTTTGCATAACATTATGTATTCTATAAATTCATAACGGGGGAAGGTAAAGATTTAAAGAAAAATGGAGGTGTAAAGGTAAATTAAAAAATTTCGGCAACGCGACGGCTCAGCGTTTTTATTGTAAAATCGTATTTTTTTCAGAAAAGATATAAAAAATCGTTTTTCAAAAAAAATATAATATTAAAAAGCAAGACCTTATCTAAATACAAATTTTGATCCAAATTGTTAGAACCGTCTCTGAGATACACAAAATAATTACTCATATAACATTAAAGGATATAAGTTAAAAACCAACGTACAATAATCATATATTATGATAACGTGTTCAATAGAATAGTAGTTACGCGTTGATGGATTTGCTTGTTTTGCGGCGATCAAGCGATGACTGGCAGAAACTTATCGCTAAATCCTTAATACGCCAATCTGCTACACTAAAACCAGATGCTAGAATGGTTAACAATATTACTATAAATTCCTATTAAATTTACAAAACGATAACAAATATAGAATACTTTACACCATCCATGGTCACGGGAGAGACTGTAACTGTAACAACTGTACCTTCAAGACATGTAACACCTTAGTCTCGCCCGTGACCATGGATGCTGTAAAGCATTCGAAACGACGGGAAACAAAAATCAAAATAAATCCGCGAAATAATCCGAAAAGATAGTTTTATTTCAAAATGTCAAACATTCGCGTAAATCTAAGAAAGTATTAAATATAGAATATTTTGTTTATATAACGTTCTTGTCGTTTACCTAAATACTATTTAAATATAAAGTACGTAAATAGTGCTATTGTTTATCTATTCTTTAGTTGAAGTTACACAACTATGGATTAAACGACTTATTCTTAACAAAGATAGCGACTTATAGAACACTTGAAGTTTAACTTATTGCGAAAGATTAGACTCTCTAAATGTAAGCAATTTCATAACTTGAATTAATATTAAACCAACAAACAGTTGATATTTGAATTTGACAACTGACAAGTCCTTCAATTTAAGTATTGGATTAGATTGTTTGATCTCTTCGTGTTCTATAAGAGCCATAAAAATTGGTACACAGACAAAAAAAATTTGTAAGTACAGGGTAAATTTTTGGAATAAAAAATAAAATCCATCATTATCTCTATTATTACTCTTGTAAAATGCTCAGAAATTTCTAGGCCAAAATTCTAGCTAGCATGTGTGTCATGTCTTTTTAATTATATAAGACTTTTTCAGTGATAGTGACGTGACACTCAATATGGCACGCAACACGAAAATTAAAGTTAAACAGATTTCCTACTTTATACGGAACCCTCGGTGGGCGAGTCCGACTGGCACTTGTCTGGATTTTTTACATTTAAGGATCAATTTTACATATATAATTACATCATCAATTGACGTCTAAATAATTGAGCTAATTTTTTCCCAAATTTTCCCAAAAACCCCTCGAAATATACAAAATTCCTCATTTATTTAAATATGATACACAATAAATAAATGCAAACTCTGTCGATATAGATTATTATAAATAAATATATGTAATCTGTGATGATATCATTAAATACTGCAGACGACATTTATAAATGCCGTTTTTAAAACGGAAAATACGCTGCGGTCATCCTCGAACGAGTATGTTGACAAAACAAAATGTTCGCTTTGTATTTGATTTAATCTTATGGTTTCATACCGGACGTAATGTGAGGTTATTCCACGCGGATATAAAACTTTTATTCAACTGTACGTGGATTTTTGTTTACGCTAAAATAGGTCAAAGGACTTGATACTAAGAGTTAAAATCATATGAACATTTTCCGTTTGGAATGCTTAAGTTGTCGTGCTTATAACGTAACATAGAGATAACCAACGAGTGCATTTGGGGATGTCAAAATATATGAGGCTGTATCGTTTTACTAGATATTGTTTGACCTGTTGAATTATTTTTATATTTCAGATCTTTTGGGATGTACAGTTATTATATTTGAAATAAACAAATATATGTTTTAAATTATTCCATATAACTGACTTCAAAAAGTAGATTGTATGTTCGTCTATATGTATTTTTGAGTACTAAAAAGTCAATACAATTCTCTACTTAATTAATGGCTTCAAAGCGTGCCAGTTGAGCACAGATTACTTCTTTAATGTCACATAGAATAGAGACGACTAATAAAAAGCTATGTGTAAAAATAATTGCAAAAAACAAGCTGCACAATATTTTCGTGTCACAAGTGATATATGAGATACTAGTGACTCACCCTCGCTCCGCGCGGGTTCATCCCTATTTACGTTTTAGCGTTTGGTATAGATTTCTCAGAGATGAGATGTTTTCAAACCGTAAAAAGTATCTATATGTTGACCCAGATAATCAGCTATCATCATACGTACATTCACCAAAATCGGTTCAGTGGGTTTCTTGTGGTGCGTTCCCAGACGCACAGACAGACAGACAACAATTCTAAAAACTATAGATTCGGTATCAAAGTCGATAATAATGACTATTTCAATAAGATTTTCCAAAAAAATAATGTACTCGACTCAGAATTTTATTATATGTATAGATTAAATATCGTAATAAAATAATTTCAGCCCTCTATTTTGGGGAAATGGTTTTATGGTCTGGTGTGTCATTGATGTAGCGGTTCCGAGGCAGTTCTGCATAATATGACATAGCTATTCGTTATTTTATATTTTCTTTATAATAATTCATAACAATGATATGACATTATTTCAGTGAATTTAAATCGACAAATCATTCAATATATTAGGCATATTGTTAGTTGTATTCTTTCTTTCTTCTCATCAGTCAGGTTTACATTAAGTATATTACTTTTCTTCATTTCAGATATATAATGAAGTAAATATAAATACGAATAAACGTGTATCCTGAATATATGTATCTAATAAAAGTTTCTTACATTGCAATTCGTTCGTCTAAATGTTTCAAAACACGAATTGCATTGTAATTGAACTATGGTGGCGGTGAACTTTTGAAAAATATACATTATACTAGCATTGCCTACAGCTCCGCACGCGTTCAGATGACCGAAAACGAAATTCTTAGGTTTTACATATTAATATACTCTTACATTGCAGTTTGTCATTTTTTTTCAAAAATGAGATATTTTTCCGCGGTAAAAAGTATCCTATATGTTGATCCGGATAACCAGCTATCATCATACCAAATTTCATCAAAATCCCTCCAGTGGTTTTTCCGTGATGCGGTAACAGACAGACAAACGGACAGACGGACGAACGGACGGACGGACGGACGGACAAACAGACAGACCAAAATTCTAAAAGCTATAGATTCGGCATCTGTATCGATAATAATCTTTAATTCAGGCAAATAAATCTTTAATAATAATGCCTATTACAATAAGATTTTCCAAAAACTATTTAATGTACAGATTCGGCTTTGTTACAATTTTATTATATGTATAGATTAATTAAATATCGAATAAAAAATCCTGTGTTTTAATGGTATCTGTTATAACATCCTAATCTCGTAATGGGATGCAGCGTCATAAAAACGTACTGCTTATTATAAAGTCCGCCTTTATACCTTTTTGAAACGAACATTTAGAGTCATTTCAGCGTAATATCACCGTATTTGACTCAATATGTAGTATAATATCTTTTTAAATATAATAAAACAATATGTACTCTCTACATTAATTTGAAAAATAACTTTAAAAACCTTCAGCTTAAAATTATATAAAGCACATATAGTTAATAGGGATGGTAAATTCAAATAAAACGAACTACTATTACAAATGCGAAAGTTTGTTTGTGCGTATGTTATTTTTTCAAGCTGAAATGACTGGTCCCATTTGGATAAAATTTAGTACACATATGTATATAGCCCATTTTTAACGTCCCACTGCTGGGCACGGGCCTCTCTTCAGTACGAGGGGGAACAGGCCATAGTCCACCACGCTGGCCAAGTGCGGGTTGGCGGATTTCACATGTCTTTTGAAAACTTGCTAGGTTCTCGCAGACATGCAGGTTTTCTCACGTTGTTTTTTTTCACCGTTAAGACAAGTGGCAATCATATTGGAAATGATTCGCACGTGAAAATATCAGAGGTGCGAGACCCGGGATTTGAACCCGCTTCACTCAGTTTCCTAAGCGAGCGTGTTACCGCTGGGCTACCACTGCCTTATAGTACACATTTATATTCTACTGTTATTCTTGTATGCCTAAGTCGTACCCGAGTGAAGACAGGATGTTAGTTACGTAAACGTATATTACCTATATGATTTTTACACTTAAACTTCAGTGATGTTGTAATGTATGAATGTTGAAATTTTAAAAATAAAAAAATGAGATTTATGTAAGTAGGTACTCTAAAATATCACGCAAAATAGGTGCATAGTCGTCGAGTTGCGGAAACTAGCCCGAACATACCATACCATACTAAGTAGGTACTCTATCAGAATTTTAAATGAACAATTTATATAAAATTTAACAATTTATTTAAGATTAAAACGTTAATTTTAAGTAGTTTTGTATAAAAATATATTATGAATATGGCAACCCTACTTTAGTGATAAAATTGTAAGTATATATGTTCAGTTTAGCGTGCTTCTTCTCGTTGCCTTTATTCCTGAACGGTTTACAACTGACGGCTGTTACTTTATATTTTTATTTTTTACTTGATTGTCGGTTTTTATGTTTCCGAATGTTAGATCTGTTTAATTTGATTGATTTTATTTGATTTTCAACATTGAAAATTATAAAAAAATAAAAAGAGTAAGAGTGAGTTAAACAAGACATTTATAAAAAAGTAAATTAATTGCAAATTATTATTATGCAACATTAACGGCTTATTACCAAGAGAACCAAGTAGTTCCCTTACATTATAAAAATACAGATTTAATTTACTTAATGGATGTTAACAAATCATCCCCCTCAAATTGAAGGGAGGCCCGTGCCCAGCAGTGGGACGTTTAAAAAGGGCTGAATACATACATAACATACATTAACTGCCTCGGTGGTGTAGTGGCTAGCATGTGCGGCTGCACACCATGAGGTCCTGGGTTCGAGTCCCGGGTCGGGCCAAGTTTAGTTATTGAGTCTTTCTGTATATTAAGCCTCAGTAACAGCCAGGAGTAGGGAAGTTGGCGGTATTTCACCCCCGTGCCTCGGAGAGCACGTAAAGCCGTCGGTCCTGTAACTCTCACTGGTCGTGTCGAGTGGTCGTCCCACCGGAGTATGAGAGTGACAGGAATAGAGAGTGCATGTTGTGTCTGCTCGTACACTTGTGCACTATAATATCTCCTGCGCAGTTGGCTAGTCGCAATGAGATTGGGCACCGTGGCCGGAATCGGTCAGGAGAACATCAACATACATAACAAATCATAATAATTTCCTACAATATATAAATACTTTTTCGTGAATGTTGATTTATTTAGTGGTTTAGTGAGCTTTGCTCTACGTTAACTGTCATTGTTTTCCTTATGTTGACATACGGCTATAAACCGGTCTCAAAGCGGATTAAGGTCCCCGGACATCCCTACGTAAAATAAGTGACAGATACTCTAACAAAAACAATATAATAAATTGAAACATAGCCTAAGTTGTCTATATAAATATGATGTTTAAGTAAATAAAAATAATAATTAGCGAAAATGCTTCTTATTATTTTCTTTTTCATATGATATTTTTATTATAGGTAATTTATATGATAAGGTCAACTGACAAATACTTGAAGTTACTAATATTGCTCTACTTACTTTTTTGAAGAAGTCATTTTTTCAGGAGCCATTGAGCAAAATAATTACATTTAATTGAACTCAATTAGCGGGTTGAAATATCCGGTCACATCTACAGTGTCGCGTTTGAGTCAACGTATTCTCATATAGGATAGATTCAGGAAATTAGGCACCTGATAGATAGAGTGACAACCTGTATGAAGAGGATTGTGATAATTGGATGCATAGAGCCGATATGGAAGACTAGGCTAATCGACACACAGTAGGAGATACTATTATACTAAGCTAAGAGAAGATAATAGAGACTCACACTAAAATGGGCTTACAATATTAAATGTATTTAAAAAAAAAATAACACAAAAAAACGTTGTTTTGAAGAAATAATTAATCAATTCTGAAGAATATAAAACATATTCCAACAAAAAACTCTATATATGACTTTACTTTGTGTTTCTCCTGCAAAAATATTAACATTGTTATAAATGACCAATTGTTAATTATTTTAATATATTTAATATTTTATCGCTAATTTAGTTTACGGTTATTCGATAGAAGATGTTATTGTAGCAAAAACCTAAAATGTTTGACAATTTTTATTATCGACAAAACGTATTTAGTCGGTCTTAAGAAAGTTTTCTTTATCATCACGATCTAAATTTTGAGAAATAGTTAAATTGTTATAAAAGCTTTTATTAAATATACATACATATTGGCACAGATCACATAATACAACACTAGATATTGGTTTTTCAATACACAACAGTCCGACGATCTAGCTCGCTAGGTTCAGAATCGGAAATTAAAGCTGGTCACGTGCAATATAGATGTTTTATTGCTTCTACATACACGAGCGTCGTTTATAGCAGTTCGGTACACTCGGGATATACGCACAGATTCACTTCTAATATGACTTCACTTTGTACTTTCTCAATCTTCACTTAAATTTGAAATAGAACGTTCCAGGAATGATGATCGAGAAAAATCTGGAAAGTGATAAAAACTAAAAAAAAACCGACTTCCAGGCACTAAAATGTAAAAATAACTAAACGGGGGTTTTCATTTAGAATAGATACCTAATCAGATATTTTCGAAGTCGGTGCCAGCCGATGCAAAGCAAATCTAATACATTTCTATACGTAAAATATATATTTACTTATTAGATATTCATATCTTAAAATATTGTCCGCTGGCACCGACTTCGAAAATTTTCAACTTCGAAAAGATGCCGATGAATTGAGAACCTCCTCGTTTTTGGAAGTCGGTTAAAAACAGAAATGTTTTTTCCTCATTCTCTGTAATTTTCCTTTAACCAAGGATCAGCCTTGTCATGAAAAAGTAGCATGATTCAGGTTTGCTATTTTGATGACGACGGTTTACCATCGCAACTATGATGTTCAATAGACACTAACATAACGAGATGCTATGGATATATCTATATAAATAAAAATGAATGTTAGTATGTTTGTCCTATAAGCATTCCAAAACCTTTGAAGCGATTGTCATGAAACTCTGGTGGGTGGGTTATTTTGTACATGCCTGCGATAGTTCCTGGCGCAAAAAAAGAATTTTTCTTTGGACTTTCAAGCCAAAGACCATTCAAGCTTAGAAACTACATACGAGCACCCGAGTGAAGTGAGGTTAAGCTAGTAATTAATAATTGCTAAAATAGAATAAATAATAACGATTAATGTTCTCAAGTTTATTAATTGGATAAAATCTGAGTTGGTGTACGAAAATCGCCAAAAATCCTATCGAAAAATTAATCTTCAAAATTGATTTTACTTTGGAAGTACTAAGACATGATGCATTTGAAGATTACACAAAATTCACACTGCTCTTGTGTAATAAACGATAATATATTGTAATTCAATACGGAGTGGAACTTTAAAACTCAATTCAATATAATATTGTATTTAGTAATTAATCTTTTGTGAGGGCGCTTTAAGAAGATTTTTGCGATTTTGAAGTAAGTACTTGAAAAAGGTAAAACAATAATATGAAATATTTTACCAAGGCTCATTTAAGAATATATTACATATTATTATTTAGTACCTCCAATTAAATTATCATATCATAATTTGACAAATGATTTTTTACACTATCATATATATAAATGTATGTTATAATATTTTGTATAAAATATCATAGTTATATAAACAAACTTCTTTGAGGATTAAGGCTCCCGAAATGTTCCAGCAAAACATAACTCATTCTGTGCTTAAGCGAAAAGGTTGCTTTTTTATCTTCTTTAAGATCTTTTGTGTGGTAGAAACGTACATTTGTAACTCTTACTCTGTCGTGTCACTTTGAACACCTCGTTATAAACGAAATCTTAATTTCATTTTAAAACTGTAATATCTATGTATACATATAATAAAATTAATAACTGATCGCTGTCTGGACATGGAAGATATTTGAGAAAAACTATTATTTGGGGTATTTACTAAGACAATAGAACCCAAAACAATGATTTTTTTATTTATTTATTTATTTATTTATTTATTTTTGGGAAAAAAAACAGTGACAAAATTCTTAAAATTAATTAAAAAACTAAAAAGTCCACACACCAGCAAAGTTTCCACCTATAAATATTTCACAGGTAGAGTAAACATAAATAATTTAAACATTAAAACTATATAATAAAATTTTAACAAAAGTTACTGCAACAACACTACAAATGACAACAATAAAAATGACTAAGTTAGAATTACAAAAAAATAAAATAAAAAACAAATTATAAAATAAAAAAAAACACAAAAAGCAAAACTCAAACTCTAACAGAACATAATAAAACAATAATAAAAAAACATAATATGAATAGGCAATTTTAAAAGTGACTTAAGGTTATGATAGAGAATATTAAAGATTTTAAAAACACTTTCTTAACAATGTAAACATCTTTATAATTAAATAAATCTATGTTACTAAATTTATGATTATAATTATAACATGCTCGATTAATAAACGAATTTTGAGCAGATTTCGTACGTGTTAATTGTGGATCAAAAAACAACTTACTTCGAGAAGATAATCTAGGACATCTAAAATTAATTTGACTCAATAGGTAAGGGGAATCAATAATATTATTGACTAATTTAAACAAAAATAACTGTTCTCTCAGTAACCGACGGTTGGCCAATGATAGATATTTATACTCAAAATGTGTCTGACTGTTGGCTAATGAATAGCACCTATAGTTTAAGTATTTTATGAATTTCTTTTGAACTCTCTCAAGGTTTTCACTATGGACCTTGTAATGGGGGTTCCACACTAATGACCCGTAGTCAAGTATGGGAAGTACAAATGAGTTATAAAGAAGAACTAGCGTAGCGGGACTTTTAAAGTCTTTCCCGATTCGCATGATGAAGCCAAGCATCTTATAAGCCTTAGCAACAGATCGGTTCATATGGGGTACAAAAGTCAACTTACTGTCCAAGTAAATACCCAAATATCTAACTTCAGTAACTCGGGAAACAGTATCGCCACCCAAATGGTATTCATAAAGGACGCTGTGGGTTTTTCTAGTGAAAGACATAACACTGCATTTTTCCACATTCAACTGTAGAGAGTTATCCTTACAATATTCACAGAGTCTATCTAGGTCTTCCTGCAAAAGGGAGCAATCAGCAATAGAAGAGATTTTTCTGCATAGTTTCATATCATCTGCAAATAAAAGAACCGTAGAATGCCTTATAACTTCACAAATATCATTGATAAACAAGTTGAATAAGAGGGGACCAAGATGGGAGCCTTGAGGCACACCTGATGAAACGGGGAGAAAAGTTGAACAGTGCCCCTTTACAGTAACTGCCTGACTTCGATTATGCAGATATGAACTAAGCCAGCGGAGCAGATCGCCATGTATACCAAAGACTTCCAGCTTACGAAGTAGAATCTTGTGCGATATTTTATCGAACGCTTTCGAGTAATCGGTATAAACAACGTCTACCTGATATCCTGCATCCATAAACGAAGAAACACGATGTATCAGTTCACATACATTGGTTTCAGTGGATCTTTTACTAATAAAGCCATGCTGATTATCAATTATAATTGGTCTAACTAGAGGGAATAGCTCATCATAAATAATTTTTTCAAAAACTTTTTAATTTTTGTCTATTTGTCTGTCTATACTGAGAAACGGCTTAGCCAATTTGGGTGTGGTTGTCACTAATGTTTCGTGGTAAGCTTCACTTTTGTGTCAATGTCAAAAAAGTTATGTCAATTTAAAGAATCACCTAGGGACGAACCCGAATAAAGCGAGGCTGAATCGCCATTATTGATAATAAAACAATATATAACCACATCTTTATATATATAATTCTTCTGTGAGTGTGTATGTCACTGAACTTCTTTCAAACGACTGGACCAATTTTGATGAAATTTTTTGGGTGTTCAAGGGGATCTGGGAATGGTTTAGATTCACAATTTGAATAATAATTTTCATCAAAAAAATTATTAAAAAAAGTTTGAAATTTTCAAATTAAAGACGTGTAGACAGGACAACGTCTGTCGGGTCCGCTAGTAATATATAAGAAAGTAAAAAAGAATTATATAGTTAAGACTTATCAAATCAAATTTATAAATAACTTTACGATAAACTAAAAACGAGTAATATAAGTGAATATAATTACTTATAAATAATATTTATTTAATAATGGAATAAACTTTTTACTCCGTAGATTGTTACAGAACTAACTAAAACACTTTTGACCCAAAAAACTTTTACCGTCAGCGCGTTTGTAGAAAAAGTTTTGGGGGGCGGAGTTTATTGGCGCATGCGCAAAACGTTTGCTGAAGAATTGCTTGCCATCGTCGACAACTGGCTTGTAGAGGCAGTTGCCGCGGACCCTCGGTAACATGCGGGCGCATCCGATGCACTGCAGAGCTTAGTTGTGAACTCTACGTAAATATACCTCACAGACATAATCATTTAAAACACTTACCTGATTATAAGTTTTCAAACTTCATAAGTTGAAAAAAGTTTTCTCTTAAAGTTTCTCTAAACTTTTTAGTCGGTGGAAATTCGTCTCTAGGTAAATTTGAATATTTTTCCATTTACAATTTGGTTACACTTTCGTTTAAAAATAATATACAATTATTAAAACAAAATTTACTATTGAACAATTAACTAATACATATATTTTCAAACAAGTCTAAAAATAAAATAGAAATTACACAAATATACCTAAGCCGCCTACACAAAATAATATTCTCATGTTATGTAAACTTAATTCAAACAAGATGAACCTAGCAAAATGGAATGCAAACATCGTCATAATAAAATTTTAAATGATATTTATAATTTATAATTTATAACACGGCGATTATATAATACGACCATGTTTATACTATGGAAGGTCTACATGCTGTTATTAGAAAATGGACTACTAACTAATATTACTTTATGAATACAGATTATGGACTAATAAATACTTTTTTATAAAAATATAAATAAGTTAATATAAAAAAAAACATTTCATACAATATAGATTTCTCTTATAAGACGGGTTATACAAACGTATACTTATATCGAATATATGAAAGATTTTCGTATATCTTTTAATATACAGATAAAATGTGATACTAATGTAACGAAACAAATTATTAAGAAGCTAATTGAAAGAGAAACAGATTACTAATACATATGTATATTGGAAAGACACTAACAATACAAATGCCTCGACGTATGCCAAAACTCTGAGGCATTGAAAATGAAAATATTGATATGTAACAGAATGCCAAAAAGTTTAGGAAGAAATTATTAAAAAATGAAAATAATCAAAGCCAAAAAGAGTTTCCCTAGTTAATAGCGACAACTTTAAAAAGTTCGTGGAATTATAATTGGAGACCAGTTTGGTTTTTTAACATTGAATTTAAAATTAATTGGGTTTATCTCCAGAAATAAGTTTTTGGGAAATAGTAAGAAAACCTTGAGAAACAATGAGAATCGATACCTGTTTTACCGTTGTATAATAGAGCACGCCTACAAAATTTGCTAATAGCTAATGTAAAAAACATAAAGTTTGACGATACTTTTATAATTATGATAGATATATCATAATACTCACATGACTGACGCAATTTTCTATACATCTTCTGCATCATTATTTGCGGCCTTCTTCCATTCAACACGGTTTGGTTTTGAAATAAATAAATGATTATTAATATTGATTAAAAATAACTTTAAGTAAATATTTTTAGGTATAATTTATTATCACAAATCTTCTCAAACTTTTAAATTTTAACAATTGAAAACTTTAAATTCCCGTAAATGTATTGAAAAACAGCTTATAAACGAGTATTTCGACTTTTTCTATTGCAAATTAAATGTTCTTGTGAAAGTTTCATCAAATCGTGTCAATCAACTAAAACCCACATACTTATAAAAATACTGATAGAAGTTAAAGATAGATAATTTTAGTATCGTTTTAGATTTAAAAAAGTACAATACTTTAATCAATACTTATTACGTACGTAAAGTGCGTAAACAAATTTCATCGTCGCAGTTATATTTGATTTAGCAATAAAGCTCAAAATTTAAGTTTTTTAGTTAAACTAAAATAGACATTGTGAGCTTTCACTATAAAATTACTTGAAATATGAATATTGCGGCATTAAAAAGTTTCTATTAACATAATATACCTATGTACAAAGGTAAGCTTATTATACAATATTATGGCGCTTACCATATTATTATAATTTTAACATAATTATTATGTATCTGTGAAAAAATATATATTTAAGATGTCCAATATCTGCTTTAATCTAACAAGAAGAATACGTAATTTTGGTATGAAATATATAAGGTAAAATAAAATGTTATAATTGAAAATTGTTTTAAATATAATATGCTTTTAAAAAAAATATGTAAAAAGTTCTGACACTAAAAAGGATAGTCTGAATAAGTCTTCGTCGTTGTAATGTGTTCGTAGCATCGCGATAACACCGCAGCAGGCTTAATTCGAGCGGTAAAGCTCTATAGAGCTTAAATATCTTAAGCATTTATCTTAAGCATTTAGTGTAGATTACTACTTTCATTATAAAAAAATAAACCTTAGATGTTTCAAATAAAAAGATTCTACCGGATTTGTTCACGGATTTATTTTGATTTTTGGTTCCCGACGTTTTGAATGTTTTATAGCAATCATAGTTACAGGAGAGACTAGGGCTTTGACCTTTTTTAAACAATCTATCTCATGGGATAAATGTAACCTTTATCACGCTCTATTCCTTAAGCTGTCTTAATGACAAAAATTATTTTAGACGCGTTGCTCTATTGCTTATATGCATATAAAAAGACTAAAAAATAGACATTGGCATATTATAATAGAAGTAAACATTTTTTATGAGGCAGTGGTGGCCCAGTGGTAACGCGCTCGCTTGGGAAACCGAGTGAAATGGGTTCAAATTCAAATTTATATTCTCCTCTTAATCAATTTCGGTTACGGTTTCCAATTTCATGAGTAAGTATTATTATAGTAAAGAATTGAGAGCAACAACACAAACGACAAATGCACTTACTATTACTTTCACTCTCAAATTATGAGATATCAAACGCAGCCGATGGCTTTACGAGTCGTCCTACGTAGCATTGCCAATTATCCAACTAAGGGATGTAACTGAAAACTTTAATAGAAATAAGAAAACTCAATGACAGTATTTAGACCCGAGACTTAATCCCAGATCTGAAGTAGTATGTCAGCTATTAGACCAATGAGGCACTATATATATTTATTTATTTTAGGAAAACTATGCTTATACAAAAAAATACCTCGAGATGTCGTTCTATTATTATGAGAAAGCAACAGACATCAACAAATACACTGTCTGTAAAATATTTTTAATTAGAACTGGTAGGAATGGTAAGAATTATAATTAGAAACACTATCCATTATACTGTTCCTTTCAAGTACACTAACCCGCGACCGCTGGCACATTAAGTAGGGTAGCACCCACTACAAACTGAGCCAAACGTGTCGTCAAAATGTAAGTTTAATAATGTAAATTATATATAAGAATTGCTATAGAAATAAAGCGTGAGCATAATTTGACTTTAACAACTACGTATATGGAAATATTCATAAAACAAAAAAAAGTTATATTTAGAAAATTACACTAAATTACAAAACACTGAGCAGTTTCGGCGAGGCATTTCATCGGAAGTATGAACCGTAAACTAACGTTTTAACTAACTTTATGACTTTTTTTTCAATTCTCTTTCTGAATTCGATAGGTAAAATAATATAATTATTTTTAACACGTTGTATTTTTTTTCTTTAGGTATATCAAGTCTATTAAGACGCCCTCTGCTCAAGTGCATAGATAATTTTGAGGGTATATCACGATATATTCTTATTTTTTACTGGCTATTTGCTCCTGGATCGCTCGAGTGCATCTCTAGTAGGTACGTTTTAAATAGATAAAAAACTTAAAAAAAATGCCGATGCAAAGCAAATCTAATATATTTCGATACTTAAAATACATATTTACCTATTAGATATTCATATCTTAAAATATTGTCGGCTGGCACCGACTTCGAAAATATCTAATTAGGTGTCTATTCTAAATGAACGGAGGTTCCGTTAAGTTATTTTTTACTATATAAATATGCGTGAAATACTATTCACCTTAAACGGTAATGCAAATGCATGCAGCAATACGAACTTTGTAACATAGCATAACTTTTTACTGTAATAATGTAATTACCACTCGTGAATCTTAATAAATAAATTTTTAGCTATTTTATTATATACATTTAATATTTATATTTAGACTATCTTTTAAATAATTATCTCCTAAACATGGAACCAAATGACATATCCGGTAAAAAAAAATGTTTCTAATATAATAATGAAATGATTTGTTTTGCAACATAATGTTTTATAAGTACGGTACGTTTTGATTTTTTTTTAAGCTAATTCCTAATTCTTTCTCTTAAATAAAAGTAGTCTAAGTTATTCCTTATAACATCAGCTATTTACAAGTGAAAGTCCCGTCAAAATTAGTCCAGCCATTTCGCAGATTAGCCGGAATAAACAGATAGACAGACAAGCATTTTTTTAAATTGTGTTTTTCGTATAAGTAATATCGCTTAATATTTCATAGGCATTTTGTAAAAATTTGACATTACAAACAGACACTTCAATTTTATTTATCTGTCATTTTCATTCGTCGTTTGAATACGCTAATATCGAAAATTAATATAAAATAATGAACAGGGATTGAATAAATAGAAAATTTTGAGTAAATATTTTGGTCAGTACCTACAAAACCTTTATAAGGGCTTTCGATAACATTGTTATAGAAACAAAAGGAATTATGATTTCAAGCTTCGATGATACCATTTTAATAACAATACTAATGATGTTGACAGCTAATCTAAGAGAAAAGAGAAAAAGATATCAAAGGGTTGTTTGAACGTACAATATTTGTGGCTTGCCCTGACGTTTCATTTACTAAGGCCATGGCGTTTCACGCGATATTGTTAAAAGGCTTCAGTTTATTTATATATTTTAACTACCTTTATATTTTGTATACATTTTATTATTAAAAATCTCTTAAATTATTTGGACGATACGTTTAGATTAAAATGTTTATTTTAGATTTGCGACATCCAGCGTAATAACATGCTAAAAGGAAAATAGTGTGGCTTTGTGGATGAACTATATACAAGTAATGGTGATAGAAAGGATATCTATCCTGTCCGTCCATTGAAAATATAAGTTGGTTTCATTACACTTCGTGGCAAAAATTTCATAAAACTTACTCTATCACAAGGTAACCTGACTTTCAAGGGGAGGCTTATATTGTTTTCAAGCAAGTCTCTTTTTTCATCCTCAAAAGAAAACCCAATCAAAACCCAATTTAAATCATTTTTCTACCCTGATGATTTTTTTCTTTACCGAATAAAAGAAAGTCTTTATCGTTTTCAAAGTAAAAATCTGTAAAGATCCACTTAATATCAAAATACGATCGTAGTAAGTAGATAAAGCCTATTTGGCTTTGGTGTATGCAAATACTAACATGACTCTGTATGGTAATAGCTATTGCTATGTAAAATCACAGAAAAACGATCCAACTTTTTTTCTAAAGTACCTATGAAATCCAAAAAAATATATTTATACAGTATTATTAAACATTTTTAGTATCTTGCAGCTTTTGGTTGAGACAGAATATTGAGTTGTTAGAGTTCAACTTTGGCATATAATATTTACTAGCATTGCCCGCGGCTCCGCCCGCGTTCAGATGACCAAAAACCAAATTCTTAGGTTTTACATATTAGTTACTCTTACATTGCAGTTTTTGTATTTTTTCTCAGAAATGAGATATTTTTCCGTGATAAAAAGTATCCTACATGTTGACCCGGATAATCAGCTATCACCATACCAAATTTCATCAAAATCCTTCCAGTGGTTTTCCGTGATGCGGTAACAGACAGACAGACAAAAATTCTAAAAACTTTAGATTCGGCCTCTGTATCGATAATAATGTCTATTTCAATCGGGGGGCACGGCAGTGCACTCGCCAAGTCGAGCAAGAAAGGGCACAATAAGATTAAGATTTACCAAAAAATATTCAATGTACAGAATTAGCTTAGTTACAATTTTATTATACGAGTATGTATAGATTATTTTACCCCTAAATACATATATTGTTCATATTATTATTTGATATTAAGTAATAAATGTGCCTAAAAATCCATTTTTAATGATATTTCGAATCAAATGACAAAAATGACGGTGTGGTTCATATCGTTTAAGCAATCAAATGTTTGGTGTTTGAACAACGTCTCTTATCTTTTATATAAGGGCTGTGACATTTTCACGTCGTCAATAAATATATTGGAGTGGCATCGATTCTAGGGAAAGTGGATAAGTGTCATTCCAAAGTTAGACAAGATAAGGCAAGTTATTGTGATCTTTAGGCATGTTTCCATTGAGCTGTCTGAAACGGCCTGGTTTAGTTAATTTCTTGATTTATTTAATTCTAAATCCTAAAAATATAATATCTTCCTTGTTGATTTTCTTCAATTTTCAAGTTCAAGCCAACTACACGTAATAACAGAGGTTTATATAGTCTATAGGTATATGAATTAAAATATGCTGTATTGCTATATTTAAAGAAATGGATTTACTGGTATTTCATCTTTAATAGAAACGTCTATTACAAACATATCTTCAAAATATGGAGATACCACTAATTGGATTGGCCACTAACTTTTTATTAGTTAATTGATTCTCTTTTTTATCATTATGTTTTTTTTTGTTTTATAAGATTAATGAAATTCTAAAAACGTTTACCAAAGATGTTTCAAGAACATCAGTAATATTTTGATTATAATGTGCAGTACAAAATAAATAAATGTTACGTTGGGAATATTTCCAATTCAATATATGAGGAAATCGGACTAACACAATGCAAACGGTCTCTTTAACGCAACTTTGAGGTTATTATTCCATAGGCTTTGTTTTGTCCAAAGCGCTTCCAAAATATTGCTTCATTATTTTTTGTTTGACATTCTTCCACAAGCCTTTTGGATAGTGCGGAAATTCGTTCATTACAGTTGGTTGAATTTGAATTACTTTTTCTCCGGGCAGAACAAGCTTTGTAACACAATTTAAATGGGGATAGCACCATAGAATATTTTTTGTTTAAGGACCTTAAATCTTTTTCATTTACTAATTAATATAACTATAAAATATATACCTACTAAAATTAGCCTATGTCCGTCCACATGATGCAATCTATATCTTTGCTAAATTTCATCAAAATCTGTTTAGCGGTTTAAGCTGCAAACCGCACAAACAGACATACTGAGTAACTTTTACTTAATTAAAATATATTATATTTACCTAGATATTTTATTAAAATGATTTAATAGTTATAGTCAATTTGAAATTAATTGCCTTAACTTGCATGAACACAATTTCAATAATAGTTGTCACTATTACATGACTTAGACACTAACTACTAATAATATTACAATATGCAAGTTTGTGGTAACACGTGCGAAGTTGAATGGTGCCGGAACCACGGCGGCATCGCTTGTGACGTCATTGTTCTTACGACCGTGTCATCTCAAAGTTTAAGTTACTCAATGAACAGCTCAATATCATCATATGATCAAGTAACAATAGTTATGTGAATAATAAATACAGTTTGCCCTCATCCGACTTTGATATTTCGAATCTTTTCTAATGAAATACTTTAAAAAAACTATATAGACTAGTGAAAATGATCTACATTAGTTCGAACAACCAACACCTTACTCATAGTAGCATGTCTAAATGCTAAAAAAATAAGCGTTAAATCACTTAAAATAGTTATTTTTTAGAGATGAATTTCCACAACTACTAACTAATACATGTATCTATGTATATTTAAGCAGTACAAAAAATGTAAACTAAATAAAATGAAAAACTTTTAAAATTCCGTCATGAGCTCGTGTTTGTTTGAATTTGGTTGAGCTTGAGGAAAGAAATCGCCAAGATGATGTCCCAACATCTATCGAGCATGTTCGAGCAGCTCGGCAACTTTACAAAGAACAATTTGACGCATAACAGTAAGTCTGTGAAGGAGAAGGACAATAAGGCCAATGCAAATCATGTCGTTGGGAGCCAAACCAATCAACAGCCATCTCCTAAACACGGCCAACCTCCTCCACCGCTGAAAAAGCCCTGCAAGTTAAGAAACGTCACATCGAAAGCTGAATCCTATGATACCTTGTTCGGGAACAGCACACTGGTGAGTCATTTTTTGTATACATACAATATACGTAGAATGTCTTTTTATAACATTTTTAATTTCTATATAATTATACATAATATAGTCTTATGTATAGTCTACAAAAGTAGGCAAATGCAATGAAACGATAACATAACATTTATAGGTGTATACCTGCAGAGTGACAAATACTTACTTTATAACTCCGATATTATCATCCTTGTATTTTGATCATAAAATCTACAAAATTACTATCAAATATATATATATATATATATATATATATATATATATATATATATATATATATATACATAATATACCTATTTATCTCTTTCTTGCGGCTCCCCCCGTGTCTTTTAATTTTGTGGAATTACTTCTATATCACAGTCTTATGTAAGGTAGCCTATATACAACCTTTCTTAACAAATGGACCATTTTTTTCAAATCGAACCAGTAGATCTAGAGATTAGCGCGTTCAAACAAACAAACAAACTTTTCAGTTTTATCTTATAATATTAATAAATTAGCAATTTTTGTATACGTATATGTATGTATAAATTCATTTAGTGTATCTCGGAAACGGCTCTAGCGATTTGGATCAAATTTTGTATTTAGATAAGGTTTTGCATTTCAATTTTATCTATATAGGTGTTTTTTCTAAAAAAAAAGCGCAATTTTTATATCTTTTCTGAAAAATGCCGGGCGAAGCTCGGTCGCCCAAGCACTATATTTTATCTAATATGTCCCATATTTATCATATCCTTACAAATGTGTATAAAATCAATGTTATTTGTCGGCAAACAAACTAGATGATACACAAATTATCTTGTCTCATCAAACGGAGCGCTCCCATTGTCCTCATATCTGTTAAAAGACTATATACGAGTAGCTTAGTCTCTTCGTGTGGGTTTCCCCCCGATCATTTGATTACATAACAAGCGATAGATATAAATGAAACTATTTTACAGTTTACATTTTAATTATTGCCACCATTACACATACCTTGTATTAAATAGTGTTATATGAGAAGAGCAAATTTTGGTTTTTACCGACTATCAAGGAAAGAAAAGGTTTTTAAATCATCTAGTACTTAAATCTTGTGTAATACTCTATTTAAGAGTTAAATAAAAGTAAAAATGGTTTCTTTTTTACTATCTTTTGACAATGTCGCAACAATGATTAGCGAAAAAATTAGAAATTTCAATTTTTTAATGAATGTTTAGCTAACTATAGGTAACTGTGATAATGTTGATTTCGACTCCACCTTAATGCGAAAAGCATTATCAGTTGACGAGCTAAAGCACTTTTTTCATACACGTTACTTTAATTATACTTAATATATTATGCTATTCTTTTGTCATGTAAAGATAACGAAAATTGTTTAATTCCTCCATTATCGTTGTAATTATTGTCAACAAAAGCACTCTTTGTTATTATAAAAAAAAACCTAGCATAGAAATTGAATTAGCGATGTTTGAATTATGGGTTCGTCCTATTGTTATTGCATGAGAAAAATATAACAATTACATAGTTGTTTTTATTTAGTGTGCTATAATGAATAGATTGGTAATACTTGTGTGTTTTCGATGTTTTTAAATGCATAATAATTTCCAAAATTACTAATTTTTTTTTACTAATAGAAAGCTGCAGTACGCATCTCTAACTAATATAGGTTATTTTCAAAATAAATTTGTGGGTTCAAGTACATTTTTGTGTACAAAAGAAATCTTAATTTAATTAAAGGAAACATTAATTAATATTTAATGAGATCACACATTAATAATAAAAAGTTATACATTCATTTATTCTAAGCTCTAATAACACATAATGCATTTACGCACGAGGTGTGGGACTCACCGGCGTAATAAAGCCAGTACTAGCCGCTAAAACCCAACAAAACCTTCCCCCGTCTTAATGGGGCGTCGCAGGATCGCTTACGCATTCAACTACGACGCCCCGACGGCAGGTCTGCCGAAGCAGACCACAACAACCACGGGGTTGCTCCAAGGTCCACTTTGCTATTAGAGAAGTACCAGGAGCAACCCGCATGGTACACCGCCCATCGAAGAGGACCACCTTCCACCGCCCAACGAAGTGGGCCACCTCCCTGTGCGTTTCTTGACTTCGCGGCCGGCTGTATTGCCGGGCACTACTAAGCCCCCCCCACCACGACAAGGTGAACGCACGTTGGGGGGGAAGCTTTAATAACACATAATATAACATATTGAATTTAAATAAAGAGCTTAGAGATTAATTAATAATATCAGCGTTCAGTTCTGCAAACAATATGAAAAACTCGAATATAGTTTACAATAAAACTTGAAAATAGGTAATAAAAGACAAAAAATATTAATTATATTAGTTATAAGCTCGAGGTTTATAAGCTACACTAGGAAATTAAATAATATACCTAAATATATAAAGTATATAAATATGAACTCAGCTTTTAATCCCTACACGACCGCGGACACGCCGGCGTGTCAGTTAGCAATAGATTTCTTAGAAATTTAATTAATTTCTTAGAAATTTACCTGGAGTTGAGAAGCTTAGTGTTTATTACTTTATGTATAGATAAATCTACATTCGGTAGGTACACAGGGAAGAGAGTGTTCTGTCACGTACGCGTCCACAATATCGGATCACTGGCTTGGACGGCCCGTTTACCCGACTCGCTAGATACGTCAAAATTATGATTTAATAATTTTGCATTTGCTTAGGAAAATCTTATTGACCCTGTGTTTTTGATATTATTGAAGTGAAAACTTCTATAGGCAGGTTTCTATGGGTAGTAAATTCATGTAAGTCGTCATTGACATGGTCACGTGACGTGTCACCGCTACACTCAAAATGCCGATAAACGTCAAAATCAGATAAATGTAAACAGTTGTAATTTACAAAATTTTAATTTTATATCAAACAATTAATTTGAAGATCCAAAAATCACAAAGTTAAGTAGTTTTTTTTTATGGTTTTAAGTTTTTTCACTTCTGGCAGTCTTCATGACTGCTTTTTTTTCTTTATAGATACTGTATAGATCTAACCTATCAAATAGTGATTAGTAATGTTAGTAGCAAAATAACAAGTTTAGTTTTAAATTAGATTATTATTATTATGTGAATTACAATAAATACATAAGCGATTATCACTGAAGTTGTCCACATCTTTGCGACTTTGTTCCACACTGAATTCTATTTATGTTACAACACTGAACATGTAATTTCCATAAATCATATTATTGAGACTTTATAACCCTAAAAATATGGAAGCTTTTTACCTGTAAAAATTCAATTAGATGGCTCTCAAGTGAACAGTATTTTCGCGTAAAAGTATATCATACCTATACGTGTTTTATTCAATAACTAACTGGCACTTCACCATAAATTTATATATTTTTGTTTTCAAAAAAGCGTTGGCTTTTAGATCCCCTAGTATTTTTATACGTTCGCACCATTAATTTACGCAGTGCTTTGGAAAGTTTACATACGTGAGATTATAGTGTATTTTTAGATCTACTTAACTTGTAATCTATACATATAATGAAATTGTAACCAAGCCGAATATGTACATTAATTATTTTTTGGAAAATCTTATTGAAATAGACTTTATTATCGATAGATATATCTTTATTATCGAGATTTCTAGGACATATGAGTTATAGAGTTATAAAATTATCGCCCAAGCTTCGTTTAGCCTCTTACTGGAAGAACTGCACGTACTTCTGGGAGTATAACGCTTGTATTAGACCACATTTAATCAAACGGGATACTTTCTCCATAGTGCTCAAAGTTTTAATATTTAATATATTCAAACAATTTTGAATTAATCATTATTTGTAACTAGCGGCTAACCATCGCATCGCTCGGCTGCGTCCTTAGGTACGTTTTAATTATTTTTTTGAGCGAAACCATTATTCTTTTTTTTATGTAAAAGTAGCCTAACTTACTTGTTATAGCATCAGCTATCTGTCCGTGAAAGTCCTATTAAAACCAGTCCACTTATTTTGAAGATTCACAGAAACAAACGGACATTTTTTTTAAATCGTGTTTTTTTATAAGTACCGTGTATAATTTCATATGCCCTTACACAATAAAAAGCTATTAGTTTGTATGATATTAGAAACAGATACTTTAATTTAATTCATTTGTAGGTATAAAAAGAATAAACCTACAGGCATTAGGTAGTAGAAAAAAAAGAATGGCCGTCAAGTTATATGTCTCTGTAGTATCTATAAATAAAAAAATTAAACCTGTAGTCTCATTAGAGTCAATACTCAATTGTGTAAGAAGTTCGTCAAAAATAAAGACACTATCTAAGTAATATAATAATAAGCGACTTGGGAGTCTTATTTACGGACTAAGTGCAATGCTTCTTCAGGATTTATGGCATAGGCTTCTACAGTTTATTTATAGTGTTGCTTTTGTAATAGCTTTTCCCTTTTTGTAAGTCGAGAATGGATACTTTTAGGTTTCATGCAGCAAGTAAATTATACTAGAAATGTAGTTTTATTTATATTCATTAATTTATTTTTAGTATATAATAGCGAGTCACACTCGTTACATTTAACGTTTAGTATAGATTATCTCAGAGATAAGATATTTTCCCGCAGTAAAAAGTATCCTATATGTTGACCCGAATAACCAGCTATCATCATATCAAATTTCATCAAAATCTGTGGTGGTTTTCTCGTGATGCGGTCACAGACAGACAGACAAAAATTCTGAAAACTATAGATTCTGTATTGATAATAATGACTATTTCGATAAGATTTTCCAAGCATATTTATTGTACAGATTTTATTACACGAATAGATAGTGATATTTGGAATAAATATGCAATAAAAAAAATTAAGAACATAAATAATAATGTGTAATTATTATATTACATACATATATATTTTTTTTAACGTTAGCTCCATGTCGGCTTGGGTCCATATTAGTGAGGCATATTTGAGTAAAAGACAAAACGATTCGATTATGAGCTATGAAAAATATTTTTTCAAAACTCTCATTATTAAGATTCACACCTTCTTTTTTGGCAAAAAATATTTATTGGCAAAATATGTTTAGGTAGACATAATAATATTTTTCTTTCACTTCGTAAATTATTCTTTTAGTTACCAAAAATATGTAAGTAATATACAAATAGTTGATATGATACAAAATATATCAATAATAAATTTCATATATTTATAACCAGCGACTAAACCTCGCTTCGCTAGGGTGTGTCCCTAGGAGGTAGTTTTTAATATTTTCCAGCAGAACCTTAATTTCTTTTCTGAAATAAAACTAGCCTAAGTTACTCTTTATAACAGTAGCTAACTGCCAGTGAAAGCCCCGTCAAAATAAGTCCAGCCGTCTCGGAGATTAACTGGAACAGATAGAGAAACAAATTAAAAATTGTGTTTTCATTATAAGTACCGTATATATTTGCATATGTATTCAGCCCTTTTTAACGTCCTACTGCTGGACACGGGCCTCCCTTCAGTACGAGGGGGAACAGGCCATAGTCCACCACGCTGGCCAAGTGCGAGTTGGCGGACTTCACATGTCTTTCGAAAACTTGCTAAGTTCTCTAAGACATGCAGGTTTCCTCACGATGTTTTCCTTCACCGTTAAGACAAATGGTAATCATGTTAGAAATGATACGCACATGAAAATATCAGAGGTGTGAGACTCGGGATTTGAACTCGCTTCACTCGGTTTCCCAAGCGAGCGCGTTACCACAGGGCTACCACTGCCTTAATATTCGTTTAATGCCTTAATATTTTCATATGCGTTTTAGTAAAAAGCTGTTGACATTACGAACAGACACATCAATTTTATTTATCTGTTTAGATAATTTTCAGTACAACATGGAAGTTTAACTACTTTTCACATAATATATAGTTCTAGCTTTATTGAGGCAGCATCCTCGTCGATGTACCTACGGCAAAAGTTTAAATACATTACTAAATCCTAATTTCACCGTAACTTGCCTCATTAGGAAAGCTAGAACTCTTTAATAACACAACTTATAAGCAACCTGTATATTTTACGAAGCTTAAACATTTTGTTAAAGTGAAACATTTTAAGCACGATATTAATATGTGCTTTTATAATGTACACGTCTTTATTATAATGTATTTTAAGTACTGCAGTTTGTTCAACAATTAATAGAAATCATTTTATACTAAATTTTTTTCACAAAAGAAGTACTAATTTTACTAATTAACTTTTTTATATGATAAATAAAATTACATTTCGTCATTTTTCTTAAAACTTAAATAGTGGTCCCAGCTCTGAAATCTATACTCATATTATAAAGAGGTAAAGTTTGTGAGTTTGTGAGGTTGTAGGGGCTAATCTCTGAATCTACTGAACCGATTTAGATGAAATTTGGTAAGAAGATAGTTTGAGACCTTAGAAAGGACATAGAATACTTTTTATCCCGGAAATCATTCCCTTAATGTCAAAATGGGGATGAAAGTTCGTATCGGGGAGTAAGCTAGGAACGAAGCCGAGCAAAGCGACGGTGAGTCGCTAGTTATGAATAATAATAAGATAAAAATGAAAATTGGTAAAATTGGTGAAAGTATAGTTTAAAATACACACAAGAATTAATAAGCGTTTCTTTTTAAAGTGGGTTAAAAACTAAACAAAATAAATACTGTTTTTCTCAACTTCGAAGTCAATGAGGAATACAATGAAAGAGTAACTATGAAAATTGAATCCAACAAGATAGTCTATAGCATATTAATGTAACAATCGAGAAGCGATGATCCTATTATAAAGAAACTTTGTTTTGTTTATTATACAATAAATTGGTATATACGTTATATGTATACGTTATACATTGTTAAATGCCCATAATTTATTAAATGAATAAATATGTTATGACCTTAACACATAGCACCATCTTGTTCCATGGTAAGCTACGAGGCTTGTGTTATGGATACCAGATAGTTGACACACTACACATATATAAACTTTAAATACATACAATTATATATTATAAATACAAACACCCATAACTAGAGTACAAACATTTGTGCTCATCACACAAAGGAATACCCCAGCGGGACTCGAACCCGCAACCGCTGGCACAGCAAGTAGGGTCACTACAAACTGAGCCAAACGTATCGTCAATTTCGTAAAAATTGTATTATACTAAAGACTTAGATAATTTACTATAGACTTGATTATATACTCGTACTGTAGACTTAGGCATGTTATAAAGCGTCTACACATTACCCGCTTTGATGAAGTAGATTAAATGGTGCGAGTAATTTTATGACGTCACATTTACAAATATACAGTCATAATTAAGCAGGCAATAACGTTAAACTATATGGCAACCAATTAACTTAGCGACATTACGTTTAAATGAAATCATTTTAATTAAAGAATTTCATTGAAAAACATAATATGTTGTATGAAATCACATTTAATAAAGATTTTAAATCATTTATTGCAGTATTATAAATGTAAAAGATTTTATCTGTGTATGTTTGTAAGTCCTTTGCGCTTAAACTACTGAACGGATTGGGATGGGCCCTAAAGTAACACTTAAGCTACTGTTGAAATCTAGGGATATACATATGTTCCCGAGCAAGGCGATGGTGAGTTGTGAGTTTATATATACAACTAGGTATTTCAGCGTGAAAAAATAATATGAGTGTACGTAGCATACATTAAAATATTGCATTTACGAGTATAGTGGCTGCGTCATTCAAATATAATACAACTTCTACAAAAGTTATTATAAAATATTAATCAAGACCGCGTTGAAGTTTGTTATATGGCAGATAGTCTTTCCGCGGCTCTTCTTAGCTGCCTTTCTTTTAATTAAACCCTAATACCTTTTTATCATCGTACATTAATTTAAAAGTTTAATATTAAGTACTTAACACCATAATATCCAATGAATTGAAGAATTAAAAACTTAAACTTTTTTAATTAAACTTTAGCCGCTTTCTTTCGACCAATTAAAAAATTATAAATATTATGAGGTATTTTTCTTTTTTTCTTTTATTTATGTAAAGATGTCGCTTATCAATGAAAATAGATTATTTTAATTAAATGTCGTGAGTTACTGTCATCTTATTCTAACTACTATATAAATGCGAAAGTTTGGATGGATGAATGTTATTTAATCACGCCAGACGGAGAACGGCTGTATCTGGATGAAATTTGGCACAGAGATAGATTATATTCTGGAATAGCACATATGGTACTTTTTATCCCGGAAAAGTTTAGGGTTCCCGTGGGATAGAATTATTTTTGTTTTTCCAGAGGCTAACCCGACCGAAACGAGGGTGAGCCGCTAGTTTTCACATATGAAAATAACTAAAATATATATAAATGTTATATTTTCTTTGGAATATAGTATTTAAATAAAATTGAAATTATATTAAGTAGAAGATCTGTCACATATTTTCGCATTACCGTCTTCTGCCGCCTCTTGTACATATAGCAAAATTTAAAAAGGACCGATAGGTATAAAGTTCAGAATGTTAACGAGTTCTTTTCGAATGCAGTTTTATTTGCCAATGAGTTACAGGCAATTCGAATACTACTTCCATTCGAAGCTCGTGTTTGCTCCCAGCGTATAAGTTTGAGATTTTACTTTGTTAATGTAGGATTAAAAGAGTTTGAAATTTGCTGAACTGAAAGTGTTTATTTAGTTTGAAAATTAGCTGTATTTATCTTAATATTTTTGATTACATGAATTTTATATCGTAAGGTAATAATCATATTACTTAATAGCATAAAGAATATATTTATTTCTCATTTCAAAAGTTTAAGGAAAATTTGAAAGTTTAAGGACTTATAGCTCTTTAAATGTCTACGCATGTTAATTATTATATTTTTTATTTATTTACAATAAAGATAATTACAAATAAACATTATTATTAAATAAAAAATAAATTAAAAAGTAAAATAAAAATATATTATTATTATTATTATTATTATTTATTCAAATAAAAATTACACATTTACTACCATTCTATTTAGTATTTAATTTTTGTTTGTTAAAATAATACAATATACAGTTGCTAAGTTTTCAATATTATGCCAGAAGACAATGGAAATGAAATATACAAAGGTGTTAGTCGAAACTTACATTACTTTTCTAGGGATAATACATAATATATGTGAGAATGAGATGTTGAAAAACTTTATGAAGTAGTCAAGTCAAGATAAGACAAAAAAATGCTACGGGTATATAATTAATATGTAATATGTATGTATGTAGGTACCAACTATATGTAACTTACTCTATCTCCATGTTTTCATTAAACGAAACATTTCAATAATCTATATATTTACAGTACGCAGGAATCGATCTCGGTATTTTGTTTGCTAGAAAAAATCATGGGTTTCTATTGTAGGTAGGAAAAATTATAGGTATTACATGTATTACCAAATAAAATGAGAATTCCGACTTTCAGCTAGAAGTAGGTAAATGCGAGGCAATTTACAATGGATAAATATCACGACGTCGACTGAATCAAATGCCTCAGATATTTCTGTGCAATTTAACGAATTGATTGACGTCTCGTGTCGTCGTGTCGTACACATTTTGTTAATCTGGAAACGTTGTACATTTATTTATTTCGATCTCAATTACGAGTATTACTTAGATTTTTTTTTTTAATATGCGAATATTTTACGGTAGCCTTTCCCACTAAGACCTGCTTCGTTCGTCTATCGCATGTATGGCTGCTAATCATAATATCCTGGGTCTAGTGCCGGAGTGGGCCAAAATAGGTGTTAGCTATGTAAGGTGAGAGCAAGCAGATGTATACAGTTAGATACATATTATGAATAGTATAAAAACTTTATAGCAAAAAAATAAAAACTGACTTCAAACAAAAGCACTAAAAAGTAAAAAATAACTGATTGGTAGTTTTCATTTACTATACATACCTAATCGGTCGGAAGTCGGTGTGATTATGTCGGTAGGGATCAATCTGGAAGTATACACTTTCAAACAAAACTAAAATTGTCCAAATCGGTTAATAAATGACGGAGTTCTGAGGTAACAAACATAAAAAAAATACAGGCGAATTGAGAACCTCCTCCTTTTTGAGGAAGTCGGTTGATAAGCTAATATAGTATCATATATATAATATATGATACTATATTAGCTCAGGAACAGTTATAGGGGTAGCTACTTTAAATTTACTTTTATTTATAAAATATAAAGCAGAACGAAAAACACACAATACACATAGTTTCAACGAGTATGTATAACTCAGAAATAACGAGCCTCTGTCACTTGAGATGCTAGGAGGTGCTTTCCGGTCGAAGTCGCGTCACTTAAAGAGATGCTAACCTAATTGTTATTTAATAAATCACTTTACTGGTAGCTTGGCTCAAATTACATTTTTTTACAACCATTTTTAGTCAAATACAAGATATATGAGTACTATTATAAATGCGAAAATTTGTATGCTAGCTTCATCTTGAAACAACTGGATGGATTTGGGGAAATTTAGTACACAGATAGACACACACAGTAACACATAGGACACATACATATACTAAAAGTCAACTAAGCAGTCAACACGCCTCAGCTGAGCGATAGTAAATCTAAAGTGTTATAAAATTTTGCCATGAGTACTTATAGTTTATTACAGTCACCCAATCCATCGTTTATACTTTGTTCGACTGGATTTTCATACCTTTTATATTTTTATTTTTGGTTAGATTTGTGCAATTTGTGTTTATATTAATATATAATATTAAAGTAGGTATACATAAGATGGTATGTAATCTGCAAATGTCTCATTTATATTAATGTGATGTAATAAGATACAGGCTGTATTAAAACAACTACCAACTTTATAGCTATAAAAACTAAAGTGAAAAAATAAATATTTATTACTAGAAATTATACATTTTTCCGGGATAAAAAATAGCCTATGTATTATTCCAGACTGTAATCTAGATTTAGATCAGATTTGTTTAGCTGTTCTGGCGTGATTGAGTAACAAATATCCAAACATCTAAACATTTACATATATAATATGTATCGCTAAATATAGATTATTATAATACAACATTAGTAATGAAAAGGATTTAAATATGTATATGAGAACTTCATGTAGAAATAATCTTTCTAAGTGTGATGGAAAAAGTACGTACGAAGAGTATAATTTGTCAAAGTACAATATATATTCAAAGCGTAACCGTTTGCGTGGAATAGAATATCATTCGGGAAAATGAGAAAACGGTGTTTATGAATTCTGTAGTAAGAAAGTTGTAAAACGTACTAAATGCATGCAGCTCTCTCTTTTTTGTTAATCTTTTTGTTTTGTTATTTGTATTATATTGTGTATATAAAAACCAGAATAACAGGTTGCCCGCGGCTTCATCGCGTAATTGATTTATATACGAGTATAATTACTAGCAACTCACACTCGCTCTGTATGGTTTTTCAATTCAATGTCGGGTTCGGTTACGTTTTAACGTTTAGTACAGTTTTCTCAGAGATGAGATATTTTCTCGTAGTAAAAAGTATCCTATATGTTGACCAGGATAACTATTTGTCCAATAGTTTTCTTGTGTTTCCAGACAGACAGACAAAAATTCTAAAAATTATAGATTCGACCTCTGTATGGATAATAATGTCTATTTCAATAAGATTTTCCAAAAAATATTTAATGTACAGATTCGGCTTGTTTTGAATTTTATTATATGTATAGATAACCATCATATTATCTCTTCTTTATGCCTAGAAGCAAAAAAATATTACGTATCGAAATATATTAGATTTGCTTTGCATCGGCTGGCACCGACTTCGAAAGTATCTGATTAGGTATCTATTCTAAATGATAACCCCCGTATAGTTTTTTTTATATTTTAGTGCCTGGAAATTGTTTATTTTTAAGTTTTATTTTTAAAAAGTTTTTTTTTATATATGAATGGTGATAAATATACCTATATGTATACATATAGATACATGTCTACGTAAATCGATGTAACCGATATTATACCTGAAAAAATATTATAATTTCCTTAAATGAATCCTTTTCCCCCATTAACCTAGCCAATGAGGCATTAACAAAACGCTTTTAATAAAATCAATTAGCCCTCGATATCGTACTGAAAATAAAAACATTTAATCGTTGTACCGTAAAATTTCATTACCGTGTAATCTTTGTTATGGCGATAATTATTTTTATTTGTCTGTTGATAATATTATTGCGAGTTATTAAGATATTCAGTGAAACATTTTTTAGACATCGACAAGCTCTTTACAAAAAAAATAGGAACGACTTGGACAATAAGTCGAGTGATTTGCAATTTCCAAAAGAAACCCTTAAAAAAATAGACCTAAAAAATAGTCCTAGAAAATTTATTTAACAGTTCATTTTCTTGAAGTTTGAGTTATTTTGAATATTCTGTATATTCTTGTCAAGCAAAAAAAGTAAATTTTATTATCATCATAGTAAAATTATGAATTACTTGGTATATATTTTAAATAAAACTATTTTTTCGGATTATGGGAAAAACGTTGTAAAACGACGTGTAAACAAACGTCGGGAACCAAAATTAAAACAAATCAAAAAATTCGATAAGTTAGTTTTATTTATAATATCAATTGCTCACCTTTATTTAAGAAAGTATAAATACGTATACTATAGAATGTGCTAGTACATACATACCATAGATACAGGTTTTAAATTTTGTTGAAAATTAAACACACATCACCATCTAGTTCCATGGTAAGCTACGAGGCCTATGTTATGGATACCAGATAGTTGATACACTACACATATATAACTTTAAATACATACATATTATAAATATAAACATCCATGACTAGAGTTCAAACATTCGAGCTCATCACACAAATGAATGCCTCAGCGGGACTCGAACCCTTGACCGCTGGCACACTACAAATTAAGCCAAATGCTTCGTCGAAATTGATCTAAATACAGTATATAAATATTATGTATAAAGCTTATTTCTGAAAGAGAATTTTAATTATTTTTAATATTTTTGTATTTTAAATGGACTTGTTTTACTTCTATCGTATGCTCTTTAAATGCATAAATTGACGTGGCTGGATTATGATCATATAATTAGTTATTATATATAGTATTTATATTTTATGCTATGTAATGGATGCCAGGAGTTCATTAAAAGTTAGACATCACATCAAAAGCGTACTTAACTGTTACAAATTGTAGACCAGCAGCGATTTTCCGAACGAATTGGAAAGATGTCCCTTGAGAGTAGACTCTACACAGTTAAATGCTGTTGTATTTTGAACCGATTCTTAATCAAGAATTTCGAAATTACATAATGTTTACATAAACCTACCAATAATATTGTCGACTAGCGTTTATCGCAGCATCGCTCATAATGATGATCGGTTGTAGAAGTCAAAAAATGTATCGCTATCTTTAAGTAAAAATAATTGGGCGTCAAAATATGAAAATTACGAGTAAATAACTTTTGACGATATGGAATTTGCACAAACTAATGTTTATTAACAAATAGAGTATTTTTGACCATTTTGTGTATGAAATACATTGCCGTTACTTCTTTGTAACTGGAATATGTTCATTCCATAATAACTCATTATATCTATTTATTAATACATAATTTTCATTACATTACTTGAATGTAATATTACTGAAAATTATTATTTAAAAAAGCATATATTTATAGTTGGAGATAGTGTTCTTGAGACGAATATAACTCTTACAACAAAGCCACTAACGTATGTCGACTTATTTCAATGAAATATAACATTACATTTACGGTTAGCCTATGTTTTCAACAGCCTACTCCATCATATGTACGTAGTTTAACAATACAAGAAGGTATAAGTTAATATTGTAATTAGAACTTCCCAAATTTTAACAATTACAATTCTACAGTTACGTGGTAGGATTTTATTATATGAAGTTAAACAAGATTTATTTCTTGCTTTAAGTTAAGTTCGTTATTTTGTCAACAAAGTTTGACAAAGTTTATTTAAACGTACTGATTGTGAATGAGAATGAGCGTTACATTCCACATAATCTTTTGGGAACACAAAAGCGACACGACTTTCTAAACCCACAAATTAAAATATTATATTAAAATATTATTGGTTAATTAAAAACAAAAAAAATTTAAAACTAATATCAGCTCAGTATTTATGTATTATTTCCTAACTTGAGTCCTTTTTATAACTAGTGACTCACCTCGCTTCGCTCGGGTTCGTCAAAATAATACCATGCTGCTGATTAATGATTAGGCCTGAAAGATGCATTAGAAAGTCTTTAATTATACAACAAGTTTCTCTTAGTAAAATTAAACAACACGAATAGATTATACTAACGTTAATCACATTTCTTTAAAAATAAGTTTAGACCAATATTTTAAATAAAAAGAAATATAACATTTTAATATCGTGCTTTAAATTAACATAGCTGTTATATAGGCTGTGAGCAGTGTATGATGGGAGGTTGAAAGTGAAAAAAAGTTGTACCTACGAGTATATACGTCCCGTGTGTGGTTTAAAGGATATATTATGACGTGAGAATTATTGTTGCCGTCATCCCTCTTCCTAGATAGTAAACCCTTAAAGAATGTAATATTTATACACGTAAGAAAGACGAAAGAAAATGTTCCATATAATTTATATGGCATATAAATATTACGGTTATTTATATCTCGATTGTCACAAATTTTTCCATATAAATATTATTTAAACATTCTGCTACTCAATAACGTGGGCTTTTGTTGCTCCATTTTATGTACTTATATTGTAATTGCATAATAGAAGTTTAAAGAAAGCATAGCCAAAGTAAAATAAATGAAAATGGATTTATTTGGTATCATTGCGTTCATTCAAAAATCTTTAAGAAGGAAACTTTTTCAATTCCAGAATTTGCAGATTTTTAGGTAAATTTTGTAATTTTTCCCTGAAAATCTTATTCGGACTATTATAAAATTTAAAAAAGCTAGTCAAATCGCTTTAGCCTACAAAAACATGCCTTTCACCTACTATATACATATATGCGACATTATATTAAAATCAAATGAGACCATATGTAAAGATTTTAAGGAGTTCTTCTATTTACCTCCTGGCTGAGTAGATCAGCTCAATCTATATCACTCTATATTAAAATATTGTATTCGGAATTCACATATCTCTTTACAAAATTTGAAATCGATACGAGATTTAGAAGAAGTCAAAATAGACTTCCAAGATTTGATTACGTAACTAATTAAGTAAAGCTAATAAAACTGTGTCTTCTATACAGATAAATAAAATTGAAGTGTCTGTTTGTAATGTTAAAATAACAGCGTTTTACTTAATGCATATGAAATTTTATATGGCACTTATAACAAAAACACATTTTTTTAAATTTTTGTCCGTCTGTTTGTCCGGATAATCTCTGAAACGGCTGGACTGATATTGACGAGACTTTCACTGGATGATAGCTGATGTTATATCGAGTAATATAGGCTACTTTTATTTTAGAAAAAGAATTAGAGTTCCGCTCAAAAAAACGTAGCTAAAAATAGAAACAGCTCATATTGAATGTGACTTTCAATATCAAATAAAGGTATTCTTTATCGCGCGTAGCGCAGGATTGGAGAGAGCCGAAAGCTAGTGAGCAGCAGTAGCACTTCATTTCGAGGCTTGCTTATGCGTTATTCTGTAGGTGTTGGTATCCGGTGTCCGTATACGTGAATTTGTACTATCCCTAACAAAACTATTTTTTCAGAGCGTGACTGCTACTCGTTATATCTATCTTATACACAATTACTCAGACACTTACAGTATTTCCTAATTAATATAAATATGAAATGAAAATGGCGTTACCAAATTGTTTATTCATGTTGTTATAAGGATGTTAATACCGTATTTACTATTTATCTTAGTTACTTAACTCACAACGAGCTCTCAGGCATATGCTCTGCATTTCCAAAGTTAATATATTCTGTGCATCATCAATGAAAACTAATATTGGACGTGTCCTATACTCTATATTTATTAATGAACGAACTTCCACAATTTGCTCTATATAAGTTTTACTTAAACAAACATTGATTGAGTAAAACTTACCTATATAGAGCTACTTCTACATATATACATATACCTTATCAATATCGTTCTTTACTTAATGACTCATAGTAAAATATTATTTTGTAGTTTTATCTGCAATAACAAAAAAATAAAGTTAGATAAAATATAAAAGTAATTTTACATAATTATTTTATACTAGCAACTCTTCCTCGCTTTGCTCAGGTTTGTCCCTAGGTTGATTCCTCATACAAACCATCCTGTTATTTTCACCCGGATGATTTCCGGGATAAAAGCTCCTATGTTCCTCCCAGGGTCTCAAACTAGCTTCTTACCAAATTTCATCTAAATTGGTTATGTAGATCCAGAGATTACCCCCTACAACGTCACAAACTCACAAACTTTACTTCTTTATAATATTAGTATAGATTAGTATAGATGAATTATTTATATTGTGATATTTGTTTAACCTATTTTATATACTACTTCTGTTATATAACACAAGTTGAATTTTAGATGCAGATGCTAGGTTTTTCAGTGTTAAAAATAGCAAAGTTTGTTATGAAAACCAAAGCAATATGCTATCTATTGGCATACACGTAACATGTTTTGAAGAGCGAACCTTATTCTATTGTGGGCGATATGAATAATTTATATCTAAAATTGAATTTTAATAGCTGGTTCATAAAGTTGTAATATTCTCTATGAATATGGTAGAGGAAGTGAGGATGCTGCTGTTTTGCACTAATGTGTCTATACTAAGTCAAAATTGATAAATTCTTTTTGGTTTTTGTAGCCAAGTTATATGCTATGTATTATTACGCCATCATCCAAAATATTACAATATCTATCCTTAGGAGCAAATAAATTATAAATAAATAAAGCGCGTGAAGAGACGCAGTAATAAACTAGACTAATATAAAGCTATTGTAATTTATTCCATAGATACCAAAACTTGTGAAAACTAGGAAAAGTTCCATTCGATTGTATTTTTTGTATTTTGCACGATATGAATTTTATAATTCTTTAAAGAATGAGTTATAATAAAGTATAGCTTTATTGTTCTTATATATCTATTTTAAAAACTAGTTGTGTGGAGTCCCATCTTCGAACAACTTAAGCATTTGTAAACCTTATCTATATATAGTTGCTTGAAAGCTTTTCTATTCGAATTTCCTAAATTTCTTTAGACAATAAATTTTAAACACTCCTCAAGGGGTCATATAAAGCAACAGACATTCTAATATATTAAGTTAATCAAATACACAAATACAAGAGTATGTGGAATGCTGGCAAATATGAAGTGAACAAGAAACCAACTATTAGTAACAAAATGGTTCAGATATACATATTATATTACTTTTATGTAGATTTATCCCACGCAAGCCCCGCCTGGGTAATTGACAATGCATGCTGCAGATGCTGGAACAAGAATTCTGTTAGCTTAATTGGTACAAACGACTGAGTTCAACTTATTAATTTGTGTTTATAGTGACTTAACTGTTTCCAGATAATTGTGATGGTTGAATGGATGAATTTACCACTAGTATATAGCACTATAGTTTCTTAAGTATCTTATCAAGCGTAGTTGAAAAGCTTTATATTATTAGTTTACGTAAAAGTTCATATATAAGAGCTTTGAAAATAATAAAATTTTTACATTTAAAATATTTTTGCTACTTGAGGCTCCATCTGTGTAAATATTTTAAGTAAATTCGTGACAACTTTGTACGAGTATAATTCGGAGGGAATAAGAAGTTTCAAAATATTTAAAATAAAATAACAATTGGCTGTACTCAAAATTTAATCATTTGGTTAAAATATAAGTCAAATTATACCACATTAGATGTTGTAACCTACAAATTAACTATCAGTGAATTATAAAGATAAAATTTTCAAAATATATGTTATGTGCTACTCTCACGTAGCTATAATTTTGTGATTGTATTATTAATAAGAGTTCTTATTAAGTTTATAAGAGTGCTTCACGTGCTAAGACACGGACACTCTTACAAGTAGGTACTAGGTATATCTTTTTATATATAATTCTTCTGTGAGTGTGTATGTCACTGAACTTCTCTCAAACGACTGGACCGATTTTGATGAAATTTTTTGTGTGTATTCAAGGGGATCTAAGAATGGTTTAGATTCACAATTTGAATAATAATTTTCATCAAAATGGTCCAGAATGTTTTAGCTTATTAAAAAAAGTTTGAAATTTTCAAATTAAAGACGTGTAGACAGGACAACGTCTGTCGGGTCAGCTAGTACATATATATAGACTAGCGACTCACACTCGCTCCACTCGATTCGTTCTCGTGCTCCACTCGATCGGTTAGTATATCTAGATTTCTCAGAGGTGGATATTTTCCCGCACTAAAAAGTATCCTAAATGTTGACCCAGACAACCAGCTATCACCATACCAATTTTTTTCAAAATCCGTCTAGTGGTTTTCTCGTGATGCGTTTCCAGACAGACAGAAATTCTAAAAACTATAGTTTCGGCCTCTATATTGATGATAATGACTATTTCAATAAGATTTTTCTAGAAAATATTTAATGTAAGTACAGATTCGACTCAGTTAGAATTTTTGGATAAGCAAATGATCTTAATTTTTTAGTTTTTCGCTCACGTTTTTGCTTCATAGCACATTTACTGGTATAAAGCAGTTATTACCTTATCTTCAGTTCGCTTTATATTCATAGGTAATGAAGATATTTTGATGAAGCCAAGACGTGCCGTGAAAGAAAGAAACCCGGATAGTGTCCCGGATGTTGTAGGAGCATTGGTTTCTTTTGAAAAATAAAATTAAACTAAAATGGTAGACTATTTTAATGAAAAGGAATATTTTTCGTACTTTATCAATTTGCAATATGATTTATTGGTATGAATGAAGGATTAAAATCGAACAAAAGCACACAAAGCTTTAACTGACTCAAATTAATTGACACAAATCGACACAAAGCTTTAATTGGTTTCCTGTAAAACTTTATATTCATTTTATACCATTCTATTATTGGACTATATATAAGTTAATTAACTGAAAATATCAGTACGTATAGATTTCTCAGATATGAGATATTTTCCCGCAGTAAAAAGTATCCTATATGTTAACCCGGATAACCAGCTATCATCATACCAAATTTTATCATGTGTCTAGTAGTTTTCTTGTGATCCGTTTCCAGATAGACAGATAGACGAAAACTAAAAACTATACATTCGGGCAGAGGCTGATGACTATTTAAATAAGATTAAGACTATTTAAATAAAATAAGATTTTCCAAAGAATATTCCATGTACAGATTCGACTCAGTTAGAATTTTATTACATGTATAGATTTGTCTACATATAGATTATCGTCTACACAATATTTCTACGAAACTCCTAAAAGGAGAGCTCTTAAATACTTTAAAATGAAACTTCAGTTATAGCCACAGAACAAAAATAGTTATAGCACGGTAATATTACATATAACATTACCGTGGTTATAGTGTGTCGTAGATCCAAGCTGGGAAAAAATCTAAAGACAGCAAAAAAATACCGGTTTTGTAAGATAACTTGGTCAAACTTTATCAGGAGTTATTAAAAAGAACGATTTCACCATCCTTATTTAGGCTAATAAGAATGCCTTTTATTAAAACGACATCCAAATTTTCTTCGAAGTTAAACGCATTTAGGCCGACCACATAGCACAAGCCGTTTTATAATTCTTAGTCCTTATTAAAAGTTCACGTAGTAAATAAACTTTGTAAATCTTGTTATACGAGGGTTACAAAAGTTTTCGCTTGTAAACCGCACTGTTTCGTTAATTTATACTTATTATGGAATATCTCAGTGTAATGCGAATTTACAATTATTTAATAAATTCATTTAAAAACAAGAGTAAAATGTCCCAATAAGTTTAAATTACGGCAATCTATGTTTCTTGCTGAAGTAGTCAACAAAAGCATAGATTAAAAATATATTGAATAGGACGGACGGATTGTCAAACATAAAAATCTATATATAGTTTTATTCATTTATTTCCCATAATTATAAATGATCACCTAAATAAACCTCTTTAATAACAGAAAGAAAATTCTATAAAACACTTTGAATTTCAAAAAGTAGGCACTTCAATATATTGAAATAAACCAAATAAACCATTAAACATTAATATTTTATTAGTGATTGAAATGCCATACGATTTCTAATAAAATAACCGCAAAGGACGTATCATAAAGCATTCATTGTAGATGCAAAAACATGCGGCAGTAATGCATTTTCAGCGAACGCTCGCCTGCGGGGATGAATGAAATAAAATACAATAGGTCTCGTGGGACGCCGCGTTAGTTACACTCTGAAACTTAACGTGTTAGTAAGAACACATCTAATTAAAGAAAAAGTGGAGTTTGTTGAACAACTAGAACTACGAAATAAGTCTTGATCTTTTACTCCAGTATGTTATGAAGCACTTAATTATTATTACAAACAAACTTTTACTTTAATGAATAGTGAATTTATAGGAGATATGGTAATTATAAAAAAATACAGATTTAAATAACAAAGCATTATAGTTAAGGGGTATTGGATCTGTTTATAGGTTGAAGCCTCCTTTATTTAAAAAATAAATAAAAATAAAAAAACTAAAATAATTATACTCTACGTCAAAAATTATGCAGGTTCAAAATAATATTAATCAATAAATAATTCAATTCAATTGATAAATGAATTACATTGTCTCACTTATCAATTAAATTGACAAGTGAGACAATGTAATTTACTAAGAGTAATAACGTATATATTTCTATTTATTTTTTATTTTTTCTATTTATTTAGGCCTCTATTTATTTTATTATTATAATAATGGGCTAAACTAGAATCCATAGTAATAGTTCTGTTTGTTTTCATTTTTGTTTTACTTTGTTTGTAAACATATTACGCTAAAGCTGGATCCCGTAATAGAAATTTGATTTGTTTTTATCCCGGCCCTCGCACCTTTGATATTTTCATGTGCGAATAACTTCTAATATGATTAACAATTGTCTTTACGGTGACGGAAAACATTGTAAAAAACCTTCATTTCTGAGAAAACCTAGCAAGTTTTTGTAAGACGTGAAGTCTGCCAATTCACGCTTGGCCCTTAGCTAGCTAGCGTGTTCAGCCAAGTTCAAGCCAAAGGAATAGTTCTAACAAAATGAGAAATAACAGATGACAAATAAAAATATAAATGTATGATTCTAATTCATTCAAGGTTACAAAAAATGTTCATGTTTGGCCGTCCTAAGTAAACTGATATATTAGACCCTCGAATAAATACTTGTCTATTTTCACCAAAGTGTTTGTTGGTCTATCTATAGAACGATAAAAAATATATAAGCTCGGAAATATAAGGGACAAAAACATACGCTCTTGATAGGCTTTATAGAAATTTTTAATTAATTCTTACTTTTTATAGGAAATACATACAAAAAAATATAAATATCAAGTCAGAGTACCAGTCAGTGTAGACTAATTTATGTAAGTACCACGATTAGGGGCTCAAGTAAAATTCGGACTTCAAAAATGGTAGTTATGAAACTGCTAACTGTCCTAAATTCATCAGACCTTTTTTTAACTTTGGAAAACGCATTTACGCATACCACCTGGATATCACCGTCTAGAGTAGCCAGTAGTATCCACTTAAGCCCAAGGAACATCCTCCGTCTTAATGGAGCGCCGTAGGGTTGCTTATGCACGACTCCCCGACGACAGACCTGCCGAAGCAGATCACAGCAATCACTTGTCGCTCTACTGTCCAATCTGTCTTCAGATAAGTACTAGGTCTCACTTTACTTTCTTTGTACTTTACTGATAAATCTTTCTCTAGGCGTTTTTCATTAATAATTATCAAAAGCACATAATAAATAAAATTCGTACCATATTATAAATAGTTTCGCTTTATATATATGAAATAAAGTAATATAAGCTATATCAAAAGTTAAAGTTGCCTCATATATTTTCGTAAATGCTAACAAACTAAAACTACTTTTTGACTGTAAATTAAGTGCCATTCAAAGCGAGCGCGAAATTCGTATTGCAATCGGCATACGAGCATAGTTATTAAGGTCTGGATGTTGGAGAACGTGAAAATAAGTGTATTGAGCGCATTTAGTCAGTTGGCTTCAAAAGTAACTTCACGTGGCCTAGTTGCAATTTCTATTTCTTGTTACAATTTCTTTTATTATTTTATTATTAAGGGTTTCCGAGAAAACCTATTATATTTAAGATTTCTAATGAAATTTTATTCTGTTTCAATATTAGAGAATGAGTTATATAAAATATAGGAGAATGGTGTCCTCCAGATCGTTTTCGGCCACGACGGTCAAGTTCACTAATTCTAATCAAATGCGCAGGAGGTATTATGGTGCATAAGTATATGTAAATGCAAACACAATCTCTATCCCTGTCATGACAATTAGACAGTGAGAGTCAGGCTTAGGGTGGACGGCTTCACATGCTCTCCGAGGCTTCATGCACTTCGGGCTGTTATTGAGACTCTTTCTTAACAGAAAGACTCTATATCTATTTGAATTCCGGATTCGAACTCAAGCCCTCTGGATGTGCTAAGATTGACTGCTAAGATTTTCGAAGTCGGTGTGCTTTGCTTTGTATGGGCTGGCACCGATTACGAAAATATTTGATTAGGTATGTATAGTAAATGAAAACTACCAATCAGTTATTTTTTACTTTTTAGTGCTTTTGTTTGAAGTCGGTTTTAAATTTTTTGTTAAAAAGTTTTTATTTTTCCCTTTTTAGTGTAGACAGTAGTAGCAAAGTAAGAATTCTAACGTGTTAGGCTTGTCAAATCAAACAAAATAAACCCAAACTCAAAGTATCTACTATTAGCCGTTGAAGAGTTCCACCTATCCACCTTCTGGCCTTACCATCAGATCAGGTCAACAATACCGAACCACTGTACTATCAACGGAAATAGAAACACTTGCAAAGTTTCAAGTCAATATGACAATTAGAAGTAGGTTAAATTCATTATTAGCTATTTTTCCACCCTTAGGGGTGGTATTTTTTTTTGAAATTTAAATGGGACTAATCTGGAAGTATACTCTTTCGAACAACATAAAAATTGTCCAAATCGGTTAATAAATGACGGAGTTCTGAGGTAACAAACATAAAAAAAAATACAGTCGAATTGAGAACCTCCTCCTTTTTGAAGTCGGTTGAAAAGGAAATAATTGGGATAAAAACTATCGTATTTTTTAAGTTTACGTTAAAATATGTTAAAATTGGATAAGTAGTTTCGGAGTTCATCCCGGAGCAACATCGTGACACGGGAATTTTATATATTAAGATATACATACCTACATATTATAATTATCTCATGCAATAAATACAATTTTTTATTAATATCATAATGTCGAACCTGTGTTATCGGTTTACAATACAGGACACTTTAGTTTTCCTTATCTAGTTTTCCGTTACTAATTATACTTATGAATAAGTAGCAGATAAAATATTATAAACTTGTGCCGTTGTATAGCCTACATGCTAGTAGAAGAATTTTCGACAACCTAAAAGGATTTAAAGGCTTACTTGGGTTTTTTGTAAGGATATAAAAGGTAATTTCAAGGCATTATTCCTTTTTATGACTTGATTTAGGAAAAGGAAGGTATAGAACTACAAGCAATATCTAATTTTGTCCCAAGCAATATGCGCGTTGTTAGTGAGAAAACTATTTCATTTGGAAGAGACAGTAATTACAATATACATAAATCTCTGACAGACCCCCTAATACTACATAGAAACAGCAGCAAATTAATCTAGTCAACGTAAAATAACATTAGTTTTCGTACGAATCATGAAATCAAATGAGTTTTGAATTAAGAAAACATAATTTCTGTAGATCTACTGAATAGTACCTAAAAAGATTTTTATTTGTCACAAAACTTTTTGAAGATGGAGTAATGAAATTAATTAATTTAATATACTTTTTAAATTTTAAAGGAAGAGCTCACAGTACGTGGGTATAATCTCTGCGGGTTGGATAGGCCTTAGTTAAAATAATAGCTGTCTCAGCGTGCACAGACTTGGAGAAATATACAGAGTAAATTAAAATCTTGCATTGTTCTTGTCACATCTGAGTTGAAAATTGTTATTTTTCTTTTAAAAAACAGTGTTTGAACCTTCCTTTATTACTACTAAGAGCATAAAAAAAGGATTTTCGTTCAACTTTTAAATACTCTATTTGGATGTATGTTTTGTGTATTTTATAAAATATCATCGCCAACTGGTTTCAATGAACTAGGTTTTATTGTTTGTTAGTGGATTGGTTATACTTCATGTGCCCGTAATGGCCATAAATCCAATATATTACTATACTAGCGACTTACCATCGCTTCTCTCGAAGTACGATTTATTTCACAATTTCATGGGTTTTTTAACCTCTTTTTCTAAAATAATCTTTTTATAATACCAGCTATGTGCATAGTGTCTGTGTAGTGACAGACAGACAAAAACTTTAAAAATTGTTTTGTTCCTATTAGTACCGTGTATACTTTCATATGCATTTAGATATTAAGGTGTTAGATATTTTGACATTACAAACAGACACTTCAATTAAATTATCTGTATAGATTGGGACCTTATACGCCTTTTATTTGTTCAAAATTTTTTTTACAAAAGTATAGAAAGTATTGATCATAATAAAGAAGTATGAGGATGATTTTTGCGAAATCCTAAACTGGATCATTATCAGTTTATTATTATTTAGTATATTTTTAATATAATTAAAAATATAACTTACTATAGAAAGGTCATATAAATATATTAAAATACATATGTATATTTTATCATTAGAATAAATAAAATTGGTAAAATAAATCATATCATAGTAATAAGATAGTAGTAGATAAAAAGAAAAAACTAAATCTTAAGCATTTAAGAAATATTCTTTCCTGTCAATTAGTTTTTCTTCATTTTTAGAACCATGTTGTGAAATCCAATTTTAGTTAAATATAAATAAATAAGATTACGATATTTTGATAACAAAACTGTTGTTTGAAATTAACATTACAAAGTATTGAAAACTGTACTAAAAGCTAACATGTTAGTAGCACTACTCTGCTAATATTTTGCGCACGTGAGAATATCTCAAAGCTTAACGTAAGTCCCTAAAATAGCGATTTATTTTTCTATGACTTTGCTTTCTTTTTATGTACCATGATATTATCGGAATTTTTCATATAAATAAATACAGTTTATCTATACATATAATAAAACTGTAGAGGTCGAGTGTCTGTACATAGAAAAAAAAGCTAAAAACCGAGTCAGGGGGATGTAAGGAGAGAAATAGAACAAATCCAGATTTTTTTAATTTTTTTGTCTCTGTCTGTTTGTCTGTTTGTACGGGCTAATCTCCGAAACTGGTAGATGGATTTAAATGAAATTTTGCATGGTGGTATCATCCCTGTATTATCCCTGGTCAATATTTTAGTTAATTTTCATCCCGAAAAATTTAAGAGTTAGCTAAAATACTATAGTAACTTATACAGCTTAGTACACAAAACTTCTGATTGAATTTTAATGAATCTTTTACAATAATATAGTATATTATTGTAAAAGTAACTTTTACAATAATATATTATATATTAGTTTAGATTCGTTAGTTATGGTTCAAATAATATAGTCATACATCAGAATAACAAATTGGCTACTTTTTATCCCGGAAAAATCTACGCTTCCCGTAGGATAAATTTGTTTTGCTGTTTGTCTAGAGGCGAACCCGAGCGAAGCGAGCGTGAGCCGTTAGTATATTATAAAAAATCTGCAGTATGAATATATTTTATAACCAGTCATATACATAATTTTATCTATGCTTTCGTACTTAAATCCCCTTATAAACTGTCTCAACTCTTTAATATAAGTACAAAGCCTTGCATTTTATATTCTTGATGAAGAAAAGAATCAAATCGATGTTAGATCTGCTTGAAACATGCAATTGTGTATTTACGATATAAGTCCATTACCAGTAATGCTCTTTTTCTTCTACAAGATCACTGAATTACATAAATCAGATCTTGGCACGTAAAATCAAATGTGTTTCTTTTTGTATGTGTTTTTAATTATAAAAACGATTATATATGGTATTTCCCAAAAGATGATCTGGAGAGTTAAACTTTATGGTATTTGTGACAATTATAATGTTAAATATCATTATAGTTATAGTTTTATGAAATATAACCTGCTACGTCTGATGTCATCTTATATAATATAGGTTCTAGACTCTCAATGAAAAAAAGTTATTGATAAAAAGTTAGCATAATCCCTCCACGACCGCGGACACGTCGGCGTTACAGTTAACAATAGATTTCTTAGAAATTTAATTAATTTCTTAGAAATTTACCTGGAGGTGTTAATTTATGTTAGGGCCACACATTTTATAAACGCGCCGGCTAAACTCGTCACGCTCGTCATATGCGCTTACTCCGCGCGTATGTTGATAAACTCTAAAGGGTCTATGTACACCAAGATTTATAAGCGTGCCGACGCGACGTGGGTCATTTACATAATACGTACCGTATTGCGCTGATATTGTATTCAGCCCTTTTTTAACGTCCCACTGCTGGGCACGGGCCTCCCTTCAGTACGAGGGGGATCAGGCCATAGTCCACCACGCTGGCCAAGTGCGGGTTGGCGGACTTCACATGTCTTTTGAAAACTTGCTAGGTTTTCTCAGACATGCAGGTTTCCTCACGATGTTTTCCTTCACCGTTAAGACAAGTGGTAATCATGTTGAAAATGATTCGCACATGAAAATATCAGAGGTGCGAGACCCGGGCTTTGAACTCGGTTCACTCGGTTTCCCAAGCGAACGCGTTACCACTGGGCTATCACTGCCTATGCGCTGATATTAAAAGATGCAAATTGCTTCCGTTTCTATTGACAGAAATGCGCGACAAGCGTGCGTTGATAACGCATTTAAACCAAGTCGACAGCGCGTTAAAACGTGGTCATGTTCATAAGTCTTTAATTCATGTCCATTTTGGATTTAATTTCAAAGCATTGAGCCGTTATACTAGAGCTAGAACAGAACTTATAAATATACTCATTCACTCACCGACTATCATCGTCTAGCTTTCGCTTGTATCAGCTATACCTACGAGTATGTAAATATGCAAAGACCAAACATATTAGTACTTTTTTCCCCCGATTGTTAAAGGATTTTATTTGGTTTTGTTCAGTAGCAATTGACGAGCTTAAGTATTAATAAAAAAATATTTAGAAACAGGTTTTTATATAGATAGGTGAAATCTATTCATATATATTTTACTCATGAATAATGTCGAAATTCGGCTACTGGAGAACACTAGTAATAAATAGAATTAATGTTATATGAGTGACTCATTAAATGCCAGTTGTAGTGGCTCCACTCGGTGCTCGGTTTGTATAAACATTGTACTGCAGGATTGTGGGAGCACCGTGTCATTGCGTTTGTTTTGCCTTTATTCTACTATTTTGCTACTTTACACAAACAACGTGGGGAGATGGCTTTTTATTAAGAAAAGAATGGCCGTTGCACATGGAATGTTTTTATTACACCCCCATCTTTCTCTTTCCGTATAAACATAAAGAACTATACTTTTTAAAGAAAACTATGAGTGAATCGTATTTCTGTGCAATGTTATTCGATTTTCTGAAATATCAACACGTTTTAAAAAGTGGTTGGAGACTTAGGTATGTATGTATTACCATAATATCTTTATATAATTAAAATACTTAAATAATTTTCTATCATAAGCTCTATGCCTCTTTCTAGCTTAAAAAGTGTCTCAATACAAAAAAAAAATGTAGATCGTTGGACAATAACATGGGCAGACCAATAAAAGAACAGATTAACTAATATATTTTATATTACTAAGAACTGACAATTAATCTTGCCAAAGTCTCTTCTCTTTGGCCGTTTATAAAGATTCACAGGCATTTGTAACTTTATGATAGGGGTTGGGGAATGACGCTGCGACATAGGAACTATCAAGTGGAACTTCACGTGAAAATGAGTGTTGTAAATTTTGCCGGTGGCACATTGCGTTAGAACGCACTAAGTGAAATATTCGTGCAGATTACATGCAGGCATATTTGGAAATTTTCAGCATTCGCTGTAACGTCTAAAGTACAAGTAAAATTCCTACAACTTAGGAATCTTATTAATTTTAATTCTATTAGTTATTTTTAGACTGAAATTATTACTAAAACGTTTGGGAATAGGAAATTCTACGTGAAATGAAAATATATATACATACTATCATTGCCCGCGGCTCCGCCTGCGTTCAGATGACCAAAAACCAAATTCTTAGGTTTTACAGATTAGTAGGTATACTTTTACATTGCAGTTTTTGTATTTTTCTTAGAAATAAGATATTTTCCCGCGGTAAAACGTATCCTATATATTGACCCGAATAAATAGCTATCACCATACCAAATTTCATCAAAATCCCTCCAGTGGTTTTTCTGTGATGCGGTAACAGACAGACAGACAGACAAAAATTTTAAAAAGTATAGATTCGGCCTCTGTATCGATAATAATATTTATTTCAATAAGATTTTCCCAAAAATATTCAATGTACAGATTCGGCTTAGTTACAATTTTATTATATGTATAGATATCGAAGTGTATTTATTACTTTTGGTTAGTTAAGCTAAAAATAAGTATAGTTATTAGGTTTTGTCAAGAAATATTTAGGAGCTGTCTGGAGTTGGTAAACTAGTGTTACTACATTCCCATGCCTCTGTAAGCACACAAAGTGCCGCCAAATCTATCATTGGTTGTGTGAAATTATCTATCATTGGATTTTGAGAAAACACTTTGAAAAACTATAGAGCTGCATGCTCTATAGTTTTCCTGGTAATCGCACACACTTGTGCGCTATGATATTTATATATTATAGGCTGCTGTGAAATCGGTCAGAAGGGCATTGTTGTGTGATAGTTAACTGCACTTACTCTATTCTATCTATTTATACGATTTTGATAAAATACTCATAATTAGGTAATGATTTCTAAAATAAATTTTCTTCGGGCCATTTATTTTAAAAATAAAAAACAAGATGAAAAATGGAAATAGTTAACTAAATTAAGCTAAATATTTAATTCAATGTAATTTATCTTTTTAAGTTGAATTGCTCTGGCTTACAACGCAGCTCTAGTAACTGTTTCGGTTCGTTCATTACTTTATTCCAAGAATTGCTTAATTACAAGTGTCACCCACCGTTGGCGTTCGAAAAAGACCATAGCTTTTGTTTCTGGACTTTACACGCATAATTTCTATAGTTAAATAATTGGAATTAAATAAAGACTGAACATCGCTCGTAGTGAAAATCTTTTTATCGTTTTATTGCCAACTTACATTCTAAGTAAGAAAATATGTAATGAAAAAAAAAACTAAAATTTCCAGTTCCAAAACAGTCTTTCATTACACATTAAATTAAATATTACTGTTATTGCTAAATATTAAATACACTGTCGAAAGTACACAGTCGGAACATTGTATGAGAAATGTGAGTTTATGAAAAAAACACTATAAAATGTTTTATGACGTAATCAATGAGCCAACAAAGTGAGAGAGAAGCCCCCACATGAATAAACCATATTCTATCGGAGTCTGATAGATTTCTATTGGGATGTATCGACATAAAAAATGCATTCGAATAAACCGAGACGAGAATCGTCTACTCGTATTTTGCACGTCTACATTGTGCTATGTATCTCTATTTCGAGCTAAACAAACAGTTCGTTGCTCGTGAATTTTAAAACGCTAACATTATTTCCAATTTGCTACACGATCCTTGTACATTTTTAGTGGTATGGTGTGAGGTTTATATGATTTCTGGCTAGAATATTGAGAATACGAAATCATTTTGGATAATATTTATAGATATAATAAAATTGTAACTAAGTCGAATCTGTACATTAAATATTTTTTGGAAAATCTTAATTAAAACCTCCGTTTAGTTATTTTATACATTTTAGTGCCTGGAAGTCGGTTTTTCTTTTTTGTTAAAAAGTTTTTATTAGCTAATAAATAGCTATTTTTGTTCTGTTACGCTAAAGAAGTATAACTTCTTACGTCCGTACATAAGTACACACACGCGTTTTTTTTACTATTATTATATTGCTCTGTTCACTTATCAAAGAAACCCTTCTTCTAAATTTTCAAATTTTAAAGTTATTGTTCTTCTAAATGTTTGTTCAAAATAAGCTCAATATAAAATTTATTAGTAAGTTGTAAAAGTACAAGAGCCGGCCGACAAGTTCCGTAATAACTCAAGTACTCGATACAGCCGGCTGTGTATTCATAACTGTTCTTGTTAGCATAATTTTATTTACGATGCAAGTTTACTGTTACGGGTACATTTAGTAGATATTGCTGTTTGTTTTTTAAGTGTACATAAATGAAAAATATTAATATGTATTCATGTTGATAAATATTTTAACATTTTACTTTTTGTAAAAAAAATTAAATTATTTTTTTAAGCTCTTTGGTAAATGTAAAAATAAATCAATTGTGACTAAGATATTTATTTTAAATCTCCTGATATTCATATCATGAGTGAGTGAAATAGTTTTTATCCCGGAAATCATGCTTTAAGGGGATGAGAATCGGCATGAAAGTTTGTATGGAGAAGCAAGCTGGGGACGAACCCGAGCGAAGCGAGGGTGAGTCGCTAGTAAAGATTAAAAATATTTAACGTATTGATTGATTTTTCTGATATTGTCAAATTAACTAAAACTGCTTTAATAACTTTGATTTCACTCGCACAGATCTACCTATTTTATTCCATTAGAAACAGTGGAATTTAGGATTTCAGCCTTCTTGAGATCTCGAACTTCCACTGACACAGATTTCTAAAGAACTGAATGCAATTGTTCTACTAGTTGCCATTCTGGGCGTACGTCACAAACTCGTTCCGTCTTTTCAATTACATTCAACTTACAAGAAGTAACAAATTCCAATTTTATGAAAATTTCATAGTTTGAGCTCTCGTCTCACAGATTAATATTTTCAATACATCGTCATACCTTTTGTGTACTTTAATCTTCAACGCGTATACCTATATTCATTTTCTCCGATGGATCGATTTCTCTTCACACTCAAATAGAACAAAAAGATTACAAGTATGACGAGCTGATATATGCATGTTTTATCATAGTTATATTTTTATAGTTAGCTTTTGAGAATAAATTTTACATACATGGCATTTACTGGCATGTTCACGGAAATATTTTTAGGTAACTTAATAAAAAGAAACTAAAGCAGGTCGAAACCCGGCTCTCGCACCTCGGAGATTATCATGTGCATATCATTTTCCATACGATTACAACTTGCTCATATAATAAAGGTCAATCATGAAAATCAAAAGAAATCATGAGAAAACAACAATATCTAAGAACACTTAACTGGTGGGAAAAACGTGTTAAGTGCACTAATCTGTAAAGATAATGGAGCGAGAATGGTGAACTATAGCTTGATTGTCTCAGCCTTATATGCCGAAGCTCGCAGGTTCAGTTAAGGTACGATGTGAACATTTTAATCTTCACTTATGATCATATTCACATATACATAATTAAAATAAGTGTAAATTTGAGAACCGCCAACTACAAAGTAGTTCCTCGATGCTCATGGACGGAAGAGAGCACTAAAAGAAGGAAAAATGTTTTATAATATTATCTCTTACTTTAGATAACTACTTTTCCAGTCATCATTGCTTATACCAGATATTAGAATAAATAAAATATTATCTTAGATAAAACACAATAGCGGGTATAGAAATATAATGTTGAACTAGAATAATCATAGAAAAAAATTAAAACTCTAACAATACGAGAATACCGAGGACAGCGAAGTATTTAATAAAGGAAATGTCACCAACAAGTTGACAAGCTTGGAACAACTTCTAGCTATCTTGATCATTGTTTGTAACCGTCTAATAAGAAATAGATTCTGTATTTCTATCTTAAACTTATAGCTTATGGGATGCTCTACTGATAACCTGTTGAAATGTTCCGTTCCTTCCCCTTTGGGGGGACTTATCAGGAACTAAGAATAAAATAAAAATCAAATAATTTAATTATCAAATATATGGTATTATATGTATTGATTTGTTATTAAAATTTGTGTTAAATTACCAATTGGTAATAAATGATCTAAAAAATATATTATGGCGATAAAAAATATTCTAAATAAAGAAAAACAAAATAGTGCTCTCGTAAATAAAATTTGCTTAATTTTACTGATTATTGAAAAATCTCCAATAAGGGTCTGTAGTGCATATCTATAAGTGGCACAGAAGCAGATGTTGGTGTACCTTTTTAAATAATAATTACCTACCTTGTAATATAAAGTTATGCTGTAGGTAATATTAAAATTTCACTATTAAAATTTTAATGTTTTTAATATTCGATAATATAATATAAATTCGATGATAATGTATATTAATAGTTTTAAATTTTAAACTCATTTTCTTTTAATTTATTAAGGAAACATCACTTATAGACAAGATTAAGGTATGGAACACACGCGGTATATGCCAAAAATCTGTGAATTGTATCTTATAAAAATACTAATAAAGAATATAAATTATAATCACTGTATCGTCAAAAATACCTTTCAGGTATGATGGATTTCAATTATTCATTATAAGATGCTTAGAAAATTTCAGATACCAGTTGACAGATACCATTGACGAACCATTCTATTTTGTTTATTTTATTTCATTCGGGGCTTATAAAATAACGATGTACTTTTAAATGATCTTTTCGGGTGTATTTTTAAATTAGATTAGGGAATATAGAGATTCGTTAAGTGTATAGCTATTTGTAACAAGTTGGCTTCAATTTACGTCTCTTCCTAGGCCCAGATGAAGTTATGTAGCAAATCTTGCAATATATTACAGCTTCAACGTGCAGTGTTTACTCTAATGCAGAATGCGGAGTTCATAATAGACCAGGTATGGTAACAGTTATATCCTATAGTCCGAATAAAGGAAGAAAGAGAAAACTAACCCATTATATGGGTTCAAAACTAACCTCACAACTACATGAAATGAAAATTTTATATATCATAATATTAATCTCATTTTTAAAATTATACCTAAACGGAAAATATTCTGAGGAATCCTGAAAGTTATATATCTAAACTCAAATATCGTTCATTAAAAAAATACGTTATGTAAACTCGCCCAGAAAACCTATTGCTTTCCAAACAACAGACACAAGCTAACAGTTAAATAGAATATTAGGTGATTATCCATTTCGTCATAGGGATTCATGTCTTATTTTTAATTATAGCCATTCAAAAACGGTGGTTTGGTATGAACGTACGTACGCAACGAACGGAGGAACGTATTTGAGTGAGGTTTAGGGAAAACATGCATAATTTCATATGAGGACGAACTCAAAAGGTACAGGATATAAAGAGTGAGTGAGAAATCGAAAAATATTTAAAGTATTATAGACCCCCAGAAAGAAAAGCGATATCAAGAGAATCTCTACATCGTACCGTATTCGTAGAATATAAAATTGAGAAATAAATATTATATATTCTGTGATAATGGTCCCCTAAAGTCAAGACGAAAAACTCGGTCAAGTGCGAGTCGAATTTGCACACGAAGGTTTCCGTACCATTTTACATGTACTTTTTATTAATATGACTCTATGTATGTACATAGTATATTAACTTCTATGATCAAATACGAACGTTAACTAATTTTTATTGTATTTTTTTCGTTCATGAGATACAGCACTCTGACAGACGGTCGGACAGCGGAGGTTTAGTAATAGCTTTTCGGTCGTACTCTCCGGGTACGGTTAAATTAAATTAAATTCCCAAGGAGGGTTGACGTCAGGCAGGCGGCCGGTCGTAAAACTTTTGCCAAATTCTATCAGCAGTACACTGAAGATGTACTGCGCCGACCCCAAGTGATTTGGGAAATGGGCAGGGAGAAGAAGAAGACTCTCCGGGTACGGTACCCGAAAAAGGAACAATTATAACTCTCTTGCAATTTAAAAAAGAAAAGTAGCATATAGTATGATAAATACTCGTAATATAAGACAAATTAATAATACCAAGATAAGAAATTCAATCGAAAACATAAAAAACAAGATTATGTCTTGGAGCGAGACCAGTTGTATATTCAATGGGGAACTTTAAAATGTTGTAATTTACTTGCATAAAGCTTTTAAGAACGTCAAAGGAAAAAATGCTTTTGCAGCTTTTACTCAGGAGATAGACTCCATTTGTTTTTGTCTGTCCAAAATATTACTTTATAGTTAAATTTTAAATTCTTTTCTATTGATACTTTTATACTATTGTAGTTATACATTTTTTCTCAGAGTAGCTGCAGTATATGCGATTTCTTGCCTAAACACGTTGATTGCACAAGCATTTAGTAAGTGTAGTGGCTAGAATACATATATGGCTGCAGATTCGGAGGTCCTAAATTCGAGCCCCAGGTCGGGTTATGCATAGATAAGCAATTTAGGTTATTACATAATATAGGTATTTCTGACAAGAAATACTCAGGTTTGAAGTTGAGAAGGTAAAGGTCTTCGCTTGATCTCTCACCGACCGTGTTATGCATATATTTGTCACTTCTAACTACACTATCTAATGTAGTATAGTAGTATAGTAGTAATGTATGTGTAGGTAGTCTCAATGAGATTGGCCGCCGTGGCCAAAATTGGTCAGAAGAATATAATAATTGTCTAAGTTATAAGTTGTAAAGAATATAATATGTCATAAAAGAATATAATAAATAAAAAAATGTCCAAGACTCAAACTATAATCTCATCTACTGAAATAAGACTTGGCTAATAACGCGGTAAATTATCACATTTATTTCTTTTACGTTTTGCTTTTATTCATTTCCAGTTATTTCTTTAATACAAATTTTTGAAAGTTTTGAATCAGATTATATCTTTAGTTTCAGCGTTCGCTTATAAAGCAGTAATATTATAGATTGTTACTACATAATCACACGACAATCGGAAAAATAAAAAGCAAATATTCATTCTATAATAAAAATAAGAGATATCAAAAAATGTTATTCAAAATGAAGGCGAAGAAAATGGTAATATTTATATATAATAAAATACCAATTTTATATATATATATATATATATATATATATATATATATATATATATATATATATATATATATATATATATATATATATATCACAAAAATAAGCAAGTTTATGAAAAAATAATAATTTCGCTACTTTTCAGATATAAATTAGAATGCTTAACTTATTTAAATATTTTATTTTATTAAATAGTAACAAACAAGGTGTCTGTCGAATTTACGAGAGGCTCGTGCCCAGCAGTGGGACTTTTATAAAGGGTTGAATACGAATACGAAACACAGGACAATATGTTATTTCCGACAACCAACGGCGGAAACGTCACGTTGTGAAATAGCTTTGCTTTATTTAATTATTAAAACGATATTTAAAAAAAAAACATAAATATTACGCCAGAGTAACAATATACTTCGTTTTGGTATTTAGAATGATCTGGTCAAAGCAATATATTTCACGACACGTTTGGCTCAATTTGTAATGACCCTACTTGCTGCGCCGGCGGTCGCGGGTTCAAGTCCCGCTGGGGCATTCATTTGTGTGATGAGCACAAATGTTTGTACTCCAGTCATGGATGTTTATATTTATAATGTGTATGTATTTAAAGTTATATATGTATAATGTATCAACTATCTGGTACATAACACGAGCCTCGTAGCTTACCATGGAACTAGATGGTGTTGTGTGTTAATGTTCTGACATATTTATATTTATATATAATTAACAATCATTAAAAATTTTAATCGAGTTTGAACTAACCGGCTATTACCTATAAAATATCTGAATTTAAATTTAAATTTATTTTTACTATCGTCCAGAAAAAATATTTGCTATCTTAAATCTTTATTATAAAATTTAGAATTGTACAAATATACGTGCATCACCTTTATTTCTGCCTCGCATGTACAAATTGTAGAACGATCTTCCTCCTGAGGTTTTCCTTGAGCGCTATAATATGGGGCTCTTCAAGAGACGTGTTTTCAGGTTCCCTTAAGGCCAGCAACGCATTCGCAACTCGTTTTCAGTGGCAGATGTCTGTCAGCGACGATAGCTACTTACCATTAGTTGAATCATTTGCTTATTTATCTCTTTTTCTATTAAAAAAAATGTGAAATTCATTATGGTTAATATGTAATAACGACCAAGTATGATCGATTTACTCAAATGTTATTAACGATTAATCATATTAGCAGTAATATTTATTATTAAAATATTATTTAAAAGTAATGAGATGGAACTCTACTACCCTCGCTCCGCTCGAGTCTACTTACGTTTAAACTTCTTAGAGATGAGGTACATATTTTCCCACAGTAAAAAGTATCCTATATGTTGACCCGGATAACTAGTTATCATCATATCAAATTTCATCAAAATCCCTCCAGTGGCTTTTCTGTGATGCGGTTACAGACAGACAGACAGACAAAAATTTAAAAAACGATAGGTTCGGCCTTTGTATCGATAATAATGTCTATTTCAATAAGATTTTCCAAAAAAAATATTTAATGTAGGTACAGATTCGGCTTGGTTACAAATTTATTAGGTATATGTATGGATAAGTTTTCAATATTTATTTCTTTCTTTAAATCTTTGCATTTGAAGTTTTAACGCCCAGTATGAATGGCATTGGGCGATTCAAATTCGACAATGTTCGTTGGTGCGTATATTGACTGTACAATTGGACGGTTAGGTCAGAATTCGATGAATTTAAAGTATTCCCTTAGATGTGAAAGGTTACTTGACTATTTTATAGTAAGCTATTTTTAATTATATCGTCGGATTTACACCAAAATTTAACATTTACTTAATTTAATATTTTAAGAATATTTTTTTTATAAAAGTACACAATATTATAAAGACCTTGGTACTTGGTTGCCTCAATTTTTGTACTATAAAAAGTAAAAACTTTTGATGCAAATACAATTTATCACATCAATCTATTTAATCTAATTACATTTATAGAAGCTTTTCTGATGTACAATTTAACAAAAAATACTCTGTATTTTCTTCAAAGATTGCCTTATCAATGGAGATATTTCAAAGTAATTTCCTACTGGGGGGACCAAATATTGTGACGTTTAAGTTTCAAATTTAGTATGGATTTAAATTACTCACTGTTCCGTATAATAATAGGGGTCAGGTGCGTGCAATAGCTCAGTCCGGACTAATCGCAATATTAAACTTACAATTATATGAGATGGAGGCCCCCAAAGACAAAGACGAGGAATTAAATTAGAAATGGCAACTTCACAAATCATGCAAATTTTATGACTATCTTGAAATAAATTATAACTCTAAAGTAACATGCAAAATTTTAAACGGAGATAAGAATAAAATTAGAGAACTTTTCGATGAAAGAAAGAAATGAAACTGGTCTCAGCAACACCTTAATAATTTTAGGACATAATCTTTACATATAATAAAATGTAATTGATCGCTGTCTATGTCATGGAGGATATATCAGTTAAAATATTATTGGTACCTATATCAAGGCAAATAGCACCCAAAACAATGATTGTTAGAATTTCTGTCTGTTTATCTGTTTGCCATTTTATCCCGGAAAACTGAACGGTTCGCGTGGGATAGATCTGCTTGTGCTTTTCTAGAGGCAAAACTAAGCGAAACGAGGGTGAGCCGCTAGTAATCTATACGTTTATAAATATATTTTAATTTACCTTTAGCGACTCACCCTCGCTTCGCTCAAGTTCGTCCCTAGGTGATTCTTTAAATTGACATAACTTTTTTGTTTATTAACCGATTGAAATAAAACAAACACAAGCTTACCACAATACATTAGTGAAAACCGCACCCAAACCGGTTGAACCATTTCTGAGATTAGCATTTAGCGCGCACAAACGCACAGACAAACAGACAAAAATTCTAAAAATTATTGTTTTGGGTTCTATTGCGTTAATAAAGACCCCAATAATTATTTTTCTCAAATATCTTTCATGTACAAGCAGCGATCAGGTATACTTTTATTATATGTATAGATTATCTTGTTTTAAATACCTTTACCTGTATTATTTAGTCTAATCTATACATAATATGTAACATTAAAAATTAAACTTGTAAGGCGCAGTAAGTTGTTTTTTTTTAATTTAATAGTATCTATGTTATTGGGATATGCCATAATAAAATTTTCAATATCATATCTTTCTTAAACGCTGTACTGTGGAGTTTTGGTATCGAAGTAGCTTTACGATTTTGCCTTTTCAAAATTAGTGATCCGCCGAGAACAATAATTATAATATATAAAGGATAATATAGAAAGGGCTTAAAAGGTTTAATTGAATTTCTCATCCTAAAGTTATAATTTAAGTTTACTGTGTATATTAATATGTATATTTATATGAGATTAGAACACATTTTCTGATTTTGTGGATATTTCAGTATAACTTAGGTTCTACATATTTCCATAATGTCTGCATGGCATCTTTAATTATTGTATGGCTTGCAAAAAAAGGTCTGTGTTATAAAATACTTTTAAACTAATAAACTAAACAAGTACTTAAGAAAGTAGAAAATTAGAAAGTAGAATATTTTTATTTAGCTGTTTGCTTCGTGGTATTACTAATATTGACTTATAATATGAATAAAAGGGCTACTGAACGACTCCTCGAGATAGTAATGCATTTTGAATCGGTCTAATTTATGCATGATATAATTTACCTATTATTTATTATATTGACGACACGTTTGGCTCAGTTTGTAGTGACTGTAGTTTGTACTCGCTGTGCCGGCGAACGCGGGTACAAGTCCCGCTGGGCGTATTCACTTATGTGATGAGCATGAATGTTTGTACTTCAGTCATGGGTGTTTAATTGTTTATATTTATATTTTATGTTTATATTTATATATATTTAGTTTATAATATGTATGTTCTTAAAGTTATGTATGGATGTGTATCGACTATCTGGTATCTATAACACAAGCCTCGTAGCTTACCATGGAACTAGATGGTGCTGTGTGTTACCCAACATATTTATTACTACAATATATTTAATACAAAAGCGATTTAATTCAAGCTTGCTACTTTCGCACGGATAAACACAATGAATAGTTCTTGTGTTCTCGCTTTCTACCTCAATAAACCCTTTACCTTTCCAATATTGCCAATTATTTGTTTTAAGTATTAACGTTCGAGTTTTGTTGCCAAAATTACCCCAAAGATAACAATTATTTACACCAAGTTTCCAATTTAATATAAGCATCACTTAAATATTAGACGCCTTCATAACTTATATTGTAAATATTTTACTAGTTATATTAAATTATTTCAAATAACTTTTATTTTGTGAAAATGCTATTATTATCATATGTTTGAACTTGATGTTCTACTTCTTTTTTTAGAGTAAGGAGTAGATAGAGAAAACGAGAGTGTGCTATGACTTTTTAGTTTTCTACTTTTTGTTGAACATCAGGAGAATCGCACTGGTCAAAACGAAATATGTAATAAGTATATTTTTAACCCCCGACGCAAAAAGAGGAGTGTTATAAGTTTGACGTCGATGTCTATCTGTGTTTGTGTGTGTGTCTGCTGTGACATCGTATCCATCATCATCAATCATCATATTATCCGATGGACCGATTTCGATTCGGCTTTTTTCATTTGAAAGCCAGTTTGTTTCTTTGTTGTTTCTTTGCAGTGGTTCTTAGCTATGTTTGGTTAATATAGGTCCAGCAGTGTAAGAGTATCAGCTGTTTTCCAAAATGATGTAAGGCATTTTGGCGTATGATTACTTGATTAAATGCTTCCCGCGTGCCAGAGTAATCGTTAAATGACAATTAATTTGCGTAGGTGGTTTTTTAAATTTTTAATTTATATTTAAAATAAACATTTATAGGGACAGTCCACACGTTAATCGAATTCAATACTTACGACATGGCAGAGAGTTACTTTTTAATATCATGCTTCACTTAGTCTAATGGTTACTATTTACATATTCAAGTAAACTCAATTTTATTGTAAATGACTTCAAAGCGTGCCAGATTAGTAATTATATATTTCTATTTATAATTTCTAACTGTCAAAGGTACCTTTACGAAACTGACCGATTATGATGGAAAAAAATACAATCTCTAAAACGAAATACTTAATTCATAAGCAATGAATAGTTTTTTAATTTAACGAATGTTCAATAAAATTACCGAAAAATATTTTAATTAACAGTTATATTTTAAATTTATTTATAGTAAGCAGAATCTTTATTAAAATAAATTAATCTTTTGGAAATTAAGTGTTGTTTATAGAAGTTGTACGACCGTTCGAAATATACTTAATTAAACGAAGATTATTGTTTTTACTATATAAGTTTTTATTAAAATATTTGTTTGATAAGAAATCATAAATCAATGGAGCAAGTTTATAGCATTCAAATATCTATAGTTTGTATAGTTATTAAAGTTTTCATATTAATTCAGTAGCTTGGAGCTACCATTTTACAGCATCGCGTCGGTTAATGCAGTAACTTTCTCAAATATACGATATCCTCTCTGTGAGTTTTGACGTCCAACTACGAGTATAATTACAGGAATAGAACATAATACCTATACTTGAAAAAATGATCAGAATTATCACTATAGAAATTAAAATAACTTATAGTGTTTTGTTTAGTTTTATTGGCTTTCTGGCTAGGATAAAAACTATCATATGGCCTTCGCAGGGTCTCAAACTATCTTCTTACCAAATTTCATCTAAATCGTTTCAGTAGTTTCGGAGCCTATTCGATACAAACAAACAATCAAGAAAACAAATTTTTCCTCTTTATAATATTAGAATAGACTAACAAACAATGTAATAACATTTTAGAAGTTAATTTTAACATACTTCTAATTATCGTATCGCAATCAAACTTTGTTCAGAAAAAGTTCGGATGACAGTACCTACTATAATATGGTATCTTGGAGCTGATCTGATGATGCAGCCAGGAGGTGAATATTGGAACTCTTCAGTGGCTACAAGTAAACTCCACGAGTTTGGGCTCATATGATGCGTCTTCACGTGTCCCAAACATTGCAATTCATCAAAAGCGTGTTTTTTTTTAGTTTTTTATAATGATAATTATTATCTAAACTACTATTATCAAGAGAAAAGATTTGTATTTTTGAATGTTTGTAACGAATAAACTCAAAAAGGACCGATTTAGATGAAATTTGGTAAGAAGGTAGTTTGAGCCCCTGGGATGGAGGGTAAAAAAAATGGGTAAAAATGGGTATGAAAGTTTGTATGGGGAATTAACCTAGGGACGAACTCGTCGAACGCGAGGCTAACGCCTTAGCAGACCCTCTTCGTCGCCGTCGGCTGGGGGAGAGGAGGCGCCGGTATGCGCATCTTCTCCCGCCATCCTAGAGGAGCTACTGCGGGGGGGTCTCTCGTTGACTCCTCTGCACGTCATCGGGGCGGTCGGGATGCTCTGTGAATCGAGGGCATCCCGGTTTAGGCGAGGCAGGCCCGCGGGGTACGGGCTGTCCGCAGGGGTGTTGTAGTGAATGCGCAAGCGATCCTGCACACCCCATTGCACTGCGGCGACGGGTTCCGCTGTGGGTTTTAGTGAGTAGGAGTCTCACAGTACCCTACCCATTGACGGCCGGTAGGATCCCCATGATGGGTTTCCCCAGCGTCAACAAAAAAAAAGGGACGAACCCGTGATCCGCTTTGCTTATAATGTTACTTTTATAAACTGTTAGACATCTTAAAACATTTTAAAGATCAACAAGTAAAGTATGTTGGCTGTAAATAATTTATTGTTGCCTTATCGGAGTGTGAAATGATAGTACTATAATCTTTACGCCATGTCAAATAAATTGCCTTCTATGGAAGTGTTTAAGTATATCATTTATAGTCTTTCTAAGAGATTTCTTCGTTTATTATATTTCACTCGACGCTCGTTGTTTATTTAATATAATTCTCTACACCTAAAGGTCCCCTAAAGCCTTCCTCAATAAATAGACGAAAAGATGTTTTTAAATCTGACCAATAATTGCTAAGACTAGCTCATACAAATAATAAAGACTTTTAAACCTATAAAATTAAGTATAGATTAGGCTTTTTATAAATTAACCTGTTAATTAACGTATTCACTATAATACTTTTGAGATCTTTTTACTATAAAACATGTACGAAACATTGTGTATATAACATAGTGTATATATCAGGTTTATCCATACTTCAGGTACGTTTTGAATGGCAAGTTACCTAGAAACTCAAAAGCACTAAAGCCTTTATAGATTGGATTGGCATAAGAAATCGGTGTCTTTGCTTATGCTGTACAAAAAGTTCTAGGAGCTTTTTCATATTGTATGTTCAATCAATTTTCTTGTTAATGGGTTTGTTTATTTTACAATAAATTAATCATTAAAAGCTAGAAATGGCTGCAGTTGTCATATTCTCTGTCTCAGTGATACTACTGGTGAACTCAGGGCAGCAGCTATTTTGCTCAACGTTCAACCAACTTATGACTACCTGAGAGACATGGTATTTATTATTTCTCTTTGTTGCTATATTTTATTGTTTTTATAAACCTTTCTTTGGACACAGTTATATTCAATCAAATATGTGTTAAGAAAACTATGAATAAATAGAAGTGTCTAAAGCGGCGTATTGGCAGCAAAGGTTAACCGCAACACATCGTATATCCGTAATCACAGAGTAGAAACGGGATAATTTTGAACGATTTGCAAACCCACAAAACATTTTGTATGCCACAATTATTAAGGGTCGGCAGACCGCGAAATAAGATTCGTATTCATTAAAGGATTTACAAATGTCCCATTGTTTATACTGCTTGTTTGGGATATGTGGGTAATTGTGTTTGTCCCTGATTAAGTCAGTGATTAAGGTAAATTATTGTGAATACTTTGTTATTTCAAAGAATGGTTGAACATTCTAAAGGTCAATTATAAACTTTGGTAATTTATATTGTATTTATTTAGGACCGACTTGCACCAAACTCTTGATTTAATTAAAATTACTTAAATATGTTAGCAAATCTCAAATTGTTGTACCTACTTGATGTTTGCTCAATATTTAAGATAGTTTAAATCAGAGTTATCTTAAAGCAATTAATAATCTTGTGCAATTAATAATTACGAATAATATTAAAAAGAACACAAAATTGATAACTGTAGTGTTGCAAAAGTATCTAAAGTAAAAGCAGTCAAGAAATAAAAATGTGCAGTGCAGTGTTAGCAAAAATTAGGTAGGTATTTATGATTAAATTTATAAAGATATAACTTAAAAATTCAAACTTAATTCATAATTATTGATCATATTGATTAATCACTTATTCACATTCCTTTGACCTGAATACCTTTAAGTACATCGAAATTAAATTTTACCTAAATTTTCTTTATATTCTCTCTTCTTTTTGGGTTTACAATAAAGGTTTTTTATCATTATTAATATTGAACCAAATAGTAAACAAAAACTGAAATAAATGTTATTACTACCATTTCATAATATATAGTAGCTTTATAATTACAACAAATATTCAATTACAAGAACATCCGTAAAAATGTATTCCTTTATAATTAAAGATGGGCAATGTGACTGTGACTGTAGCAAATTTTCGACATTGTGGCGCCTGTTTAAATGATGTATTTAACAACCAACCATATTTTTGGCTTTTAGACCGATCATATTCAGAAATTTTAATAAATTTAATATAATCTTGAAATACCATTTTATACAAAATAAAATAAAACAACAACATCCAAAAAATTTAAATTTTGTTTATTGCCTTATTCGTATATAGATAAAGGAATTTTATTACAGTGCTTAGATTTCATTAGAAATATGTAGAATATCATAGATAAAACGAGATTCCAATATCTTTACTACTTTTTTATATTGTACTTTCTTAGAAATCGTAAATTGAAAACTATGAGTTCTAAATTATTTTATTTCGTTATAATCTCTTTCCTTTTTTAGCCAGTCAGTCTTAGGCAATAGCCTACTGAATAAAATTAAAGAAAAGAAACCTATTTTAGTGTTACCTATATCGTAATTTTATAAGAATTTTCTTGATATACATATCACGAAAGCAAGAAAATGAAAATAATCTGTATAAATATTATAAATGTGAAAGTTTGTGAGAATGGATGTTTGTTACTCTTTCACACCAGAATGGCTTAATGGATCTGGGGTGAAAGGCACAGAGACAGATTATAGTCTGGAATAACACATAGGCTTTTTATCCCGGAAACCGGTTCCCATGGGATAGGTTTGTTTTTGTTCTAAATCTTTTAAATATAAAAGAAAAGAAAGAAGGTATTAAATTACATAGAGGTGTTATTGCTATACGATAATAATAACTCTTTGTCTGTCCTAATAAACTACATACAAAAATCACGACGACTAGTTTGCTCCATAGTTGCAATTAAGAAGGATAACACAACTAACTAACCAACAAGAAATTCGCTTTTCTCTCCTCTACACCGATAAAGCAGTCGTTCACACCTCACCCTTGTTTTGCGTAGAAACTTCCTACACCCAAAATGAAAAAAATATCATAAAATTACTTTGCTATATTTTGCAGGAATATTTTTGTTTACTTAGCTTCAAAAAAGATCTCACCTTTTACTGCACTTACCTTTGATGACGACACGTTTGGCTCAGTTTGTAGTAACCCTACGGCCTACTTGCTGTGCCAGCGGTCGCGGTTTCGAGTCCCGCTGGGAGCATTTATGTATACTCCAGTCATGGGTCATATTTATAATATGTATGTATTTAAAGTTATACAATATGTGGTAGTGTATCAACTTTCTGGTATCCAAAAAACAAGCCTCGTAGCTTACATATTTATATTTATCAGTGAATAAAAATCCCAGCAAAATTGGTTCAGCTATATCGCAAATTAGTTTAGGAATTTCAAAATGATAGACACATTTTGTACTAAAAAAGCGTAAGAGCTTATTATAACTTTTTAAAATAAAATTATAAATAAATATGAAAGGCTTACTTAAATAGCGTTAGTAGGTATACTATTTCGAGGCTAAAACCTAAGTACCTATATCGTAATTGGCCACACGCCTGAACGGGCTTGCACATGATGCGATTTGGGTCGTGACTCGTGACACCGAAAATATCCATCGATAACGTTAAAATTTTAATCCTAGTGTTATATCTAGTCTTCTTCTTCTAATATATGAAATTCTCGTGTCACAGTGTTTATAACAAAACGGCTTGACCGATTCTAATGAAATTTTGTGTGTATATTCAGTAGGTCTGAGAATAGGACGTAAATTATTTTTCGTACCCCTAAGTGATTAGGATGGTCCACCTCGAAAAATTTTATTTTTATTTTTGGGCAATTTTTTTCATTTAAGTTTTTTTATGACTCGGTATTAAAAAATACATACAAACCCAAATTTTCTCTGCTTTGCTGTATATGCATGTAATGATACTATGTTAGTATTTCAATAAACTTAATGTTAGGTTTCTGACATTCACCTAAATTTGTGAATCAATTTTTATGAACTTTGGTACAGAAATAGATGGGACCTTAGAGAAGGAAAAAAGACGCGAAAATAGAGCTTGAAGGGGATGAAATGGAAGTATGAAAGTCCTAAATTTTTGCTGTTAGATATATAGAGATGAGTAATATATTCTAAAAGGTATATGCTATTTATAGAAAATAAAGAATTATATTTTATAATGAAAATCAAGGGGAAGCGAGTGTATTATAAATGTAAAAGACCCGAATGTAATGTACCCGAGCGAAGTAAGGGTAACCCACTAATATCCTATAATATTGGAATATTAATAGCTCTACTTATTCGATGTAACTGTCGGTGCTCAGAAAGATGTTATCGTAGTTGAAAACAACGTTCAATATTCGGTGACAGTTAAAGGACAGTTGGGCTGTTATCTGTTAATAGATAGTTTGATTAATGTTATATAACTATCGTATGACTCATAATTTGTATAATAATTAATAAAATATAGTATTAAATAACAAAAATCGAGCGAGTGCTACTCTGACGCGCACATTGAGGGTTCCGTAGCATTAAACATGATTTATGCAATTTTTAACATATCTAATTCTTTATGTTGTGTCAAGGTTGTGACAAACTAACAAGAAGAAATGAAAGGTTTTCTTTTGCTATTAGCTACGAAAATCCTTAGACCACTATTTTGATCAATTGTAAGTAGTATTTTTGTTGATATTTTGTTAAAAACCCAAATACATTAAAAGCTCCTTTTTCGCGGGGTATACGTTCCAAAATTATACCGCGAATACCGAAACCGTGAATAAGGGGTGGTGATTTGTATGGAAATGCAGGGGTTGCGTTCCAAGGTAATAAATATATATATATATATATATGTAATTAATAGAAAAAAAAACAGTTTAATAACAAATAACAGTTCATTACAGTGCTATCAAAAGATATTTACATTAATAATTATTGTTTGAACAATTTGATTTAAAATATTTAGTATTTTATTCATCATACTCTACCGTCCAAAAGTTTGGGAGCACATCTGTTTTCAAAGAAAAAAAAAAGATTGAAGAAAAATAAAATCAAGTTTTACGATCTTTTACGATTTTTTACTCAAAATAAAAGGAAAATTATCATTGAAAATTCATCACGTTGTAACAAATTCCTTGATTTTGACGAAACCCGAATTTTGCTACTTAATCCGTCGGGTCTTTTATGTAATGGTGTGATTTTATTGAAAACGTTCAATATTTACAATTAATATTATCTCTTTTTAAATTGTACTTATACATAATCGTGAGTTACGTATCCGCTAATAACGAAACTTTCAGCCGCGAGTACCTACAGGAAGTCAGTCTCAAATTTTTCTACCGCGAATACTAAAACCGCGAATAAGGAGCTTTTACGTACAGTTTACCTTAGAATCAAGTGCATCTATAGGTAATGATAATAATAATTAATTTGCTAAGCAATAGCATAAATGAAGTGACTTATCGAAATAGATTCTACATAATATTCTTATACATAGTATATTAATTAATTCACCACTTGCACTGATTAGAAAATTCATGGAAAATTAATTGTACAGGCTAATAAAATATTAGATCCTGTCAAGTTTTAGATCTCTTATAATTATAAAGACGTTTAACAAACGAGGTGAGAAACGAGTAAAAATGGTTGCAATTCGCCTGAAAATCGGATTTGTTGTTGCCCACTTCATCCAACAATAATACACCTGCTGTTTATTGTTTTTGAGATAATCTATTGCTTTCGACCTCTCTCTAGGGGGTATTAAGCGCTAACAATAAATATTATTTTAATTATCGACTACAACAGAGTTTGTAAACGTTATAATATTAAGATTGTAAATTAAAGCAATATTGAGTTATTGTCGTCAGATTGATATCAAATTAATATTCTTTTTATAAACAAGCTTTTTATATCATATAAATTGTGTAGTGCAGTGATTAAAGTTTACTTTTTATTTTTTAGTGATTTATTCGTATTCTTCTCAACAAACCCTTTTATTTGATATCCATATTACGGGAATGCGTGAAAAAAAAACATATTCCGCCATCTTTGGGAGTCCGCCATATTGGATTTAGAATGACAATCAAACTAAACGTGTATACAAAATTTCAGCTCAATCGGTTGAGGTCAAGATCATCATTTGACCCGAACAAACATACATACATATATTGCAAGTTTAATAAAAAAAATGTAAAAGGATAAATCCCAGGGTTGCGCTTTTAATATTCATCCGGAAACCGGGAGATTCAAACGTGAGTTCGAATCATTTTTAACATGATTACCACTTGCATATATCTCAAGAACCTATCAAGTTTTCCAAAGATATGTGAAGTTTGTGGACTATAGCCTGATTCCCCTATATTAACGGGAGTCTCCGGCTCAACAGTGGGACGTTAAAGAAAGCTGAATAGAAAAAAATAAAAAGTAATAATTAATTAAAAAACAAGCAGTTATAATTAATACTTACGAAATAGTAATGGACTTGTGAACTTATTGCAGGCAATATAAAACTTAGTACCTATGTCCTAGTAGGTGTCTGAGAAAAATGATAGATTAAGCATGAAAACTAACATAAATAAAAAAAGCTACATAAATCTGTAACGATTAGCATGTTATTTATATAGCTAGCATGTACGGCCGCACACTCGGAGGTCCTGGATTCGAGTCCCGGGTCGTGCCAAGTTTAGTTATTGAGTATTTCTGTATAGTAAGTCTCAGTAACAGCCCTGAGTTGGGAAGTTGGCGGTGTTTCACCCCCGTGCCTCGGAGAGCACGTAAAGCCGTCGGTCCTGCGCCTTAGCTCTCACTGGTCGTGTCGAGTGGTCGTCCCACCAGAGTATGAGAGTGACAGGAATAGAGAGTGCACTTGTGTCTGCGCGTACACTTGTGCAGTATAATTATTTTCTCCTGCGCAGTTGGCTAGTCTCAATGAGATTGGCCGCCGTGGCCGGAATCGGCTAGGAGAACATCATCATCATCATATTTTTTCATCGATATATTAAAACAAGCAACAACATAACTAACAATAATTTATGTAACTTTAAATAAAATTGAATTAAAATTTACAGTTCTGTATATAGACTGAATAAAAAAGATCTATTATTGTTACTTCTTGTAACTTTCATAATTAGAACGCACCGCGCTTGAAACAATATTAATTTAGATTTAGGATAGCAAGTTTTTGCGTTCAATCAAAACAATCGAAAACTAATGAAGTGATCAAAAAGGTTTTGATAATTAAAATATAGCGCCAATTAAATCTATAAAACAGTATACGTATGTATATGAATGATTCAAAATTACTGGAAGTGGAATGAAAGTCCCTGCAATTGTTTTTAGATAATTGCAGAAAGACAGATTGACCAACTGGTGTAACTAATGCTCACTAGGAAGCTTTGTATTATACTAACTATAAGCGACTCACCTTATTCACTCGGGATCAATAATGTTTTTACGGTTAATATGGTATAGATAGACTATATTATATTAAATACTAGGGGGAAGAAAACAAATGTATATATCAGACTATAATCTATCTCTGTACTCACACACTTTCACATTTCTAATATTTATACACATATAGCCTATAATAGTATTCTTCAATAAACGGAATATCTAATGCAAAAAGATTTTTTCAAGTCAGATTAACAGTTCCTGAGATTAGCGCGTTCACAGAAACAAAAAAAACAAACAAACTCTACCCCTTTATAATATTAATATAGATGTAGTATTTTTAAATTTTACATTATTATTTATTATTAAAAAAAAAGTCTATTTACCTGTATGCTTGTAAACTTCTCGGTCTTAATTGAGTGTAGGTCATGAAACAGTCCTGAATATGCTACGTTAAATATGTCACTGGATTAATTATTCGGTATAAGGTATAGAGAGTGGTGTAATTGCCTCGGTAGTGTAGTGGCTAGCATGTACGGCTGCACACCCGGAGGTCCTGGGTTCAAGTCCCGGGTCGGGCGAAGTTTAGTTATTTAGTCTTTCTGTATAGTAAGTCTCAGTAACGGCTTGGAGTTGGGAAGTTGGCGGTGTTTCAACCCCGTGCCTCGTTTAGCACGTAAAGCCGTAGGTCCTGCACCTTCACTCTCACTGGTCGTGTCGAGCAGTCGGGACCACTATCGCAGTATGAGAGTGACAGGAATAGAGAGTGCACGTTGTGTCTGCGCGTACACTTGTGCACTAGAATATCTCCTGCGCAGTTGGCTACTCTCAATGAGATTGGCCGCCGTGGCCGGAATCGGTCAGGAGGACATCATCATCATAGAGTGGTTATGGTGTATGTAAAAAATGTAAAATAATTAATAAAAGGCTTTGATTTATATATGCCTACTACTCTAATTATTTATATTTAGATTACATCTGAAGCAAAAACAAACTATTACGCAGTTGTAGAGTAAATTTTTCGCAGAGTTTTATTCCAAGTAGTCACAATATTTTTAGATTGTTTAGTATACATAGATTTTTTTAGAAAAGTAATTAAAAAAAGGCTGTGAAGTGCGAGTCTGACTTACACACCGGGTTTCGTATGAGTATAAGTACTAAAATCTTATAATATGATAATTTGTTACGTTTAAAGAAAATGAGACATATATACTATCTACAGTATTTTTAAAACGTACAAAGTTAGGTATTTTTGCAACCTTATATAGAACGCAGGACTAAAATTATCTCAAAAACTACTTCAAGTATTTTCTCCAAAATAACACAATGATGACTTTGCAACTATTTATTGGCTTGAAAAAAAAGTTGTTTAAGGTATCTATCTTAATTTTAAAGACCTATCAAGAAATCAATCTCTAATTTACTTTTAGTAAAATAGATATGTAATGATGTGACGAAATTATAAGAAAAGCAGTTTTACCATTTGACTACAGAACCCAAAAAAGTAAAGTAAATAAATTACAGGTAAATAGAGTAAGGACACACAAATATGTCTAAACAAGATAAGTAAAAAACCAGTGAAAACGGTGTGACTGTTACGTGGAAGATAAAACAAAGTTATCGCTGTTTTTTTATAAAATAATTATGAGGTCAAGTAAATAATATCTAACCATTTTGTAATATAACATTTATAAATAACCCGACTACAGTGTCACGATCAATATTTATTGATTTTCCTTGCAGTGCTTAACCATTGTATGATTTATATAAAGATTATTTCTATTATAGAAACTAGATCCTTATAAAACTAAAAAAAATGATGTCACATAAAAAACATCGTAAATTACCTTGGTACTGAACATGTAGACTTCCAAACTACAAACACCTGAATTTTAGGCTAGTTTAGTAACCTATAGGTACATAATATGTATAAAAAAACGTAATAAGGAAATCTAAAATGTATAACAAAACAACATATCAGATAATATTCCTAAGATTTAAAATATTTGTACATCCGTAATCTATAATTGTACTTTCAACCTTCGCCTCGTTCCTTGTTGTTTTCCATCAGATACAAATGTAGCATTTTATTTGCAAGTAATGCGTGTCTTATCTACAATCCTCTGGGATCTGAAATTGCTTATTAATAGAACGGCGGTAGATGGCGACTTTGAGGGCCCTCGATTCGATAATGGAAACTGAATTTATTTACTAGTGTAAAAATTTTCTACATTACTAGCGACTCACCCTCGTTTCACTCGGGAACGTTATCACGGTTAGTATGGAATAGATAGACTATATAGTATATATTATATACATTATACATAGGTAAAGAAAAGTAAGTACGTACTTTAAAAAACTTGTAATCATCCCCTATTTTACCTTAATTGGTCATAAACGCCGAAATATTCCTTATTTCTTACCAAAATTATGGAGAGAATGATTTTTTGTCCGTAACTTGAGAAATGATTTGTTCCCAATACAAACTTTTAACCCCTATTTCACGTCTTTCAAGTTCATTTTTGCTACAAAAAGTCTGAAGTCCTTCTCCAAGGTCCCATCCTACTCTATATCAAACTTCATCAAAATTGGTTCAGCGGCTTAGGCATGAAAAGGTAACAGACAGACAGATTTACCGTTGCGTTAACAATATTAGTATGAATTAGTAGTTCAAATGATCGAAATAATTTTAAATAAAACTATCTTTTCGGTAATCCGAAAAGATATCCGCGAAATAATTTTCGCGGATTTACTTTGTTTTTTGGTTCTTGACATTTCGAATACTTTACAGCAATCATAGCCCGATATCCATATCCGAAAAGATATTTTTATTTAAAATGTTAAATATTCGCGTAATCTAAGAAAGTACGATAGAAGGATGTGTTAGAAAGGCAACATAGGACGAAACATTATACACATTTAAAGCTTTTCTTAATTCTAAACGTTTATCAATGGTAAATCTATAAAAAGTTAAAGCAGACAGTTCAATATTTCTTACATATGAATAGAACAATCTCGTAAAAGAAAATGTAGAGATTGTAGCGCTTGGAAACAAAAAAAAAGATGAAAAATATTTTGCTTTTTATTGTTTCACTAGCGACTCACCCTCGCTTCGCTCGGGTTCGTCCCTACTTATCTTTTAACGGTTAGTATGAAATACAAATTTTTGAATTTCTTTACTTTTCTGTACTATAATATGCATATATTAAGTATACATATAAACCTTCCTCTTGAATAACTCTATCTACTAAAAAAACCGCATCAAAATCCGATGCGTAGTTTTAACGATGTAAGCATACATTGGGACAGACCGACAGCGGGAAGCGACTTTGTTTTATACTATGTAGGGATAATTTTAATTTTATTTTTAGTCTAGAATGAAGGCGTACAATATGTATGACTGAATATTAACCATTAATTGTGTAATTTCATTTTACTAACTTTTTCATACTGTATTATTTTTTTATTAACTATACAACTTTGTTCACTTAAGCTATGTATAGAAAAAAAAATAGTAGGTATATTTGATTATTTATTAATCCCATTGGGGTAGCTAATAACATATTTATAAAACAAGAAAAAACTCTTCTTGTATTAATCACTGTACAACCTCCAACAAGCCAAAAAAAAAAACACTAAATTTATATTATTAGTAAATATTATTATCAGATGTAGACGCAGATGAAGCCGTGGGCAATAGCTTGTCATTTATATAAAACTAATAAATCAATTTCTGTAAAATGATAAACTTGTCAACGAAATTTTAAAATCGTTTCTGTGAACAAAAAAAATTAATTCAAATTGAAAAAAATAAATTATTCAAATTAAATTATTACATTTTTTTACTGAATGAAACATCAGTCCGAAGAAGAACTGGCTAATTAATACTAAATAATAAAACTTTGCCAGTATAATATTATTCTTATATTTTAAGTTTTACAATTCCCTTACGCTTACCAGATAGTTGATACACTACACATATATAACTTTAAATACATATAGTATATTATAAACACCCATGACTGGAGTACAAACATTGGCGCTCATCACACCAAGGAATGCCCCCAGCGGGACTAGAACTCGCGACCGCTGGCACAGTAAGTAAGGTAAGTACAAACTGAGCCAAACGTGTCGTCAAATATTTTAAAATATCAAATTTTACATACTAAACAAACATAATATTTTATAATAGGCACGACAAAATATATGCGAATAGTGAATGCAAATGCTAATAATAAAATATTATTTTTTAATTAAATATTAGTTATGCAACATAATTTGTGAGGGTTTCAAACCACGAATATGAACCAACCAACCAATACTACTTATTAAGATTTGAAAATAAAATATATTCACGTAATTTCATTACCACCTGTTATTAGGTATATTTTTTAACCTTTGCTGAAAAAATAGTGTGTGTGTACTTATGTACGCACGTAAGAAGTTATACTTCTTTGGCGTAACAGAACAAAAATAGCTAAAGATTTCATCCCGTATGTCTCTATTTGTAAAAGGAATGATAAATTAATTAAATAAGGTATTAGGCATATTAAAATCATATATTTATAGAATATCATTTAATGAAAGAATATAATAAAATAATAATAATTTATTAAGGAAAGAATATAATATTATATTTCATTTGTCAGACAATAACAACGGTTACCATGGCAACAGACAGTTATCAGCTAACTTGATCATGTCGCTGTTTGTCTGTCGGTGTGTAACAATTTTACTCTCATATTTTTTCAAAACGTCCCAAAAGACGTATAACTTCAAAAAAAATAACAAAAAATTACGCTTACAAACTCATTATGTATAAACGCATTACGCACCATAGCCTTTTTTTGATTTAACATTTTTTTTTATTTTTATTTAAAAATATTTTGTGTTTATAATACTAAAATTATAGGTATTAAAATATGAATTTAATATTATATTTGAATTTACTAAATAAATAAAATAAATAAAGAATATTTATTATAAATAATATAGGTATTTACTTTATTTATTGCTACTCTTTTCTATATTAAAAAAAAACAAAAGAGAGAATTATTATTTATAAAAGAAACATTAAGAAAAAGCTTTCGAATAACTGGAGAAATAAATGCCATATGTCACTCATACTTTTGGCTAAGATTTTTTCACGTACCTTTAATCTTTTGAACTTTTCTCTGAAATGGGTTAAGTGTTAGACATGTACTTACTTACGTCATCTAGTTCTTGCTTACGGCGATTGTGAAATGTTTGTGTCCTTTCTATGTCGAATCTTGATGTTAGTAGTTACGAAAAACTTTTTCTAATATATATATGTATCTTCTATCTATCTTCTATACTATAATAAAACTGTAGAGGTCGAATGTCTGTACATAGAAATAAAATGCTAAAAACCGAGCCAGGGGGATGTAGAGAGAAATAAAACAAATTTAGATTGTTTTAATTTTTTTTCTATCTCTGTCTGTTTGTACGGGCTAATCTCCGAAACTGTTGAACCGATTTAAATTATTTTCTTTCTGGTAGTACCTTATATCCCCGGTCAACATTTAAGATATTTTTCATTCCGAAAAATTAAAGACTTCCCATGGGATAGTTAAAAACTATAACAACTTATTACACAAATACTACTAATAGGATTTTAATGAAACTTTACAATAATATAGTTCATACATCAGCCGCTAGTCTATAATATTATAATAAACTTTAGTTTAGAAATATAATAATATAGTTTGGTTCTGTATTACATGAACATCACGTGACTAAGACTATATATATATATATATATATATATATATATATATATATATATATATATATATATATAATTTCTACGATTAAAAAAAACCTTAAAAAGGTTCAATACTACAAATTACAAAAAGTTAATTTACATCTTTTTTTAAATAAAATGAACACACTAATATGTCCAATAGAAATCAGAGATATTATTACATATTAATATTTTATAATAACATAATTAATCTAATATATTTAAAAGAGCAATTTTTGTATATTTATTTATTTATACCGGCGATCACGGAAACGGCTCTAACGATTTCGCTGAAATTTCGGAAGCGAAAAATCGATCTAGATTAGGCTTATGTCTGGGAAAATGCGTGTTTTCGAGTTTTCATGCTGTTTTCTTTCGCATTGTTCCACGCAAAATATAATCGCTAATTTCGCACGCTCGGACATAAGCATTACAAGATAAACAATCACACTGACACGCAAAATAGGCGCATAGTCGTCGAGTTGCGGAAAACAGCCCGAACATACCATACCATACCATAGACAATCACACGGGTCCGGGTTCAAATCCCAGTTGGATACAAAATATTTTCTTATGTTTTTTGTTCTTTTTATGTATTTATTTAAATTTTTAGTTTTTTTATCTAAAAAATACGATATAACAAAAAAGAAGTCCGAGAGAAGCTCGGTCGCCGAGGTACTGTATATAATTTAAGCATTCACTTCACATCTATGATAGAAACTAAGTGCCTCGGAAACCTGAAATACACGTTTAATGCGTAAATAATTACGCATCATGTTGTTGTGTTGTTTACACCTAAAGTGACTGTTTGCGCAAATCACATGGTGTTTGCCTCGTTACTAGAACGTGCTCTTATAATGCCTTTGCAAATATGTGGAAAGCTTACAGGTGATTGTGTGATTATGCTCTGAATAATGCAGCTTTATTGTAACTTATGATGCTCTTTCAATTTTAGAATCTGAAAAATAGCTTTCCGGGTTACGGAAAAGAAAAAAAAACTGTATAGTATATATTTGTGGAATAGATGTAAATCCACCCAGATTTTTTTTTATCTTTCTATTTATATTTATAGGTGCATAAGTAGTTACGTCAAATTAATATATCATTGGCTCACTATTACAAGGTTCTATGTTACAATTTTAGTACTTATTTAGTTATGAATGCTACAAGGTTCTATGTGTCATTAGCTACAGTTTTGCAACAACAAACCACTAGATAGCGGCATTTTAGCTACAAAATATTCAATTTTACATAGTTCTATGTTGTTTTTTTTACGATAACAAAGTACGAAGTTCTATGTAAAAAGTACTAAACTTCATTAAAGTTAACATAGAAGCTTGTAAAATAGTAAGCCAACGAATTATGTATTTCTGAAAACTAACTTATAATAAAATGAAGAATCGTAATTGTCCTCAAATATTATTTTTCAAAGTATCTCAATCTCGTAAGTGTTTTATCTATAATAATGACTCCTTAAACAACACTCCTAAATACTTTTACTTATTCGATAAATCTGTTAGGATTACTAATTTATATACCGAATTTATACTCTGTGTTTATAAAATGTATTTTCTGAATGTCAGTTGACACTTGTCAATATTTTAAAAAGTAGGTCAACCCTACTTTTCGTTATGAACTTTGTTAGAATATTTAGTTTAGTCTTGCTTCATATTTGGTGGAAAGCAGTACAATATATACATTAATTACGAGAATAACGACGTTTTATTGGCCATCCCGTCATCTCAGAAGTGGGATGTACGGTGTTAATTCTACAACACATATCGGCTAACGACATTTTACATCGATATGAATATGAGTACATCAAAAAGTCCTCATCATAGTGAAACTGTAAGGCTTGTAAGTGGTACACCTACATTACCGAGGGACAAGCAAACGAACGACGTGACTCGATTACAATGTGAAGATGCTCGTGGAATTCATAGAAGTCAGGCGCGGCATCCACGACGACGTGAACGTAGTAGCAGTTCAAGCAGTTCAAGTTGTCGGAGTAATACGCGGGTTGACATGCGTAAACGACGAATTTCTGGAAGCCGTTCCAAGAGGCGAAAAGCAAGAAGACGTCGACACAGCAGCAGTGGCAGCCGAAGTTCAGCAGCCTCGCGGATTCGATCTCGAAGACGACGACAGAATACTGAAGTGGATAGTCAACAGGACCAGAGAAAGAGGGTACGTACTTCTGTTGATAATAGTTTGTATGATACTCATTTACTCATTCGGGAAATGTTACAAACAATGAACAATAGTCAAAGTCGAACCGACAAATTTCCAGTCCTAGGCAATGTTATACCCGAATTCGACCCAATGTCGAAAGATCAAACAGTGCATATGTGGATTAGTAAAGTAGAGGAGTGTTCACAGATATATGGTTGGTCAGATAGGCAAATTATTCATTATGCTTTGCCAAAATTAGCTGGGTTAGCCAAGTCATGGTACGAGGGATTACCCTCCTTATTATTTAGTTGGACTGAGTGGAAAGATAAATTATTAGAATCTTTTCCTAGTAGAGATGACTATGCAGAATTGCTTACAGAAATGTTATCAGTAAAAGCTAAAATAGGTGACTCATTAGAACACTATTATTACGCTAAAATAAAATTATTAAATCGCCTTGAAATTTTCCATAAACGTGCGGTAGATTGTTTGTTATATGGGTTAGATGATAGGTCTATCAGGTTAGGTGCAAAGGCTGCTAGTTTTACTGAACCTGAACAAGTATTAAAATATTTTAAATCTATTAAGCAACAGTTACGGGATACAGATAGAAGTAAAATTTCATTTGAAAAGAGAAACAATCAAAACACTATAAATAATAACATTAGCTCTAATAATAATAACAAACCAATACGTTCTCAAAATGATAACGCACAGATTATCTGTTACAATTGTAATGAACCTGGTCACTATAGCTATAGATGCACAAAACGTATTTTGCGATGTACAATATGTAATAGAATAGGTCACTTGGCGGCAACATGTCCGAAGTTACCGTCAACAAGTAATGAAAAAACGGATAAAACTGTATTGAAAGTAAATAATGATTCAGATACAAATCAGAAATTTATTTTGGATGTAGAAATTAATGGTGTAACTATGCAAGGTTATATAGATTTAGGTAGTCAATGTACTTTGTTACGCCTTAACGTTGCACTAAAACTAAACTTAAAATGGAAAGAAAGTAACTTACCTAATTTGAGAGGATTAGGCAATAACTTAGTTCTACCAATAGGATCAACTATAGTAAAAATTAAAATTCAAAATATTATTGAAACCGTAGAGGTTTTTATTGTTGCAGATCATGTAATTAGTTATCCCATATTAGTAGGCCACTCATTTACCGAAAAACCGGGAATCACTATTACTAAAACACCCTATGGCTTGATTTTTAAGCGATATCCTAATCAAAAGCTTTGTTTATTTTCGAACGATAAAGTCACGATACCTGCGAAAACCGTAGGAATAGTTAAAGTCACTTCAGATACTAATTATACAGGTTCTTTTTATGTTAATGGTACTATACGAGGAAAGCCTAAATATAATTTTTATTTAATGCCAGGCGAATACAATTTTGAAAATCAACAAAGTTCTATTTTAGTTTTAAATCTCTCTGACAATGAATTAAATATTAATAACAATATTTTAATTAATAGAGCTAAAATAATTGATAATGAAAAGACAGTTAATATTTTAAGTTCAGAAGATTTAAATAAACTAAATGTAGGTAACATTTTAAATAATGAACAAATAGATAACTTAAAAAAATTACTTTACGAATTTAACACTTGTTTCTCGTCTGGTCTTAAAGACTTAGGATATACAGATATTGTTAAAATGGAAATAGAATTAACTGATTCTAAGCCTGTCGTTTATCGCCCGTATAGGTTACCATATGCAGATAGAGAACTAGTTAGGGTAATGGTCCAAGATATGTTAGATGCTGGAGTGATAAAAGAATCAAAATCCTCATACGCTAGTCCTATTGTTCTAGTAAAAAAGAAAACGGGAGATAAGAGATTGTGTATCGATTATCGTGCCTTAAATAATAAAACTAAAAAAGAACACTATCCATTACCTCTCATAGATGATCAGCTAGATTTATTATCAGGTAATAGTTTATTTATTTCTCTAGATTTATTTTCGGGTTACTATCAAATAGCTATTTCGGAAGGCTCTCAGAATAAGACAGCATTTGTCACTCCGGATGGACAGTATGAATTCACAAGAATGCCATTCGGATTGGCAAATGCTCCATCTATATTTCAAAGGACAATGAATAAAATACTCGCAGAAGCTAAAATAAAATATGCTTTAATTTATATGGATGATGTTTTAATTCCAGCTAAGTCTTATTCTGAAGGAATAAGTAGGTTGCGTGAGGTTCTAAGTTTACTACAGAAGGGGGGGCTTACCTTAAAATTAAGCAAATGCCATTTCTTTTATGATAAAATTGATTTCTTAGGGTTTGAAGTTAGTGCGAACGGTATAAGACCGGGCTATCAAAAAACATTAGCTATTTCAGAATTTCCAAAACCAAAAAATATACATGATATTAGACGATTTATCGGTTTGACAAGTTTTTTTAGAAGGTTTATAAAAAATTTCGCGATTATTGCTAGGCCGTTAACTGACTTACTTAAGAAAAATTTTTCATGGAATTGGACAGATCAACAAGAAAATTCATTTATTACATTAAAAAGTAAATTAGTGGAAAGACCTATATTGGCACTCTATGATCAAAAGCTTGAAACTGAATTGCATACAGATGCGTCTAAAATAGGTATAGCTGGAATCTTATTGCAAAAAGGGGCTGATAATTTGTTACGACCCGTTGCTTATTATAGTCGAAAAAATACTAGTGAAGAACAAAGGATGCATTCATTCGAACAAGAGACACTTGCGGTAATATCTTCATTAAACAGGTTTAGAGTATATTTATTAGGCATAAAATTTAAAATTGTAACAGACTGTAGTGCCTTGCGTACAACATTTACAAAACGTGATCTTATTCCACGTATAGCGAGGTGGTGGATTCAATTTCAAGAGTTTGATTGTGAAATTGAATATCGACCAGGGAATAAAATGGGCCATGTCGATGCGCTTAGTAGGGGTCCTGTTAATGATTCTAATCCGGATACTGACTTACAAATATTAGACGTATTAAATTTCACCACTGAAGATTGGATAGCTACTATACAGAATAATGATGAGGAAATTAAGAGAATAAAGGAAATACTGGAATCAAAAAATACTAAAGATACCGTTGATATATATAACTAGCGGCTCACCCTCGCTTCGCTCGGGTTCGTCGCTAGGTACGTTTTAAATAGATATAAAAAGAAAAAATCTTTCTTTCTCACATTTTAATTATATGTTTTAATACTTACCTATTCCGGACTAAGAGAAATCCAAAAATTAAAATATCATAAAAATTGGAACGCGGTCGAACGGGATAAAAAGTATCCTATGTCCTTCTCCTGGCTCTAAACTACCTCCCTGCCAATTTTCAGCTAAATCGGTTCAGCCGTTCTTGAGTTATAAGCGAAGTAACTAACACGACTTTCTTTTATATATATAGATAATTATCAGTTGAAAGGGGGTAAGGTTTACAGAAACATAGATGGAGGTATTAGATGGGTTGTACCAAGGGGTGTTCGATGGCAAATTCTACGCATGAATCACGATGATATCGGTCACTTCGGATTCGAAAAAACTCTTGAACGCGTAAGATCTACATATTGGTTTCCTAAAATGAGAAAATTTATTAAGAAATATTGTAATTCATGCCTAGAATGTGCATATCATAAAGTTCCGGGAGGTAAGAAAGAAGGAATGTTATTTCCTATACCTAAGAAAGATATACCGTTCCATACAATACACGCTGATCATCTCGGTCCCTTCGTTCGTAGTCGAAGAGGAAACACCTTTATTCTAGTTATTATAGACGCATTTACTAAATATGTCAATTTAACGGCTGTAAAGAATACAAAAACGTCAAGTACAATCAATGTATTTAAAAATCATTTTAGTTACTTTGGAAATCCACAAAGACTTATAACAGATAGAGGTTCCTGTTTCACTAGCAATCAATTTAAATCTTTTGTTCAAGGCCGTGGTATAAAACACATCCTAAATTCAGTAGCAACCCCAAGGGCAAATGGTCAAGTTGAGCGGTTTAACAGGACCATTTCTGATGCGCTCAGTACAAAGTGTCATGGACTCAAAGATAACTTGTGGGATGAATGCTTGCAAGATATTCAGCTTGGGTTAAATACAACAATTCATAAAACTACACAAAAGAGTCCATCAGAACTATTGTTTGGGCATAAAATAATAGGTAGTGCAGAAAACATAATAAACGAAATATTTGATGATACAGAAGATCGATTAACTGAAAATGAACTTGTAGGTATTAGGAAAGACGCTAGTGATCGAATGAGAGATAATGAAATGGCGATGAAAAATAAATATGATAAAAATCGTAAAGCAGGTCATTCATACAAAATAGGTGATTTGGTTAGGATAGAACGTAATTACAATGAAAAGGATAGTGCAGGTAAACCAAAGAAATTATTACCAAAGTTGCAAGGACCATATAGAATTTGTAAAGTGTTACCTAACGATAGATATTTAATCGAAGACACACCATTAACTCGTAAAAATAATAAGCGATATGAAAATGTAGTTGCGTTAGATAAGATTCATCCATGGGTCAGTTTTCAAAGAGATATTTGTAGTTCACAAAGTGATGATGATAATAATGATTCAGAGTAATGAGTAACATACTAATTGTTTCAACAGTAAGTAATTTATGATTTGAAATGAGAAAATAGTCAGTGCTGAGACACAGATGATTACAGTAGCAGACTACAGCGTGGGCAACTTTGTTAGTGCTAAAGATTAGCATAGATAACTAAGTCGCAGACTGCGCAGATGTAGGCTACAGATGTATCAGTGTCATGATTAATTTTGCACAGATGACAGAGGGCAGACTGCGGCGGTGTAAGCTGAGCGGTGAGTGTTATTTAGCATGGATATCCCCAGCAGATTATACCGTTCGTAGGCCCGTGATACGGTCAGTGCAGAGAAAGAGATAGCACAGATGACTATAGAAATCTGATACCTGATAGAGGAATTTGAAATTTAATAATTAGTTAGGTGATATTAATTTTAATTATTATATTATAGTAATTAATGTATTTGGTCACATAGATGATTTGTATTTTTTTTGTGTATTGCTATTTATTAATGTTAAATTAATTAATATTAACTTAAAATGAATTTGTTAAGATTTATAAGATTATTCCTTTGATTTACTTTTATGTTGTTGTTTAATTAGCTAATCGAGCACTTAAATATGTACATTTATGAAAAAAATCTCTTTTGTTTTGTAGTTTTCATTGTTTTGCGAGAGGACTCGCCTTTGCTCAGGAAGGCCGAGCTGTTAGGATTACTAATTTATATACCGAATTTATACTCTGTGTTTATAAAATGTATTTTCTGAATGTCAGTTGACACTTGTCAATATTTTAAAAAGTAGGTCAACCCTACTTTTCGTTATGAACTTTGTTAGAATATTTAGTTTAGTCTTGCTTCATATTTGGTGGAAAGCAGTACAATATATACATTAATTACGAGAATAACGACGTTTTATTGGCCATCCCGTCAAATCATTCATCACGTGAAAATGTCTCAACTGCATTTAACCATTTTCTTTATCTTACTTCTTATTAATATTATAAATGCTGTGGGCTACATTATTTTTTTTCTAGAGGCGAATCTGTGCGAGGCGAGGGTGAGCCGCTTCTTCAAAATAATATGTAAAAAAGATGCCTATGCGCTATGAACAGGAAATATGTTTTTGTAGGGATAATTAAAGCATCCCATAGAGCCCCGTCGAGAAATAATGTCATGGTAACTACTACCTATAGCGCGTAATGCAATAAATGCTTCGTAATAAAACATTGTTGTGATTTTAGTATTAAATAAAATATCAAATAAATAAATATGTCGGGACATTAACACACAACACCATCTAAATCCGTGGTAAGCTACAAGGCTTGTAGAAAACATGATACACTACACATATGTAACTTTAAATACATACGTATTATAAATATAAACGCCCATGACTAAAGTACGTTCATTCGTGCTCATCACACAAATGAATGCCCCCAGCAGTATTCGAACCAGCAAGTAGGGTCACTACAAACTGAGCCAAACATGACGTCGTTTTGTATTATATTTGAATATACATATACACTAAATAAGCAAAATAATTATTAATCAAAGAATAAAAAAGACAATAAATAGTATTTATTATTATATTATTTGTTGTTAATATTTGCTATACAATAAGCGGAGAGAATTATTTTATAGCAAAAGAAAGAATTATAATTTATAAAAGAAAGGTTAAGGAATAGCTTTCGAATAACTGGTGAAACAAAAGCCATATTATGTGTCATACTTTTACCTATAACGTGTAATGCAATTGTTGTATGATTAATGCTTCATAGTAGAACACTGTTTTGTTATATCCGTGCTAGTAGCGTCACGTGCACAGCTTTTAATATAAGCTACTATAATTTCTACTTTAAACTGACTCTACATGCACTCTACATGTGCATATTTATTACTCGCTTTGCTCGGGTTCGTCCCTAGCTTGCTTCCCAATACAAACTTTCATACCCATTTTCACTCCCTTGAGGGATGATTTCCGAGATAAAAAGTATGTCCTTGCCAGGGTCTCAAACTATCTTCGTACTAAATTTCATCTAAATCGGTTCAGTAGATCCAGATATTACCCCCTACAACCTCACAAACTCACAAACTTTACTTCCTTATAATATTAGTATAGATTATTTTTCGATTGTTATTATACTTTTTTTAATTTGAATCCTGGGTCTGTACCACTATCCACTTCTAGTATCCACTTCTAGTATTTTCATGTGCCAATCATTTCCAACTTGATTACCAACTTGTCTTACGGTGAAGGAAAACATCGCGAGGAAACCTACATGTCTGAGAGAACCTAGCAAGTTTTCGAAATACATGTGAAGTCTGCCAACCCACACGTGCCGTGGACATGACAAAGAGCTGTATACAATTATATTTTACTACTTGCTACGAGTAGTACCTACTTCTGCCAAAACACTACAGTAAGACGATTTTTATTATTTTTTAATAATAATAATAATATATAGTTTTCAATACCTATTCGTAATACAAATCATAATATTTGAAAGTCCAAATAGATTCTGGCGCGTTTAAAATATTGATAACAAAAAGGCCTTATGGAAATAAGTTTACGGATCACTAAGCATCAAGGTCTGCTAAATATTAAGCAGGAGTACTAAATATTTATTTTGTTTTACATCATCTCCCATTGAAAACATATTTATTATTTATTTTACTTTATAATTGTATTTTCATTGTAGGATATGAGTATTATATAGTATACTCATATATTAAATTCGATAAGTTGCACGCATGAAGACGTCAAAACGTTGGAATGTTGTTCAACTGAATTAATGACGATGAGTAAGCGTAAGTTATATCTTCAGATATACAGGATGTTTAATCTATACATACCTATAATAAAATTTTAACTAAGCCGAACATAAAATATTTTCTGGAAAACCTCATTGAAATAGACATTATTATCAATACAGAGGCCGAATCTATAGTTTTATAAAATTATTGTCTGTCTGTCTGTAACCGCATCACGGAAAAACCACTGAAGGGATTTTGATTAAATTTGGTATGATAAGAGCTGGTTATCCGGGTCCGGGTCAACATATAGGATACTTTTTACTGCAGGAAAATATATACTAAGCGTTAAAACGTAAGTAGGGACGAACCCGAGCGGAGCGAGGGTGAGACGCTAATATTATCCTATATACATAATATGTATGTAGATAATATTAAAATCATATTATAATTTTATTAAATCAGGGAAAACAAAAATATTAACTATTATCGTTTGGACATATTATTATAACAAAAGTTAAATATTTTTTAATAAATTAACCTACTAATTAAGTTATTGAGTAGGTATTCAGATAGCTAGTCACTTAGAGTGGCTATTTTTACGTTTATTACGGTATTATGCTATTACTATCTTAAGCCCGCAGCTCTGTTTGCCTCTCCATCGTACGTCGATAAATAGTAACCTAAGCGTTATTCCACAATATAAGCTACATCCATTTTGAATCTCACAGATATGAACACTCAAACATTTCCAAACCTACGTATTTATAATGTTAGAGAGATTTGCATGGATTTCTGCTAAATAGACAATATATAAATGTCTTGTTTAAAAGTTAGGATAAACCTAATGCCATATTCGATCTCGAGGGACACCCGATGAATATTTATGCCGGCAACCTTTGGAATATCTGTGATATTAATTACGCTCGACCAGCCGTAGACTTGTTATGTTTTAGAAGTGTCATTACTACATATTATAAAAGAAAGTCTCCTCGCAGCCTCTGCCTGAATGCGATAAATTCAAAAACTACCGAACAGATTTTCATATGGTTTTCACCAATGAACGGATTAAATAATGAGGAATATTTAGATGTATAATTCATTCAGGTTTTGTGTAAATTGGCAGAAATTAGGCAGTAGTAGCCAAGTGGTGACGCGCTCGCTTGGGAAACAATATACCTAATCATTCATTGTTTTCATATAGCTCTATTGGTTTACGGAGAGATTATGATGAAATTTAGTATGGTATAGTTGGTTATTCGGGTCGATATTTAGGATACTTTTTACTGCGGGAAAATATCTCATTTCTGAGAAAAAATGCAAAAACTGCTATATAAGAGTATACTAATCTGTAAAACCTAAGAATTTGGTTTCTTGTCATCCAAACGCGGGCGGAGCCGCGGGCAATGCTAGTATATCTACAAAAATGTGGCAATTTCTCTTAAATAAAACGCTGTATGTACATTGTGCGTACCTAGAGCCGTACCCGAGCGAAGTGAGGGTAAGTCGCTAGTGTGCTATAAATACTTAAGAAGCTATTTCATTTATTCTATATAAATCATTGAAAATTTTGGATATGTTTTAGTTGTTTTCGTTTTATCATAAATAAAAATATTCTTCTGATAACTGTAAGCCCAGAAAGAACAACCTGCTGGGTTTTAGTATTGGTTCAAATATAGGATTTACATTATTACATAGAGTTGTGTGAGATCCGTATAGTATTATGTTATCTGTGCATTTGCCACTTTTCCTCATATTTTTTATGCTCATAGGCTAAATCGCAGAAAAATATTAATCTTTACGTATATATGTACCTACGTTCCACAAATTTTATGATTTTAAATATTAAGGATATAAAATATATCTGTATTATGTGACTCTATGGTCTACACCCTCGGTGCGAGAAGCTTACACGCCTGATTAACTTTTTTATTATTATCGCTGCCTAGAAATAAAGCTTTGACACACGTTGTGTAGAATCAGAGAATTACGTGTCTTAGCACTTATTTCTCAACTAAGGTTATATTATATACGTAGTATATGTATATAGTAATGACAGCACAGGTCTTAAAATCGTATATTTTGCGTTACATTAAAATAAATGTAATAATTTATGTAGTTTTGAGGTTGCCACACGCGTAGGTGTATACATATAAGTATTTTTTTAAATATATAAATATTAGTTGTTAAAAAGTGTTGCACTATAAAGAACTAACTTTAAGTTAAATTGTGAAAAGAAAACATTAAAAAAACGTTATTTAATACATGTATGTATCTGATAAATAAGAATTATTAATATATGTATTCTTATACCTACACAAAATACGTAATAGTTAATGTATCCAATCAAATAATATTTTTATGATATTACCTAATTACTGCTGTTTGTTTATTATCTACATATTACTTATATACCTAATACACAAGAAATTAAATAAAAAATATAAAATTTTTTAGACCAAGTATACCATATATTTGCAATGTCATTGATTTAATAGGATACCAAGACTCGAATGAATTCGATCGCTGGAAGTTGCTCATATCCTTTTACCCTCTAGATAAGAGTTGATAATCTCCAAAGGGCAGAACTGATTTTTTTGATTTATAGCTAAGAATACTCTTTTCAATGAAAAGGAACTAAATTAAAACCAGTTCATCAATTTGAGCACTACGGTGTTATAGACAGACACACAGATACACAGGTTAAACTTATAACACCCGTCTTTTGCTTCGGGGTTTAATAAAAATTGAAAGCTAATTATCATCATTATGGCTTTTCAGATGAATTCTGCATATCGAAAACTATAAAATAGCATTTTTTTATCAAAAGGCAATCACTACATAGTATAAAACAAAGTCGCTTTCTCTGTCCCTATATCCCTATGTATGCTTAAATCTTTAAAACTACGCATCGGATTTTGATGCGGTTTTTTTAATAGATAAAGTGATTCAAGAAAAAGGTTATAGTATATAATTTGTTAAGTTTTTGTATACATTGGCTAAAATATAACGATATTTGTTGGAGGTGTCGGAAAAAATAAGACGTTTGGGAGCTTTCAACAAAAACACTGCGTAAACCCTTTGAGATATAACAAAATAATGTATGGTGGAATTGTGTATCTTATATAAGTCTACAGAAAAGTCCGCGATGGCATATGTCTATCTCTTAAGGATAACATACTATATCCATTGCAATTAAAAACGTACCTAGGGACGAACCCGAGCGAAGCGAGGGTGAGTCGCTAGTTTCAGTATAAACCAGTGTTAGTCTTATACTTGTACATATCTTTTCCCTCCTATTAAAATGTGTTGTACATGTTTTGAGCTTGAAGTTGTTAATTACCAACTTTCTTAGGATCTGGATATTTTTAAAGTAGCGCTCTAATTACTGGTAGGACTATGTTGCGGTGTAATGACTGCAAGCCGCGGTAAACGGTTTGTAAAATTTGCGTTGATATTTTTAGCACTTTTTACGACACTTTTTACACTTTTAGCCTAATCTTAAGGCAAAATTTGTTTTAGATTATAGATTGTGTAGTAAATAAAATTTGCATTGAGAAAAATTTTAGGTTTCTACATATGTGCTAAACTAAAAGACCAACAAATAGATTAAAAACATACTTTGGGCCAACTCGAGTGTATGTAATCGAAATAAAACCAAACTTGAAAGTTGCGCCCAAACTTGAAAGTTTCACTTACGAGTAAGTCTTTGAAGAATGATATCAAATAGATACGATAATTAGAAGTAAGCTTTTTTGAGCGATGTAGCAAGGGCCGATCTCGGCACCATACCCGCTTCTTAATAGAAGTAAGCTTGAGTGGCATTCTAATATTTAATTACATCTATACATATAATAAAACTGTAGAGGTCGATGTATGTACTTAGAAAAAAATGCTAAAAGCTGAGTCAGGGGGATGTAAGGAGAGAAATAGAACAAATCCAGACTTTTTTCAAATGTTTTGTTTCTCTGTCTGTCTGTTTGTACGGGCTAATCTCCGAAACTGTTTGACCGATTTAAATGAAATTTTGAATAGTGGTACCTTATATCCCCGGTCAACATTTTAGATGTTTTTCATCTCGGAAAATTACGGAGTTCCCGTGGGATAGTTAAAAACTATAGTAACTTATACAGCTTAGTACACAACAACTTATGCACCTAATTTAGTAAAATTTGGCATGCTGATACCTTATATTACCGATCAAACAAGAGGTTACTTTTTATCCCGGAAAAATTAACGATTCTCGTGGAATAGATATGTTTGCGCTTACCTAGAGGCAAACCCGAGCGAAGTGAGGGTGACCCGCTAGTAGCCAATAAAAGCGTGATAAAATAGAGTACAGTGAATATATACTAATAGAAACTTTGACAGTTTTCATGTTTAATGTGTATGAGATAAATAGTACCTGGTCTCGTATAAATATGATTCAAATATTCTTTTACCGTTGCGAACTTTTGAGCGTTTTTGTTAAAACAGAATTCATTCCTCTCGCAATAAATAACTCAGCTTTAGAAATAGTATCCTTCATTTGGTTGTTTTGTATGTTTTTATTTTTATTTATTTAAGATATCCAAGTCAAAATGACAATTTAGTGAGCTGCATAATACAGCGATATCTTTGTAATTATATCCTATACATCAATATTAATCAAATCTTAAGTTACAACAATCACTAATTCAATTTAAATACCAATTTAAGCGTATAATTAGTGCCTGTAAAGTACCTCGATGGTGCACTTCTGGGTTCGAGTCCCGAGTGGCGCCAAGTTAAGTTATTGTGAACTCCTGTTAAAAAAGTCCCAGTAACAGCTGCTAATTACTATTTATGTAAATTCGCGTAAATTTTTTACGGGTTAAAATTTAATGCCAATTAACCCGTAACGACAAGAGATTCTCAGGAGATATTTTGAGAGAAAATTTTTACCGTTAGAAAAAATTGCAAGTAGCCATCATGTCCAAATATTACGACAAAACTCGGTTCGAATACCGTGAGAAAAAAAGGTTCTGTAAGATTGTAAATGGAAGATAATCTCCATGGAATATAAATACATATATTTTATTAATAATAATACTTTAATTTTTTTTTAATATCTGTCATTGCATTAAAAGTTACCTAAAAGTTAAGACACTAGGAGTGCAGCTAGAGTATATTTGGTCACGAACTAACTATAGTTTGCTATAATTTTATATTTAACTTTGTAATACTAGGTATAATTATAATTAATTAAATGTGCTTGAAAAGAATTTTTACAGAAAAATGGACTACTGCCTTACTAAATAACTTTATTCAGTTTAAAGAGAATAAAAAAGTACAAGGTGGCTCAACAGGCGGCATTGTTAAAAACATTTTTGCATATAAATAACTTTTACAAACTGAATTTTGTCGTCTATATTCTAGTGCCCTGTACAACTTTCGTGCTTTATTTTTTAATAGCAGCTGTAATTTACGGAGTTGCAATTATCAAAGGGTCTTTAATATCAAAATTGCTTTTGAGTTTTTTATTTACTTCTTTCTTCTTTTACGTTGATACGATTATAGGCGATTTTTGGAGCATAAAATATAATAATTATGTATAATGTATATCCATACTTCTACTACCTCGCTCGTTGCTCTAGAGTCTAGTGACTAGCATGTATAGATGCAGATTCGTGAGTCCTGGTTTGAAGCCCGGGTCACATCAAGTATTTTTCTTCCACGATATTGTCATAGTTGGTCAAATTATAAGGTTTGTCTTTACAGTTTTAAATAACTTAATTTTAATCTTAATTAATAACGTAATGTAAAAAGCCCCCACACCACCTGTATGTATACAGGTAGTATGCGAAAATGCATTTTCCAATATTAAGAAAAAAAGTATAAAAAGCCAAGAAAGAAATAATATTTATTGTTTTATTTTATCTAATGTTATATAACACTAGCGGCTCACACGCGCTTCGCTGGAGTTCGTCCCTAGGTAACGTTTTAACGGTTAATTCATGGTACACTCTATTCCCCCCCAACGTGCGTTCACCTTGTCGTGGTGGGGGGCGGGAGGGGGGGGTCTCAGTAGTGCCCGGCAATCCAGCCGGGCGCGAAGCCAAGAAACGCACAGGGAGGTGAACCACTTCGGTGGACGGGGGAAGGTGGCCCTCTTAGGTGGGCGGTGTACCATGCGGGTTGCTCCTGGTACTTCTCTGATAGCAGAGTGGACCTTGGAGCAACCCCATGGTTGTGATAGTCTGCTTCGGCAGACCTGCCATCGGGGCGTCGTAGTTAAATGCGTAAGCGATCCTGCGACGCCCCATTAAGACGGGGGAAGGTTTTGTTGGGTTTTAGTGGGTAGTACTGGCTTTGCCGGTGAATCCCACACCTCGTGCGTAAATGCATTTCCCAACGTTAAAAAAAAATGGTACACTCTATTGCATCATAAATAAATAAATAAATATGTTGGGACGTTAACACACACCATCATCTGGATCCATGGTAAGGTACGAGGCTTGTGTTTTGGATACCAGATAGATAAGACACTACACATATATAACTTTAAATACATACATATCATACATATAAACACCCATGACTGGAGTACACACATTCGTTTTTATCACATAAATGAATGTCTCTAGCGGGGCTCGAACCCGCGACCCGCAGCAAGCAGGATCACTACAAACTGAGCTAAGCGTGTCGTCATAGTTCCACAAAGCAATAATGCAAAGATTTTGTAAGTGTATTTACCCTATCTATGTAGCCTTTTTGTTTTTGTTCTCTCCTATTCGTATGTACTCAACTCTAATTCTCCGCGAACATGTACAAATATGGAAGTTGAAAAACAAGAGCTGTGATGAAAAACATGAATCGTATATTAAAATGTACATTGCATGTGTATAAAAAAATAAATGTTAAAAGCTCAGTTAAAATCAACTTTTCAATTTATAAAATCGGCTTAGATACATAATTGTTTTTTATCATTGCAAAGCAAAATTCTAAATAATATTATTAATGCTTTTGTTAAAAATATTATATGATGTTTTTAGTAGTTTTGTCAGTAGTTAATTACGAGTATGTATTATATATTTAAAAAAATGGTAATTTTAATTCCATACAAAGAAAAAATAATTTAATTACTTTAACAATACAAATTATTAAAAAAACTAGCGGACGATAGTAAACTGTAAAAATTATAAGGTTTTTTTTTAAATAAAAAGTTAGAGTGATAAGATTAGACAAATGTGAGGAAGGTTATTTTTACATATGTGTTTTTAAACCATAAGTAAACAGCATGATTTTGAATCAAATACGTTATGCATGACTTAATGTAAATATTATTAGTCTAGCACATGACTGGAGTCTAATATACAGATATTAGCTGGTTTGTACAACCGATAACAATGATGTGCGTTATCTAAGATGCCAGTAATATTTATTTATATATAAAATATTTGATTTGTGATAGCCAAATATGTAGAAACCTAATCCAAATGCAGGTGCTGTTTGCTTAGTAACTATTTAAGAAATGTTTATTATATTTAACACATACATACATATATTTTTAGGCTGTTGCTATTCGTACATTAGTAGGACGAAGAATAAAGGATAATATTGGTATTGGTAAAAAATATATTATTCGTCCGAGTATTGTCGGTTTGTACCAATATTTACCACTTTTCACACTTTTCGCATTTTTGTTTTCTAATGTAAATTAAGTGATTTTTAAGTCCGGAAGTTTCTATATTATGTAAAAAAACAACTTTAACCTACCGAGCTGAGTCGAGCTACTTATTCTACTTACCTACTTATTCATTAATCTATTTGTCCTCCGTTATAATTTATATATTTTAAAAAGGACAAATAATATTTTTTTATTCGTCATATTAAAGGACGAAAAAATATTTTTTATTCATCCTATTAAAGGTCACTCTGGCATTTTTAATTTAATATTTATTTTATTTAATATTTATTTTTAGAATGATATATGACCAATGCAATAGAAATTTAATATTGTCTAAATAAAAAATAGAATACAAATAATGCTTAAATGTAGTAATAAACAAATAATAATATGCATACCATCTGTATACAAACCGGTGGTTATGTAGGACTTACCGACTAGAAAATCCAGTACTACCTACTAATATCCAACTAAACCTCCCCCGTCTTAAACGCCGCACGATCGCTTACGCGCTCAACTACGACGCCCCGACGACAGGTTTGCCGAAGCAGACCACACATTCAAGGAGTTGCTCCCACGGTCCACTCTGCTATCAGAGAAATACCAGGAGCAACCCGCATGGTACACCACCCACTGAAATGGGCCACTTCTCTGTGTGTTGACTTCGCACCCGCCTGGGTTGCAGGACGCTAATGAGCCCTACTACGACAAGGTGAACACATACGAGGGGATATAGATAAGATTATCATTTCTTAAGGTTCCCTACTACGTATGAAATAAGCATTAAGCAGCCCTAAGAAAGTCACGCGCGTGTCATTATTTGTTTTTATCATTATCACAATTATTATTCTTTGAAACTACTTGAAGAGATATGTTTACATTAGATATAATATACAAAGACTTAGGAGATCTTATCACGTATGTATGTACTTGGAGCGTAAATAAATAAGTTAGTCAATTTTGGGGACCAATTTAGAAAATATTAAAAAAAATTGCAAATACATCATATCGCATTTTAAATTCTTTGTAAAGGTTAATAGCTTTTAGTTATTTGTATAATATTTAAATTTATTTAAAAAAAAGACGTATATAGGAATTCAAATCAAACATTAAACTCTTTATGATATTTTCATCTTTTGTGTTTGTCAACTAAATTGATAGTCTAAAAATATAATCTCCCAAACCCACTGGTCTCTCATCATCAATCATTCCTAAAACGAGAATGCAACAGGACAAAAATATTTTATTGCACTTATGGATGCTTTTACAATATTTTTGTCGTTTTATAAGTGAAAGAATATAATATATACGAGAATTGCTCATTTAATATTATAAGATACTTTATTATGGGTAATTTTAAAAACGTCAATCTAATTTTAACGTGTTCAATTCATAGAAGAAAGTAGCTGAAAGCTATTGATATACTTTTAATCTTAAAATTAACCTTGGACGAAAAACACATTAAAAGTTGGGCTCCATAATAAATATATAATATAAGGGCAGCTAGTAGAAATTATGTATAGATGCTCAACAAGTAAAATGTGAGCCTACTCACTATCAACAATGAGGATGGAGACAAACAAAAGTTACGTTATTATGATACAAAACTAAACTAATCATGTTAAGATACGAATCTTTGTTTGCAAATATTAAAAACAAACTAGTACGAAGTCACAGACGATAAAACTGTTATAAATACAACGGTGACACCTACTTGTGATTAGTGCGCCGCGTATGCGCCTGCGCCTCTTTACTTATTTTTTTTAAACCTCCTAACTTTGCCGCAAAGTTTAACCGAAAAGTGTTCAAAAAAAACAAAAAAAACATGTCTCCCGGTGTTATACAAAATTCCGAAACAGTTATCAATAATACTCTAGAAGTTATCACTAATAACGGCGATGTCTTACCTGGCTTAAGTAATGAAATTAAAACATGCCCTATCGACCATCTTGTTTTGGCTGAAGTCAGCAACGGTCAAAATGGCGTGAATAGCAAAAATGATGACAACGCTGAAGTCAAAATTCTTATACAAAAACTTGATAGAAAACAACCACGTAAAGTAACAAGACCAAAAGTGTTAAAAAATTACGAATCACGGGAGTATTTGTATGATAGGCTCTATGATACTACGTGTCCAAGGGTGGTAAGTGCCTTTATTTTTTCTAATCATATATACCAGATAATTATATCAAAAGTAGAAGAGCAAAGGATATAAAATTGTTGAAAATATTTAAAAACAATTCAAATTCAGTGATTACTAACAATCAATGAGTCCATGTAAACAGTATAGCATGTACAGTAATTTGTCAAAGTAATATCTTGCACGTCTTGCACGTTGCAACTTTGTTTACTTATTAAGCGGTTTAGATAAATTAAAATATATTTTTTTATTTCTTTCAATATAATTATTTAAAATTAAAATTATTTATTCATCATTTAGGTCAAAAATATATATATATAGATAGTCAATGAGGGGACTTAATATTCCTTATTTAAGCAAAGGTTTGCTTAAATAAGAAGAAACTACCCCTTGTTAAAAAGTACTTAGGCACAATGGTTAAAGGCACTGTTTATTAAAATTTGTTTAGGATATCATAGGATTGCCTATGTATATTGACGGCGAGTCAATTGATGATATTTTTAAGAGATTTAATTTAATCGAATTTGAAAGAGATGTCAGCCAATAATAAGCTACAAATACATTAATATAAAATGGTAAGTTCTTAAACTTTAAAAAAGCCCCACACCTACTCGCCAAGTATGTCATAGTTTATAAAATAAAAGGTTCGTAAAATATTTAATTAACATTTTCATACTTAATACTTAGTTTTCTATTATTTTATAAATTACCAATCTTACACAATGCGACCTGGCTAATCTACTCGACGTCCATTTACTATAAACCTCAAATACATAGGAATTTTGATCTCATTTCCAATACTATTTCATCGTTATAACAAATATTACTTAGGCACAGTCTATATAATTTATTGGTATTTTACTATATTAAAATAAATTTACATTTAAAATTGTAAGTGCTGTAATAAATAATACAATTTATTTATAATACAATAGCAATCTTAAATAATTTATCTTTAAATTATATACGCCAGAAATTTTGTACATATGTAAAGAAAAGTAAGGTTGTAGAATTACAAGATTTTCATATTATTTAGTATTATGAGTTACGATATTTTTCATATTCGCTGTTATATTTTTAAGCTTCACAGTCATTGTAAGTAATATCGTAGTAAGTACGATGGTACCCAATTCGAAGTAATACTTGGCAGGTGAAAGTTTCCATTGCAGTATTGCAGTAGGTGTGTATGATTTCACCATAACCAAATAAGATCTTAATACTTAAAGCTCTTTAACCTTTAAAAACCCGTGAGACTATAAGAAAAGCCTAGCTGGAAAAACTATGTTCTTTTCCAAAAGCAGTTACAAAGTAGGTAAAAATAACTAAACTCATAATTTTTACTCAGTACAAGGTCATATAGATTAGTGATATATAGATTTATTGCAACACTATTATCGACTTATAAGTAAATAAATTTAATTTGTTTTAACGATTGCAAGTGTTCAACTAGATTGTGCCTAAGAGTTCAAATATACTCGTACATTACCATAGATATGCGATAAGAAACGTTGTTGCCAATATACAAAGAACTACGACGCCGACAGTCTTACCACTGGTAACTTTATTAAATAATAACAAACTAATCGCTTTAAAGGGATAAACTACACTTATAAATAATTCTCTGAAAAGACGCGATATCAATAAAGCTTGTATAAAAAATAAATATTTTACTCAAAAATTATTTATTAAGTTATTAAATTAAAAAATAATAATAATATACAAATATATTGTGGACAGTGGTAGTCCAGTGGTAACGCGCTTGCTTAGGAAACCAAGTGAAGTGGGTTCAAATCCCGGGTTTCGCACCTCTGATATTTTCACGTGCGAATCATTTTCAACGTGATTACCACTTGTCTTTCGGTAAAGGAAAACATCGTGAGGAAGCATGCGTGTCTTAGAGAATCTAGCTAGTTTTTGAAAGGCGTGTGAAGTCCGCCAACCCATAATTGGCGGTAGACTATAGTCCGATCCCCCTCGCATTGAAGAAAAGCCCGTGTCCACCAGTAGGACGTTAAAAAAGAGCAATGCAAATATAAGTTTAAAATTGAATAAAACATAAAAAAAATTTTTTCTGTCTCTAATAAAACCTTATTCTTTTAGAGAAGTACAGAATAATAACATAGAAGTGAAAATTATGTTTTGAACATTTTAAGGCTATTATAAAATACTAGCCTCTACTTTTTACAAAGTTTGATCTATGAGCATTTTTTGAGCTGCCAGTCATTGAATATTCACCCGGGCTTAGTAAACTAAAAAAAAAATTGAATAAGGGCTATGTATTATTATTCATAGACAATAATAACAAAACATAAAAGTAACAATAACTAGTGATTCTCCCTCGCTTTGCTCGATTTCGTCGCTAGGTACGTTTTAACGGTTTGTAAGGAATAGATAGAATATATAGGTATATAGGGTAAAACTCGGATAGTCGCCTCAGTTGGATACATGCCCCAGTTTTCAATACGCTATATTAAAGATGTCCCTGATGTTAGCGCTCTTCTGTAATTTGAAGGGCCTCTTCCACAGACCTTAGGACGATGCCAGTAGTGGGACTAGGTAAACGTGTTTTGTCCGTGTGAGCGAAAATCTTCCGCGGCAGGACGTTAACGAGCGTTGAACTTATATTCGTGTGTATTTACTATTGAAAAATTTTTTTTACAGTTGTCGATTCAGTCAACTTTTTGCTTCTACGCGTGTACTGAAGCTTAAGTTACACTACCTATTTCCTTAAACTATCGAATAACATTTATTTATTTTTCAAAATATAAGGGCAAGTATCCGTACCAAAAAGGATAGTCGCGTCGCCACACATAATTGTGCGGATAGTCACCCTAAGGACAATTAGTGTTGTAGGTACGCGAAATGCCTCGCAAATATGGGTGAGAGCTTGTCTAAAAGGGCTAAACAATCTGCAGAAGTTTTAAATGTCAACGAAAAAATTGTCCAAAAACAGGATAAAGAAGAAGAAACAAATATTACAAAAAGAACTTGAATGGAGACAACGAAATAAAAAGATTTTAAGACAGTAAAAAATAAATCAGATGATAGCGAGATGATAATTATGAAGAAAAGAGGTTGAAACGAAAGTAAAGAATCAAAAAATATGATGATTTCTCTCGCAGTGAAACAGAATTTGAAAACATAGATTTTATTAAATTGAGCGGAGAAAGAGCTTTAAGGATGACAAATAACAAACTTATAGTTCCGAGAGTGAAAATGAAAAAACATTATAAATACAAAAATAGCCAAAGAAAAAGCTACTAAAGGAGTACAAAAAACGAAGTAAGAAACTAAAGATGATAAAAGAGATTGAAAAGACAGTAAAATTTATTAACATTAATACAAAAGTAGGAAAAGCGAATGATAAATTTTCAGTTGATGATTATTGTAAATGTTTTGAAAATTACAATACTAAATCCAAATTATACTGGATTGTATTTCCAGGAAACTTGTTCATCATGCAAAGAATATTGTGTGAGATGTGGAAAATTAAAAGTTATGACTTCGTAATTGATGATGATTTTTAAACTGTTTTTGGTGATATACCTATAATAACCTACCTACTAATTTTAATATTTGTGTCAAAGTTGAATGCCATATTGTATTTATCTTTAAAGTTAATTATTATTTATAAAGTACATTTTGGATTTATTTGTATTTTAAAGTTGTATTGATTTCGATTAGTAAATATGTACCTACTACTTAATTGATGTTAATAATTAATAATGTTTGATTAAATTTACATAAATTTGTTTTAATCCAAAAAAAATTTGCAACAATTTCATGATGAGTCTTCTATCCCCGCATGAGGCAAGTATTCCCCAAAGCATTTTTAACATAAGGCAACTATCCGCCACAGAGGGCAACTATCCCCTTTTGTAGAGGTCAAATAAAACAGGATTTACTGAAAAACAATATTGATTGTGTTTAAAAAAATATGTCACAATGAAAAATTAAAGACCAATATTTTATTATATACGGGGCATATTGTCAGTAGATAATTATTTTTTATGTAATAGGAGATTTTCAAAAAGTGGGGCAACTATCCGGCTTTTACCCTATATATGTATAAATTCCTTACAAATTATGTCAAATTCCTATCATTAGTAAGGAAAGTCACAGATAGATAGATTATTGATTAGTTTTGTTAACATACCAATTGAATCTTAAATTATGTATTTCATTCATATTCATTTTTATCGTGTAGGTACAATAATTACTTATGCCATTGCAATAAAATTAGCATCAGTTATTATAGGCTGGCACCGATAAAGCCACTGTTTTACCAAAAGCCCGGAAAACCCTAAACGATTCAACTTTTATTATTATCTTATACTTCAAGGTTAACCAAATAGTTTTTGTGTCAATAAATCTATCTTGTTTGAAAAAAAAATATTTTTCCACCAAAACTTTATTAGTACCAACTTTAAAATTGTCTGTTTTTTATTTACAGCCCACATTATGCAACGAGAGGGCCTGCCTGGGGAGTTTGATGGCCATACCTGGCCGCGGGGATGTACCGAGAAGTCCTGAGGAAGTCCTTAATGATGCAAAAGATTTCCTTGGTCAATACTTTGCTTCAATACGAAGGTTCGTCTACAATTTATTATGTAAAATGAAATGATACTTTGTTCAATTATTACTTATAATTCTTATTATATACAAGCATATTATAGCCAATTTTTTGTTAAAAAGGCAGGTTGAATTAAAAAAAAAATGAATCTACAATTATATATTATTTTCATATATTAAATTATTATAATCTGCAATTTGTTAACTTTTCAATTCACAAAAAATACGAATTTAACCAAAAATATGAAATCTGTAAAGATAAACATTAGATCAACAGATGTCCGGAACTTCATGATCATTTTCAGCTGCATTACATATTTTATACGTGGGAAAACGTCGCTTATTTGTATTTTAATAAATATTAAACAAGTTATAAGAATCATAGATGAAATAGTTGAATTTAGTCTTTATGTTTCGGCTAATCTTTAACAAATATGATTTAAATAGAAATTTCAAAAGAAAAGAGAACTCTTCCAAAGTATGAAATGTTTTTTTGAATAAAATAAATTAGAGCTATGATCCCAGTAACATAATATAGTTTATGATATTTTGACTTGTGAGTGCATATAGAGAATCTGCTTTTCACATACGTCACCACTACGTGGACATCCATAAATTTTTAGTTGCAGGGGAATATATATTTTTTGATAAAAGCTGTCAGTGTGAAAGCTTATACTTTATTTTATTTTGGCAATTTTGAATGATATCAATAAATAGTGACCTGAAATCAAATAATTGCATTGATAGTAATGTGACAAATTCTAGTATTCCCGTAATTTAACAATGTATTATTTAGAAACATGTCCAATTTTAATATATATGTATGTAATTATTCACTTTTAGAGCTAATACTGTAGCCCACGAAGCTCGTTGGAAGGTTGTGCAAGAAGAAGTAGTGAAAACTGGGACATACCAACTAACAACTACCGAGCTCGTGTTTGGCGCTAAGTTAGCTTGGAGGAACGCTAGCCGATGCATTGGCAGAATACAGTGGTCTAAACTGCAAGTAAGTTTCATTATTATATGACAAAAATATATTCATCATGCTTAAAATAAAAAAAAATGTGTGTGTGTGTGTACTTATGCACGCACGTAAGAAGTTCTACTTCTTTGGCGTAACAGAAAAAAAAACAGAAAAAAAACGCATCGTAAAAATGTTACTCTTATACCTATTTTTTTCCAAACGTGCCAAAAAAAGTATAACTTCAATAAATATGAACTATATAATGCAAAATACTATTTTTCTATCCCCAATATTTCATAATTTTTATAATTCCTACTGGTAATAATTTTTATTAATTTATCTACATAATGGTTACGGAATGTTTAATAATCTTGTTTGACTATTTACGTTTGACTTTAGTGGGAAATAATTTGTTTACTTAATTTTACCAACATTGTTTGCTGAGGCATAGTTTTGTTCGTTCAATTTTGATAACGCTATTACTGCAGTAAAATATTACTTGGTGAGGACTAAAAATATATTTCAAATACGAATACTATCAGTAAATAATAATTTAATATTTTAAACCCATTTTTATCTAATATATAAAAATCTCGTGTCTCACGGAGTTTGTGGTCGCACCCCCCCCTCCCCCTCCCTAACCTAGCTACCCAATTTTTAATCGTGATTTTAGTATTTTTGTATGAACAATATTATATATGAACAACTACAACATAAAGCCAAAGTGTTTTTTTTGTAAAATAAAGGCGGGCATAGCTGCGGGTTCTACTAGTATTTTTTTTTCAAATCTTAAGTTGAAAGTATAAGGTGAATTTAAAGAAAAAAGGCTTAAAAATATGCTTATAAAGTAATTTATTTCATTTTAAGAAAATTCCTTCGTAAAGTACGACTAAAAACAGGATCAATTAAGTCGATACTTGTTACACGTCCAACCGTCTCCGCGAACACGGTGGAACTAAATAAATTTGCTGACTGTAATGAGAAAACTCCCATTTCCCGCGCCGACACAAAAACACGGCCAATTAACTAGCAGTTTGTTTTTAGTTTATCTATCTTAGGGTTCGGATAAGAAAGGTTTGTGAAAACTTTAGATACTCCATCAATGTTACTAAAGTTCGCTACTTAATTTAAATACGCGTTCCATTTAACATTCCTTGTGTAATTTCAAGTCAAGAAATTGGCAAAGGCTAGATTAAAGAATTTGCAAATTGTGTCACCGTTTAACACAAATTGACTAAGGAGTAATGCCTGATTTCAACAACGTCACCTAAGTTTAAGGGATCCCCTAAGCATGGTTAGGGGGCTGTTAGGGGACAGTTTCTGTTACACCGACAGTTAGGGGTCACCTAAATATTAAAAGGTACTCGAAATATGGGCTTAAAGATGATCGTAAAACGAAATTTAATTTAGGGCCTAGTTTAGGGGACTTTTAAGCTAGGGATCCCATACGTAGGTGGTAGCTTATGGGTTGTTGGTGAAATCAGGCATAAGTCTTTTAATTCGATTCAGTAAGCAATTCAAGTAGTAAGACGGAAATCATCGAAGTCGTTTCAGTTCTGACAAACTGATCGTCTATACTGGTTGGTTGCTTTTCTCGGACATCCAGGCCCGCTCTGAAACTGATCCGTCCAGTTCTTTGGAGATATATGCATGGAAGACTTGCTTCTGTTGAATGGTAATAAAATACATACGTAACATACATATTTAACAGTCACCCTTGAGCTACTGTGATAACGAAAACACAAAGCAGCGATATATAATATGTAATTAGTCATGGTACACCGCGTCGTCTGTTTATCCCAACGTGTTACAATATTATGTCACCAGGTAGCAAACGACGTTACAGAGTGATTATTATAACAAACCAAAACAATTATTTCTAGTCTAGCCCTTATTTTCTAGGATATAGAGTTTAAAGTTCATAATCATGTCAATATTGAAGCGCAATTAGTTATACTCAATGAAGTACATCAGGACAACGACATATTGAGAAAATCCTACGCGCATATCGTAATGTTAAACAGAGTCATACCTAATTTGCTTGTTTTACGTGATTCGAATGCGTGGTCTCTCAAATTTTTCTAAAGGCATGTGTGTGGTGCATATGTAATATGTTTAACTTTATTTAAATTTTTATTAGCCGTGTAATTTTTACCTATTTGTTACCATTTGTGAACAGTTTTGAGGTGTTACGTAGTTACTATACACATTGGTGGACCTAAATTTGACTTTTATTATTACTATACTATAATAATTATACATGATTTATAAAAATATATAGGGACAACCGAATGGAGCAATTAACTGCTTAATATATCTTCAAAATTGAGAATATCATCAAGTACCGTGCGAATGACACATAATATAACTTTCTCACAAAAGAACCTCGAAATTGACAAAATAATGAAAGTAATAATTTTTGAAATAGCTTTCCTCTTCTTAATGATTCATCCATAGAAAGGTTTCTTTAGTCATTATTGCTGTAATAAAACAAAGTTTTTGTAACGGTCCATCTGTTTATTTGAAAACGCTCTTTAGCATCTTTGGAGTATTTTCCTCTACCTTCACATACTTTCTCGTATGGTGTACTCGTAGAGAACACTAGCCTCAGTCTTAGGTCATTATATCATAATATATTCATTTTTTTAATCTCTAAGAGCTAAATAAAGGATTTCCGTCCGTTGAAACAGTATACACCGTTCTTTCTTCCTTGGAAGGACTACTGCATCTTTGAATCGTAGTAGTACGTACAAAGTATGTAGCCAGTCCAAATAGACCCAAAGTATTTCTTAGGAAACAGTGAAAAAGGGCGTATTTTATGGCAATACATAACACAAATATTTAGCGTGTAAAAGAACCCTGATTACTTCACTCGCACTTTAATAGTAGTAACCAAAACGTTGATTTATTTTCATTTAACAGTTATAACGTGTTTATAATACATAATTTGTTATTAATTGAACACTTCAGGACATTAAAAATACATAACATATATAATACGAATTTTATGGCTTAAAAACTTTTTAAGCCATTAAATTCGTTTTGCCTGAAAGTCGGCTTATTGAATTGAAAAATTATTATTTTTTTGAAAGTTTTTATTTTTCCATTTTTGGTGTAGACGTAATAAGCAGGTAATTTGTAAGAAGAACGTTTTTTAATAACATATTGGATTAAATAATTTATTTAAAAAAAATTGTTCATTTAAAAAAAAACCGCTCGACCGATTTCGATAAAATTTAAATGGGACCTGAGAATAAAATAATAATTTCCAAATCGGTTAAGGCGTCTTCGAGTAATCAGTGAACATAATATAACAAAACATTAAAAAAAAAAGATTCCGACTAATCGAGAACCTCCTCCTTTTTGGAAGACGGTTAAAAAGTAAGGTTTTCACAATTATTTCCAACGTAACGGCAATTAGGAGAAAAGAGCTCTCAATATTTTTGTAATTAGCGCAGTTGATTGAGTCGCAGCCGATGTAACGATATTACGAATAATTTATTCGTTTGGCTTCGTCAGTGGGGGGACGAGACTCGAGAGAGACTCGAATCGGAATTAGTGGGACTACTTTTAAGTCTCTCTGATGTTCGCGAGTACATTTCGTAATTACATTGCTTAAATGGATTGCTGGGGTTAATCTGTATGGGGCCTAGTTGGTTCGCGGCTGCCAGATTCTCTTAAGTGAATGAGACCGTTGTCAGTTCCTTTCAATTCATTTATATTGCGTGAATTTCCTCTTAAAATATTTATTTGATTGTATTTAAAGATTTTTTTTTATTCTAGAAATAAATTTTGCATCATTTCGCATAGTTTGTATTTATATTGTTAATATTAGGTAGGTACAAATAGCATTCTGTTTTTTGCATAATCAGGCTAGTAAGTCAATTTAAACGATTTTCTTATAAAAGTAAGATAAAATTGAAGTTAAAATATTAGTTACTCGAGATAAAAAAATAGAAAATAAGTATAACCAGAGTTGTCAAACTTCGGTATTCTAACTTGACTTAATCTCGCTCAGCCCACCACTCAGTTTATAATTTCAAATACCTTATCGATATGGTTCTTTAACTTTTAATGTTATTCAACATTCGTTTTTTAACTCTCAGAATGTAGAGTAGTTAAGTTCTTAAAACTTTTGTTTTACGATTTATGATAACTTGAATATACCAGAATAAATCTACTCTGAAGTTGCAAAGACAATGCAAATATTTTCTAAACAACACTTGCATGTTAAGTAAATCACGTACAGTATCCACCGATTGTTGTTTCTGCTACTTGGTACGACATTTACATTAAGCTCCGAAGATAGCTTTAAAGTTAGCTTTTCTTTATATTATAACCGGTAAAGTTGTGTATTCAATAGAATATACGTATATGAATATATAAAAAGCTATATAGATTGCTATTTGATTTTTTGTTTGTTTTAATGCGCATATCTCTAAAACTACATGACTGATTAATAAATTATTTCTATAGCTTATAAATTAGATGTGAACTTCATAATCTATTTACCATAACGCTACCAATATTAGAAGCGGAATAAATAAACATCAAAAACCACGAGCAAAACCGCGGGCAATAGTATAGTAAAAATTGCAATAAAAGCATATAAATTATCATATAACATTTTATTCGTACAGGTATTTGACTGCCGCCAAGTGACAACCACGAGCGGAATGTTCGAAGCGCTGTGCAATCATATAAAATACAGCACCAATAAAGGAAATATCAGGTCAGTCGCATATCATAGAAAAAAATATTAATCATGTATAATGTACATTCGATGTGCTCTATTATATTGATATGAAATGAAATGAAAATGTATGCAGATTATATTGCTCTTCGATAATATTTTATGTGAGATATTTGAAAAGATATTTGCTGTAGCAGCACGTATCGAACTGCATTATCATAGGTTATATATATATATATATATATATATATATATATATATATATATATATTCGCTCTTTAATCTTTTAAATAGTTTCTAGTTTATTTTAAGGTTCCAACCGATTTACAACTTTACATTTTTAATAACATTATTATCTAGATTACCGCGTGTCTGAGATTTATAAAATTAGCATAACGCATGCTTAGATCGTTATAAATATTCATAAGGTTATAACAAGCTTTTATTTCAAGCGGGACTAGAAAAAAACTCTCTTTTGGAATAATTTCAAAACAAGCTGAAAAAATACTAGCAAAATAATTTGAACGAAGAGAAGGTGAGTCACCCTCGCTTCGCTCGGATTCGCCTCTAGACAAACAAAAACAAATCTATCCCACGGGAACTGTATATTTTTTCAGGATGAAAAGTAGCTGATTTGTTATTCTCATGTATAAACTATATTATTGTAAAGTTTCATTAATATCCAATCAGTGGTTTTTGTACTAAGCTGTATAAGTTACTATAGTTTTTTAACTATCTCACGGGAACTCTTTAATTTTCCGGAATAAAAAGTATTTAAAATGTTTACCAGAGATATAAGTTAACACCATGCAAAATTTCATTCAAATCGGTTCAACAGTTTCAGAGATTAGCCCGTACAAACAGACAAGCAGACAAAGAAACAAATAAATTGAAAAAATCTGGATTTGTTCTATTTCTCTTCTTACATCCCCTGACTCAGTTTTTAGCATTTTTTTCCTATGTACAGACATTCAACCTCTACAGTTTTATTATATGTATAGATTATTATAAACCAAACCATTACTATCTAAGAACGGATTTCAATTACCTATCTATATGTGGTTTTCCTTACTAGCGATAGGAATTCGATGTACATAAAAGGAAACTTCAGATAGATAGGTTTATTGAAATTTTTTGTAAATAAATAGGTCAGCGATAACTGTCTTCCCACAACGCACGGATGGCAAGCACGACTACAGAATATGGAACAGCCAGCTCATCAGCTATGCCGGGTACAAACTACCCGATGGTACTGTTCTAGGCGACCCTATGCATTGCGAGTTCACTGAGGTAAGAATAGTAGCAACACGTTATCTTCTAAGGGCAGAGAACATATAAGTACTCATTATTTATAAATAAGGTTTATTTGACTAAGATCTGTAATGTTTTTAATACAAGACGTTTATTGTTGAATCAAGTCGTTTGCAAGAAGAAACGACATCGTAAATATTTTTGTACACGCATTCTGATTAGTATATACTAAAATATCTAATGTGTAGAGTTTTTAAAACTCATAAAAATACTAGATCTTGTCAGTAAGTGGTCGATATATGTATATATGTTGGTATATACCTAACTAATACTGATATTAAGCTATCTACATTCAAAATTTTACTCAATAACCTTTAAGCCATTACCGCGTTACTCACTAACATCCTATTTTTAATATTAGTGTGGTTGCACTATAAAATTGTTCTTTTTTTTAATCTTCTTAACTTAATCTTAACTTAACCTAGCATAAATATACCAACATACATATCGAAGTGCGACAACAATAAGACTCTACAAAAATCTTCTACAGGTTTTATAAACCATACAACGAGAGCTCTCAACGGACTACCAGTGAATCCGATTTGAAAACTAGGCCGAATGCAAATTGTTTAGATGTACTACAATAGATAGAACAGCTGTCGAAGGATTTGCTTAGAGCTTAGAGCTCTATCTTCCAATCGCATCCATATAAGATGCTTATGTATCACGAATCATTCTAGTTTTGAAAGATTATAATAATAGGGACAGTTAATATCGATTGACAAACAGACAAAACTCAGGATATTATTAATATATCGAGTTTTTATTGTTTGTTAATATTTACAAATTAATTAAATTAAATAAATGATGTTGAAAATTTATTTTGAATGTAATATAAAACATTGAAAGCTTTTCATTGACCTCTAATAAATAAATCGTTCAATAGTGTCGCGTCAAACCCTACCACCTGATCCATATTATTTATTGTTCGAAAGGTTCTGAAGTCTAGAGTATTATATCTTTCTAATCCTAAGATATAAAAGATGGATTGATTTTACAAGTTATCATTGAAAAGCATTTTGTTATGATTTTACGCTTTACGAGAATTATAATTTCTATTTATAAGAAAAATATTAACTACATCATTATTAAAATATGCTATTCGATATAATGTATTCACATTTCATATGAATTAAATTATATTCAAATTTAAGACAATATGATAAAATAATTTTCAGTTAAATATCTTAAATTATAATTAAAACAAAATATTATTATTATTATAATATTTTATTAGAATTTCTCTACAAAAAATTAAAACAACGAATATTAAGTCGTTATTTATGTATGTATGTACTAGTGACTTACCGTCGCTTCGTTCGCGTACGTCCCTAGGCACGTCTTAAATAGATACACGTAGTTATTAGCCAGCGTTAGCCTTGTAAATGATTTTTATTTCGTGAATTTTCATAGTTATTCTGCTATTCGGGGCGGAGGCAACTTAACAATTCAAAGATCATACAAATCGGTTCAGCCGTTCTTGAGTTATGAATGTGTAACTAACTTGTTTTATAAATATAGATATTATTCGTCGTTATTTTAAATGCAGCTATTTTTTTCTCTAGCTTTGCATCAAACTGGGGTGGAAGCCGCCTCGCACCGCGTGGGACATCCTGCCGCTTGTTCTGTCCGCGAATGGTAAAGACCCCGACTACTTCGAGATCCCTCGGGAGCTCGTCATGGAGATACATATGACTCATCCTACGTGAGTACTTTACTTGATATTGTTCATTTAGTTAAATGAATGATATTATTTATGTTAATGTATAATTATTAAACAATTCGAACAAATCAGGGCTTAGTAAGAAAAGATTTCATTCTACAATCGTTAATCAACAGGAATTATTAAAATTGTACTGAAATAATACATTTAATGGTTATGTCATAGAATTATAATATGTCACTCGCATTTATTGAAGTTATACTTTTTTTGGCACGTTTGGAAAAAAATGAGGGTAAAGTTTTTACAGCTAAAAATCGATATGATGAAGTTAGCTGCATTCCTTTTACAAACAGAGTTCTGACATACGGGATGAAATCTTTAGCTATTTCCGTTCTGTTACGCGAAAGAAGTATAGCTTCTTACGCGCGTACGTACATAAGTAGACACACACGTTTTTTTTTATATTTCCCTTCTTTAACGATTGAAGAATGTCCATCAGTTTAGTCAATTAACGTTATTTTAAAGTAAAATTGCTTTAAAATGATATAAGACGATCAATCAGTACAATGTTCCAGCTACTTGAGTGAAATACGTAGTTGCTATCGTTTTTCATTTCAGATTTATGCCGACATAAAAAAGTCGGAGAATGCATATTGTGCTTTGTAAAGGCCCGCAAATAGGCGAATAGCGTCCATACAGAGCAGATTGCTTATCGTAAAAGTGTGGTCCAGTGATCTCCAATCTACGTTTATGGCCTATAAATCCGAGCTCATTCAATAATGTTTTGGTATTGATAATGTTAACTGGCTGTAATGTGTTGTAAAGAGGGCGTCATGATCGAGTGTCCGTAACTCATCAAAATTATATATATATATATATATATATATATATATATATATATATATATATATATAATACAAATTATGTTCTAGAGCTATTTTTATACTGTAATACGTGGGGTATTGTTAGCTAGTAATGTATCGAAGCGTATCTTCTGTAGATGCTCTACATTTAGAAAGAAACATGATTCAGGGATACTCTAAAACGCTTTCCTCGACGGAACATTTCTAAAGATTGCATTTACTACGAAGCTGTATAGCGTTTGTTTTTAATTATAAGAAACAATAGTTCGCACAAACAGCACTTCGATCAAAGTGGGTTTCGATTATTTATATAAGATAGATATGAACTTGATTTTTCTATTAAATATTCTATCAAGTTTTATTATTGCGTGAAACCTTACTTTTAATATAACTTCTAATTCTTTCATAAATTGGCATAATATATCCTATTAAAGTTTTATAGGTTTGCTTTTTACATTTTTTTTGTCCTTTATATTAGCATCTTGTTGACTTCACTACAAATAAGTTCGAAAGTTATATTAGAGAAATATACCTTACAAAATTCTTGATGATAAAATAAGTTTTAATCAAATTAATATATCATGGCAAAAGTTTGTTTATGTGTGCTTGATACTCCTTCGCGGTAAAACGGCTGGGCCAATTTAGGTGAAATTTAATACACAGATATACTATGACCCGAAACAACACATATGTTACTGTTAGTAATAAAAATTGCAAACATTTAAATTATATACTAAAAGATAAATGCACGTTTTTGTATCAAAGGCCCCTAGAGTAGTTTCAAATAAAGTAAAAAAATTATATTTATATGAATTTATCCGAATCAGGCAAGATTGGTTCGAAGAACTCCAGCTACGTTGGTACGCACTGCCCGCGGTGTCGAACATGCGTTTCGACTGCGGCGGCATAGAGTTCACAGCGAACGCCTTTAACGGCTGGTACATGAGCACTGAGATCGGCTGCCGGAACTTCTGTGATACTAACCGCTTGAACATGCTTGAGGTAGGTATTTTATTTTATATTATAAATCAAACTATACCTATTCAAATAAACTTTTACAATAATCTTTGAATAGATAATTTTTACACTTAAAATTTTCATTTTTAATACTATAATTTTGTACTTATACTATGTAGTAGTATAGAGTATCAATAATTAAAATTATTCACTTAGCAAAATAAGTTAAATAAATACAGATCTGGTTCAGATACAGTAATTTTCTTTTTTGGCAATAAACCAACGTATATTGTGGCTCATTTTAAACGAGAATCAAAAAAGAGCGTAAATAATTTTAAAGTTAAATATTTATATAAATATATTTAAGAGTATATACTAGCACTAAATGGTAACTAACATTACGTAAAATAATGGTTATAATATAATGTTTGGTATTTCTATTGTATCTGTTTAGAAAGTAGCACAAAAGATGGGCCTAGATACGCGTACGCCAGTGAACCTGTGGAAGGATAAGGCGTTAGTGGAAGTAAATGTCGCTGTTCTTCATAGCTTCCAACAGCACAATGCAACTATTGTCGATCATCACACTGCCTCCGAAAGCTTCATCAAGCATTTGGATAATGAGAACAGGTTACGGTAAGTGAATATACAAAAATATAAAAAAAGAATGCTTATGCCCGATTTCACCAATAACCCGTAAGGTATCACCTACGTATGGGATCTCTAGCTTAAAAGGTTCCTAAACTAGCCCCTAAATTAAATTTCGTTTTACGATCGTCTTTAAGCCCATATTTCGAGCACCTAAATTTAGGGGGCCTTTTAATATTTAGGTGACCCCTAACTGTCGGTGAAACAGAAACTGTTCCCTAACAGCCCCCTAACCATGCTTAGGGGTCCCTTAAACTTAGGTGACGTTGGTGAAATCGGGCATTAAAGTCTTATTTTTTATGTTTATTATTTCATTAAAAGTTACGTGCTAAAATTATTTTTAAGTCTAAAAGTTTAACTCGTGGAGATAGGTTCATTAGAGGAAAAATTACCCGCGAAAGTTAGCACAATTTTAACTTCAAAAAGCTCTTCTGTAATAAACGTTACGAAAAAAATACAACGCTTTTACAGAGGCTAAGAATAGAAAGTCAAACAATTTATATGATAAAGATATACAGTTTTAAGGAATATAATTGTTTAAAACCATAGCTTATTTTAAGTGAACATTTCTTGTTCTTCAATCTTAAACTGTATTTAAAAAAAAACTTTACGGCTTTAGTCTTTGTTCTTTAGGAGTCGAGAGCCATCAAAACAAATATAAATATGTTGGGACATTAACACACAGCATCATCTAGTTCCATGGTAAGCTACGAGGCTTGTGTTATGGATACTAGAAAGTTGATACACTGCATATATATAACTTTAAATACATACATATTATATATATATAAACACCCATGACTGGAGTACAAACATTCGTGCTCATCACACAAATGAATGCCCCTAGCGGGATTCGAACCCGCAACCGCTGGCACAGCAAGTAGGGTTACTACATACTGAGCCAAACGTTTCGTCAATATGTATGTTAAGCTGAAAAAAAAAACAATAAACAGGTTCAGATGAATCAAAATATTTACATGTAAGCTCAAGTAAACTCGCGGCGTAATTACAAGCAATCCGCAGACAAGTTACAGCCATTAAGCTATCATCGCTCCAGCCTTGCGATTGTTTGGCCACATGTGTGATGTGATAACACAACGTGTGACTGTTTGTGTCTGCTCCATATTCTAGATGTAATGATAAGGAGGATATGATTCTATAAATAATTAATTAATACAAAGTATTATATATTAGTAAATTATTTTGCACTAATGCTATTTTAGCCATTAATGTTCTTCTTAAATTTTGCACTTAGAAGAGGTCTTATATTATACATATATTGAAAAATATAAAAATATTTACATTTAAAATCAGATAATTGTAAACATCTAAAATATATATAAAATTCCAAATCCTGACTGACTGATATATCAACATAGCACAGCTTAAACCGCTGGTCCCAGATACATTAAATTTGGAGGGTGTGTTCTTTGTGAAGCGTACTTATCCACGAAGAAAGGGTTTTTTGACTGTCTACCCCTGAGGAGGTGAAATAGGATAGTTAAATTTTCTGTGAAACTTTTTATTCTCTGGGTCGATTGATTCGAAAATTAGCACACATACTCTTCTTTTTTTTCTTCTTTTTTCTTCAATTAAAATTATGAGACACGTGTATCACAATTTTTTAAAAATCGTTCCCCAAAATAGTCAACTAGGGCTTTGAAAATCCTACACAGCATGGTAGACGGGCGTGCGGTGCGCAGGGTGGCGCAGGGCGTGCGGGGGAACGGGGGTGTTTCTGTATTAATGGATTACTTATAACATAAAGCTATAGAACTTGTTTTTTTTTGTAATTTTAACGCCAGCGAAGCCGCGGGTTCTGCTAGTTTCGCATAGGAAACAACTGCAGGCTTAACAGGTAGCGTAGACGTTATACGTGCCTATGTCGATAGAAGCGGGTAAATTAATTAAAATCGCGTAAATATTTGGTATACAAGAGCATTGTTCATACACTATTATCGGCTTACAATTTATGCACTTCGCATACGAGGCACGTAATACTTCCAGTTATCTCAAATTTATTATAAAGAAACAGCTTTACAGATCGTAAATCTGCGACCTTTATCTGATAGTAATTATTTTATAAACTCATATTGATAGCATCTTTACTTTTTAATATGGTGTGGCTAAAAATTCTTAGAATAGTGTTTATTGTAAACTGTTTATAAATTTCAAGTAACCCTAATAACTATCAGTAGGTACGTCTATTTTTTCTGAAAAGTATTTTTGAAGTTAGTAGGAAAATTTAAAAAAATAATTATTTATACGAATTTTATAATAACGTCGGTAAGTTAAAAAAAAGTAGCGATAATACATGCGAATTAGCAGACTCAATTCTTATTGAGCATTGAATTCTATATAATCAAAAAGCACTATAGTATTGCAAGTCTCTCTTTTATATATTAATACTAATCTACACTAACATAATAAATAGGTAGTTTGTAAGTTTGTTTGTAAGGTGTAATATCTGAAATTACTGATCCAATTCTGAAATTGTTTTTACTTATAAACAGCCGCCGACTGCTAGAGGCTGCTATGTACATATATCTCGATAAAAATGTGTTTTAATACTATAATGATTTCCATATAAAATTACTCATTTCTCAATAGTCAATTTCGGAAACCCTTTTAGTTGCTTCATCGGCATGCTTTGCCGAAATGTTTTAAAATAAAGTTATAAAATGTTTGGCAAAAAGATACAAAAGTATTTTCGATGATAGCGTCGCACCCGTTTGAAGTAAGGGTAAATCGCTAATAAAACATATTGCTGTATAAGTTATTTTTATAATTTTGCAAAGCTCCGGCTGTCCGGCGGACTGGATATGGATCGTGCCGCCGATGTCGTCATCCATCACTCCGGTATTTCATCAAGAGATGGCGCTCTACTACTTGCGACCAGCTTACGAATATCAGGTTATTATACTTGAATTTTATTACAAAAATTGAGTATATATATATATATATATATATATTAGGGCGACCCAAAAAAAAGGATTATTTTTTTTTTCATGTCTCGTGTGAAAATATGTTAGTTTACTATGTTTTAAGAGTCCCCTCCAAAGGACAGCTCTAAAAAAATTTTTTAAAGGTCGTTTACAATTTTCTTAAATTTCCTAAATCCTCAAAAATCGATTTTTTTTTTCAAATGCTTTTTCTCGTAATTTCATTTCTTTTTACATGAAAAATTATGAAGATCCTGAAAATTTCAAGTCAAAATTAAAGAAACAAAAAAAAAATTATCTCGTGCTTTAATTTCATTCTTTAGCATATGAAATTTAAGGAAAAAAATATTAAGTTCGTTAATATTCATGTTAAGAAGTTGCTCAAATAGATATAAAGTACTCGATTTGAAAACTTAAAAAAATTGTAGCGACCTCTAAATATTAAAATTTTGACTTGAAATTTTCAGGATCTTCATAATTTTTCATGTAAAAAGAAATGAAATTACGAGAAAAAGCATTTGAAAAAAAAAACGATTTTTGAGGATTTAGGAAATTTAAAAAAATTGTGAGCGACCTTTAAAAAAATTTTTTTTGAGCTGTCCTTTGGAGGGGACTCTTAAAACATAGTAAACTAACATATTTTCACACGAGACATGAAAAAAAAATAATCCTTTTTTTTGGGTCGCCCTAATATATATATATATATATATATATATATATATATATATATATATACTCAAATTCATAAAAATTTATTGAGTTCTAATTATATATTTTTTATAATAAATAACAAACGCGACTTGCTAGAACGCACTTATGGCATCTTTGAATGATAATTTATCCCAATCACTTAGAAACTCCTCTGGTCTTCACACAAATTTAATATACTTTTAAATTAATATTAGGTATTTATAGGTATGTATATTGTAGGTATATGCTTTGTAAGGTATGCTGCTTAAATAGCAAATGAATATAAGAAAGCCATAATAAAATATTTAACACGAGTGGCATTCGAACTCACGATCTTCTATCCGATACTTTGATTATGCTGTATATTGTCAAATTCTAGTAATATTACAGACTACACAGAACATGAATTTTTGTAGGAACCAGCGTGGAAAACCCATCAGTGGCAAAAGTCAAAGCCGATCACCGGCAAGAGGCCCATAAATAGAAAGTTCCACTTCAAGCAGATTGCGCGCGCCGTCAAATTCACATCCAAACTCTTTGGACGAGCGCTTTCTAAGAGGATTAAAGCGACAGTTTTGTACGCGACGGAGACCGGCAAGTCTGAGCAGTATGCCAAGGAGCTAGGGGTCATATTCGGACACGCTTTCAACGCTCAGGTAGTTTGTAAACCAATAAAAGTATTGCTCTTGATGCTATTGTAGTGTATTACGGGGTGCTAGTTGGTTAGTTAAGTTTGGATTTGAATGATTTGCGATTTGAACGCACATATGTATTGTTTTTTGTGGTACAGATCTTTGATACTGTTTTTATGGTATAAGTCTTTGAACTGTACTTAACATGCAAAATAAAGCACATATAAATAAACAATTATGACTCAATTTCTAAAAATTATTTTAAAAATCTAATATTTTTCGTCAGAATCGAGTTTCGAAAAGGTGTAAAAGACTGACAGCGTTAGCTAATTTAAAATACATTAATCGCTTCAAAATCTATTTTTCCCGTGAAATCTGTCATATCAGAGCGGATAATAGCGCGTTAAATTGTGAACGAGTGATTCATAGACAGTTTTCATGGGAATTTGTTTTTCAGGTTCATTGTATGATGGATTACGATATTACGTCTATTGAGCATGAGGCGCTGCTGTTGGTCGTGACTTCGACTTTCGGTAATGGAGATCCTCCGGAAAATGGCGTTGTAAGTATGAATATTATATATATATAGAAAATCTACTAATAATGTAAACTAGAGTATAACTAGTTTCTAAGTCACTTTAAATTTAATTATTCTTTTAAATACAATAATTCCGTAAGATGGTTTTATCTTGAAATAAAAATAAGTTTGATCAAATAATTAAAAAATTAACAATGAAAATCACCAAAATTATAGACTTTAATCGACTACTTCCTTTGCGACAGTCCGTTAATTAGGTATTAATAATAAGTATTTATTTATTGTGTTATAGTTAAAGTGAGTAAATCATCATCATATATATATATAAATCAAACAATATTTTTCACTCTATTCTCTCTTTGTACTAATTCTTTGTATCGATCTTTGATCGAAGTCCTTATAATGCAGTGCCAATAGGTTTACAAGACTCTAAAACTTTGAAAGCATTTGGACAAGTTTGTGTTACGAGTATTTGCTATACAAAAGCAAATATCTTGTATATTACCTTACCTGTTGCTCTAGATGTGAGACTAATAAACAAGAGGATTGCTAACGAAATGAGGATGATAAAGTAATTTTGGTGTCTACAACAAAATGTACAGGGCTATAACATTTTTAATACTAGTAGTTTTGTGAACAGTAGACCTTGGGATCACAAACTGCATTTTGAGGAGTTATTCTGCTCATCACGCTGAAGATCCTCAACAGATTTCAACCAATTTTTCATAAGTCTAACTTAAAGTTACTACCTTTGGTATAAAAAACGAACCATTAAAATCGGATCTCATAAGGTGGAGTTATCCAGTATCCCTTTTTGCCCCATTTTTGGAGGAATTACCCCTCCAATCAAAAAGCTCCGACGACAAAAAATCTATAAAGTCGTAAAACTTGTATACCAAGTTTTGTCCAGATCCGTTGTAAAATACGACCTGTAGAGAAGCCAACCAAACCAACGAACTAATAGAGGAAAGCAAATATGCCAGACTTAAAGCAGAGACGCTTCGCTCGCTCGGTTAATTAAATAATAATTAAATAATTGAACATATTTAAAAATTAAATAATTAGTTTTTTTTATTAAGTAACACAATCGTAATAATACAATCATGTGTATATTTGACATTTTAAACACCTAAAACTTTTTTTGGGATTTTTTCGTGGATTTGTTTTGATTTTCATTACCAAAAATATTAACAATATACGAGTATATATATATATATATATATATATATATATATATATATATAATAACAACAGTAAAAATATATTAACTTTGATAAAAATAAATTAACTCTGAGAGCATTTCAGCTGTTTAAAAACACTGGTGAATAAAAATAGTAAAAAGGCAAACGTTACCAAAACCACATGGAACACTAATGGGCAATAAACTAAATTAGTAGCCGATTTAAAGATTTATGAGTGGTTAGCTCAGCTTTTTAAGCTTTATGTTATAGGCATGCGAGCTTTGTATAGATATAGACTTAGACTTACGATTACTATTAAGCTATATAATATCGATCAAGATATTATCACGTGTGTATTACTATAATACCAAAGTACCTATTTCATACTGTAACAAAGTGTTTAAAGATTTTTTGTATAGAAATAGGTTAGGTCAGAGTGACGTTTTTTAAGTTAGAATGTTTTATATTAAACGTTTACAAGTGAATTGTGTAGTAAAACTCATTTGCCTTCATGTCTATTTTTGTCTTTACAATACGATTGGCTACTCACTAGACTGCTAAATAAATCAGTGTGTGAAAGGACAGTTAAATATAAATATAAATATAATATTGGTTGTTGTAACAATATTTTTATTCTCAATCATTTAAAACCCAATCACTGCGTAGTTAGCACAATGGACCCTTATCTCTAAAAGCGATCTGTTATTAATATGCATAGACTCGATTGTAATTGAACCGATCTATCCACCAGCATTAATCCAACGTAACTTTAACGAACATTTAGCATATTGTAATTGCAAAACAAACTATTTATTAATAGCTTAATGAAAATAATATATTATTTACTAGTTGTCTCTCACGGTTTCTAACGCGTGATTGTTTTAATTTTATTCAGAGCTAAATTAAGGGGAAAGGCGAGGGCCGAGGGGGGAGGGGCTGCAACTGGAATTGCCCCAAGGCCTCCATTGTAGACTTTTTTGTAATGGTTTTATATTAGTTTTTTTAATGTGTTTATAATGTTTTTATGACCAGAGTACTACCAAATTAAAAAGAAAGCCAATAGAACTACTTTGCATTATTATTATTAGAGAACTCCACTTTTTCATCGCCTCAAGGTTTCCAAACTTTTTAATCCGGCTCAGATTTGATAACAACTACGAGTACTTAAAATGACTGCCTAATGCCTTATTTTAAAACGTTATTAATTTATTGCATTTGGTCACCCTTGGTTTTTTACAACTATTTACTTATTTAATTGGTTTTATTAAATGTAAACTATATAGAAATAGATTTGTTTGGATAAGTTACTTGTTGACTAAAAAAAGCTGCATTGAAAGCTTTTTAGCCATTCTCAAGTAATGCAAAAGCACAAAAAAAACTATTTTCTTTTGAAGGTGTGAAGCAATCTTTAATAATAGAGCAAGCACGCTCTGAATTTAAGGGTGAATATTAATATATGGATAATATCTCAAAAAAATAATAAATAGGTAAAACTTAATGACGCTAAAATATTTTATAATATATATTTAATTTATAATTTAACAGGCTTTTGGGGAGCAACTGTGCGAAATTTTATATTCAGATCAAGAGGGCACCGGGTAAGTTTAAATAACAGCATTATTACTAAATATTATAGTCTTACGTCTTAGGTGGTTCATTTATATACGAATTTTAATTGTTATTAATACATTAATATTAATATATACGATATCTGCAATTGTTATTTACATTTAAATGTTTTTTTTTTGAGATAAGTATGTATTAGCAGACAGTTAAATGTACAGACATTTTGTGGCTTAATTTTAATTAAAACAGGCAAACAAAGATTACCTATCACTACTAGATTCTCGTCCGATCTCAATCGTCTAATTTCTAATTAATATACACTTCTAAGTATTATATATATTTTAGGGGCTCTCAAATGCTAACACCAAAATCTTTCATCAAAGCAAATAGCCAAATTGAACTTCAGAGATATGCCGTTGCTAATCCAAAGCAACTGAGCAGGCTTGAGTCATTAAAAGGTAAGGCCTAGTAATATTTAGAGCGAGAAATTTTCTTTTAATTAACACGTAATTAAAATGGTAGCAAGTCTAAATATTTTATTCCTAGATTCTTGATATAAAAATATACATAGCTTTTTCATTTCCTATAATATTCCAAAAACCCAAACATTTGAATAATATGAATCAAAATGACTTCTGTGTTATTTCTCTTTGTAAGTAAATTTATTTAATTTATTGGGGTAATATTCATTCTTAGTCAGACGAATGTTTTAAATGCGATTTGTATGTGTGTGTTTGTTTGTTACTCTTTTACGCTGAAATGACTGAACAGGCTGTTGACGCTAGTATAAAAGAATATATATATATATATATATATATATATATATATATATATATATATATATATATATATAGTTTAAATTAATAAATATAAACAGGTAGCGCAACAGATGCGACATCGATCGATAGTTTCGGACCACTAAGCAATGTTCGCTTTGCCGTGTTCGCGCTCGGCTCTAGCGCGTATCCGAACTTTTGCAACTTCGGCAAATACGTGGACCGATTACTTGGAGATTTGGGAGGCGAGAGGATACATGATGTGGCCACTGGTGATGAGATGTGCGGACAGGATCAGGCCTTTAGGAAATGGGCATCTAGCGTGTTTAACGTGAGTTTTTTTCATTACATTTACCTGGTGAAATACAGTTAGTGTCAATGATATATATTAGCAATCCAATGATATTTATGATCTAATAGGATGTAAATATTTACTGATTTTAATTTGTGATGTAATTATTTTTTTTTATAATATTAGTAGTAGCTTAACCAAGGACTACGTATGATATAACCGGTGCTTACAAAATCATGAATGTAAATGATCATCATTAATTGGCTTATATCCGGTATAGTTGAACGTAAAAATGATAATAATAATGACGGAAGTTTTTCTACTTCTTATTGGCGTTGGGAATTCCATAATCATTGTTTTATAGCTAGGAAAACACTTAATTTTAATATTATGATTATATCTATAAAATATCTTCACACAATATTTTGGTTAAATAAAAATGTATGTAGTTTGGTATGAAATTTCAGTAGTAATATCAGTATGAGACTATATTTTTAAGGAAAGATATTCATTAATGTTATTTTATGTTTTACTCATTATAATTTGCTAATTTAGTTACCAGACATACTGTCACTTCACCAGACGAAAATAGATATTAAAACAACGCAGAATCAATATTTACTCTTATAATCTTTGATAATCATATATGTGTCAGTCTTATCCGTGTTTATCATTCGTATTTCGTAAAAATTCAGAAACTATACATATATCTTATCAGATACGAACTTTCTTTCACATCATGTTTCTTAGATATAGCCAAGATGATTGTTATCAGTGTCATCTATCAAGGTTCACTTTGTTTAGGTTGCGTGTGAAACGTTCTGTTTGGATGATGATGAAACTTTGCAAGAGGCCAAGAGAGCTTTAGGTACAGTTGCACTCAGCGAAGAAACTGTCAGATTTACCCGTCCAGCTTGCAAGCCTCCTGTACTTCTGAATGCTCTGCAATCTACTGTGAACAGACAATTAATAACATGTGTTGTCAAAGCCAATAAAGATTTAGGAGATTCTAGCGCGGAACGTTCTACGATTTTCATAGATATGGAACCTCAGGTATGGTTTGATACTAAATGGACTACGATATAAAATCTAACGGACATTTTATATATATAACAATATTTCAGGGCGAAATCAATTATGATCCCGGCGATCACGTTGGTATAATGGCGTGTAATCGCAAAGAATTAGTGGACGGCCTGCTCGCTCGGCTGAAGGACATCGATAATTATGATGAACCGTTGCAATTGCAACTTATGAAAGAAACACATACTTCAAGTGGTGAGCAAATACGATTGTATTGAAATAATTACTGATCTGACAGTCTTTATTAATTTACTGCCTTTCTGATTCATCTGAAATCTTTAAGTTTTCTTGTTGTCTTGTTTTTGAGTTTATATATTTTTAAAATATACCTTTACATATATATAAGAAATGATCTATGTATATATTATCGTCGGTGTCTCTATAGTAGTGGTAGTTTAATAAGAAAAATTACACACAAGTACATTTTATGGACCACTTTTATAGTTATTAAATGACACATTTATGGTAAAATATTAATTTATTCAAATTGCAAATTTTGTAATGAATAATTTTACATCATATTTAATACCATCTTACTTATAGATTTATCATCATATTATATACAAATATAATATAGTCGTTTATATGCGAATATAATAAAATAATCAACAGGAACGTCAGTTTCTAAATTTTGAACATTTATTTAGGTCCGGTAAAGTCTTGGGAACCTCATGAACGTCTTCCGGTGGCCAGTGTTCGTGACCTATTCACCCGTTTCTTGGATATAACGACCCCACCTACAACTATCCTACTGCAATATTTAGCCAAAACTTGCAATAATGAAGACGAAAGAAAGCAATTGAATACGCTTGCTACTGTAAGTTTTGCTTTTAAAATTACAAAACAATACAGCTGAATTGAATACCTAAGTTTTAAATCGGTCGATTAAAATAAAATAAATGTACATACGATAAATGTTTTTAAATATAAAAAAATAAATCAAATTTTCTATTATAATTTCATCGAGATTTTAAATATTTCTAGACGAAACTAGCTTTCCCAATAAACAAACATGCTACATACACATTCATAAGTTAAAATAACAGGAAATTGATTTTTAACAGGATCCGGCATCTTACGAAGATTGGCGTCATTATCGTTTCCCGACTTTACCCGAAGTTTTGGAACAATTCCCATCAGCGAAACCAAGCGCTTCTCTATTCGCAGCTTTACTGTCTCCTTTGCAACCAAGATTCTACTCTATTTCGTCATCTCCGATCGCCCACCCCAAACGATTGCATCTCACTGTAGCTGTTGTCACTTATAGGACTCAAGGTTTGTTTGATGTAAATTACATTATCTTTTAAATTTATTTTAATTTTATGTTTATTTAACGATTTTAATTTTTACGCACTTATCTCTCAATTGGGACTCTCAATCGGCAGCCATGAATGTGACATTTTTATTTTTCAAATTTTATGAAAGCTTTATTTTCTGTTAGGGTGCAGAATTTATTGTTAAAAAATAATAGATATAGATGTAAGATGATTGAATTATAAGACAAAATTTTGTTACGAACTCCAGACGAAGCGTTCGAATAAATATTGAAGCTAAATAAGGACTTTTCTGATAATGAAATTCAACAACTACTATTACGATATTTACGGTTTTGCATCATATTGTAAATATTCTTTGTTGTGATTGTGCACATCTTAATGTTTACCGCCATGGCCCAGCTGGAGATGGATTATTTACAAATAGCAGAAATGAACAGACACATAATCGCGTTTATAGATCAAAGTTTACAATGTCTTATCCCACGTAGTTTACGTAGATTCCACTGTTTGATTGCAAAACATTCTATTTTCATTACAAGCTCTGTGAGAATTTCTATTGTTGGCCGTGATATGAATTGATCTGAGAATATTTTGTATTTAAATGCCAATATTTACTATTAACACTGTTTTCTTTATTACGCCTTATTTATTTCAAAGGTGTTTTTATACGTATATAATATATTAATATGTAAATATTTTTTATATTTACTATACTTAATATATAATTGTTTTTAATGCGCAGATATTACATATTACGAACAATAAATACTGAGCTACTAATTTATTTCAAAAAGGCTTAATTTTTATTATTCAATGTAATATCTGATATATTATCGAAGAATTCTATATAAATTATTACCAAAATTAATAACATTATATTATACGTAAATATAGTCAAAATTATGTTTTACACAAACATACACGGTGATGTCATGTTTGAACAGATGGCGAAGGTCCTGTCCATTATGGTGTTTGTTCAAATTATCTCATGGATCGTAAACCTGGGGATGAAGTGTGTCTATTCGTGCGAAGGTAAACACTTCCTTATTATGTAGCATAACTTTCTATCAATAAACTTTATGTCATACCTACGGCTTATGATAACAATAATAGTGATTTACTTATTTAAAAAAAAAAGATCATCTTATTCCTTAAAAGTCTTATAAAAAAGGGCAAAGTTGTTTTTTAAAAAAGAACTATAAAATTGCAATGATTTTTTAAACTATTTTAAATTGCAGTGCTCCAAACTTCCACCTCCCGCATGACTTGTCCGTGCCTCTTATACTGATAGGCCCCGGAACAGGCATAGCACCCTTTAGAGGATTTTGGCATCATCGTAAAGCACTCCTTAACACTCGCTCACGCTCTAACATTGGCCCAGTCTGGTTATTCTTTGGATGTCGGACGAAGACCATGGACTTGTACCGAGAAGAGAAAGACCAAGCACTTAAAGATGGCGTACTCTCGAAAGTGTTTCTCGCATTGTCTAGAGAGAAAAATATTCCGAAGGTATGATTTTAAAATAACAAATCGTATCTATAACAAATAAGTATATTTACGTAAATATAATTATTTATTACATTTAATATATTTTTCTTTTAGATGTACGTACAAGAGTTGGCCGAAAATGAAGGGTCGGAAATCCATGATTTATTGATAAACAAAGGAGCACATTTTTACGTTTGCGGTGATTGTAAGATGGCCGAAGACGTGCATCAGAAACTGAAGGGAATTATAAAGAAACATGGAAATATGACCGACGAGCAAGTACAAAACTTCATGTTCCTGTTGAAGGTGAGAAAGCATAATATTATATCTTGGACTACTTCTTTAAACTGTGTCGTTTTTACATATTATTGTTTCATCTTTTTTAGAGCTGTTTATTTTTGTTATACATATCCAACATAACCCGCTAGTTGAACCTTATTTAAAATTTTATGTATTTAGGACATAAATTTACTTTTTCATAACATACAAATAGTTTTAAAACGAACAACATAACAGTAATTCCTTCTTCCGCTTGTATGCTCACAAAAGCATTAGAAAAAACATGACTCAAATAGCATTTAAATAACTAAGATCAAATTACCCCAATCAGGAAGAGAATCGCTACCACGAAGATATATTCGGCATCACGCTGCGCACGGCGGAGGTGCACAGCGCGTCACGCGAGTCCGCGCGCCGCAACCGCGCCGCTGCGCCATGACGACGCTCCTCCCGCCTCGTTGCGCTCAAGCAGAGATAAACGTACTTTGAAAATAATTTCTCACTTAATACTACTTAATATGAGTTCAAGACAAATCAAAACAATCGGCTATTTAAACAACAAGTACCTACCTACTTATTAAAAGAATTAAATGGCCTGTTTTTATTTTATTTAAACTATATTATATTAATTAATTATTTTTATAGATATCATGTATTATACATGTCATCATCAAACTTTTTCTATATTTTACATTATCGTTTTGATTCTTTTTGAAGTTATACTTCTTTTGGCACGTTTGGAAAAAAATATGAAAGTAAAATTTTTAAGATGTGCGCGCACACCGACAGCCAAAAAAGTTAGCTGCATTCCTTTTACAAACGGAGAGTTGTGACATACGGGATGAAATCTTTAGCTATTTTAGTTCTGTTGCGTCAAAGAAGTATAACTTTTTACGTGCGTACATAAGTACACACACACGTTTTTTTTAATTATGGCTTAAGCCATTTTTTTGCGTTGGCTCAGTATATATTTTATTATTTATATTTTTTTTAATTTTTAACCCCCGACGCAAAGAGGGGTGTTATAAGTTTGACGTCGATGTCTGTCTGTGTGTGTGTGTCTGTCTGTGGCATCGTAGCTCACAAACGGATGGACCGATTTCAATGCGGTTTTTTTCATTTGAAAGCCAGTTTCCTTGCGGTGGTTCTTAACTATGTTTGGTTAATATCGGTCCAGCAGTGTACGAGCTCTTTTCCAAAATGATGTACGGCATTTTGGCGTATGATTACTCGATTAATGCTTCATGCGTGCCAGTGTAATCGTTAAATGACAATTAATTTGCGTAGGGGTTTTTTTATTATTAATAGTTTTTAAAATAATATTATTATTTTTTTAATTTGGAAACTTAAATTTCTTAGATGAGCTAGAATATTCATTATAGAAACGATATACCTTATGACATTTTCAAATAAAAGAATGTGGTATTAGAGAGGAAGCTCTTCCTAATAGGTCTGGTAATCGACGTAGGACGCGCGTTGGTTTTTGTGTTTATAATAAATGTTATAAAAAATATATATTTACAAGTCTTATTTTTACAAGTCGTATGACATTAATAATTTGACCTTTCTCATTAAAAAGCCGTTATTTAAGTAGTGTTACGTGAGAAAACTCTAAATATCCAATACACTATTTATCTATATAATATTTGTTGACTGTTCTGTAGCATACTGTGACGAAAACAACTAAGGTTTGTATTATTTGCAATATATATATTTCACTTAAAATTCGATTCTCATATATAAGGAGTATTATTAAATATCTCATCATGTAGTGTCGGAAGTGAAATATATTAATGAAAATTTCATACTTTCCAGTATACATATTATATATTACTTCGAAATCATATGGCTTCAACTATAGTGCTGGATTTACTCTCGGGGCCAGTGCCCAGGGCGGCACAATTCAAAAGGGTGAAAAAAATTTTTTTCTTTGTGTTATCGTTTTTTTTCAAAAAAATATATAAAAAAAATTAAACTTTCAACATTTTATTCAATATTTCGATAATATGGCGGTATTTTTTACTATGCCCAGGGGTGGCGATAAGGTAAATCCGGCACTGTTCAACTATTATACATTAATTGTATAATTTCTTCTTTAATATGTACCGAACTATATATAGTCTTAGTATGACACAGCTTAGTTAATGATATTCATAACTTTTAATGTAACGTTACAATTTATCATACTATTGAATGTAGCCTTACCACTTGCAAATAAATCGCAAGTGAACCACATGAGGATATCTCTTTCTATTTATTTTTCAAAACGCGGTTTTATATTTTCAATAATTATAAAAGTTTATAATATATGCTAATATAACATAATAATATTGATATCTTGTTATATATTAATTTTCTTATATTTTTTTATCAACCGTCTTCAAAAAAGGAGGAGGTTCTCAATTCGGTTGTTTTTTTTATATTTGTTATCTCGGAACTCCGTCATTTATTAACCAACTTGGACAATTTTTGTTTTACTTTAAAGTGTATGTATTGTATTGTATTCAGCCCTTTTTAACGTCCCACTGCTGGGCGCGGGCCTCCCTTCAATACGAGGGGGATCAGGCCATAGTTCACCACGCTGGCCAAGTGCGGGTTGGCGGACTTCACATGTCTTTCGAAAACTTACTTACTTTCTCTCAGACATGCTGGTTTCCTCACGATGTTTTCCTTCACAGATAAGAGAAGTGGTAATCATGCTGGAAATGATTCGCACATAAAAATATCAGAGGTGCGAGACCTCGGAATTGAACTCGCTTCACTCGGTTTCACAAGCGAGCGCGTCACCACTGGGCTACCACTGCCTTTTAAAGTGTATACTTCTGTGAAAACGACCAATCAGTTATTTTTTACTTTCTACTGTCTTTTTTGAAGTCGGTTTTTATTTTATATTTAAGGAAACCATTTAATATTCTTTGAAAAAATAAATACATTTTCACATTTATAAAGTTAGTATTGAATCAAAGATTTATATAAAGGATTTTAAGTACCATTAAGCAATACTTCAGTTTATTTAACTTACACTTGGAATGAACAGCTTGCCACTGTCAAACTTATTATTTTTTATTTAAAACCTTTAATACCTTTAATCACTTGAGATTTATTTATTATTATTAATAAAAATATTTATATGTATAATTTTAATTTGATATTTTCGTATGTGCCCAATTTCAGAAATAGGAACTTCATATATACATAGACTACATAGACACAGCTTTGTTAAATGGACTATCTCGAAATCTATGTAAAAAGGTAGTTTCTAATAATTTTTTCAATCCGTTGTTATTTATTATTCCTTTTCTTATGCCAATTAAAGCACCTCAAGTACGAACTTATTTTCTCTTAGATTTTTTTGTATGTAACCAATAAGCGTACAAACCAGTTATGAATTTGTTTATACAGCTTTTCATGTATTTCTAGTAAATTATTATTATTCCTATGTCTTTCAAAGAATATAGGTACATTAAGCAGGGTTAAGATGTTTTACGCACAAAAATCTTCTGTTGTTTAGAAATTCTATTTTATAAAGCTTCGACTTTGAATGTATTATGATGCAAATAAATTAATGATCTTTGAAATTATAATATTATGAATTTACTAATCCATATTCTTTAGGATGTAATTTTAATACATTAGATTATAATTAATAACTTTTAAATCAATTTTCATATTCATATTGTCCATCATTAAAATTAAATGATATTCTCACATGTATATTGAATGCATTTAACTATAGTACGTAAACAAATTTTGTTATATTTTTATATTATTTTGTATTTAATGTAGTTAGCGAACAACGAGAGTTTATTTTAAATGTTTGTGATTGCCAAAATTTGTACAAAATATTTTATAGTTAGGTTATTTTGCGCTTTGTAAATATAATATTTGGTTATCTATCAAACGAACCATTGATTTTTATTTTTATGTACTTTAAGAAGTGAAATATTTACGCCAAATATTTTATTGAATTATTTAAACAAATTATTTAAGGATATAAAATGAAAATATGTGTTAGCTATATTTATCATCGTCTAAATCCTATTCTATCTTCTACGCTGTTAGTCGTGAATGTTGAATTTGTGATCCTTTACGCTAGTCCTAAGAAATGTATTCATATTTTCTATTATTCATGTTTAAATATAAAATATACAAAAAATATTTCTAATGACTAATATTTCTATATCACATAAAATTATTATAATAATTGTCTTTACCAAATATTTACTATTGAAGTCATATCTTCTAAATTTAAAGCACGTTTGGGACTAAAATGTATTATGACATTCATATCAAGATAATTCGCACTGTTTCAACTAGTAATGATGTTGATGTTTGACTGCATGAGGAACAAGTATTTGCTATTGTAAGTTATTTGCAACTATTGGATAATAAATTGTCTGTTATTTAACAAATAAAGTTCCTTAATATTCGGTAACGACTAAGTTTTGTTTTATTTTTATTATACCTTATTCGTCAAAATCTTTACACAGAAAAACCAAAATATATTTAACTTTTTATTATTATAACATATAAGTATTATGACAAGAGAAATAACATAAAATAGGTCACATAATAATTATTATACATAGTCATACTTTTAATAATTTAATAGTAAAAAAAAAACATTTTAGCAATGTTCGTCTATTTGTAGCCTTTTTTGCTAGACTTGGCAGGACCCTCAGATGTATACATTTGCATTTATGTATTGTATGTATTCTAATGTCAGCCATAGAAGCGGTTTACGTGATACCCTTTTTCATAAAATTGTGCAATGAATCTACATCTAAATTGTGTAAAGTCATTGACTTTCGACGATTCAATGTAAGTTCACACATAAAAGAGCAACAATTTACAATTAGTAACAATTCTTTTAGTTATACATACCTATACAAATCATTTTTTTTGCGTAATGGCCATATCTGATAAATATCTGTGACTATAATATTTTCTTCGGCATCCTTATTTACATGTCCGAAATACATATTGGAAAAATATTTTTATTAGCAATATAATGAATGTTTTTCTTGGGTGATTAATATCGTCAGTTACAAAAAGTTATATGACATGTGTATGAAAGTATATATTTTATTTACTCGGTTCATTAATACTTACCATGAATAAAAAAAGTATTGAATAATATGTATTGAAATATAAATTAAACAACAAATAATAAAGAAATCTAGCAGCTAAGGGCCTTAAAGAAGAAAGAAGTACGAATAAATAAAGAGTAATATTAGAACATAATATCTATAACTATGAATTGCTACTACGACTTCTTGTAAGTAGCTTTTATGTCAGACTACAAGAATCTATACTAATAAATGGAGAGCCGATTTTTTAGTTCGGTTATACTGAGATAACTACTGAACCGATCGGAATAATACTCACACCATAAGATACAGCGTGTTTCGGAGAAGGTTTTAGTATATGATATGCTGGTGAGTATTGTACTATGCGGACGGAGCCGCAGGAAAAAGTTAGTAGTTTAGAATTTAGATAGAGCATTTATAACATTAAAACTGAAACCAAACTCAGTAAGTGACATGCGCGTGTTTTTCGAATTCCAAAGTCTTTTGAAGAACCAACAAGTACGGACACACTCGTACGATTGTGCCGTATTCTTAGCATACAAATCACATATAATTAACTAGATAAAATATCATTTCAAGCAGCAATCATTGATTTCTTCAGGCACTATCTTATCACACTACTCTTACTATAAAATTAAATAGTAATTAAGCGAAAGTACATGAAATATTAAAAAAAAAACAATGACTTTTACGTAATGTGTACAGAATAAAGAGTCCAAAACAGTAATTTTAGATTTTTGTGTCCGTTTGTCTGTATACCTGTTTACTTTTCACCCAAAAAGAACTGAAATAAAAGTTGTGTGGTGATAACTTATTACTCGATTAACACTTACAATACCTTATAGTAGTAGTATAAGGTAGGGTAGAGTTTTCCTGTACAGGAAAATCTTTTATTCTCATACAATAACTGATTCGATCAAGTTATTATTAGAAATTTACACCCCTAACGCTGGCTAAGCCTTAAAAGATACATTAAAACAAGGTACTAGAAAATCGTAGCTCTTAAACAGGCCTACAGAATAGTCTAAAATAGCATTTTATCAATTTAAAACATATCTAGGGACGCAACCAAGCGAAGCAAAGGTAAGCCGCTAGTTATAAATAAAGCTTGGATGTACGTTTGCTCGTTACTCCTTCACGATAAGACGGCTGGTTGGATTTGTATAAAATTAAGTACATAGATAGACCATGATCTGGAATAAAAGGTATATAAGCTTCTCTTAGTAATAAAATTTGTTAAACGGTGGCTCTGTTTTCATATATGTAAAGTCTATACTAATATTATAAATTTGAAGGTTTGTGAGTATGGATGTTTGTTACTCTTTCACGCTAGAACGGCTAAACCGATCTGAATGAAATTTGGCACAGAGATAGATTATAGTCTGGAATAGCACATAGGCTACTTTTTATTCCGGAAAAATATACGGTACCAGAGGAATTGATTTGTTTTTCTTTTTCTTATAGTTATAAGTATAAAAGGCACCTACGAACGAGTGTAAGTCGGCAGTTCTTTAATAAAAGATTTTACCTTGCAAATATCCCTTCTCTGATTCATAGAAAATCTGCTTACTTAAATGAACGTACAATGAACTGAATAAGTGAAAGGAGATTACTTCAAATGACGTCTAAGTCGTGATCTATGTGATGCTGATTAAAGGTTCATTAGTAGGAGTTTCCTCTTCCGTTTTCTAACATTGTTTAAGAGTAACTCAAGAATGACGACGTATTACAATAGAATTAACTGGGTATTTCTGACACTTCCAAAATGACTGCACTGAGTTAAGCCATTGGTATTTAGATTGTGTTATATTACTGAGAATTTATCACTTTTAATATCTTGTCCATTTCGTTTTAAGTATATAATAATTTAATAGCTTCCCGCGACTCCGCTCGCATAGTCTATTAGTAAAATGTTTTTTTCTGTTTCGATGCTAACGTAAACGTATGTTAGAGCCATTATATAGAGCCATATATACCATTATTAGCCATTATAACAATTGGACTATTAAACGCAAATAAAGATTTTTTTATATCTGAATGATTCCAGAGATTAGTGCGTTCGAACAAAAAGTAAACATTAAAGAGTATGCCTTATTATATTAGTATATATTATAATATAATTCTGTCTTGTAGTAGTGGCCAATAAGGCAGTATTGTATTTCTTCCTTTGCTCTTATTATGATCATATCGAATTATCATCCCACTGGAATAATATATATTTAATATATCCCACCCAACTCTATTACAATTATTATTCTCAATGAGCTTTGGCTTTTATTGCGCTAAAAATACTTAGTAGAGTCAAAATTATTTTTCTGTTTAAATTAAACAAAATGAAACTGCTTTGTCGGATATCGCAGGTTTGATTTACGTACGAAGTAAAAAACTGGAGCGAAAAAATAATAAATAAAAAAATTAAACAAATTTTTATACGTAATACTAATTACTTAGTACTTTATCTATAACTATAGATTTTATGTAAAAATAAAGCTCATATTTACATTCAAGCGCAAGTATATTATTACAGTGACAACAATGTAAGTATATGTATATGTAAGTGGAAAATTGTCTACAATATAATTAATTCCAACTATTAAGTGAATGATATATTACTTTAATTGAATAACAGCAACACGAGTATATTAACGGAAAATGTTGGCAGGACTAAATGTAAATCTTAAATCTAAAGCAACTTTTAAACGTGTAAAAATATACACCTTTTAACCTTATTAAGTTTAAAGCCTACCTTAACCGATTTGAATAAATAAGATAATACTTAAGTCAGGTGTAGGTATGTAGGTATTATATTTTTGTAACGATAACGACAATGATGCCTTAACTTCAACTATTTATAAACTCAAATTATTTTCAAGAAAACGATCTTTTGCAAGTTTGGAATTTACTGTGCACTATAAAATAATGTGAAAATTGTGTAGAGAGAGAATAGAGTAAAAATGTACAGACCATGAATATATTTTGTTTTCAAGTTACCTACAAAGCACCAAGCTATGGATACCAGATGATTAAAACACTATATATATATGTATGTATATAACTTTAAATACATACACATTATAAATATAAGCACCCATGCCTGGAGTAGAAACATTCGTGCTCATTACACAAATCAATGCCCCCAGCGGGACTCGAACCCGTGACCGCTGGCACAGCAAGTAGGGCACTACAAACTGAGCCAAACGTGTTGTCAAAGTGTAGTGTAAGAAATATCATTTATTATTACTATGTAAATATCGATTTTCTTTATATTTAAAAATTTATAATATCATGCAATGTAGATTTTCGGGCATATTAGGTAATTAAAAAAGTCGTGGCAAGTGATTTAATGCGAAAATCTAATATCGATTGAAAATCAATATTTTTACAATACAATATTTAACAATTTATGAGGTGAATGAAAAGGTATTAAAGAAAATATAAGAAAGAGATATATTTTATAAATATATATACTTATCTATTATTCTAAAATAGTGTAGATCCTAGATATGTATACATTTTTGCGGAAAAAATAAATTATTTAAGGATGAAAATCCATAAGTTTTAAAATACAAATCGTAAATATAAACATAATACTCTTAAGTTAATTAAGTAATTATTAATAATATAATCGCATCAAGTAGTAAGGTTATATAATATAATATAGTATCATTGAAATAACTTACGTAATAGAAATTAAATATGTGCATGGATCCAATCCCAATTATTATACGGACGACTATCGGTCGATCCCAGTAACTTGCCTACTAAGTTGTCGTACTTTCTGTTACTGTTCTTTAGTATTTCTAACTAAAGGTAGAAATTTGACATAATTTGTATAGATTTAATGCGAAATCTCGATCTCTCTATCTCTATCTAGTAAGAAAACCAATGAGAAAATCCCAATAATCATCTATTATTGGGATCTGCTCTACATTCTACCTCGATTACTGAATCGTAACTCTTGTTAAAGGAAACCAGAATAGGCTATTTCAATATTACACTCATTTTTTACTTAAAAAAGTGGTTATCATAAAAAAAATCGGGAAACGTTCAAAGTCGTGAATTTTCATTTTGCTATCTTATCTTGGAAAAACCTTACCTTATAGGAAAAATAACGCCAAAACATATTTTTTGGCAATCTCTTTTCCCGTAAATGTGTTTGATTTTTTTTGTTAAATAAGTATATAATGTACAATTTCCGGAAAACTCAATAGGTAAAACTGTAAAATATGGGTATGTCTGACGAGTGACAAACCTCACGTAGACGGTCTGTCATAAGTATTATTTTCCTAATTACAGAGAATATAGTGACGACTAAACATAGTACTAAAATCCGGAAATTACCCATTGATTCATCTATCAACTTACAATCGATTATCGGCTTGAAGGCTTAAAAGTACTTGTAGAATCATTTAATATTTTTTGTAGTACAAAATACATATAATATTATTATTTAGCCTGGTTATAAAAAATGCCTCAACATAACTAAATAAATATAGTAAAAATATTTTATTTGCTTAGAGAGATTGTTGACAACGTTTGTGGATGAGGTTCCATTTTAAATTTTTGTCTGTATTAGGAGACCCCAGCCTTCCATAACAAAATGCAAATCACAGTGTTTCAATATTTTACTATTTTTTGAAGAACACACACATTTTTCTTGAAGATAAAGAAAATTAAAATATTTTTATTATATTACACTAGAAAATAAAATGAAAAGTTTAATTAACAATAAAAACGTATTTTACCACTTTATTTTATAATACAAGCCAATAACTGAAGTTAATAGAGCAAAACCGGAATCTATTAAATACCGTGTAAAATGCTCATTGTATTTTAAAACGATATTGAATAGTGAGTTCATCAAAAAATTATGTTTGCAAAGTAAGTGAAATGTATAAAACAGAAATCTTTTTTGAAGTTATACTTCTTATGGCGCGTTTGAAAAAAATATGAGAGTAAAATTTTTACGATGCACGCGCACACCAACAGCTAAAAAGCGACATGATGAAGTTAGCTGAAAGGGACATGATGAAGTTAGCTGCATTTTACAAGCAAAGAGTTCTGTGTTCTGTTACACAAAAGAAGTATACTTCTTACGTGCGTATATAAAGTACCTACACACTCACGTTTTTTTTAAAATCAAATTGCTTTTTGAATGTTTTTACATTGAATTCTTTAATACTAGAAAATTCAAAATATGTAATAGGGTCATAGATTTCTTATTTCATTTTAAATATATCTCAATAAATAAAGAATAGGAGTAGTATAGTGTAATTGAATAATTTTTATTTCTAAATATTAATTTATATATGGGTAAATATGTATTAGATACTAAGGTGATAGGTGTTTTTTGTTATCATCCCATTTTATAATAAATCGACTTTAACTATACATAATACTATATTACATATTATGTTATATTTTATCTAAGAATATTATTAAGAATTATTCCTCTAATTAATGTGTTTATAATTATCTTTCAAAGGTTTTACTCATCATTGACTCATAGGTACGTACATAGGTGCACGTTGACTTATGCATGTTTGCAAACTTTGAAAAGGGATGCCCCTAATCTAAAATATACTTATAATATATATTTTTCAGTGTGATAGTTATTATTTTGATCAGTTTAAGAAATTCGCAAGTTGAGAATAAATTTGAAGTTGATAATATATTTTACATGGTATCCTAAATAATCGTAAAATGTGCTATTTTAAATATGAAACATGCTCCATGTCAAAAATATTATTTTTTCATGAATAACTTTAACTCCTTTTTATATTTAAAAATAAAACTATCTTTCCAGATTTTTTCACAGATTTATTTTGATAGGTATTTGGTTCGCGACGTTTCGAATGCTTTACAGCAATCATGGTCACGGGAGAGACTAAAGGTCTCTGGTGAAAATATTAAAAATCTCAAAGAAATAAATAAGAATGATTTCGCAAGCTCTGTTTTGTTTCCATGAAACTTTTGATTCCAACAGTTTTACTGTCGTGTAGCTTTATTTTGAGCTAGTTCGATTAAATATTTCTTTCACACAAAAGTACCTATATCGTATTCCATTTCATGAGCTACATAGTATGGTGTTATGGCTAAGCAGTGTATAAAACGGTTTAAAGGTAATAAAATTAACTTCTAGATAATGTTTACCTCATACTCAACTAATCATATTATAGTTTCGACCTTCGAAACCTATAAATAAATATCGAGTTGGTCTACATTAAGTAAATAATTAATACTTTAACAGGAAATAATATTAACAATTTTTTAATAAAATATGCACAATTATAGGCAAAATGCAATATGTAGGAGATACATGTACTTGTATGTAGGCAAGTCATCTTCATATGCGCAAGCGTCTATGTTGACCAGGCTGCTGGTGTTTTTTAGGATTTGGTATAATTTACTTACTTAAACATATAAGGCTTAAAAATATTATACAATTTAATTAACTTTATTATGACGTATTACGCATACGTACGTAAATAATATGAGAAACCAAAAAAAAAAATAAGTTTCCAATTAGAAAAAAGCGCTTCTTTTCTTGTTTCTGCATAATATATTTAAATAGTAAAAAATAATATATTAAGGAAAAACATTTTTTAAGAAATTTTGTAATTTTATAGACATTTAAGGCTAGCTGCGACTGACCTTCAGTGAGATAAACGAAAACCGTAAACTAAAACGGATGTAGTAACGGGAAGAGAGGTAGATAGGTAGGGTAATTGGAAAGTCCACTTAATTAGAGCCACGGTGGCTCTATCATGTATATTAATATTTATTATAATACAGTAGCGACGTATGACGCATTGTGGGTTGTTGATATTTTTTGCGGACGTTGTTTAGTGCTTAGAACTGTCGGACCGGTTGCCGAGACAACCGCGTTCAGTTCGCTCTTAGATCTGCTCCCGATTACATATATATAATGCTGCAGTAAATCTTTTCGTCAGTACGCTTCTAAGGTGCAATTTCAGTGCGTGTGCGCGATTTCAAATAAATGTCCAGTATATTTAAGTGTTGTATGAAAGACAGGGATTGTGAAAAGAGTTTTGTTAAATCTGATACAACTTTAGTTAAAATGGAAAGTAATTTTAATATAATAGAAGCAAACTGTAAATCAGAAACGGATTTCGGCAAGATGATATTGACAGAACAAATCAACGGACATGCGTCGTGCCCCTTCAGTGGTTCGCAGTTGACATCGGAGAGTCAAAAACAAATGAAACCAAATCTTCGGGTAAAAGTTCCTCATCCAATAAGACTAAAGAATCATCTTGTCGGTGAAGAAAATTTCGATGTTCTACACTCACAGATTGATGAAATCAGTAGTTTTGTAAGTATTATTAATATTTTCGAAAATAATATAAGTTATATTTTAAAATATAATTAATTTTAATTTATATTTAAGTACTTACATATTATTGCATTAAAATTTCTCATCTCTAAAAAATCTGCATTTGACTTTATTAATATTTCATACTTCAATAATAATATAATAATTCATTTTCCAAGTACTGGCTTATTTAATATATTTATAAACAACAAATTAAAAAATGTAAATTATGAATACATATATGTATATTGTTAGTACTTATAATATTGTATTACTTTATACAATGGGCTATTTTTGATCAACGTATGTCACGTGGACAATTTTAATAGATCCTCGTTGACATAACGCGATAAGGTGAACTTCCTGAACTCGCTCGCATTCCGTGTCTTATAATTAACGTGTCTCTACATCAGCGAACGTATAATATGATCTATGAATAATTAAAACCGATTCAGTTATTATGCGATAATTATCACTTATTTTATTCAATACTAGCATTGCCCGCGGCTCCACCCGCGTTCAGATGACCAAAAACGAAATTCTTAGGTTTTACATCTTAGTATACTTTTACAATGCAGTTTTTGTATTTTTTTCTCCAAAATTAGATATTTTCCCGCAGTAAAAAGTATCCTATATATTGACCCGGATAACCAGCTATCACCATACCAAATTTCATCAAAATCCATCCAGTGGTTTTTCTGTGATGCGGTAACAGACAGACAGACAGACAGACAGACAGACAGACAGACAGACAAAAATTCTGAAAACTATAGATTCGGTCTCTGTATCGATAATAATATCAATAAGATTTTCCAAAAAATATTTAATGTACAGATTAGCTTAGTTACAATTTTATTACATGTATAGATGAAAATATAAATTTAATACGTAAACATGAATATGCTGTTTTCATTTTAAGATTTTACGTGTGGTTGTACCGGCTTCTGCTCTATGAGAAAATTTATTGTAATTAAAAGTTAATTAAATGTATTGATAGAAATTTTAAATATTTGCATTATACATATATTTTAATAATTAATCATTTTATTTCCATTATAACGCACGGCAAATGTAGGGAATAGAACATTTTTTTAAATTAAATTTAAAAAACTGCTCTCCTATGATAGTAAATTATAATAAAAATTTATTAATAAAGTAACATAGGAACAAGCTAAATAAAAAGAATTACATATTATTATACTGTTATTTTGTATCGTCATTCTTTAAATTGACATAACTTTTTTATTTATAGAACCGATTGAAATAAAACATATTATTGTAATACTAAATGTTAAGTGGAGCTTACCACAATACATTAGTGAAAACCGCACCAAAATCGACCGTTTCCGAAATTAGCGCCCACAGACAAAAAACTCCAAAAGTCATTGTTTTGGGTTCTATTATGTTAATAAAGACCGCCAATAATAGTTTTTCTCAAATATCTTCAATGTACAGACGGCAATCAGTTACACTTTTATTATATGCAGGTACCTATAGGTTATAATAAAAAAAATCAACATGTGTTTACTGTAACTTATTAGCATCACTTTGATTAAGTAGGCACTATGATCATATCATCATTTAAATATTGAGGTGAAAATAACAAAAACATATTCAGACATTCAAAAAACTCGCGAATGCAGATTCATCGTTAGTATAATTAGCATGTGTGGGAGAAACCATCACAAATAGTCTACATAAATAAAACTATATAGAACCGTTTAGTTTTATTTACTTCAGTTATATATTTATGATTACATACTCGTATGATTGAGCCTTGATCTTAGAGCAAGAGAATGTGGGCTTAATTCTCTTATTGAGCGAATATTTGTTTTGACTTAGTTGATTGTAATATAGATGTATTGGGCTAGATTCTACACAGCATGTAATGTATATCTTCAGTCTAGTCTTGGTAAAAATAATGCAGTTTTCTCTACTTCACTGGGATAAATATATCTAATTAGAAATTAATAATCTAAAGTAAATTACGATATAAAGTGATTACATAAAATAAATTCATGATTGCTTTAAGAGCGCTACCCTAAACAGATATGAACGTTTTACATTACACTGCCATATATACTGTAAAAATGATTTTTTATAAGATACTGGCGACTTACCCTCGTCTTGATTAGATATTTCCATACGCTTGAATAGTTTAGGAACGCGTAAAAGACAAATGTATTAAGAAAAATTATTTTTTTACGCCAGGAGCCTGTGCAGGCGTATTCAGAATACCACCAGAGTTTCATCACAATCTGATCAATGGTTTAAAAACGTATAGAGGACAAACATACGAGCATTTATTTTTATTCATATAGAGAGAGATAAACAGATGACTATGCTTTCAACAAAGTACAGAAAATGTTACGTATTGACTAATTTTAATTTGAAAAAAAATATATTATATCAAAATTTATTTACCTTTTTTTATTGAATACTAGCAAGTATATAAAGTTTCATATACTCATTTAATTCCACTAACAGAAATTCTACAGAATTTCCAAATTCAATGGAATACTAAAAGTTCAAATGAATATTAAACATGTCATTTAAATTAAAACCAATAGGAAACCTTACAAGAAATTAATGATACCACGGACATATTAATATAAATATAATAATTGTATAATGCCGCGAAATGGATATAAAAAGATGTATGATAATAGAGTAGACTATGGGGATTAAGTTGTTTTATGGAAGACCTACAATAGACGGTACTTGTGACATGCGATTTCCAATGATACTTTAATCCTTATGTAGGAAATGATCCAACATAATATACAATATACATAAATGATATTTCAATTATATATATATATATATATATATATATATATATATATATATATATATATATGTAGCAGAATAAGAAATTCTCAAAAATTTGAAAAAAAAATCTATTACATACTAAAGCGTCAAAACGTATCTAGGGACAAACCTGAGCGAAGCGAGGGCGAGTCGCTAGAACTTTAATAAAAAGAGATTCGTCGTTAGTAAATTTAATTTTACTGAATTAAAAGCAAAAATGACATCTATAATATCTAGTGTAAATCAGTGTCAATAACGTACAAAAGAGAAAAAAACGTCTACATTACTAGTCCTAAAAAAAACTGAAATCATAAAACCATCATGTGACAGAATAACGTACAAGGAATAAATTATGTTATTTATTTTATCGTTTTCCATACATATTTGCGCGTCTCAAGTACTGACAGTTATATTGATATCAATTTAATTTTTTGCTAGCAGACGCACTGAAGTTGCATTCCCACATCCAATTTTGTATATCTAGTTACTATCTTCTAGTTACTAAAAATATTACCTTATTCTTGTACTCACTACATTATTATGTACCATTTATCTTGAGCGCAAAATGACCAATATAAGCAGCTTATATAAATATCCAGGGGGAGACCTGGTGAGTGGTGGCCCGTAACACGTGTTTTTACCTATCACAGGCACCAGCGACCCACAGCCTTTTATATCACCTACTTTGTGCTAAACCATGAAATTTAAATAATATTTAAAGTTATAAAAATAATTTGTAATTTGGGTTGTGGTGACAAATAAAGCATTTTATTATTATTATTATTTCAATTAGCATGTAAGGGCATTCATATAATACATTTTTGGTGACAGAGGCATACTGATTTAAAAACACTAAGAGAATAATTATCCTACTCTCAGGGCCTTTCTGTTAATAATACAGCCACTATTCTTTAAAAATTTACGAAAAACACAACGAGCGAATATATCGCGAAACATACAAACCGAAATTAAATTCGTCCGAATTGAGTAGTTCCTCCTCTTTAAACTTGGTCAAAAATAGAGACCATTTTGTAATTTGTGACTACAGCTCGAATACTTAAAACAAGTAGAGAAGAGTTGTTAATAAGACCAAGTAGTGGCATCACTTAACTTCAATCAAAAGCACTTTAAATATTTGAAGTTGTCCAATAATTTAAAGAACAGAATTCTGCAATCAATAAGAATCCACAAAGCACGTGATTGCCAATGTTTTAGCAGTGTCATCATTTCATTGTGTCCCTTGGTCGATGGATCATAAGTTTTTTTAGATATGACTAAACGCTATTGTAAATCTATAAAAAGTTCATGTGTCCGGTTATTAATTACAACAAAAAATAGGTTATGTATTGTTGTACTGTGAATAAAGTGATAACTATTTGAGCGGGCGTTATTATCTCATCGATATTACAAATATAACATACAGGAAAATTTATTGGAATCATATATTATCTGCAGTTAGTCTACAGATAACAATCTGTGCTTGCAAAATATACCTAGATTTATTGATAACGATGTCGAATTACTATAAAATACCTCGTTAGTCTTAAAAGTACAAGTACCTACATTAGGGTTTCGATTCCTGCGTTAGGCAAAGGTTATTAGGTTTTTCTTTTGAACACTTCTCATTAGCAATAGTTCGATGATATTTGTTGTTATGTATACTTTCTCGCTATTATATCTTCCGAGCAAATAGATGGTCTGACTAGATGACTTGTTGCCTTGTGATTATTCGCCATCATTTTTAATGAAATATGTTTCGTAATAGTTGGATGTACTATGTATGTCTTATTTGCACTCTACGACCTCCTTGCTATTTCTTTTATAAATAACTAAGCGATTCTTATTAATATAAAATTAATATGACAAATAAATTATGAATATCTCAAATAATGAAAAATAATTAAATATTAAACATCATCAGAATACTTTTACTTATTTTATTGAACTCTATCAATGTAACCTTTGCAGAGTTTATTGTAAAGATAAACACTTTAGCACTTAAAGTATATTCAAACAGTGAACACTTATAACTCACAACGGACATCAATATTTACCAGGACGCGTCCATCAATAGATTAAACATGTTTATTTGCTTATACAATGCAAAAGAATTAATGCTAGAAACTTTTAACCCAATTCATACTAGAAGTACAGTCAACTTTTATGTAGGTGTCTTACAGTATCCTATATACACTACAGTGTGTACCTACTGTAATGCAAATTTTTACATTTATAATATTCTAATAACGTATATGTTGCCCATAACACCTACGGTTCATGCATTTAAGTTTTATGTTACAAAAATACAGAACCGCAGGTGCGTTGTCACTGTGAGAACTAAGATGATATGCCTCTTGTCTGTAATTGCGCTGGCTATCTTATCTTTCAAACCGGAACACAACAATGTAATCATTGTTGCTTGACGGGAGAAATTGTTAAGGGGGTGGTACCCATCCAGTCGGACTCCTCAGGCTTGACAGAGTCCTACCACCGTCGATTTAAATTATTTAAATCAAATTTTTAATATTATTCAATTCATTATTTTGAATGTACATATGTACATATATTTATTTTATACATACATAACTAACAGAACTCGTAGCTACGCCCGCGTTCAATCTACAAAACAAAAACTCTTTGGCTTTATGTTATACCGCTCACCCTCGCTCTGCTCGGTTTCGTTACTATGTATTTATATAATAATGTCCATACAAAAATACTAAAATCGAGATTAAAAATGAGGGTGGGGGTAGGAGTTTAAAAATTCTTTACGACCTATTCTCATACCTACCAAATATACAAAAAAAAACTTTAAAGTCGGTCAAGCCGTTTCGGAGGAGTGCGATCTCAAAAACCGTGACTCGAGATTTTTATATATGTATTAGATTTTATATGTAGGTAGGTAGCATTATGTATGTAATTAAAAAAATAATCATTTACACTTATTACAATAGACCTCGGTACTAACATAACTTCTATCGCGAACTAGATAACTATAGTTAAAATTCTTTTGTTATTCGTATAGTAAATAATCCATACATACTTCATTAATTGTGTTATGTAATAATCTATATAAACTATGAATATAAAAATATCTATTTATAATTGTGCATGCCGTTTATACATACTTTATCACGCAAATATTATATTACATATATTTTCCTTTATTAGGTTAGGTTATTATACTATTTAATTGCATAAATATATAACAGAGCACCTTGCTTAACCCATTAATGACAAGGGAGGGTCTGTTGGGTTCTAGTGGGTAATACTGGCTTTTCTAGCCGGTAAATTACATATAGCCACCTGTATGTACGCAGGTAGTACGCGTAAACGCATTTCCCAAAGGACCCTCCTTTGGGAAATGCATTTACGCGTACCCTCATCGTTTGTTTAAAATATAAAATTTGAGGTCAGAAAATATGTCAATTTATATCGTAAACAGTATTGAAAAATTAACTTAATTAACTTAATTAGCGCAATGTTAGAAACATTGAACATATAATTTGGGAGTCATCTACAACGATACAATGTGCACGTGTAGTTTGTAACGTCATTTAATTTGTGCGTTGAACTTATTGTTTTAAACAGCTCGAATTACTCATATTTGCTCATGTTTAAATATGTTTTTCAATTTTAATTCATATTTATTTCTGTTTATATTTTTGCGATAGTATGACGATGTAAGGAATAAATGGAAATAAAAGATATAATTATTATTATGTATTCAAATAAGGTTTTTCTAACATTAATAATATAACAGGTCATCAACAGCAGTTAGTGGAACAAAGTCAATTGATATATCAGTACCTAATCAATGAGAGTAAATAAATGCGCTTGCCTCATACATATTAATAGGTTTTGATGAGATGATTATGAAAAGGATTTTTTAAATTTTAAATATGTAGGCCTTTTCATATATTTAAGTATGCACTCACACTATTATGTGACTTATTTTTTTGAAAATAGAATTGTAAATTGAAAATCATAAATTGCACTTTCCACTTTCGTTAATGAGGGTTGTCACACTAGCCGATTATACTCGTATAGCTAACCAACTAGAAAGGAAAATCACAAAGGATTCCATCCAGTCACATGTTACAGTGATTTAAAGTGAATTAAGTTGACTGATGTTTTATATTATGCATTAAATTATTTAAGAATTTTATTTTATTTTAGCGACTCACCCTCGCTTCGCTCGGGTTTGTCCCTACCTTGCTTCCCAATACAAACTTTCACCCCCATTTTCATCTCCTCAAGGGATGATTTCCGGGATAATAAGTATCTTATGTCCTTCCCAGGGTCTCAAACTATCTTCTTACCAAATTTCGTCTAAATCGGTTCAGTAGATCCAGGGATTACCCCCTAAAACGCCACAAACTCACAAACTTTACCTCTATAATATTAGTATAGATGTATGTATGTATATGGCAAATTCGATTCTTGTATACATGCTTAATGATATATATACAATGCTTATAATCATTAGGTAGTATACGATACTTGATATACTACGAGTTAGAGTGTAAAGGCCAGGCTTTTCTCTATTTATTATTGAGAGAATGAGCGTGAATAATAAGAGTCGTAATCTTTACAGTTTTCTTTTTATATAGTTTTAACCCGGCTCCCTTCACGTGGCAGATAAATGGATAAAAAGCAGTGACCTGAATAAGGATATCTAGATAGATAAACTTCATTTCCAATTTCACGAAACAGTATTAAAGTAATGCACGCACACATGCATTCACGCAGCCATTAATATACGTACCCAACATAAATCAAAATACTTTAGTTTAGTTCAATAAAAAAACTAAACATCAATTTCATTTTTATAGACGTATCGTATATTAGCAAAGCAGTAGAATAACTCCAAGTACTCATTCGAGTTATTTTCAACCGACTTCAAAAAGGAGGAGGTTCTCAATTCGACTGTATTTTTTTTTTATTTATCACCGTGTCATTACAATTTGGGACCGTTTATTGTGACTAATTCGTTTAAGGTAAAGATGATTTGCAACATTTATGTCATAGATACTTTAAGGTCGTTTCCATTACGTAATTATTTTGAACGATTTAAATTATACGTCAAATGTATATATATAAAAATGTATACTCGTATATATAGTAATTACACTTTTTTCTTATGTTCCGACTATTGTTAAGATTAACTAGCGACTGGCCCTTTACATGTTACACTTCTCGATGTATTACTTAAATATTTATGGATACAATGTGTTTATCTTTCTTTCTTTATAGCAGGGTTTCCCAACCTTTCATCTATTGAGCCTCCTCGGATTATAAAAAATATTTTCATGTTCTTCTTTATATTTTTAACCGACTTCCAAAAAGGAGGAGGATCTCAATTCGTCGGGTTTTTTTAATGTATGTTCACCGATTACTCGAAGACGCCTGCACCGATATGGATTTTTTTTGTTTCAAAGGGTATACTTCCCAGGTTCCTTATAAATTTTATCGAAATCGGTCGAGCGGATTTTTAAAAAATTTACAATAATATATTTTTTAATAAATTTTCAATCGAATATGTTATGAAAAAACTTTCTTCTTACAAATTACCTGCTTATTACGTCTACACTAAAAATGGAAAAATAAAAACTTAAAAAAAATCCAGGCACTAAAATGTAAAAAATAACTAAACGGGGGTTTTTATGTAAAGTAGATACCTAATCAGATATTTTCGTAGTTGGTGCCAGCGGACAATATTTTAAGATATGAATATCTAATAGGTAAATATGTATTTTACGTATCGAAATATATTAGATTTGCTTTGCATCGGCTCAATCATCAATTATCAGTAAGCTATACAAAATAAACTCTCCTCTGGTTGGGAACTCCTGCTCTACAGGGTAGAGTAGCGGTATTTAACGCTCGCGATTACACAAGGTTAGCTCTTTAAATGTTGTTAATGTTAATATCAGTTGAAAATCCATTACATATTACAATAATATATTATATATATTATGTATAATATTATACCTATATAATATATTTAATCTCATCACACAAATTAATGCCCCCAGCGGGACTAAAACCCGCGACCGTTGGCACAGCAAGTACAACTGAGCCAAATGTGTTGTCAAGATACATATGAATTGTAAGAAAAAGCAGGTGTATTGGCGAAATATTATTTTCAAAGTAACTTAAAGGTGTACCTTTTTAATTAAAAAGTAATTAATTGTATCAACACATTAGTTATCGAGTAACATCTGACATACTCGTAGTTACGAGCACTGATTTATTTTTTTGCTTAACAAAGAGTGATCTGATTTTGACCCTTACGCACATCGAACTTTCGTTTTTTTGGGGTTCCGTACCCAAAGGGTAAAATGGGACCCTATTACTAAGACTCCGCTGTCCGTCCGTCTGTCCGTCTGTCACCAGGCTGTATCTCATAAACCGTGATAGTTAGACAGTTGAAATTTTCACAGATGATTATTTCTTTTGCCGCTATTACAACAAATACTAAAAAACATAATAAAATAAATATTTAAGGGAGCTCCCATAGAAAAAACGTGATTTTTTTGCTCGATATTGATAACAGCAACAGGTAGACGCTTGAAATATTCACAGGATAGTTAGTTATATATTTACTTAAAAAATAAATAATTAATTTAAAATAAAACAAATATTTAAGTGGGGCTCCTATGGGAGCATACAACAGACATGATGTTTTTGCCGTTTTTATAGATAATGTATGGAACCCTTCGTGCGCTTCGACTCGCACTTGGCCGGATTTTATTATAATACCTGTCAAGCCCGCTCGTTGAGATAATGATGGATAAGAAACCAATCGACCTTTGTATGCCACTGAGACTTAGATTTCAATTTTAAGATAAAATATTATATAAGGAACAATATAATAGAATATTATGTAAGGAAACTTCCTTTATTAATAAAAATTGGTTACAACGTTTCGAAAACAGTTTTTTTTTGAATAAATGAAAACGCATTATATTTACTTTTATAAAATTATTTTTATCTATAGGTAATATTTAAAAAATAAAATATTATGTGGAATAAGGAATCTGTTACGCAATTGACTCTTTTTACTGAATTTACATACAATTAATTATATTTAATTAACCGACTTCCAAAAAGGAGGAGGTTCTCAATTCGCCGGAATCTTTTTTTATGTATGTTCACCGATTACTCGAAGACCCCTGAACCGAATTGATTTTTTTTTTATTTCAAAGGGTATTCAAATTTTCAATTTCCCAGATGGTACCATATAAATTTTATCGAAATCGGAAGAGCGGCTTTAAAAAAATTAACAATAAATATTTTTTTTAAATAAATTGTTTAATCGAATATGTTATTAATAAACTTTATTCTTACAAATTACCTGCTTATTACGTCTACACTAAAAATGGAAAAATAAAAAATTAAAAAATATATTTGTTATTTTGTTTTCTCATGGGAATGACAGATTTTCCTGTAGTAAAATGTATCCTTAATGTTGAGCCGAGTAATAAGTTATCAATACACAAAATTATTTCAAATCGATTCAGCACTTTTTGCGTGAAACGCGCACATCGATTTCCTATTTTATTATATGTATAGATAAAGCTAAGCTACAGAATATTTAAATACGATTATGTAAATAGGTTATAAATACCACCATCTCCCTCTTACGATGTAATTTATAATATTATATTAACATATGAGAATTAAACTAGGTACTTTAATAACCGTAGACTTATTGTATTAAATTTTAGTCTGTGTTTTGAAAAACAAAATCATATACACTACTTAGCATTTACGTGTTAATAATGTTTATATAATCTATAACTATATATATAAAAGAAAGTCGTGTTAGTTACACTATTTATAATTCAAGAACGGCTGAACCGATTTGGCTGAAACTTGGTGGAGAGGTAGCTTAGAACCAGGAGACAGACATAGGATACTTTTTAGCCCGTTCGACTGCGTTCCCGTATACAAGACTCAAGAACGGCTGGACCAATTTTTATGATATTTGAATTTTTGGATTTCTCTCATTCCGGAATAGGTTAATACCTAATTATTAAAACGTCAGAAAAATTAACGAAAAAGAAATATTTATATGGCTAATAACACTGGCTAATAACTATTTATATCTATTTAAAACGTACCTAGCGACGAACCCGAGCGAAGCGAGGGTGAGCCGCTAGTAATATATAAAACAAAGTCGAGTTAGTTACACCGTTTATAATTCAAGAACGGTTGGACCGATTTCTATGATCTTCGAATTGTTGGATTTGTCTCCGCCCCGAATAGCAGAATAACTATTAAAACATCAGAAAACCTCACGAAAAAAAAACATATGGCTAAAGCTGGTTAATAACTATTTATGTAGGTATATCGAACGAACGACGAACCCGAGCGAAGCGAGGGTGGGACGCTAGTTTATAATAAACATGACATTGAAATATTTATTTAGTAGTACTTTTAAATCTTTATTTGTAACGTATATATAATAAGAAAATTGCACAAGAATATGGAACTTTTTCCAAAAGAGATCTCACGGTCGTGAGAACGGAGCCAAATGAGTTGAAAAGTGCTAATTTGCTAACAAAGCCCGAATAACAACCTGATATTAAATAACGAATGAGTTTGCCGAACTACTTGTTAGGACGCGATAATTAATTATTACGTACATGACGAGTGTAACGCCAAAATTGCTACCTGACCTACATGCTGTGTGCTAAGGAAAAATATTATAATACTATCAGTGTCTTCACCCACATCTACATCGTAGAGGCTAAATTAATAGAAACCTATATCTATCTATACCTATGTATAATCAAATTGTAACCAGGCCGAATCTGTACATTAAATATTTTTTGGAAAATCTTATTGAAATAAACATTATTATAGATACTGAGGCCGAATCTATAGTTTTTAGATTTTTTGTCTGTCTGTCTGTCTGTCTGTTACCGCATCACAGAAAAACCACTGGAAGGATTTTGATGAAATTTGGTATGGTGATAGCTGGTTATCCGGGTCAACATATAGGATACTTTTTACCACGGAAAAATATCTCATTTCTGAGAAAAAATGTAAAAACTGCAATGCAAGAGTATACTAATCTGTAAAACCTAAGAATTTGGTTTATGGTCACCTATACGCGGGCGGGGCTGCGGGCAATGCTAGTTCATAAATATGGTATTAGATAGCTTTATGCAAATTATTTCGTAAATTATAAGTCTTAAAACTTTCATGGTCACGGATATACCATAGAGTAAACTCGTGACCATTTTTTTTTAACGTTGGGAAATGCATTTACGCACGAGGTGTGGAACTCACCGGCAAAGCCAGTACTACCCACTAAAACCCAACCAAGCCTTCCCCCGTCTAAATGGGCCGTCGCAGGATCGCTTACGCGTTCAACTACGACGCCCCGACGGCAGGTCTGCCGAAGCACACCACAACAACCACGGGGTTGCTCCAAGGTCCACTCTGCTATCAGAGAAGTACCAGGAGCAACCCGCATGGTACACCGCCCTCCGAAGAGGGCCACCTCCCACCGCCCACCGAAGTGGGCCACCTCCCTGTGCGTTTCTTGGCTTCGCGCCCGGCTGTATTGCCGGGCACTACTAAGCCCCCCCACCACGACAAAGTGAACGCACGGGGGGGGGGGTAAACTCGTGACCATGGCATGTAGCTCGTAACTATGACGAAATATCGGGAACCCTCAAAAATAAGTGCTAAATATGGTAAATATCCTGTTTTATTGACTGTACTAACACGCTTTCGACTAACTATAATGTAGTGGACTCAGTAAAACAAAGCACATGGGCCCATTTTACACTCAAAGTAGTAGATACATAAGTACTGAGTAGTTATTGCAGAGTTCCATTAATTTTTTTAGCTCCATCATCAGATATTGTCGTCCTATTTGCATACATTTACAAAGTTTGAACTCGTTGCGACAATAGAGAGTATGTTAAAGTATTATTATAACTTCTAAGATTACATTAAACAGTAATAAATTAATATTAAAAACAGTTTTAAGAACAAGCTTTTATATCAAATAAATTGTGTTATAAAAGAGTTTGATTTAATTTAAACTTTATTTTTTACTATCCGTCGGGTTCGCCTCTAGAAAAACAAAAACAAATCGATCCCACGGTAGCCGTAGATACATTTTTCCGAAATAAAAAGTAGCATTATTATGTGTTATTTTAATGTTTGAACTTATGTTTTTGTAAAATTTTATTAAGATTCATTCAGTAGTCTTTGCGTAAAAGAGTAACAAACATCCATACATTTAGACATCCAGATATCCACACATACCTACTCACAAACTTACGCCTTTATAATTATACTAACTAGGATCTTTTAGATATTTATTTGTATTCTTCTCAGCAAACCCTTTCATTAATTGATATCCATATCATGGTGCATAAAAAACATTGCTTGGGGATCCGCCATGTTGGATTTAGAATGACATCATTTATCTAACCATGGGTTGTCATCTAAACGTGTATGCAGCTCAATCGGTTGAGGAAAACTGCTTTAAAATTCAATTGCAAGATTTAACCCGAAAAGTTAAATAAAAGCTTGTAACAAGTAGGTAAAGCTTATAAAATGAAATAGAATAAAAAAGAAAGATTCCAAAGATACAGACGATCCTCAGACTAGCAGGCACATGACGAAGCGGATACGGGAAAAACCCTGAGCAGGCGGCGCGGGCGCAATAATTATATGGTTCAACGTATTGATAAATCGAATTTCATTGTTAGTTAATAGATCCATCTGTCACGTTTTCAATTTTTTTCAGTCTGGATTTCTTGGGATTCCTTTATAAGACTTTCGATGCCTCATGCCATATTTTTTGAGAAATAATAGATCATGGTAGATTCTTCTTAGTGCTATTTCTTTTTATATTTATAATTACCGAGTGACCATGAAAGTTCATTTGTAGTGTGTTTTTTTTTTTGTTTTATGCCATATTTTTATTTTTTTGAGCGGAGGACGATGTAATTTTAAAATTTATGATGCCTAGCAAATACTTTTTGTATCAAAAAAAAGTTTTCCATAAGAGTTAAATAAGGATTCAGTTAGGCTGTTGCAAGATGTAAGCCGTCTAAGCAAAGTGGCTCATTTTTTATCATTAGCTATTTATACTAATTTATGTATAGAAAAATAATTTATGAACAGTATTAAAAGTAAAAAAGTACGTTTAAAATATTTTCCTCAAGTAGAAAGCCAAATTTTGCTTTATCCCATTTACTATTACAGTTTTATTTGCTAACCTTTTAAAAATACGTTTATAAGACCAGAACCCGCGGTTTCGCCCGCGTTCAATCTACAAAAAAAAACTCTTTGTCTTTATGTTATATAGCGACTTACACTCGCTTTACTATGGTTCATCGGGTTTAATATGGAATAATGTATGGAAGTCCGCCCAATTTGTTGACATTTAGTATGCCTATAATAGTATCGGTCAATAAAAGGGATATCAAATGCAAATATATATTTTTTCAAATCGGATTAGTAGTTCCTGAGATTAGCGCGTTCAAACAAACAAATAAAAAAACAAAGAAACAAACTCTGCCTCTTTATAATATAAAATACAGATTATATAAGTTAGAATATATAAGTTAGAAGGTTTACTTATTAGTTATTAACTATTAAATATATAGATCTCTATTGAATATTGAGGTAAACTTTTTCTAACAAAACAAGTATTTATATGAAAAAGCTTTTATGTGATTTCTAATCATGACGATAAGCATAATTAAGGACAGTGTTTGTGCGACAAACAGAAAATTTTGATAGGAAAATTACGCTATATCAGGTAAATTAAAGGGTCAAATGACATGATTATGCTCTTAGTCGGTTAGCAGTCTTTCATATTCGGCTTATAGGAATGCTTTAACATTACTAACGTATCTAATACTACTTTTACATTGAAATGATACAATTTTGTTTATTTTATCAAAAACTAAATAGAAATAAAATAAATGAATAAATAAATATGTTGGGACATTGAAATATTAAATAAATGTTTTTATTAAAACTGGTTTAAAAGCAAATATTTTTGCGGAATTTTGCAAAGTAAAAAACAGTTATAAGGAAAAAATATTTTTGTTTTATTTTAAAATGATAAAGTTAAAGAAAAATTTCCCAAGTTGGCAGTTTCTACATTTCTTAAGAATAAAAACAAATAATGTGTAATGTTGTTGAACAGTCACTATTTCTGCTCTATTATATATGATCAAACGAACTTCTCAAGTAAAGTTCGATCAATATAATATGAGTGGTTTCATTTGAAGATACAAATTAACAGGTAGTCCTTTGACCTACAAGGCAACACTCGCACGCTTTAAGAATTTTATATTTATTTATTTAGTATCGATTATTTTTAACTCGATTAAAAATCAATTATTCTACCTCCCCACTAGCCATACTACGTAGCCATGACAGTTCATTCTTTTAAAGAAACGATTTACTTTCACTCTTCTCGTATTCTACAAAACTGGGATATGGGCGGGTGGGAGATTTGTATCTTCAAATGAAACCACTCATATTATATTGATCGAACTTCACTTGAGAAGTTCGTTTGATCATATATAATATTTCGTGGTTTCATTTTCGATACAAATTAACAGGTAGATGTTTAGAGATTGAGTTTTGTCAGTATTTATCGTGGGTTTATCTGTACACGATAAATAAAATGCGAAGTAAGAGTGAAAAATCAATTTATTTATTTAATCATTTATGGTAATTATATTTAACCATTGCAAATACTTAATAATTTAAGTTATTTCAATACAAATGATCACCAAACGAAGATTAAGTTTATTCTGAATGATTACTATTGGACGGCAAACAAACTAATTTTGCAAAATTTGACTCCTGTATGAGGGGTCTATGATAAAATTAGGCAAAAGTTTGGAATGACGCAGTCCAGCCAGCAGTTTTGCGGATTACGTCGACGCTGAGGCCGATCGCGCGCGCAGCCGACGTGGCGGCGTGCCGGACGCTGTGCGCGCTGAACACCGCCACGTCGATACCGCTCGCGCACAACGTTTGTTTGATCCATCTGCTTATACGCCCATGTGCGGACGCTTCACAGTAATTAAGAGATGATCAGTACTCGAAGATCTTAAGTCTCGAGTCATAGACAAGTCAACAATCGCTGGGGCCGGACAAATCGAAAAATTTTCGCGGAAAAAGGGCAAAAACAAAACTGGCTGATCTCGTTCTATCCCTGAAGTCATAATCATATCTGATATTACAATCTCAACTCCATTCGTTTTTATTTTAACGTTATCTGTTTTAATTAAAGAAAACGTTTGGACTCTGTGTGCCGTACATAATGCCAGTAAAATAACTAGTTTTCTGGTTAGTTTTTCTAAACTTAATTAACTATTAGGAACCCAATCTGAAATATGACCTAACACTATTTGTGAGTCCCAAGTACTTGAGTATTTCGGCAATGACGGTCTCATTCTAAATATTCCTTTCATTAGCCTTTTGATACAATCATCTGAACCTAGATTATTGCCAAGGAATAATGATAAGGCTGAACGATGACTATTAAGCGTGCCATAGGACGCACCACTTTCAAACAATTCTGATAAAAAAAGATATAATATGGGCAACCGAGGTATCAAATACGTTGTAATCGTTATCGTGGCAGAATTTCTACCACAGCTTGTAACAAACCCCGTACTGCTGCAAGGTTTTATCCGACAGCGACCCAAAAATTAAATTTAGGGCGGTAGACCGACCGTACCAGCGCGGCGGTAGGGCGGGAGAACGCGCACCGGAGAGCACCACTGCACCCAGGGTAAGCGTCCGGTGGAGTGGGTTTTGCTGTCTGAAATGTGAGAGTACTAAGTTCGGCCGAGGGTCTAAAATAACTATATCAGTAACTAATAAGTCCAGTAATTGTGGGTACCAATCCTGTGCAGGCCACATCAGAAATAATAATAAGTATACCAGCTGTAGCTTTGCTTTATCTTGAATAATATTTTGTGTGCAATTTAATATCAAAGCAAAAGGGGGAAAAGTGTAAAAGAATTTCTCACTTCATCTTATTGTGAATGGGAATATGAACTTTAATGAATATTATTATTCTTGATTAATTTCAATTTAAACATAATGTTGCTTTGAATAATTACAATTTTATTTCCTTTATGTTTAGAAATATAATAATGGCAACACTAAATAACATTACCAATTATTTAAATTTTCTAAAAAAATAATTTAATAATTATAATAATAATAGCCAAAATGAAATAAATAATATTTCATACTTAACTATAAAACTCATTAATATTTTAAAAATGTTTAAATTAAGATTAACAAATATTGTAAGGAACAATGCCAATTTTGAATTTTTTGAATTCATTTTTGTTAATTTATGGGTAGGCTGCCTGTAAAAACTATATAATGCCTTTGAGACATCTTAAGTCTCTCCCGTGACCATGATTGTTGTACAGCATTCAAAACGTCGGGAACCAAAAATCAAAATAAGCTCGCGAAAAAATCCGAAAAAATACTTTTACGTTTAACTTCAAATGTACCATGTTGTTTTAACAATATGTATTTTTGTCGTTCTAATATTTTTGTAACAGCCAACCCTAGCATGCTGCTGGGCAAGCTGATACAAAGACGCCTATTAATTATGAAAGCTCACAAATGATGACAATGGGTAATTTAGCAAATATTTGAACCGTACAGGCTATCTTATTACGTTTATATAAAGGTAACTTAAGGGTCATTTGAGTGGTATATGAATATAAATCCTAAAAATTTGCACACTTGCTGTGGCTGTAATTGACTTTTATCGTAATTTATTACGAAACCTAAACACTCATACAATGCTTCGTCGCTTGAACATTACGAAGGCATTTATCATAGCTCTTAGCTAAGTAACAAATGTCGTCAAAATAGCAAATTGATTTGTGACCCCGACTACATAAGTGTGCGTCGACTTCTCTCACTATCTTAGTAAAACACCTAGGTGTTATCCCTAGTCCGTAACATAAAACAATAAACTTGTACGTTATAGTTTCTTTTGAATTTGGTGCGATATACTGAAATTGAAGGTATTTTCGAGATTATATATCGATAGGTATAAGTATAATTCCTTTAATAATTTTAGATTCAAAATAAACCTTTTAGTACCATTAGGCTTAGGGGCTAAAAACATACTTGAAAGAAACTGATCTTCACATTTTGAAAAGACACCTACATAGTGTAAGTAAATTATCGATAGCCATGTACATTTCATGCTATTTGTTCTTTTGATGACCATGATAGTCGCGGTACATTTGATTGATACGGCTTGGTTATAAACGGAATAGGTACTCCATTTAGAACCCAGTTAAGAATATTAACATTATCTGTAATGTTGAGTCAACAATTATAAAAAATTAAATGCGACCCGCATGTACCTGTATTAAGGACGTGGTGGAGCACGTGACTTTGTACCAATAATAACTAAAATTTCATTAATTATTTATAATTTGAAAGTTAGGCTAGTATAGGGTTACTAGCGACTCACCCTCGCTCCACTCTGCTGGGTGGATTTGCACGTAACAAAAACATTTCAAAAGTGTCCAAACTAGTTGAATCGACTTTTAAGGGATTTTTAAGATCGAAGAATGACGAATGTGTATTATTATTGTGAAAGCTGAATAAAAAAAAATGTTTTATCTATTCTTTATAATATATATCATGTTATAACGTGGTTGCGCCAACGGGGTTATTGCTGGTCGCCTTGACGATGTGGGTAACTTCCTGTAGCCCCCTCGCCCCCCCCTGTTTGTCGAGTATCGAGGAGGCCCGGTCCAGTTTCCCTGAAATGGTTGACGGGCCGCACTTGTGCTGGGAGCAACTGAATTAGACCTCAGTGGAGGCACTGTCTTTTTGATTTGCTAGTCCTGGTGTGATCATTTTGATCCTAGCCTGGGTTTCATGATGCAAATCACATAAAATGCAACAACCGTCGCTGAGCATTTTATTCGCATCTATTTTATTGTTGTCAACAATGTCGACATAGCCCGGCTGATAGCGGTGATACCTGCGCCAAATTGTTGTTGCATAACCTCGACTTTTTTGTCACGCAATCTGACCATTTTTATAACTGCCGCCGATATCTCAATGTTGAGCTTTGGGGCTTGCAACAAAGTGCAATTGCTGGGAATAAGGTATTGTTTTAATACCTTTTCTCTAACTTCCTTGTCCATACCTGTTTTTAACAATGGGAGCCAGAGCTGGGTCAAATTATTATGTATCTGTTGACCCCACGTTGGTCCCGAATCAGTGGCCTCACCGAGGGCGGATAGAATTTCAGGGTCAAGAGGTGGACAAGTCGCGGTCTCTAACGGCGCCGCAGCCGATGCCGGTGCCGGTGCTGGTGGCGGTGGCAGTGGTTAATCATTTTGTGTATTGCGTTCATCCATTATCGGTGACGCAGTGGCGATAGCATGTTCGTCCAAATCGAGTAATGGCGCCGCTCCATCCAGGTCAGGCTCGGTTAGGTGCATCGTCGAAGTTTCGCCTTCTAGAGGTCAACGACAACGACCAATAAGTTATGTAAGTGAAAAATAAAATGGCGATAAACAGGAATAGTTCATAACTTGAATCTATAACCTGCATAAAAACATGAATAGTAACGCCTTGTTCATTTTTGAATCTATGGCGGGTAGGTTAATAATTTTGCCGTGTTCTAATTAGAATCTATGGCAAATCATCGTAACAAAAGGTACTTTCAATTTGAACAGTATTTGTACGATTCTATCGCGAAGATATAATTTTGGATACACCACGCACCATGAACATTATCTATTTTTTCTTCATCTGAAGATTAGAACGAATTTAAACGCCGACGTTTACGTCGATGTTTATCTCACAATTTTTTCATTTTTTGAAAATAATACTCCATCTTCTCTTCGAACGATCTTTTAGGCATAGTGAACTTTGAAAAATCAAAATAATTTTACTTTCTTAACAACTTGTAGCTAGGAGCGCGTGCGCTCGTTGCCTCGCACGGAAAAAGAATGAACTGTCATGGCTACGTAGTATGGCTAGTGGGGAGGTAGAATAATTGATTTTTAATCGAGTTAAAAATAATCGATACTAAATAAATAAATATAAAATTCTTAAAGCGTGCGAGTGTTGCCTTGTAGGTCAAAGGACTACCTGTTAATTTGTATCGAAAATGAAACCACGAAATATTATTAGGCCAGTTCTATGGCATCATGATATTATTCTAGTGTTACGGAAAATTATGCCAAACTTTATCTCAAATATTAAATGTTAATTTCTTCAAAAATGTATTACAAATTAACCGGATACAACAAAGGAAGCTAGTTAAATCAAAGCTTTATGAGCTTAAGTCAGGCAACGATATAAACTAAATAGAATATAAACGTTTTATGACATAACATCACTACACAGTTTTATTGCATCTGGCTATATATCTAGTTGTCTTTATTACTAAATAGTACATAAGAATTTATTATTACTAAAAAAGAAGAGAAATTTAAAAAAGTTGTTATATTAAATATTATTTTATTGAAAGTTACGTTACTTTTAGATAATACACGAATTAGTATGTATTTAACAGTATCATTTTTAGCACTTCGGATTTCAAGGGCTTGAAAGAGCCTGGTCCTTTGTAAGGCTTACGGGGTCACAGTTCCAACACGTATAGGCTACTTTAGGTTTCAAATTTTACTAATACATTGTTTCTATTATATTATTTCCCCCCGGGAGATCTCAGGTCCGTGGTGTCACCAATCACCACTCACCAACAGGCTTATTATTTTTATGATTATTCTTAATTATTCTATACCTATATAGTTTTTATATTTTTTTCTGTCTGTCTATCTGTCTGTCTGTCTGTCTGTTACCGCATCACGCAAAAACCACTGGAGGGATTTAATGATATTCGGTATGATGGTAGCTGGTTATCCGGGTCAATATATAGAATATTTTTTACTGCAAGAATATATCTTATCTCTAAAAAATCTGTACTAAACGTCAAAACGTAACTAGAGACATACCTGAGCGGAGCGAGGGTGAGTCGCTAGTGTATAGATTACCTAATAGATTTTAATAGCTCGGTTTCTACGAATCGCCGAGCCAGGTAGGCATCGAGATACTTCCTGATAATTTGAAATGTCAATTTTATTGTCAGAAGCTAATAACGGTCCATGAAAGTACATTGAACTCAATTTTAGTATATCATTATTTACGAGTACATGGTCATGTTTTAACTAACTTAAATTAAAGGCTTACGTATGTGCGGTCGGATTATATATTTATGTTATGTGAAATATAATATGTACTTAACAAAACCGTGTTGAAAAAAGTTTGGATTTTTGATGATGGATTTGACTACGAAAAACCTTATTTTTTTTATTTAAAATGTCTAATATAAAAAGTCAAATAAATAAATAACATATTTATTCCTATATAATACACAAAGAATTTATCTTATTTAATACAGTTTAATATTATAGTCGCCTATTACACTTAGGGCTTTAAATTCTAAACCGTTAGTTAAATAAATGTTGCTACCATAATATATTTCTTATAATTTTGATAAAGATAATTAATGAGCTATTCTAACTGGCTGTATAAATCACCATCATGATGGCAATCACTTTGTCTTAGGAAAATATTCAAATACAATATAATTTAGGGGTTTGATGACAAAGAAGAGTTATACCTACTTGCTGTTTTATACTATAGATATATATGTACTTGTTAAACTATTTTTACTATATAATTTTGTTTTCATTTTAACAATTTTTTAAAATATTTATTATCTATACACGTTCCTACGTATTATTATAATTAATATATAATAATTAATATTTTTATTTCTAATCAATTTTGGCTGTATAGAACTTTAAAAAGCGCGTCATTTACAAATTATTAACAAAACTATGTTTAATCTGTGGCGCCAGACTTAATTAAAGTTGATAATCGAATACGCTTTAATATATGAAAATTAAATTAAATATGTAATAATCTAAATATAGTTATTATTTTTAATTGCGAGTAATAATATAAAACAAATAATTGTAATGCTATGAAATAATCATATTAATTTATGTGAAACGTATTCCAATCAGTATCTTATTCTGATCTGTCAATACATGTCACCGTTGAGACAAGACAAGCGGTTGATTGTCTCGGACCGGCTCGATTGTATCGTAATACCATTATTAGGCACTTGATAAACCAATAAGCAAACAAGAGACGGTACACAAGGTAGTTATGGTTTAGTCATTGCTCTTTCGAAATGTCACTGCGAGTAATGAGTTATCGGTGCAATATAATCTAGCTGGATATATTTTTTTACATTAGTGGTAAACTTTAACTTGAAATGCTGATGATTAAAAAAAATGGCTTGTAACTTTAACGCGCGGTTGAAGTTAAACTTTTTTGGCAAATATCGCAATTAAATTAAAACAAATCAATAATTAATTAAGCATATTACAGTCATATATTTATTATAGAATTTTATATACGGAAAGAACATAATATGATATACTAGCGATTCAGCCTCGCTTCGCTCGGGTTCGTCCCTAGTTTGCTTCCCCATACAAACTTTCATCCCCATTCTCACATCCTTAAGGGATGATTTCCTGACTCACTTTTCATATCATGAGATTTAAAAAAACCTATTTTAGTAAAATAATTTTTTTAAATTTTCTTCTATACAAAACTTGTGCTGACAATAACAAACACAAAAAAAAGAATTATCTTATTTGGTGCAGTCTGTCGGAAGTTAAGCGTGTACATACATTTCGTTGATTCATTTTTATTTATATAGATTTGTCAGACAATAATAACGGTTACCATGGCAACATGTATTCTTTCTCATTCTCTCGTCGGCTTAATCCTATATATTTATGTTTTTGTCTCTTTTTAGTTTCGCATTCACGTTTTATCGAGTTTCAAATCACAACGATTCTAAAGAAGTTTCACTTCAAAAAAAAATTATGTTTTATTATCCGATCTATTAACATTACAAAGTTTTATTTGATTTAAGAGTTATTTATACTACGTGGTCTCGTATAAGCTAGACGTCATATTTAATTGTTATAACATAATTGATTAGTAGAAACATGAACAGTAACTGACCAGAGCTACTGATAAATAAAAAATGCATTTATTTTCATTTATATATTTTTTTAAATTAAAATACATATGTAAAACTAGCTAATTAAAATTAATACCATAAGTTAATATTAAATATTAAAATAACTACTAGTATAGTATTATTTATGCAATAATAAATAGTTAGGTACTAATAAGCGCAGCAGTTCTATGTTATTTATCACGTCTAATAAATATTATCAATTAGTACATTAATTAGACTTAATAACATATGTATTTGTACTACTAGCGGCTCACCCTCGATCCGCTCAGGTTCGCCTCTAGGCAAACAAAAACAAATCTATCCCACGGGAACTGTACATTTTTCCGGGATAAAAAGTAGCGTATTTATTATTCTGATGTATGAAATATATTATGGTAAAGTTTAATTAAAATCCAATCAGTAGTTTTTGTAAACTAAGCTGTGTAAGTTATAATAGTTTTTTAACTATCCCACGGGAACTCTTTAATTTTCCGGGATGAAAGGTATCTAAAATGTTGACCGGGGATATAAGGTTTTCGGAGTTTCGGAGGTTATCCCGTACAAACAGACAAACAGACAGGGAAACAAAAAAATAGGAAAAATCTGGATTTGTTCTATATCTCTTCTTACATCTCCCTGACTCAGTTTTTAGTATTTTTTTTCTATGTACAGACAGTCGACCTCTACAGTTTTTATTGTATGTATAGATTATTTTATCCGCAGTACATACATAGATACATGTATGTACGTGGCAAAAACATTACGGCGTATAACCTTGTACTTGGCCGTTTGGTAGAGATCTCCAGCCCATAATTTGTCGTTCTATTGCTGCGGGAAAAATTTCAAACACATTTTCATACATTTTAATTCTATCATACGTTAGCTTTATTACAACTTACAAGGATAAATATATTTTAATTATTTATCTAAAAACAATTTGTGAATTTTGGGGGAAACCATAATATTCATAGTTTGTTTAAATAATCAGATGTCAGGCAAGGCATTTAAATTGTTTGTTCAACAAACACATCAGCCTCTAACCAGATTGAAATCTCATTAGGATTGTAATATAAAATGAATATTCAGATTCCGTAATGGCCTGATAATGTAACTAATTATGCATTTGATTAGTCAATTCAATAATGAATAAAATAAATTTGTTATCTAAGACTATGCAAAGTTTAGGATTACTAAATTTAAAAAAAACATATTTATAATTAATACGATACCTTTGTAAGGATATAAGGACACAATGATAATATGAAAGTGAAATTTTTGAATATAATAAATTTATTACACTTCTATAAGTTGGTAATAAAATTTTCCATGTATCATATAATTTTCCTCGGAGTTCTAGAGTGTGTATTGAATATTTTTTACTAGCGACTTACTTGTACCTTTGCTTCGCTTTGCTAAGATGCATCACTGGGTGCTTACAGTATATGTTTCTCCAGATAATAATAATCTTTCTGTGTACTAAATTTATCCAAATTACATTCAAACTTTTGCATTTATTCGCATTATAATAGTAGGTTGATTGTATTTAAACATCTAAATTGATTCTTTAGTAAGAGGTCTTTTTCATGTCTTGTTCATACTATGTGACATTGATGATATAGACTGTCTGTACTCACCTGGTACGTTTTGAAGTCATTAACAAAAAAAAAATTAAATTCGTAAGAGTTCATTTTCTTTAGTACGAACATCGAACCTGTTTATTTATTTATTTATTTATTTAATAACTATCTATATATTTTTGGCCGACGAAGGGCTTACTAATGCCGCCCAATTAGTATGATATGCCATTATAAAATACATCAGTCACAAGCTTTAAATAAACCCGCCATCTGCGACTACTAAATTTATCAACCGTCAATAAACAGAATTTAAAAAATGACACGATCCGTCACATTTTTCCTCGTATCAAATGTGGACGTCATTTCCGCGGAGTTAATTCTAAACGCATTGTGAACACTTTGATGTTTGTTGCTACGTAATAACTGGTTACACGTATATTGAATGTTACGTGCAAATTGGTGTTATAATTTTCTCTGAATGGATGTTTTAGTTTAATAAAAATGGGTGATGTGATACAATACAGATATATAGACAGATATGTACCCCCTATATCTGTGAGTGGCTACTTATTATGTTAAAGGTCGTAGGATTGGTTCTCGCATGAGGCTAATGGCTCTCGACCTTGTTAATCGTAATATGGTTAAAATAAAGCGCGGTAAAAAGGTGAAGTTTCCCCGAGAATAAAAAAATAGCTTAAATATCATTCCTCGGTATTTTAAATTTTACACTTGTTAAAATGTAATTAAAATCGATTTAGCTGTTTTTTATACTAGCCCGAAGATACGAGTACATACATATGTACGTCATATCTAATTTTTGCTAGAGATTTATTATCGTGCAAATTATATTCGTTTAAAAAAAATAGTTCTTACAATAGCGGAATATTCAATTTTCATATCTATAAAATAATTGGTTTAATATACCTTAATATGAATACTAGGTTTTCCCGTAGTCTTGCTCGCACAGTATATTCATTTATAAATACACATTTTCTCAAGTTCTGCTGTGGTTGGATACTGTCACATAGCCTATAATCGTTGTCAATACAGACGCTTTAAAATGAAAAAAAAACAATATTCGAGTATGACTGATAAGATTAACGCACAAACAAACTCTAAAGATTTAAATATAAATAGAGCTTTATAGATTTAGTTATATAGTTTGGGTAAAGCCACTGAATTTATATTCAAAACAAATGGTCAATCTCCTATTCTGAGCTTCATTGAACCCTGAATGTTGCAGACGACAAGTCCCTGAGGAGCTCACGACAATGTTAACCTAATTAGCAGATGCTGATGTTACGTTTCTAAAGTACCAACAAACTAGTCGCAATCGAAATTAGGTATACAATCGTATAAATGTTTCCTTTAATCTTTGACCCTACTTTAGTAAAGAAATAATATACATATAAATAAAGCACAATAATTATGATTAAATGTAACTTAACTATGTCACTTACATACTCTACTGTATGTATCTTGGAAAACTTAAGTTATTTATTCTATTAAATGCAGAAAATGTATTTAATATTATCATTAAATTACATGCATATTAAAACACCCAAGCAAGTTTAAAAATGGGATTGGAAACGATTCATTACTGTCTGCATAATGCAACTCCTTGATTAGGCTCTCTCGCCGGGCTACACTAGGTATTGGATTCTTTTGTCAAGATCCTAATTCATTCAGATAGAAACGATGCCATAATCCCATTCTTCTACACGAGTTTATACAACTTTTAATACACGTAGAGCACGATCTTCTCAATAAACATCGAATCGAGATTTTCAATTATTTTTGTACAAGCAAACGACAAATTAAAAAAGTTTGAATAAATAAATATAAAAACTATTACTGCCAAAAAAATGTCAAGAAATATAAATTGTAATATTTTTATCTTCAAGACATTTTTTTTCTAAGAAATTTGTCCACGTTTTCCGTTCATAAAATATGTTACTGAAAGAAAAATAGCATATCTATTTTTCAGTAGTCTAAGCTAACGTTTGCCGTTTTAGACGAATATTTAACCCGAGCGGAATCGAATTCGTGCTTTATAGATAGGCACATAAATATGTATATATATACGTAGGTACATATATTTAAGATATAGTGTTTTATCAACCAAATACAATTTTGTTTTCTTGTTAATACCAGTTATTATATAATTATTAATTTGAACTGCCTCCTTGTTCGAACGCAAATCGCAATCGCATGCTGAAAATCTCAAGGTCCTGAGTTCAATGTCGGACTCAGGTGAATAAATCATTATAAATTATTGACTTTTTCGCATTGCGTTTAGAAAGAAAGCGGTGTTACATCGGTCCAGCACTTAATCTCTTTCCACATGTCGTATTGCCGTCTTATAGGATTATAAAACGAAATAAAGAGAGATAGACTATGATATACATAAGATACATAAGATATATGAGAATATGATGACATATAGATGATATATAAAAAAAACTGCCTCGGTGGTGTAGAGGCTAGCATGTACGGCTGCACACCGGTCTTGGGTTCGAGTCCCGGATCGGGCCAAGTTTAGTTATTGAGTCTTTCTGTATAGTAAGTCTCAGTAACAGCCCGGAGTTGGGAAGTTGGCGGTGTTTCACCCCCGTGCCTCGGAGAGCACGTAAAGCCGTCGGTCCTGCGCCTTAACTCTCACCGGTCGTGTCGAGTGGTCGTCCCACCGGAGTATGAGAGTGATAGGAATAGAGAGTGCACCTGTGTCTGCGCGTACACTTGAGCACTATAATATCTCCTGCGCAGTTGGCAAATCTCAATGAGATTGGCCGCCGTAGCCGAAATCGGCTAGGAGAACATCATCATCATATAAAAAAAAATATTTTTAGATCAACAATATGGGCCTTTGCGGTTTTACAGTAGGTAATTTAAATTACAACCTAATGTTAGTTTTGAATACACACTAGTGCACACTAGTGTTAAAGCGTGCGGTTAGTGGTGCAAGCTTTTTGTGCAATAATGTGAAGAAAATGGATACTTCCAGCTACAAAGCATTCCTAAGGTTTCGTTTAGTAATTTAAGCTATAAAATATTTCGTTCATTTTAAGTTGTTAGAACTTATAGAAAATAATTTTATAGTAATAAAACATAAATACACTTACTAATTATTCTTTTCGGTTATTATTATTTTTTGTATTTTTTTTTAAACAACAAGAAAGTAATGGTCAAGGAGATTAAACTTTAAAGGAGTTACACTTGAAGCAATTAATATAAAAATAAATAATAGGTATTTATGTTTGTTATAGAATACAAAATGCACGCCGGCTGTCTGTCAAAACAGTATTATGGACATTCCAAACAGAGGCGATACCCCGAGAACCGCCGAGGAAGTCTTCAAAGAAGCTCAAGCTTTTCTCAACCAATATTTTTCTTCAATACGCAGGTGAGGGAAACTGTTAATTTTGAATAATGTGGACATTTAAATATGATTTTAGAATAGATAAAATTTTAAAAAAATATTAAATTGACCAGTAACAATAATATAATATGTAATACATAAAAAAATACGACTCAAGAATACGCTATTAATATTTTCGCACTTCCGAATAATTAAAAAAAAATACAGCCTTTAATTTGGAAACTAAAAATGTATTCTTTATTTATTATACATGAAACTTAATTATTTATCATTTGGTCTTTAATGTCTATTCTACAAAAGATACAACTTTAAACTATGTCTATATAATCATTATTACTATAAGCCATCTCCATTCTGACCTACACTCAAATCCATCTAATGAGAAGAAGTAGCATACACCCACACTCTTCCACAGTTACAATGTATATGTGATTATAAATATTGTTTCCATAGAGAAAACACAGAAGCCCATGTAAAAAGACTACAAGAAGTTCAAAGAGAGTTAAATGAAAAAGGTACTTATCAACTCAACACTCCCGAGTTGGTATTCGGAGCTAAGCTAGCGTGGAGGAACGCATCACGATGTATAGGGAGGATCCAGTGGAAGAAATTACAGGTATACTAATGCTACCAATATTTCTTTGCTGCTTGCAATATTTCTTAAATATGAGGGAGAAACATTTAATTACTTATAATTTCTTCGACATGCTCAGGAGGGGCTTATTCCTATTTATTACCGTTATAAGGTTGCATTTTTATATACATATGAGCGTTTTAGTAAAAAAAAATATATTTGATTAATTTGTAATGATATATGTAAAAGTCGTTTATTTATGTGACTTTAGCCGATAGGAATGGAATGCATTTAAAAAAATAGGACGTGGGTATTCATATGTTTCCCGCGCTTTTTTTACAAAGTTTTCGTTACCACTGTTGTAGTTATTGTGTGACTAGTGATAAATTGTTTTTAATATTACAAATGATTATTATTATCAATTATGTATCTTATTATTAAAAGAGTAAGTGTTGAGTTTCCGGCTGTACTCAGCAGAATTGCTTTCCGAGCTACCACCAGCTTCCATACGGACAGACATACTGACGATTTTAAAAGAATTAAGTTGATGTTCCAAAAGGACTGAATATAAGAATTCAAACAAGGAATATTTCGTCATCCTACACCTTTGTGTTAATTTTAACAAATATTTTTGAATTCTTACTTGTAAAACCACTTCATCCAGTTAATTATCTACCCCGAAAATAAATAAGTTCAAGTTTTTGACAAAAATGTGTAAGTGGTCTCGTAATTTCTTTTGAATTAGGTAGGCTTTTCTCTATTAAAGTATGAATATTTGTCAAGTGTCTTAAAATCCGAGTAGTATCTCCCTCTACTGTCAAGGGCAATTTAAAATGAAACTAGAAATTTTACAGAATATTTAAGCAAACTAAAATAATTAGTAGAAATCTTTTTTTAGTAACTGAAAGTGGATCAACATTTAATGTGAACTGCGTCTAAGTGCTCTTATACGTTACATTCTATTTAAACATGATATGAGATTTTAAATAAACTTATCTTTATGGATTTTTGGGAGAACTTATTTAGATTTTTGTTTCCAATCAAACCAAACATAAAATCTTAATTAACCTCCAAAAAATCTAAAAAGATAGTTTTATTTATAATGTAAAATATTCGGGTAAATCTAAGTATTTTAATATGAAAGTTTACCTGGTGTTAGTCTGAAAGACTTCTGACATTACAAAATGTATTATTTCTCAAAGCGATAAACATAATTCAAATAACACACCTATACATCTTTTACACACACTGTTCTACACTAGTGTGTACCTAATTTCAACACCATAGGCATAAATAAATAAAAAAGTAACTTTACTAAAATAATAATAATAATAAATAATAAATATGTTAGAACATTAACACACACCATCTAGTTCCATGGTAAGCTACGAGACTTGTGTTATGGATACCAGATAGTTAATACACTACACATTTATTATAACTTTAAATACATAATTATATACATAATTATAAACACCTACGAATGGAGTACAAAATTTCCTGATCATCACACAAATGAGTGGGATTTGAACCCGCGACCGCAGACACAGCAAGTAGAGTCACAACAAACTGAGCCAAACGTGTCGTTAAATAATATACATAAATATTATGCTTAGCAAAATATTGACTTGTAGATCCTTAGGTAAATTTACACATCTAATTAGTAATTGGTTAAAAAAGAGAATTGTTTTTGCAATAAAAGCAAATTGTTATAGTTTAATATATTGATCTAAAATAATTATATTACTGAATTATAATCATTTTACGTTAGTAGGTACTGCAAAACATAAAATACGTTTATCAAAGTCTGTTTTTCCAGATATTCGATTGTAGAGCTGTAACGACCGCAAGTGGTATGTTCGAAGCACTTTGTAATCATATCAAGTACGCCACAAATAAAGGAAACATAAGGTAAGTTATATTTATATACCGCACAGTACCCCTTTAGATATCTGTATGATCATACTGATTTATTATCACGTTATTTATCAAAATAAGGTGAATCACCGGATATTTGTTGTCTTAACTCAGTACTGAATAGTACTTGTTGTTCTAATTTGGTGACGATATTTTTTTATTTATTATTGCAATAGTTTTTATGAAATACTTATTTCGTTTTTTAATACTTATTTTGGGAGATAATATAAACTCGTTTTATGAACAAATTTTAAAAGTAATTCAGAAATAAGTTTTATGCTATTAGACTTTAGAGGTTTATCTAATAACTAACGACTATTCCTCGCTCCGATCGGATTCGTTCCTAGTTACGTTTTAAAGTTTATTATAAATTTCTCAGAAATGATATATTTTCTTGCAGTAAAAAGTATCCCATATGTTGACCCAAATAACCAGCTATCATCATACCAAATTTCATGAAAATCTGTCCAGCGGTTTCTCTTGATGTGGTCACAGACAGACAAAAGTTCTAAAAACTATAGATTCGGCCTCTGCATCGCTTTCGCTGCATTTGCTAAAAAATATTTAATGTACAGTTTCGACTCAGAATTTTATTACATGTATACCTATAGATGAAGACAGATCACACACTAAAATAACGTTAATGACATAAATAGTAGCAGAAGTGAGTTGGGAAAAGTGAATGAGCCGATCTCAACAAGCTTTTTTGTATACTTTCCTTTGTAACCAAACAAAACGCGTAATGAAAGTTATAACAAAGCAAATTAAAAGGGAGGGTAGAGTTGACATCACCACAATTGTCTTAATGAATGAATGGGTGGATAACTTTTGTAAAAACCTATTATGTAGCAAAAGGGCTTACATTTTGTGTGATTCTCTCAATTTTAATAAAATAGAACTGGTTTTACTTTTAAATAATTTCATACAACTTTTTTATTCAAACTGATTATGTATATAAATATTTTAGTAGGTCGCTTCTTAGGAGAGCTCTCTAACTTATCTTTTAATTCTTAAAAGAATGCCGGCCACATCTCGTTAGACCAAGTAATTTAACGTAGCTAAAGCTGACATCGCATTAAATAGACCCATTTACTTCCTTTGGCCATCTAATTATTTTTTCTTTTCATATAACAAGTGCAAGTGGGAAATAAATCTATTAAAATTTTTAAACAAACTTCAGCGTACCTTTTGAAGACAGATAAATTTTAGTTTTTCTTTCCAAAACAAGCAAAGACACGAATTAAAGCTAGTATTGATTCAATAAAAGATTTATAAGAATCATGTTCCTTTTACTGTTTAATATAATTTCACACTTATTAATGACATGACCCATGCAAATTATCCCATCGATTCGCAATCTAGTTGTGCATCCCATTTACCCATCACCTATTTGTAGGTCGGCGATAACTATATTTCCTCAACGAACAGACGGTAAGCACGACTACAGGATATGGAATCCGCAACTCATTAACTACGCTGGGTATACAGAGCCAGATGGGACGGTATTGGGCGACCCTGCTAGAGTTGAATTTACTGAGGTATGTACAATCTGTTTATATTTTTATTTTATTAATATACACCTTTTAAACTTATCTCCAAATTTGGCTAAAAATTATAGGAGATGAACAAAATAGCCAGAAAGCAAAAAATACTGTTATAATTTCGTTATACTCTTCTGTTCTAGACAAGACTTATTAGTAATGAGAACTAATTTTTAAGATAGTGTCTCATGTAAACTCTTTAAAAGTTAGTGTAAAACTTTTTTTTATATTTTCATAATTTCACTGCAGAATTATTTAAGTAGCGTTTTACATGATACACTTACAAAATTTTAGCTACAATATTCTAATAATCTTTGAGGAAAATGGCTGATGGACGAACAGATGGGCATGAGGAAATTATAAGGTTTGGCTTTTGTCTTACTGGATACGGAACCCTAACAGTAGAGGCACTTTAAACATTTAAGGCGTGGGATCCTCAGTTTCTCATCTTACGAAATACGATGAAAGAAATATTTAATTTCACTGACGATAAAATTAATATTCTGAATGCGTATTTTTTTTTATTTTTAACCCAACAAATTATACTAGATTAAAGTAAACATTCATGTAGGTGATTTGAAAATTTGGTGCGTCCCTATGTGTGTGTAATCTATCTGTGCACCAAATTTCATCCAAATTTGTACAACGCTTTTAGTGTGAAACTTTCCCACGATATGGTTTTTTGGAATACCTACCTACATCTGCCCTATAACTTGGTTTATCAAAATAAAATCAAACAAAATACATTCAATAGTAGGTGCTAGGTACATGTGTATTCAATCGTACAATACTAATGTTAACACGAAAACATAACAACAACCCGTAACAAAATGAACATAATAGATTCCATGTTTATATGAAAACTTATGTTAAATAATTCCTAAAATTGCTGGCACCCTCATAAAGATTCATTTATTTTCATAGTTTACAAACATTTGCTTTACACTTGTAATAAATGTTACTAATTTGTTTATTTTTCAATACCAGTACGTTTTAAAATTTTAATAAGCTTTTTGGGTAATAATTTTTATAGTAAGGCATTTTTCTTCATACATATTAACATATCGATATCCCTATATATTAAACCTTTTTGATATATGTTCATGCAGTTTGATAAAAATATACAAAACAAAAATAAAATTGTATTTTAAATAAAACTATATCTTCGGATTTATTTTGTTTTTTTTTTGATAAAAACTTTATTATATAATAATTTTACTTATTGTTGCTATTATTATATTCATAAACTTAAGGAAATTTAATTGGAATTTAAGCCAAAAATGCAAATAAATAATAATAACGAAAATATAGTTTTATTTAAAATGTTAAATATACGCGTAAATCGAAAAAATATATTTATGAGAACATTATTTATAGCTTCTTTTGTATTTTTCACATTATAGTGTATTTTCTCGTACTATAAAATTTTACATGTTTTTAAAGGATGTTTTGCAAAATCAAGTTCATGTATTAAATAGTGATGACATTTTAGATTTGCATAAAGCTTGGATGGAAGCCGCCTCGCACGGCGTGGGATGTTTTACCCATAGTGGTGTCAGCGGACGGCAAGGATCCTGAATACTTTGACATACCTCGTGAAATTGTAATGGAAGTTGAAATGGAACATCCAGAGTAAGTGAAAATATATAATTTCTAACAAAATCGTAGAAAATTATGTGATTCTGTAATTATGAAAAGAAGTAAATGTTCCAGACTTTCTAATTAATGCTTTACAAATTAACTTTGTAATTTCAATACCTTAAAACTCATAGAATTGTTAGCTTCGTAAAGTTGTTATTAATGATGCAAATGTTTCTTCAACTTTGGGGTAAAATCTCTACCAGCATTACGTTGTGTTGTACAATCTTAAGTAAATGTTGAACTGGTTTCATTAGTACATAATCTATTATGTATATGAGTATGTGCCGTGTCGAATATATTTATATACAAGTGTATTTTAAATTTTGAAATTATTTTCTAGACTATAATAATATTATTTTTTTAACTATTTCTATACATATGTATCTATAATTCAAATAGAACCAATTTGAATTCCTAACACGTAAAGCTGTATTCCACTGAATTATTTTGTAATTGAAAATATGAAATGGTTTTATAATAATATGATACTTTTCCATAGTTCTAAATTATTTTACAGTTGCTTAAAACTTAAATTTCTTAATGTAGAAAAACTAAAGTTTCATCGCCCGTTCATACTATTCCAATTTACACGTATGTTTGCTTGGAAAAAAAGGTTGAGTTTCAATCGGCATCGACCACGCGTATTTATTTTTCAAATGTTTATACCAGTGACAGTTTTCTGTACCGTCTAACAAAACATAAACACGTGTATGTTGAACTCGTCGATTTTCACTTCGTTTATCGCATTTATCTTATTTTCTTTACTAACTTTGACACCCCTTTGAGCCGTTTAGGATTCGAATTTCTAGAAATTTCTTTATACTACCTCTTGATTCTACATATATAAGAAATATTCCTCTTCAAAACTCTTGATCCACTTGATATAAAATTAGTTTTGTATATTGTACATACTATATGTGATGTATCTGCTTACTAAATGGGAGGTAGTGGGTTCGAAATCGTTCATAATTTATTTTAACTTATTATTTTCAGATATGACTGGTTTAAAGATTTAGGTCTAAGATGGTACGCGTTACCGGCTGTGTCCAATATGCGGCTAGACTGCGGCGGGCTAGAGTTCACGGGAACCGCCTTCAACGGCTGGTACATGGGCACTGAGATCGGCTGCAGGAACCTATGTGATTCTAACAGATTGAATATTACTGAGGTAAGAATGTAAAAATGCCTATACAGGGGCATTTAGATAATTTAATGTTATTTTAACGAAAAATTAATTATTTATTATATCTTATATGAATAACTAGGTACGTCTGTTAAGTCAAGAATAAGCAGTTTTTATACTTCATACTAGCGACTCACCCTTGCTCCCCTCTACAACATCACAAACTCACAAACTTTACCTCTTTATAATATTAGTCTAGATGTAGCTTAGACATTGTAAAAATAGCTGCGAATAATAATTTAATTATCAATTATGTACAAAAGTAAAATAATTGTTATGATATTTGAAATATTACAATATAGTAGTTTCTCAACGGGGCTTTTAAAATAACACTTCTACTCTTCTATATTAGGTAAACATTGTTATTAAACCCACAATTATGGTCTAACGCATGTATTATCCTATTCCTTCTTAGACAGATAACGCTTATACAATTCTAAATGTAAAAGTTATGCAGATTTGTAGAAGTCGTCTTTGCAAGATTCCATACAGTTAAAATTATAAATAACATATAATGTAGAAGTTTATTATTACCTTTACATATAAAACTAATTATACGTTTTATTTCAATGCTTAAAAATAAATAAAAGTCCGTCTTTATACTGAATAGGCATTATTAAGTTCTGTTACTTTAATTAGTTAGATATTCTCAGATAGCTTTTAAAAGAGGTTAATAAATTGCTGTTTTTGCTTCGCTTTTCATTCAATGTTCTCTTTGTACATTAATATATCAAGATACCCGAAAATCCAAATATAGACTATCATGAGTGCTTTTTATTGTGGTATAAATAAAAACTGAAAAAGGTTTTTTTATCTTGGTCGTGAAGTAGTAAGTACAAATGGCATTTAATACTGAACCAGAGGTTCTGGGTTCAATTCTCGCTTAGAATATAATTTGAAATGACTAAGTTTATTTATTGTGCGTATTGTGTATATACTTACCTATATATTTTAATATAATATTTCTCACTCCACTTAAACCCTTTCTCGGTGGAAAAGATATTTGATAAGAATATTAATCATTTTCAAATCAAACAGCCAATTTATTTCAAAAGCTTTAAAACTACGCAGAACTGCCGCCAAAAGCTTATTTATAATCAATAGTTGATAGCAATTTAAATATATTATTTAAAATTAAGTAGGTACATAGAATGAAATAGAGTTGTTTTTAAATATATGTATTATTTTATTTGCAGAGTGTTGCAATTAAATTGGGACTAGACACAAATTCTTTTGTCTCGCTATGGAAAGACAAAGCATTGGTGGAAGTCAATATCGCAGTACTACACAGCTTCCACAGGGATAACGTGTCCATAGTGGACCATCATTCTGCTTCGGAGCAGTTTATAAAACATCTGGATAATGAGAATAAAAGCAGGTACCTACGTGAATTGTATTTATTCCAAACAGTATTCTGCGATATAAATAGAAATGGAGACTGGGAATCAAAATTCACATTATTATAAAGGTTAAATGGATTAAATCCATTAAACTTTTTCACTATACGTAATTTGTACTAATAATATAAAGACAGTCTTTTCAAAATGTTTGTGTTTGTTTGAACGCAATTTTACGCAAACAAACTACAAGAGCGGATCTGCGGGTAAGGATTATTAATATTTCATAAAAATATCTAAACAAAATAATAATCAACGTATAAATGAAAGAAATATAGAAAAATAAATTGATAAGTTTATAAGTAAATGATCGAGGCTAATACATAACATAGAAGAATATTTACTTAATAAAATAAAAAACTATAAATAATAATGCTAATTGATTTTATAAGTTATACTATAAATATATATATACTATGCAAAAACAATTTGCTTAAAATCAGTGATATTCATAATAATATCCAATTTATACTCATCATAACGTAATCATAACTCATCATAAAGGTATTTGTTTATCTATATAAATAAAAGTGAAGTGACCTTCATTGGTAAGCTATTGAGAACATCTTGTTCAATTTGGCTAAATTGTTTTGTGATTATTCAGAATAGTCCTAATATAAATTAAAAAAAATAAAATTAGGAAAATTTAATGAAATCGGAAAATTTGAGAAAAACAGAAGTGAAAAAATACCATCGTTTCTCAATTAATGAGCTGACCAACGAAAAAAAATATAATTTTTATTTATATATATAACTATATAAAGTAGACATACTTACCAACGTATTAGTAAGCTATTGTAAGTCAAATGCATTCTAAAATGTTCTAAAGTAAAAAAGATACGAGTATCGAGTACGAGTAAAGATAGAGATCACTTGCTATGCAAAACAATTCAATTGCATTTCCTTGGATATTGAAATAAATTTCTTTCTGACTCTTTGAACAGTATATATTTTGACTTTTATAGATATTGTTTTAAAATATTCTATAATATGTTAAATCTTTGTTGAAATATAACGTAATAAACGTGTGTGTATACTTATGTACGCACACTAAGAATTTATACTTCTTTGGCGTAACAGAACAAAACTATCTAATGATTTCATCCCGTATGTCACAACTTTCTGTTTGTAAAAGGAATGCACCTAACTTCATCATGTCGCCTTTTGGCTGTCGGTGTGCGCACGCATCGTAAAATTTTATACTTTTACAAACGTGCCAAAAGAAGTACAACTTCAAAAGATGAAAACTAAAAGTTTTCCTTATCATAAAGAATCTTACACACAAATACTTTATATTATACTTGACAGAACTTGACGATTAAGATTGTGTTTTCCCGTAAGAATAATAGATTTTCCTGTAGTAGTTTACTATACCAAATTTTGTTAAGATCGGTTCAGTAGTTTTTGCGTATAATGCACATAGATGACAAACAGATATACAGATAAGCAGATACAAATTTCAATAATAACTTTTTGTAGTCTATATTCTGTACTAAATACGTTACAGTTATTGTTATTAAAAAATATTTCATGTAAAGATTTTGCTTTGTTACTATTTTATTATACAATACTAGCTAGGTTGATTCCCCATACAAACTTTCATCTCTATTTTCACCCCCTTAAGGGATGATTTTCGAGATAAAAAGTATCCTTTATCCTTCCCAGGGTCTCAAACTATCTTCTTACCAAATTTCATTTAAATCGGTTAAGTAGATCTAGAGACCCCTGCAACGTCACAAACTCACAAACTTTACCTCTTTATAATACCTATTAGTATAGATGTATAGATAATTATATACACTCTACTTCTTTTGCTATGTTTTTACATTTTATATTTTGTTTCCTCCTCCATGATCTTTATTTATTGATTTAAAATTCTTATATCTGTTTAACAACGAGTTATTTAGTAGGTATAACAAGTTATTGCTATTAATAAGAATTTTATATAAACAAAAGAAAATATAAAACACACCTTAAAAAACATAAATATAGAGTTTTGATATATTTCGTTCTTTTCGTAGGGGAGGATGTCCCTCTGACTGGGTGTGGATAGTTCCGCCGATGTCATCGTCCCTCACATCAGTGTTCCATCAAGAAATGGCGTTGTATTACATGAGGCCGTCGTACGATTACCAAGTAAGTTCTAATATTGATAAAATTTATTTATAACTTATTTACGTAGAAAAAAATTGTTTCTATTTAATTTATTTCTTGTGTTATAACAATATAACTTGTGTTTTATATCTACATATTTTTAAAAACAAAACCTCTAAATTTTACTGATGTATACGTATTTAATATAGTTTCCGTTATTTAAAGCTGTTTGCCAATTTTCATAAAACTTCTTTTAAGAAATTTGTTTTAAGCAAAATTATATGTATTTTTACTCCACCCTACCGATTTTGAGTTCTATTTTAAATTAAAAAATAATATATTGCAATAAAGGACCCACCATGGAAAACTCACCAGTGGCACAAAGAAGAAGGCACCCAACCAAAGACTAGAAAATTCCATTTCAAACAAATAGCCCGAGCAGTCAAATTCACATCGAAGCTGTTCGGACAAGCGCTCTCCAAACGGATTAAGGCGACGATCCTTTACGCGAGTGAGACCGGCAAGTCTGAACAATACGCTAAAGAGCTGGGCACTATATTCGGCCACGCTTTTAATGCACAGGTAAATTAATTTTCACGATATTTAAATTTTACTTATATTTTATATTATGGGTAATACGTAGATATATATTATAATTTTACTTATATGTATGTATTCAGCAATTTTTAGCGTCCCACTGCTGGGCGCGGGCCTCCCTTCAATACGAAGGGGATCAGGCATAGTCCACCACGCTTGTCAAATTCGTGTAGGTGGGCATCACATGTCTTTCGAAAACTTGCTAGGTTCTCTAAGACATGCAGGTTTCCTCACGATGTTTTCCTTCACCTTAAGACAAGGTAATCATGTTGGAAAATGTTTCGCACACGAGAATATCAGAGATGCGCGACCCGGGATTTTAACCAGATTTAATCGGTTTCCCAACCGAGCGCGCTACCTCTTAGTTACCTCTGCCTTTATCGTACTTACTACTTACGTATGTATATTTAGTGAGAATTTCGTAGTTTAAAACGAAATGAAATTATAAATATAAATCTAATATGATGATAAAAAACTCTACCTAATAATAATAATGGAATAATGGGCTGAATATTTTAAGCATTCAATGACAGTAATTTAAAAGTATAAATAAAAAAAAACAATGTTTAGGTGTATAGTAATACTACTTCCACGCAAAAATGGTTTATATGACATCTATTCTATAGTTATATTACACCCGGCTTTCCGACTATTTAGCTTTAAAAGCTAATTTGTTTGAACTAATTGCTACTCACACCAACTACACGTCTATTACTGTGCTAATTTACAGTAAATCATGAATATAAAATCATTTCTTGAGATAAATTATTTGTTTTAGGTACATTGTATGTCAGAATACGACGTGTTCTCGATAGAACACGAGACTCTCCTGTTGATTGTGACTTCTACTTTTGGAAATGGCGAGCCGCCGGCTAATGGAGAAGTATGTATTCATATTACTTTAATAAATTAATTGAACCTACTAAATATTTAAACCATAAGTATATAAGCGACTAAGGAACTTTTTTGCATACATGTTTGTATATATATATATATATATATATATATATATATATATATATATATATATATATATATATATATATATATATATATATATATATACTAGCGACTCACCCTCGCTCCGCTCGGGTTCGTCCCTGGGCTGGGAGGACCAACCTTATCCTTATTACTTAGGGGTATGGAAAATAGATAGTAGCCGATTCTCAGACCTACTGAATACGCATATAAAATTTGGTAAAAATCGGTAAAGCCGTTTCGGAGGAGTACGGTAACAGACATTATATATAAGATATATATATAATATATATTATATATATATATATATATATATATATATATATATATATATATATATATATCGAAATATATATATAAGACTATAAGTCGGGAATGTCCCCAGCACTCGAACTTGACTCGAACCTGCAACCGCTAGCACAGCAAGCAGTGTCACTAAAAACTGAGCCAAACGTGTTGTCTCAAAAGTGAATGCGTAATTTTTTACGGGAATAAAATAGTCAACCCACCTGAAAATATAAACCTTGTTTTATTCTAAATATGGTCGGTGATTTACATTATATTTAAACAATATAGAATTACAAAAGAGGTGTCATTTTTCACACATACACGTCAAATTACTTGTTTTGCAATAAAATATGAATAAGTATAATATGGTATTTCACAGGGCTTCGCTAAACACCTGTGCCAGATGCTGTGCAATGAAAAGATGAATATTGGTGATCAAACTGACAGTGCTGGGTAAATATTTTTAATATGATACGATTACTAACGCTAAAAAATATTTTTAATATGAACGTAAAACTAATGAATTACATAATATAATACGTATAGACGGAGTCTGCCAAAATAAACGTCAGAGTCAAAAAAATTGCGTGATTTGCTGTTCATGCTACTATTATCGTTTACTTTGTTTAAAGAAAATAAGCGATAATAGTATATATTAGTTAAAATAAAAAAAAATGAGAATAAAATATAAATAATAAAAAAATATTCTTTAAATTATTTTTTGACCATTATTTCTCCTCCCCTTGGAAGAGAGAAAGTATAATATATTAGCGAAATTTATTTTTTTCTTTATTATATAAAATCCGTGAGCTATTTTAATTTATTTTTTAAAATATTCCCTATCAGCTATCTAGTAGATTTTTTGAATATTTTTTTTATATTATTTAAAAAAAGAAACTTTAAAATATAAGTTATGTCAATCAAATTTCATTAAGATCGGAATAGCAGTTTGAGAGCTCCACCTATTGACTAACCTAAAATTAATACCTTATGCATATGAAGTTATATGCGGTATTTATAAGAAAAACACATTTTTTTTAAATTTTGTCTGTCTGTCTGATTGTTCCGGATAATTTCTGAAACGGCTGGATTGATTTTGACGGGACTTTTACTGGGAAATAGCTGATGTTATAGGGAATAACATAGACTACTTTTATTTTAGAAAAAGAATTAGGGTGCCGTTCAAAAAAATTAAAACGTACTTACCTATGGACGAACCCGAACGAAGAGAGGGTGAGTCGCTAGTTAGTCATATAAATGGATAGAGTAATTTGAACCACCTTTTTCATTTATAATCAGTCTCAACAAAGTCCCAACGCCGAAGTCCCTAATGCGAACCAACAGTGTGATGGCACCAAGTCTTGAATACAAGAGACAGCTCTCCCGCATGGAGTCCAACAAGACAAACGTAAACGACTACAAGAGACAGTTGTCCCGCTTGGAATCTAATAAGAGTAAGTTAAATTTATACATTCTTGTATTGTAATTAACACAATAAGCAATAAAAAAATCATTGTTAATTTTATTAGGCAGTGTAACAGTAACATCGTCAGCTGAGAACATAGGACCATTGAGCAATGTATGCTACGCGGTGTTCGCGCTCGGTTCCAGCGTGTATCCAAAATTCTGCCAATTTGGTAAAACTGTTGACAAAATTCTGGAAGATTTGGGAGGAGAAAGACTTTTAGAACTGACTTGTGGAGATGAAATGTGCGGTCAGGAACAACAGTTTCGTGTTTGGTCTTCTAGTATATTCCACGTAAGTGATCATATTTCTGTGGTGTCGGGAAAAAACATGGTATAAAACACATATTTTCAATATGACACTTTAAAGATTTGATTAAATACAGACCTATTTAATTTTTTTAAGAAAATAGAACCATTTTATTTTCTTCAAGTTAGAGTTATCAGGCTAAGATTAAAATGGAAAATTTGAATGTCATTGTAGTTTATGTTTCTCCCCGACACCACAGACTTGCATTAAAATATTGTACCTCAACTTGTTCCAAATTTTAAAACTTATAACAAAAATATTACATTAGAAATAAAAAATACATACATAATATTATATACCTACTTGGATACTTAAATTTTAATAAAATTTAAGGTTGCTTGTGAAACATTCTGCTTAGAAGAAAACGATATGGTAAAAGATGCTAAAAAAGCCTTTGGTAAAATACCGTTAACTGAAGAAACTGTGAAATTCAGTAGAACAGAGAACAGACGAGACATGAAGTATGCGCTGGAACATAGTTATAAGAAGCAATTCATTTCGTGTAAAATTAAAGAAAATAAATATTTAGGAGAATCAACTTCTGACCGGTCTACCATATTTGTTGATATGGAATCTGATGTAAGTATTACTGTGATAATGTTATGAAATCGACACTAAGAGTTTTTATATGAAGGTTTTTTATATCAGAGATTATAAGCCTAATTCAACATTGCTATTGCATTAGATAGCTCGTGTAAGGATTGTTGGTCGGTCTGTCAAAATCAGTGTACTATTATTGTTAAACTATTTTTGATTAAAATAAAAAAATGTGACACGTTAATCTTACATTATATATAAAACAAAGTCGGGTTTGTTACAACATTTATAATTCGAGAACTGCTGGACTTATTTTCATGGTTTCTGATTTGTGGGATTTGTCTCCGCCTCTCCGCCTAAAACCTCAGGAAACTTCACGAAAAAAAATATATATTTGGTTAACGCTGTTCTAGCTAAATAAGCTATTTATATCTCTTTAAAACGTACCTAGCGACGAACCCGAGCGAAGCGAGGGTGAGCCGCTTATATATGTATAAGCACGAACTTCATGTGGGCATATCTTCAAACTCTAACTGGCTATATTATTTGTTCTAATAAACATATATATTATACTATACAAATACTTATCTACAGTAGATAAAACTATGCAAATATATTACGAAAGTCGTAAAACATTTTCCATATTTTTATGTTATAGTCGGAACTTAAATACGAGCCCGGCGACCACGTGGGCATCATGCCTTGTAATAGGAAAGAGATCGTAGACGCTGTGTTGGATAGATTGAAGGGTGTAGATAACTTCGACAAACCAGTACAATTGAAAGTTATGAAAGAAACTCTCACACCAACAGGTATATTACTTAATACTATCTTAGATTTATGTGAATATTTGACATTTTAAATGAAACTATCTTTTCGGATTTTGAACCGTATTCAACCCTTTTTAACGTCCCACTGCTGGAGGTGGGCCTCCCTTCAGTACAAAGGGAATCAGGCCATAGTCCACCGCGCTGGCAAGTGCGTGTTGGCGGACTTCACATGTCTTTCGAAAACTTGTTAGGTCCTCTCAGACATGTAGATTTCCTCACGATGTTTTTCTTCACCGTTAAGACAAATCGTAATCATATTGAAAATGATTCGCACATGAAAATATCATAGATGTGAGAGCCGGGATTTGAACTCGCTTCACTCGTGTCCCAAGGGAGCGCGTTACCACTGGGCTATCACTACCTTACCATTAACCATGTTAGCTGTAAATCATTCGAAACGTCTGGAATAAAAATATAAAACAAAACCGCGATAAATCCGAAAAAAAATTTAAATTTAGAAAGTAAGTGCATTGCTTATTTTCTAGCAAATAAATAAATGTGTAAGAAACAAATATATCATTTTATATATAAATTAGTCCTATATAAAATACCTAGAATCAAATCTTTAGTTGTTTTGCTTTTTTTGTTAAAGTCTAACATTTCAAATGATGATAGTAATTTAAACAGGTAAATTGATTTACCTAGCCATAATGTGCCATAAAATTATATATTGACGCCGTAATACTAATAGTCCAGTAAAAAATAATAGGGAAAAATTGTAAAAATGTTTTAAGAATTTTATGTAACACTAGGTTTTGCATGCGACTTCGCACGCGTAAATAAATATAATTTTTTTTTACATCAGACATACTCGTACATCATTTTAAAAGCAATTTGCAAAAAAATACGTACCTACATTTTAATTTATATAGAAAAACAAAAACGTGCATATCACATAGTCTGTCCCACCAAAATAAAGCAAGTACGTCTGCTGCATGCACGATGGTGGCCAATATATAATTGGTGTCATAATGTCTGAGCGTTTCGTGCAAGTTAAGCCGTCGGTCTCGATTGATGTCGATTGATAGTCGTTAAGCCATATCAACTCTATAAATGAATTTCACGGAAACTATTGCATCGGTTTTAAAATAGATTGGTTTGATAATTACTGAGTGATCATGTCATCATAATATTTAGGGCATTTTTATCCTGGAAATAAAATTAAAAGGTTCACTTTGGGAAAGGAGAAGTTAGTTATATGAAAATCCATTTTTCATTATGTATATGCATCTACTACGTTCATTTTGATTCAAATTGGCATGATATTAACTTAGCTGTCAAGTTATTACTTAGTGGCTAGTTTCTACCTGGTTACGTTAAGTAGTGGTATCATAAGACTGAGAGTAAAAGGATTAGAGAGTGGAATTGTTTGTGCATACACACTGCGACACAATATCTCCTGCGCAGATGACAAGTCTCACTGAGATTGACCGCCGTGACCGATATCGATTAGAACATTATTATTACGAGTATTAAATAAGGATTATATTTTATAATAGCCTTCCTTAATATAGTGTGAAAGTCTTTTCGTTGGTTTTATTTGTGTGGTGTTGGTTGGTGTGTTATACATAGATAAAGTTTACTGGAGGGAAAGTTTATATCCCAGAACATAAAGAGGTTCTGAAAAACGAGTTAATAGGTTTAAATAAATTCTAAATAATAATTATATTAATGCGTGCTTTTCTTAGGTTTACACGAATATTTTAATTTAAATAAAACAATTTGTTCGGATTTTTGTGGTATTTTTTACGTTGTATCAAATGCTACACCAATATACTTTTATAGGTGCCATTAAATCCTGGGAGTCTCACGAGCGGATACCAGCGCTCTCCGTACGCGAGATGTACACGCGGTTTCTCGACATCACGTCGCCGCCGTCCATCAAAGTGCTGAAGTACCTCGTCTCAGTGTGTGGCGACTCGAGTGAGGCGGACTACTTGAGAGAACTGATTGAGGTGAGATTTGTGGATATCGTAAAGATTTCAATTTTTACTCGAAAAATTATTTTATATTTATGTCTGACCATTTTGAATTCCCAACCGTCTTATATTTATTATAGGAATAAACACAAAGTACTAAATTAAATATAAGTTCATGTGGATATTTTTTATTTGTATTTTATACGAAATATTCTTTTCTTCTCTTTTGAACCAATTTTTATTTTAGTCTTTTTAATTTTTTGGGATATCAAATATACAGTTTTTGAGTTGTTGTTCATATTACACCCAGTAAGATATAAATAATATCTACATATATCTATACATATAATAATCTAATTACGTATAAAAAATTGTTACTAAGCCGAACCTGTACATTAAATATTTTTTGAAAAATCTTATTGGAATAGGCATTATTATCGATACAGAGGCCGAATCTATAGTTTTTAGAAGTTTTGTCTGTCTGTCTGTCAGTTTGTCTGTCTGTCTGTGAACGCATCACAAAAAACCCACAGGAGGGATTTTGATGAAATTTGGTATGACGAAAGCTGGTTATCCGGGTCAACATATAGGATACTTTTTGCCGCGGGAAAATATATCATCTCTGAGAAATCTATACTATTAAAGCGTATCTAGGGACGAACCCGAGTGTGTCGCTAGTACTTAAATATTAAAATAGTAAATGTACTTTTTGTATAAACTACCAGGACAGCAACAAATACGACGAGTGGTCGCACCACCGCGCGCCGCACCTGGCGGCGGTGATGGCGGCGGTGCTGGCGCCGCCGCGGCGCGCGCACGCCGCGTTGCTGGCGGCGCTGCTGCCGCCGCTGCGGCCGCGCTACTACTCCGTTTCGTCGGCGCCGCGCGCGCACGCCCGCCGCCTGCACCTCACCGTCGCCGTCGTGGTGTATAGGACGCAGAGTTAGTATTTCAGTAAAATAATTTTGACGACACGTTTGGCTCAGTTTGTAGTCGCCCTACCAGGATGTCATACTGTTGAATTGTCATACGCCATTATCTTAAAATTGATTTATTTTTCCGTATTTTATACAAAAAGAATTAAAGAAAACTAAAATTGATATATTTTATGGCATCTTATCTAAGTCCGCAGACACGTATCACATACCGAATATTATTATAGTTTTTTTTAATGAAAAACATTGTTTTAGATGGAGAAGGTCCGACTCACTACGGTGTTTGTTCAACATATTTGGAAAGTCTGAAACCTGGGGACGAAGTTTTTGCATTTATACGGCGGTAAGTACTTTATTAACTATTTGATTAGTTTCCATATTAGAGAATCTTCCCCATATATATTTGTAATATAATTCTCATAATTAAAATCAACACAACGAAGCCAGAACAAGTTCTTATAAACATATCTATATTTCTCTATCAACAGAGCACCAAGCTTCCACATGCCGCAAGACATTTCAATACCTCTCATTCTAGTAGGACCAGGGTCTGGAATCGCTCCATTTAGAGGATTTTGGCATCACAGAAGAAGTCAAATAAGAGAAAATAGTAAGAAGCCCGGACCTATCTACTTGTTCTTTGGATGTCGATACAAGGGCATGGATCTATATAAGGAGGAAAAGGAACAGGCGTTAGCGGAAGGTGTCATTACAAAGTCACTTTTAGCGCTTTCCAGAGAGGAAGGGTCCAACAAGGTTAGTTGTAAAATTATCTATGATTTATGATTTTTTAAGATATATTAGTTTAAATATTTTTAATGACTTCATTTCGTTCCGTATTCGACCCATACGAAAGTATCTTTGAATATAAGAATTTTTTTTTTCAAAAACTAAATATTAAATTTTTAATCTAAAAATTAAATTTAAAAAATGATATGATGATGATATGATATGATGATAACATATGACTTGAAAGTGCATATTTTTTGAAAGCGTTTCCGTTATCTTTAGTTTTTGTTAAGAATCATTTATAAGTAAATCGCTATATCAAAGTAAAGTATTAAGTAGATTCCAGTAAACCCTTTCATGCTATCAATCCTTGTTCGGCAGAAGTCAAGATATACCAAATGCTTGCGATAGAGATAATGTAATAAACTTTGAGAGATCCTTAACCTATCTTATCCTATATTATACAAAAATAAATAAACCACTGTTTTCCTAAACATAAGGCCAGTTAGACCTGATCAGTTACGTAAGAGAGAATAAAAATAATTCATGTATCTTTCGATACTTGTTGCTCTGAAAAAGGTCGCCATTCGTTTGTATTTTATATAAACAAAATTTTATATGTATTATGTCGTAGTATAAGCTTATACTGACTTATATACTGACAACACGTTTGACTCAGTTTGTAGTGACCCTACTTGGTGTGCCAGTGGTCACGGGTTTGAGTCCCGCTGGGGCATTCATTTGTATGATGAGCATGAATGCTCCTACTCCAGTCATGGGTGTTTATATTTATAATATGTATGTATTTAAAGTTATATAAATGTGTAGTGTTTCAACTATCTGGTACCCATAACACAGCATCGTAGCTTACCATGGAACTAGATGGAATACCATACCATGGAACTAGGTGTTAATATCCCAACATATTTGTTTATTTATTTAAGCTTATACCATTTAGAAAACTTGTTTGAGAATAAATGAGAGTGAATTAATCCATGTTAAATATTACATGCTATTCGATATATTTTGATGTTTTCGTCCCATTTGAAAGTAAAACAAAACTTCATGCTCGTATGTCCAAAAGCAACAAACATTGAATAAAGCGTCCCTACGTAAAGTTTGCCTTTTATTTTGACACGACTCAGACCGACCGAAATTAACATGCATAGCAAATTATTAATATATTTTTTTACGAAAAAGTTTATATTTTTTATTCTCTATAAAAATATGATAATCGATATTATTAATGCTCTTTAAACCTACGATTACATACAGAGTATTTCATTTATGTAATAATATCTAAAAAAAAATGATTACCTGATTGTATTAAAAGTTCAATTTTTTTTAGAAACACGTCCAAGCTCTTTTAGAAGACGAAGGTGCGAATATAACCCGTCTATTAATGAATGAAGGCGGCCATTTTTATGTGTGCGGTGATTGCAAAATGGCGGAAGAAGTTCAACAGAAGTTGAAAGAAGTTATCACACAACATGGAAATCTGTCGGAAGAGGAAGTGGAAGATTTCATATTATATTTAATGGTATGGTAATTTTTTTTTTACTTTTTATATTGCATATAGAAATATACCTTTCACACAAGACGTTCTTTGTCAAACACGTTAAATGGTTACCATTAAATGGTTAATGGAATTTTAGTCTATTACAAAAAGTTATTTTAACACGATATTTGAACAACAATATTTGATATATAACGTAAAGTAGCAGAAAAAAATCAATAGATAATTTTAGTGATAAACTTAATATTAAGTATGGAACAATAAATAATAGTAATTAATGTTATCTTCCTTACAGGACGAGAACAGATATCACGAAGACATATTCGGCATAACATTACGTACTTCGATAGTGCACAAGGCTTCACGGGAAACGGCGAAAAGGACAAGATTCGAATCTGGATCATAGCTAACTAATTAAAACAAATAATAAACATATTTTAATAAAATTTTACTATTTTTATAAATTTTAATATAGTGTTTTTATAAAAAAATGACTGTCCATCACAAATTGTCAAAATAAAGTATAAAACAGCACAGACTAGAAACTCGAACTCGAAAAATATTTCTGCCCGCACCCCTAATGCGTGAAAATCGTATTCTTGTTTTTCTTTACCGATCCATTAAAATCTTATACAACTTAATTTTAAATCGTGCTAACGGGATAATAAGAGCTAGATTCAGTACATGATTTATATATGTGCAAAGTTTCATTCCAAATCAGTTCATCGGCTTACGTGTGATTGCGTCATAAGCATCGAAAAGTCTTGACATTTACAATATTAAAACGGTGCATAACACAAGAGGGTTTTTCAACTGAAAACCTTGGAATAAAATGATAACCACCCTAAAAATAATTACAGTTATTTTCCAACTATTTAATCACTTTAAAAGGACTATCCATTCCATATGTAAAATGTATATATTATTCATTTATCCACACTAATATTATAAAGAGGAAAGATTTATATTTTTGGATGTTTGTAACGGAAAAAATTTAAAACTACTAGACTGATTCAGATGAAATTTGATAAGAAGATAGATTGAGACCCAGGGAAGGTCATAAGATATTTTTTATTCCGGAAATCATCCTTTAAGGGGGTGAAAATGGGGATAAAATTTTGTATAGGGAATCAACCTGGGGACGAACCCGAGCGAAGCGAGGGTGAGTCGCTAGTTATATTTGAAATGAAACTTATTAATGCATTTTCAAAACCGTATCATAAATAAAGCGTTTAAATGAACTCGTCTAAACATTATTTTGTTTATAAGATTAGTTACTAATATTTTTGACTAAATAAGACGGTCTAAATTGACTCGGCATTTTATTTGATATATATTATTTCAGTAAACAGTATTATTAGAATATTTTTGTCTTCAATAAACACAACCGAATCTCTTTGCGTCACAATAATAAATTATATAAAAAAAGAAAGTCCGAAAAACACTAAAATATAAAAAATAAGTGATCAGTAGTTTTCATTTACTATAGATACCTAATCAGATACTTTATAAAATTGACTTGAAAAATCGATCACCCCTATTTTCTACACTTAGGGGTGGATTTTTTTTTCAAATTCAAATGGGACCAACTTTGAGGATCAATCGGACTTAACTGTAAAAAGTTATGCGTGGTCAAACATAAAGAAAAATATACGTGTCGAATTGAGAACCTCCTTTTTTGTCGGTTAAAAGTAATGAGAATATTTAAGATATTTTTAATTCAAGTATAAATGACATTTTCTCATATAAACACCCATGACTGGAGTACAAACATTCGTGCTCATCACACAAATGAATGCCCCCAGTAGGGTTACTACACACTGAGCCAAACGTGGCGTCGTATGTTAGTACTGATGTAAATATTGTACGATTATTGAGTGCTTTATACAAAAATAAGTATAGAATAAGACTATTATAAAAAGGTTGCATGATAAGCCAAAGTGAATATAAGCACATACAATTAAATGAAATACTATATCTATACAACAAATGTGTTTTATTTTTAGATATTAACCAGAATAATAAATTGGTATTTAAATGTATTCTGCCTTTTTTAACGTCCCACTGCTGGGCGCGGGCCTCCCTTCAATAACATTAATTTTCGACATGATCGCCACTAGCCTCACGGTGAAGAAAAACATCGTGAGGAAACCTGCATGTCTGAAAGAACCTAGCAAGTTTTCGAAAAGCATGTGGATTCCGCCAACCCGCACTTAGCCAGCGTGGTGGACTATGGCTTGATCCCCCTCGTATTGAAGGGAGGCCCGTGCCCAGCAGTGGGATGTTAAAAATGGCTGAATACATACATTTAACTGTACAGCAATTTTTGTTCTTTAAATTCTATATTCTTGATAATTCACATACATCGAGACTATTCACAAATATATATAGGTATACTTTAATTTAAAAAAGTGTTCAAAGAAATTTTCTCTGCTATTTTGATAATAACAGAACCATTTAAGTACAAAAAATATTCGAACACACCCAAATAGTAGCCATTAACTTTTTCTTCTAACAACGTGATCGTATATTTCAATTTGCGTGTAGCGCGGCGAATAGATTCTTTGCTTGGTTGTATTTTGTCCGGGGTTCTGGTGCGGGTCGGGGCATATGATTTTGTGATCATGGCGGTTTTGAAACAACAGTCCTCTCTCTGGGTCCATAACTGGCTATATTAGGAATATAAAAATATAATTTTATGATTATTATGCAATGGTAAATTTTAACTGCTTAAATGTATTCATTTAGGGTCCTCTTGCACAAATGTAGGTCCTTATTTCCTCACTTCCAAAGTCCGATATGACCGGAGAAAGATTAGGCGCAGAATGAATATTTCCCACAAGCATGGTAAAGTAAAAGAACTTAACAAAATTCTAAGATACTGCTGGGTTTAAACCTAGCCCAGGAGTCGAATCCAGGGCCTTATTATTGCCAGTCGTGCAAGTTAAACCTATATATCGGTTTTATATAGACTGATATCAATCTTTTTGGTCAAAATAAACATGCACACCTAGCGGCAAGCAAAACCGTGATTAAAACATATCACATAATATCAGTTAAGCACAGGAGGCATCTTAAAAATAGATAATTGTTTAGATATTATATTTTCAGTATATCACTTTATTTTTTTAAGTGATATATTTACATAATTCAACTTCCTGCTTCATCCCGTAAAAAAGAAGGCATTCAGCGATTAATAAGGTTTCCCTAAGATCTTAACTTATTTGAGAACTAATTCGTTACGCTGCGCCATTATCTCTAATAGCATGTTCACATTTTTAAAGCGAAATAGAGCAAGTAATTGCTTTCTTTTATAATAAATTCACAGAAAATTGTATCTTAAAATGGATATTCAATTTGCACAAATATACAGGATAAGTCAGGTCACTTACGTTTCAAGAAAGCAAATAGATGATTTCATGATGTGTTTTAGGAATCTAATATAAAAAAATATATTAAGAGATTTAACAGTTATTTTCTGTAAATAGCCAATGTCATAAAGTCTAATAGATAATTGTCGAATATGAGTGGTATTAAGGTCGAGTATGGTAGTAAAGAAATTGGCTGTAACAGTGAGAGAATTTTTTAGAAGATTTTTTATTTTATGCCAGAGACCCCAAAATTTTAAATATATATTACTACATTACTACTAAGTTTGTTCCTTTCCTAAATTAAATAATTGTATAAGATATCAATTTCGATATTCTCATAACCGGTAGTATATTTTAATTTGAACATTACTATAGTCCACTTATATTAAGAACAGTCAGAGTTTAAGTTAATGCACCGTATTAATCGTTATACGTACGTATGTACATCTATCGAAACAGTCCATTAGGCCCGATCCTCTAGGTTATATTTCATGGACTTAACTGTTATTGCAAATTATTATTTGAGACTTAAATTACTTGTATTAGTCTAGTGTTTAACAATACATCAGCAACCATTTATTTTTTATTTTTTGTATAAATTATGCTTACAAATATTAATTTAGTGCTTTACGTTTACTTACTAACTACGAAAATTAAATTAAAATTTTTAAATACTTAAAATAAAAATATTTATAGAAGGCAAAATAAAATTGAAATGCAAAAAGAAATTGATAATAAAATATACTGACTCTATCTTCCATTTCTTTCACTGCGGTACGAAAATGGAATAACATTTACAGAAATTTTATGAGGTCTTCTATCAAATGCAGATTTCTTGTGTGGGCTATATTTCGATTGAAAATGTATTTTACAAATTTAAAATTATAGATTTTATACCAAATATTGTATTGGATTATGTAATTTCCTATCTATACCAATATTATAAAGCTGTAGAGATAATTTGTTTTTAAACGCATTATTCTCTGAAAATACTGGATTATATATATAGGCTTTTAGGAACTGATCCAGTTACTATACATAAAATATAAACTACACATATTATATTGTATACAAAGTTAATAAATAAGTTTATATACTTATTACGTATATTATATACCAAAAATCTACAAAATTAAATGAAAAAAAACCCGGTCTCACAGTGTTAGTACCTTATAATTCCTACTAATGTTGCTCCTGACAGTGCCATGCCTCCAGTGATAATAGCCTAAATCGCTATCTCTAGGCCATAGCATTTTATTAGCTCGGAAAAACGGCCCCCAATCCTCTGTTAGGAGCCGATGCGCGTAGTCAATATAGCCGGATATTTCGAAACCGCCTTTGGTGAAGTGACGGATGAATATTACAGACTGCAATATGAACGAATGGTTTTGTTAATAAAGGCAAAATATATGGAAGATATATGTAATGTGACGATCGGACTACTATTATACTAAATGCTTATATTATGATTAATACTACACGCAAAAGTTTGTATATGAGTGTTTGTTTGAAGGACTTGGATGGCTTGAAGGACTTGGATGTACATAGATATTCTGAGACTTGGAGTAATACATAGGATACTGTTAGGTAACGAAGGACGTATCCAAACTTTATCTTTATTGTCGCTAGTAATTTCTTAAACTAAAAAGTTTGATTTTTTGTATGTTTGGACACTCTAATCTTTGGCACTTCTAGTTCGGTTCTTATAAATAAAACAGGCGGAGTAGCGTAAATGTTGATCTTTTATTAAAACAAAAATGGATTATTTTATATAACATTAAAACGCTAAAAATAGTTTTTGACTTTTTGTAACTCCGACAACTAAAATGGACGAGCAAGCAAAGTCATTACTTAAATTATTATAAAATAGGACGTTGAAAATATTATAAGCATACGTAAAATTTTTAACTTATGTACATTATAGTAGTTCAAAATGTGTACTGAATTAACCGATAATGTATAATAGAAGGAACATCAAGGAAATATGCGCGAACGCATAATCTTAATCTGGTCACGTTTTACGCTTTTTCTTGAAGTTACTGTAAATTATATTTTATCAACAAATTTTACCAAACAAGACAAACTTTTTAAATCCACTTTGGGCTTACGCCATTTAACTTTGCTTAGCGCGTTAAAGTTATTTGTATTCATACAATGTTGCTACAGTCCCACTTAGAACAGCTTACAAGTTTTAGCTGGGGGCTAAAATTTTAAAACAGGCGAATAGTGTTAGTAGCTGTGGTAGTTCAGTGGTAACGCGTTCGCTTAGTTTATCATGTAAATCAAGTTCAAATTCCAGAACTCGCCCTTTTTTCAAGGTTTTTGGAATAGAGTCTAATACGGCGCATCAGACCAGCGTCGTGAAGTATCATGAGTGTACGTATTTTGTTACACTTAAACTATTGTATCAGCTTTAAATCATCTGTTTGTGATCATATATAGATAATGTAATTGATACCTGTAGAATTCCCACCCTATTCGCCCTCTCTCGTACCGCGAGCTCGCGATTGAAAGGGTCGTCAATTTTAGCCCCCTCACTGACCAGTACATACGGCCGGACTACAGGGTACACTATGCTGTGTATGACAGCTCGACGTGTGTAAAACTCTTTCTCAGTTAACGTATCGCCATTGGCTCTATGACAATATTTAAGAGCTCTTTTACTTTCGAATATTTATGTTTGAGTATATTTTTTTATAAAATAAAATATAGGAATACAATATTTTACGTACCTACTCGTATATAATATTAAAATTATTGCTGGTATTATATGTTAGTTATGGATAATAAAGCTTTATATTTATCAAAGAATATATAAGATCGGTTTAGTAGTCCGAGAGATGGGTAGAAAAGAAACCTGGTAAGATGTTAAACCAATATAAGTGGTCAGTAACATTATTTTTATTATAATAAACATGGGTGTTTATTATAATAAAACATGAACCCTCGGGTGCGATCTGACCTTTTTTGCCTTTTTTATTGATACGTTTGATATGATTATGGAATATATTTTATTTAAATCCACACTAAAATCACGCAAAAATTTTAAAATCCAATTAATGTTATAAATGTGTTGTTACTCCATCACACCAGAACGGCTAAACGGATCTGCATGAAATTTAGCACGGTAATAGATTTATTTTTGTTTTTCACTAGGGACAAACCCGAGCGAAGTGAGAGTGAGTTGCTAGTAAACATATTGTAATTCATAAATTATTATTATACATTACACATACCTATACCCGAGAGCTGCTATAGTCCGAGCCGAGTTGATACTCCTTAGATTACGGAGATCAGCAATTTCTATGAGCGAATCTAAATAATCTTCCCATGTTTCGAAAGGCAACAAGCGTCTATCCGCCTCGACGCTTGGCGGATACTCATTTTTCTTTTCAGCCATTGCCATGATTAGAATTTTATAAATAAACACAAAATGTACCAAAACCAGGTAAAATATTAAAAACTGTCATTGATGCTTTCAATTTGTCAAACGAGATGGGTTGCAGATTAAAAATGTTGTATTTTTATATCGTAATAATACATGATAGGTTTTATTTCAAACAAATGCATAATACATTTTTGGTAAAAGTTAAACAAATTATTTGAGGCACACTGTTGCGTCCTATATTATCGTAAAAACAGTATCGTAAAAAGTGGTAGAGTCTGTAAGTTTGTATGTAGGAGATAATCTCTGAAACTACTGATCCGATACTGAAAATTCTTTCATGAATAAAAAGTCATATTACCTCTGATTATTATAAGCTATTTTTTATTCCGATAAAAATGTGTTTACTGTCAGAAATCAGAATAAGTTTAATGGAACTTGAAAAGAAAGGCTGGTGAGTTACTGTGGGGCAAGTCGCCTGTTTATTAAACAAGCGTTGAAGTTAGCGTATTGTACACGTATAAGTAGTCATACATTTACTTTTAATAAAAGAAACTTTATTTTTTTAAAGAGTTGCTTTGTTTGTAAACCAATTTGATAGGAAATAAAACTAAAAAAAATCAGTTTGCATTTCACATAATTTCAAATTTCCAAAAACACAATTACTGACTATTTTTAATTCTAAAATAAGATATTATTACACTTCAGACCTCGATATTGAATGAAAAACTTTCATCTGTAGAGCTTTTAAACTATTTGTAATAAAAGAAGTAGTCATACTTAGTAGATTCCTCGAGAAGAATGGCTTTTATTGATAGATTCAATGATTTAAAACTGTTATAGAGTTTTCTATTCAACCATTTGAGAGAGTCGTAGTATATGTCGTCTTAGCATCTTGTAAAGATTATTCTTTATTAAATGTCTAAGGGCCACTTGCTCCACAATTTTTAACTTGATTTAAATATTTAGATATGTCGAACAACTTTAACTTGTTGTGAAAGTGAGTTAACTGTTACATAAAAAAGAGCTCGGAGGGCTCAACTATGGAAATTGAAATGTCATTTGAATTTGAATATTCATTAAGATTTTCCAATGTATCTGTAAAGTTTCTTAAATATTTTATATTTTTTATAAGCTGAATCAGGATTTTCCTTATTTTTTTAATATATATATGACAAAATTTTTGGTTCCTGATATCGCATTTTTAGCAGGTCGCTCGTAAATTCGTAAAGACGAATCTATATATATAAAAATGAATCCCTATTTCCTTTGGTCACGCCATCACGCGTGAACGGCTGGACCGATGTAACTATTATTTTTTGTTGTGCCTGTTTGTAACGCAAAAAATTAAAAGATTGCGCGGAAAATTATAAAATTTAAGAATATTTATTTAAGAGTACTTAACAACCATATTAAAATTTATATGGCTAACGCTGGGTAATAACTATTTATATATATTTAAAAACGTACCTAGTGACTAAGCCGAGCAAATCGAGGGTGAGCTGCTAGTAACCAATAAAGGTTGCTAACACGAATTCAGGTATCTCTTGTAATGTTCAAGCGCTCTCGCGGTGCTTGCACCGTAACGACTTTAAGTTAGCCCTTGAGTAGTAAAATTTTATCTCTATAGAAACTATTACTTTAAATTTACTTTTAATTTCTTTTTAGTTCTTAAGTTTGAGCTCTGACTTTTTGACAAAATATTACGCTTATCCACAACATCTACTAATATTATAAATTCGAAAGCTTGTGAAGAAGTATGGATGTCTGGGTGTCTGGATGTATAGATGTGTGGATATTAGTTACTCTTTCATGCAAAATTTACTAAATGGATTTTAAAATGGAACTTTACAATAATATAACTCATACTTCAGATAATATATATATATAAGACGGAGGAGGATTTAGTTACCTTTTTCTGTTATGAAACCTTATCATTGTTTAAAGTCACTATGTTCTTTAATTTACTTATAATTGCTTATTTTGAATTTAGAGCAGAGATTTAGTCTCGAGCGGGGTCGAGACGCCATCACGACATTCTTTGGAGATACGTGGCTTAGTAACGTTGGTTGATCATAGAGAGTTATATTTGATATTGTAGTTGGAAGTCGATGATCGGTGACTGTGAACCCGCTAGCTCTAAATCATTAGAATTACCGTTTCAAGTTTATAACATTGTGACTTCCCTGATTAAATTGTGTATTGAGCACTGAATACTTTATTATTTGAGCCCTGATAACGCCCACAAGATGAGTAACCACTAAAGATGATGTTCGTAGTATATGGATAACACGACATCAGAAGTGGTATGATACCCGAAGAACAGGGCAAAGATAGATGACAGCGGCCATTTGAAAATTTTGTTGCGAAAATTTTCTCAAACTGAAACGAAATGCGATGTCAAATGTTAAAAAGGACGCACAAAATGGCGATGCATATGCGGATTCTTTTACAGAAGATTTACTTTTACTTTGATAATGATGAATCATGATGATATGATATATGCAAGATGCTCAAAAGATTAAAATAATCATAGATGTCTCAATTTAATTTTTATGAAATGACATGACGTCGACAAAGATTTGTTGCTAGCTGGATTTGATTTTCTTGATATTATCGCAGAAATATTTTTGAACACAATATGTATGGAAAAATTAAATGGAAAATTTGTTTATTTCAGGATGATATATGAAATTAATTTATTTAATCGATAAATTACGAGAATTATTTTTGAAATGTTTTTGTTCGATGCTTATAAGGACCTTCTTCTAGTGATGAAATAAAATATATTTATCGAAGCAGCATTAATTTTCTCTATTATTTTTCATTATTTTATCATGAATTATACAGTGGGCGTTATATGGGAAGTGTTGGTTCAAATGAAAGTCGATGCAATCACAGTTGTATTTCAAATTAACAATAATCACTTTGTACATAGTTACACAGCACTTCACTACACAACCATATAGCAAGCACTTCACTTCACTATTACCACGTATAGACAATACGGAACGCAAGACAGTTCCTAGTGGAGCGGTCCTAAGCTTAGCTCGGCTCGAAGGCAAGTGTCAGCCCTCTTAGCACCCCTCCCTTAGCTAGGCTCCATCGTAGGACGAAGCTCGCCGAGTGTTGGCGATTACACCGAAGGTGCTGCCATCACTCAGGCGTCGTGCCGCGCTTCGTTTAGCGACCGTATTGATGACCGTCTCCGACACGGCCATCCTGCGTGCACACGCCCTCGTGTGTTAGCCGTGTGTTAGCCTGCAACCAAATAATCAACGAAAATACTTGCTCGACTCGGTCAATCCTGACTAGATAAAACTTAACTTTGAATCTGAATCATTTTTATTCTAACGAAAAGCTTTAACGCTAACACCTTTGTTAATTTTTTTTTAACTCCAAGTCACTATTTATCTCTAATGTAACTAATAACGTCTAATCTAACTAATAACATCCAGAGCCATGTACCAACATCATTCAACACTTTAGCAATCAAAACTAATTTTCAAATTTACTAGCACCTCTGTAAACCACTCTTAGGCCACGGCTTTACAAGCCAACCAGCAATCACAATTGCTCCACAATCCAGGTGCATCCACTACGGGATCACCGTGTGTATCATCCTCTCGATGACTACACACTATGGTCATAACAGACCCCGACCTCCGCCAGAACTAAACGCACATCACACACCCACGGTCTATTTAGTTTGAGCTTCCTCAAAAGACCGACTTTTACCAGGCTATGACTACGTAATAGTTACTAGTACGGTCGACACTACTACGGCCGTCAGAATGCTTACATCGGTTTCCATCGACTTCATCAAAACATTTGCTTGGCATGATGATCATTATTTACATCAACCTCTATTGGTACATGACCTACTAGAATTTTTGTGTAAAGAATTTATAGCCGTCATGTTAATAGAATACCTTTCAATATCTCATGTTCTATCATGATACAATTTTGTAAGTAATAGTTAGGCAAAACATAATATTTCAAAAGATTTCAAGAGAATGACCGTTAATCGTTACAAAACAAATTTTACTCTGTGCGGAATATTCTGTTTTGATCAATACTAGAAATTGCAAGGACAAAATCGTTAACCACACAATTTGACTGCTAAATGTTATCTTACTAACGAATATTCAGCAACATGATTATAACAAAAGCAATACAGATTACCACTATGCCATTGAGCATTCGAAGATGGTTGTACAACACATACATCCACGCGTCGTTCCGTTCGTGCTGCACCCATATTGCTACCGTCCACTTGACTGGCACTACTTATGCACCGGAGCGTGATGTGACCAGGCTTGCCACATTTGAAGCACACCAGAGACTTCACTGCAGGCTGCAATGCCGTTGCTGTCATCGAAGGTCGTTCCACACCCACATTTACCTTGCTTCTACACTATGACCGCTTATGACTCACTTTTCTGCACTTATAACATTTTAAGATTAGCTTGGCTCGTTTAGCCTCAGGCACTTTTGAAAAATCATCAGATAAACTAGCTTTGCGTTTCAAATGAGAGAATGCGTGCAATCCCTGCTGCAGTCGATCTCGCGAAGCAATTTTCGTAGTAAAGGCCAATCGTTGTAATTTCGAATTAAACTGACATAAGTGAGCAAGGACAGTCGCAATTGCTATCTGATTCTTGCTAGCGTCTTTCCAACGATTAGTCAGTGACGTCATCAGGCGATTTGCGTACGTAACGAGTTTCTTTTTGCATTTGGCTTGTCACTGTTAAAATTAATTAGCGTACCAGCCAATGTCTCGGTGGAAATAAATCTCGCCTTGAAAATCACCTTGAACTCTTCCTATGTTATTCTCTGGTATACAAATTGTGATAGCCACGTCGACCCTTATCCTTTTAATTCCTTACTGACTTAAAACAAGCTGGCCGCCGTATGGAGGGTATTCGGAAAAACACAAATCTGCACTCGCAAACAAAGATCTTGCGTCCGTATCCATATTGTCAGGGTCAAATTCGCGTAACTCGACGTTCATCTTCGTCTGAGGCATTTTCAAGGCCTCGATAAGAGATCACTTATTGACATTTTGTTGTTCAAACATAGCACGTCATTGTTCACTCAGAGTTAGTTCTTTTTGCAATTGAACCAACACTGATCCCGCTTCTGATATCGAAGCAGCATTAATTTTCTCTATTATTTTCCATTATTTTATCATGAATTATACAGTGGGCGTTATATGGGAAGTGTTGGTTCAAATGAAAGTCGATGCAATCACAGTTGTATTTCAAATTAACAATAATCACTTTGTACATAGTTACACAGCACTTCACTACACAACCATATAGCAAGCACTTCACTTCACTATTACCACGTATAGACAATACGGAACGCAAGACAGTTCCTAGTGGAGCGGTCCTAAGCTTAGCTCGGCTCGAAGGCAAGTGTCAGCCCTCTTAGCACCCCTCCCTTAGCTAGGCTCCATCGTAGGACGAAGCTCGCCGAGTGTTGGCGATTACACCGAAGGTGCTGCCATCACTCAGGCGTCGTGCCGCGCTTCGTTTAGCGACCGTATTGATGACCGTCTCCGACATATTCATGTCAGAATTTTAGAGTGTCAAAAATGTTTTGTATTGTAATTGTTTGCTTTATATTTTCTTTATTTCAGGATTTCTAAAGTAAAAATAATGAGTTGATATTTTTGTTTAAAGATTTGATTAACAGATTTAACTATTTATCGACGGAAAATAAACGGACGATATTTGCGAATTATATTGGGAAAATTACATAGTTCCTTTAACTTGCGTATTCATTTCGGTTATAAAATTTTTATTTAGCAGTTGATACTAATTTAAAAATTTTCTAGCAGTCCATCAGGTAAAAGATGTTCCAAATGAAATATGAGAAATAGTCAACTGTATTAATGGTAATACAGCGAAGAACTAATGTTTGTGTACACTCCGAAGACATTCTCATACGCAGGCTAAGATAGAAAGAAATCTTTGAATATAATACCGATTTCACATGTCCTTATTTGGTCCAAAGATTAAGCATAATTAGATCGGGTCGATAGTAATATCAACTGTGGCACAATAATAAATAATATGAATTTTCAGGTGCTTCGTTTCTAGTGTTCAAAATATGTATTTAGCGTAGAGAGGACGATTTCTTCAGCCAGATAAATAAATCACGCTAAGCCAGACCACATGAGACGTATACGATGCCCTAAAAGAAGACGGTATCCAGAGATGCTTGGGCTATGCCAAAAATGGATATCTGTGGATGTTTCATTTAATCTAATGTGAATTTTCTATGGTGAGACGTTTCCATTTTGTTTAGGTATGTGAGGCAAATGATTTCCGAATGTACCGTTAAAGACGGTTGTAATTTTAGTTATTTCCAATAATATCTAGCAGCTTAACATTAATAAACCTACGTAGCACAAGCTAGGGTGACTGAATTGAGGAAGTTATGTAACATTGACAAGCCGAAGTAGCACGATGAGGCTGTATGATTCTGATATTGCTGTGCGACGATGGTGGAAGGTGGTATTTAGACAATGGGGTGCCTATTTGGCGTTGACGAGTCTTTGTAGCAAATGTAGCCTGAGTGGCGAGAGTTGCCTGTGTGGCAAAAGTAACCTTGTGGCACATGTAGCCCGAATGGCGAGAGTTGTCTGTGTGGCATCGACTATCCTGTGTGGCACCGACTTGATTGACATACGAGAAACTTCTGTAAATTGTACTCAATGATAACTTCGTGTGTATAGTTTTTTAGGTTTTAGTCATTTTAAAGATTCAGTATTAACAAATTTGTCTTAAAGAAAACTAGTTAGGGAGAATGAATGATGTGAATCGCTGTATATTGTTAACATATAAAGCAAAAATTTGCCCAATACTCACTATGTTAGGCACATTGGAATTTGTCTATGTCTGTCTATGCCTGTTTGAGCGTACACTTTTGCACTAAATATCTACTGCACCGATGGCTATTTTTAGTAAGTTTGGCCACCATGGTCAGTTATTTGGTCAGGAATAGCCGAGCTAATGTTACTTTTTCTATAGATCAATTTTCAATATCACACGAGGGCGTGTGAACAGCAGGACGGCCGAGACGGAGGAGGATTTAGTTACCTTTTTCTGTTATGAAACCTTATCATTGTTTAAAGTCACTATGTTCTTTAATTTACTTATAATTGCTTATTTTGAATTTAGAGCAGAGATTTAGTCTCGAGCGGGGTCGAGACGCCATCACGACATTCTTTGGAGATACGTGGCTTAGTAACGTTGGTTGATCATAGAGAGTTATATTTGATATTGTAGTTGGAAGTCGATGATCGGTGACTGTGAACCCGCTAGCTCTAAATCATTAGAATTACCGTTTCAAGTTTATAACATTGTGACTTCCCTGATTAAATTGTGTATTGAGCACTGAATACTTTATTATTTGAGCCCTGATAACGCCCACAAGATGAGTAACCACTAAAGATGATGTTCGTAGTATATGGATAACACGACATATATATATATATATATATATATATATATATATATATATATATAGGCTACTATATATTCTACTTTAAGGCGAACCCGAGCGAAGCGAGGTTGAGCCGCTAATTAATCAATAATTCTAGTTGTCGAATTTTCAAAATCGTTAACACAGCTACAGTAATTCTTAATTTTTGAAGTGAAATTTCTTTAGAATCGTTTTGATTTGAAACTCGATGAAACGAAAATGCGACACTAAAAAGAGATAAATACAAATTTGAGGGATAAGCTGGCGAGAGAATGAGATAGAATACATTGCCATGTTACCATGGTAACCGCTGTTATTGTCCGACAAATATATAATATTACTGGGGTGGGGTCTGGGAGGACCACCCTTATCCTTATCACTTAGGGGTATGAAAAATAGATAGTAGCCGATTCTCAGACCTACTGAATACGCATATAAAATTTGATAAGAATCGGTTAAGCCGTTTTGGAGGAGTACGGTAACAAACATTGTGACATGGAAATTTTATATATAAGATATTCTTTACGTACATGATATTCTATATATACATATATATGATTGTATGCCTTATGTATGCCTTATTTAATTATTGATTTGTTTTTATTTAATTGCGATATTTGCCAAAGAAGTTTTACTTCAACCGCACGTAAAGGTTACACACACCCTTTTTTTTGTTGTAGGTACTTTTGCTAAGTATGAATATCCATTTTAAAAATGATACTCTACTTTAGTCTAGTACTAATCTAGTATTATGAGAAATGGGTTCCGCACACGTTTATAATACATTGTTATTAATCAAAGTAAACTTATAGTAATTTCAATAGCCAATTTAAACATAGCTGTTCATAAAATGGATGCTTCTGGTTTCCTATTAAATTATACAATATTTTAAAGAAGTCGCAAAGTACTTTCTGTAGCAGCTCGGACGTGATTCGATTTAGTGCAAAATAAATTGAAGAATTCAAGTGCAGTTTGGGTAACAAGGGAATGATTCAAAGCTATAAGCTTTTAAAAAAATACAGTGATTACTTCTTTTCAATGTAATTTATTTAAACAAAATTTACGAAGAAAATGAAAAGGATTCTCTCTTTTCAATTTATTGCTTAACTGGTATTATAAATAATATATTCTGAAAATTGTCATATTCAACATCACACTAACACGATAGATACCGGATATCCGTCGCACTGTCAATTCGTTTCAGGCTACCTAGAACCTATTTTAAAATATTTAGTTACATGTCTATACACAGGCTTTACTCAAAAAATATAGAGTATATCGAATACCTTGTTGGAGAACCGAACTGAATATTTTTTTTGAAATTATCAAAAAATCTTTTGGTAACAATAGCTTATAAAACATAGAAATAGAATATGTTTTCGTATTCAAACCATTTGGTAACAATAATTTTTACGGAGTAATATTTTTAACAGGTGTTATACTTATCTTCAAATTGTAGAAAACAAGATGGATTCCATTACTTACTTGTTGTCAAAATCCGGTATATATTCACGTAGGCCTTTAAATCGATTTACTTTCACATGCAAATGTGTTCAAGTAGAGTTCTAATTATACAGAATTCCAATTATATTCTGTAAAATAAGGCTCTAGAGCCTCTGTACGGCTAATATTGAATTAACTTGCTTATAAACTCTTGTTGTTTATGCCTTTTATTGACCGTAACTGTTCACTGAAAATCTGCTCTACAAAATATGTATTACATTATTATCTATATTAATAAAGTGAAATGCGGTTCGTTGGTTCATTTTTAAATGTCTGTAATAGCCTTAATAAAGTTCGTAGGGAAATATAATAATACAAGTTGCATGGAAATTGGGAAATTCTACAAAAACTAAAACTTTTTTTCTATATAATTGATGAACTCTAAAATCACAAACTTTATTGAAAGAAGACGACAACGTTTGTCTGATAAGCGAAGTATTATTATTAATAGCTAATGTTACATATTATATTAACAATGGTGTGTAACACTTGTGCTTACTTATTAGTTATTCCGTAATTAATTATTATATTCAAAATATGTACCATATTAACATTTTTTTATTGTGCTGAAACAGCTAACATCATGTGTTTTTTTTTTTTAATTTAATTCATTTAATTCGTAATAACAAAAATGGATACAAATATACTCTTAATCTAATAACATTTATTGTGACGCACGCACTAGGACACATCCTGTGTCGCGTCCGTCTAACCTTCCACAGGAACCTCTTATCTAATTTAAGACTATAGCTTAAGGCGATAAAATGTTAAATTGTAATATTATGGGAGGCCACAATGCTAATATCATAAAAATCTAACACGTACATATGGCTTAATTCAATATTATAATTATTATTAGAATTCAAGTTGACTCTTGCGTTCCTTCACCCCAAGGGAAGTCAAAATGTTTGCTTGTAAAGGAACAAAATCATTTCATCCATTAAAAAGTATTTTGTTGTTCAAATTAATCATGAAATTTGGATAAATGATTGTAATTAAACTGGAACATTATTTCTTTAGCGCAATATTTGCAGATTTGTAGCGCAAAGTAAAATAGTTTATTGTTATATAGTATAGTATGAATAGGTTGTCCCTAACAAAAGCAGTGGAGTAGAAAAATAGATAATGCAGCGGCATTTCATTGCTTAGTATTCAAATGTATTACTAAACCGACAGAAATGCACTCTTTGTGCAAATAATCTTCTTTTCTCATCTATAAGCATATGTACTATTTCCCACGACGTCGTTTTGCAATGTGCAGGCTAAAACTGTAACTGTGGCAATATTATATCTTATTTTTTATATATGAGATATATCTCATACTATCGTATCCATAGATTAAAATATATTTTTTTTATTAAAGTTATACATAAATCTGTGAAATATTGTGAGTGCGAATTTGAAAAACATAAAAAATCTTTAAAGTTGCCATTCACGTATGGACTTGTGTACAGTTTAGTGGATTAGTCCGTGATCGGCCGCGCTAAAGCTAATCCGTACATGTATGGAAGCGACGAGAAGCTACACCAGGCACAGATTACATAATACTTCGTAAGCCAGACGTCTAAGTGGGTCAAAGTGGGGTTCGCGAGTCCTTAAATAAGGGGTCTGCGTAGTATACAAAATTGGTCTGAGTCGGGTCGTGTCTGAGATACGGGCAGCCCTTAAGCTCTCGAGCAATAAATGCTACAATACTTGAAATTAAGAAAATTTCGATTTCGGTGTAAAAATTGCAATGAAGGTATTCATATCATAAGCTTTTTCCTTACATAAAATAAAGCTATTGCGTCATAATAAAGAAATAAATATAATAAAATACCTATAATTACAAAATCGGTCTCGTGTCGAACAACACCAGTGCGTCAACCCTCAATTTGCTGACGTATTCAAGATATTTGCATATTATTTGCGTTCAGTACACTCTTCCAAAGATACGACTTCACTAGCACTATGTTATAAATAATTCTACCTTCAGACACATCCCTTGCCTAAGCTTTATTGATATAACACGAATAAATATATATATATATATATATATAATATAATAAATTTCAAAAAAACGTAGATCTACTATTAATCTTATTTTGAAAATTAATTTGAATTTACCTTCGAAACACATTAAAAGATTTTTTCATTTATTAGTTGACGTCGTATAGAGAGTTTTAAGGAATCTTTAGTAAATTACGTTTTCCCACCTCATACTGATTTGACGTGTTAAGTATCGACATACTTGAATTCTAATTTAAAGTAATTACTTTGCGACACTCAAATCAAGACCCGTTTACATATTATACTGGCAAGATTTTTAAATTAATTTGAAAAGGTTTATTCACGACTAACGGCTTATCCTTGCTTCGCTCGAGTGCGGGTATTTGTATTTATAATATTATCTACGGACCGATATTGTATATAACCATTATATAAACACTTTTATTTAAAAGCGTATTTAATCATTATACATTCGGTATTAAACTAAAATAAGTTCTTTGTAATACACACAGACATTTTATCTGTTTGTATCCTAACTTTGACTAAAATAATAATTCCACGTGTGTTTCATGAGATTTATAATCTGTTAATCTGGTTGGGCTTAAAAGTTATTTGTTGATTAAAAGTTGTTTTGAGTACATCATTTTGGTTCGTGCGGTCCATATTTAGAGATGATAAAAGCTATATTGTAAATACCAGTTAAACATAGTTTTAAATGGGGAAATTATTATTTATCTAAAGATGTAGTCCGTATGCTTCGGCCCTCTTGTACTTATAAGATTTGAACTACTTTCTTTTGACTGTTTAAACTTTTTAACAACAAAAAAATTTCAAGCGCTCCTTAAAAGACATAAAATCTTGTCTTAACGCCTCTACTGGTGACAGGACAGCTGGCGCATTTTCGCCCAAAGAATCGGCAGCATTCTTGCCACTATTCCGAGCGGGCATGACTTGTACAGTAACACTAATAATTAAGTAATTTTCTTTATTATAAATACATTATGTTACAATAAAATAAATAAAATATACAACGGATAAACATATCGAAATCTGCTTTTCGCTTAAATTACTTGTTATGTTAAAATTGGTGTATCCATTCTTTTCCTTTTCTCCCGTGACACATAGAAGTCTATGCGATTCTAGCCTGTATGTTTTTTGAAAATCTTATTTAAATTGATTGAGTTGATCCGAGCATTAGAGTATACAAATATAAAAGCAAAGTTTTATAGTCGTTTAGCTTTGGTATTGTAAAAAATAATAACGATACATACAGTCTAACTATTTTCCTAACTATTTTCAATACACTATGTGGACTTATCTATTCTTATATTATAAAGAGCAAAAAGTTTGTTTTTTTTGTTTCTTTGTATCGAATAAGCTCCGAAACTACTGAACCGATTTAGATGAAATTTGGTACGAATCTTCTTAGAATTTGAGACCCTGCGAAGGATCCCTTAAGTGGGTGAAAATTGGGGTGAAAGTTTGTATGGGGAAGTAACTTAGGGACGAACCCGAGCGAAGCGAGGGTGAGTCGCTAGTTCAGTTTACTATATGTAAATGACAAAACTCATAAAATTCACCTTCGTAAAGGAATTTATCCATATATTTTGGAATCAAGGACTTTTAAAGTTAACGAAAACGAAATTTCTTTTTTTACGATAACGTGAAATTCGTTGAAAATTAGATGAGACCGGTAATAATCTTCGAATGGAGGGTAGCTGCGAACCTTTACACTATTCGAATTGAAATACTTACATAATATCATTCAAATCCCAAACATCCCGTTAAAATGTATGGAATCAGTAAATGTTTATAGCGGCGACCTCGTGAGAACTGAATAAAAACTCACTGAAAAAGTATCAAATTGATATATTCACAAAAATAACATGGACAGTTCATGTTATTTTTTTATGGTGGAATTATAAAAAGGTAAAACAGCATTGAAAAACAGCAAAAGAATTGAAAAAGTAAAACAATTTTTAGTTTTTTAAATTACATGTTTAATTTTTGTTTTAAAACTTGTTTGCTCGTCTGTATATAACAAATCGGAGTTGTAGTTTCAGACTAACATGTCCAAACAAACAAATTTTTTGTTTTATTAGTAACTCCTCAGTTTTATATATTTCTATAGAATCGGTAGGTACGCTTATTATTGTTTCTCCAACCAAATAGCTAAGCTAAATGTAATGAAAATAATTATGATATCTGTCACAGACGCAGAGCGTTGTTCACAATAATATCCTTATCCCAATCGCGGCGAAACATATTCGTAGGTATCCCAATACATCCCAATGAAATCTTGATTTGATATTACAAGGAGCATCCCTTTGGAGCTATGTATAAAGGATAAAAGAGATAAATTTCTTTATATAAAATTTTTGCATAAATCCAACTATTTACAATCAGAAAGGTAATTGCTTTTTTTACATACTTTGAAACTTGTCTTTTTACTAATGTAATACAATATGTTAATTTTTTAAGTAAAATATGACATTAAAATGCGACCAAAAGGAACTTTATATAGCTTAGATAATAATTTAATAAAGCTGTTAAAACAAGTTGCAGTATTTTAATCAAACTACGGAGCTGACGTAAACAAAAGGCTGTGGTCTACTTTATTGAACGTAATGGACTAAAAAACCGTGTAACATTGAGAAAAATTAGTGACAGGAAGCAAAGCGTCGGTCACTGCATGAGAACATTTTTAATCAAGCAAAATAAATGACATAAAGATATTATACCGCAAATAAGCGCAGTGGCAGCTTTAATGATTTTTAGTTTTGTAGTTTTTGGAAAGTATTGTTAGCGATTTAATGTAATGTATTGTAATCGTGCAGCCACTTTTTTTTCGTGGGATCTCAAATATTGAAGTACATATTGACTTATACTTCGGACGAGTTTTAGTGTTATCAATAAAAAAAGGTAATTTTTTATATATAGATAGATAAACTGTATTCATATAATATATTTTCCTATTTTCAATGATTGCGGTCGAATTTCAAAAAGTGGGCGAAAACTACTATTCTTAATTTATCAACAATAACCATGATGCCAATTACGCCAATTCGCACTTGCCCAGCGTGGTGGACTTTGGCCAGATCCCCCTCGTACTGAAGAGAGGCCCGCGCCCAGCAGTGGGACGTTAAAAAGGGCTGAATATAACAATACATACAACCATGTTGCATGAAAAAGCTCCTTCCATCTATAAATATTTATTTACAACATAAAGAAAAATAATTTTTAGAAATTGATTTTTAATCAATAAAATTTGGAAAGCAAGCACGGCTTACAATTTAGGAGAGCTTTTCATGTTTACAATAGGCTACTTTTACCGTTTATGATTCCATAAAAATTTGTCATTATAAAATATGTATTTACTTCAGTTATAATGTTTTATGTGGGAGTAAAAAAGTGTCGTATCCAAAATAAGTATAAAATGTGGTTTATTTTTAAATTTTTCAATAAATTGCTATACTAGAAGACTATAGTCTATATTTTGTTGGATTTCAGTATTATATTATATAATAAAATATTGAAATGGGGATCAGTAACTATTTTTTTAACATACAATAAATGTTTAAAACGATTGAAAAATCTAATTTACTTCAGAGAACTTCTATTCAAAATATAATGAAAATGATTGTTTGCTGAACAACATTATTTAGTCTTGCGGCAAAAATCATTCCATAAGAATAATGCAAAAACATATTTATATTATGTTTTTACTACTTTCCCGTACATCTTTCAGTTCGAAAATATTTGACAAAAGAATTTCATCTCTCATATTTTCCTTGTACTGCGAGCGATAACGCAAAGTGCGTACCTATTACAATATTCATTCTCTATCGTCTTTCACAAGCGATGTACCTCGGAGTGTTCTGCATTTTTTACAACATCTATAAAATATCCATAAATTTCCATTTACGTTGATGGCGAACGAGTCGCGTAAATGTGATGATATACCCATTTAAATCGCGAGCTGTCTTCATCATACAACACACTTCAATATTATTTTGTTTTCTGATAAAATGAAACAATTAGCTTAAAACTGAAATGGTTATTCGTATTTATGATATACATATTACAACTATACCTTAGAAAAATTTACTCTCTATCATTATTATTATTGATTCGCTATGCGATTCTTCCAATATTCAAGACTTAAGTATATAACCTATCCTCTCTAGGATTTCGGATAGTTACAGGGATCAAAGTATTAATTAAATGCTAACAACCCTCTGACCAATAGTCGTCACATTATGGGAGTATTCGTGTTTAAATATATACTTTGGTTAAACTAGACAACTTGGTTGACTTAATTTTGAGATCTTGCACAGAAATATAACTTAACACCTACGACCTAAGTATGAAACTCACTGGCTGTACCTATTGTATTTAAACCATAAAATATTAAATTATCTACATAGGTATATTGATTATACTAAGTCAGTACCTACCATGGGTGTAAGTACAATACTTCACCAAAGCTTGAATTGCTACGTAAACACTGTTCGTAATTTTTGCATTGAACTCACGCATATCAAGAGTGACTTAGACTTTTTACGAGTATCATCCATTATTTAGTTGTTAAAACTAGATATAAAACAATATGATGTCAGTTTCATTTACCATTTACAAGTCCTCGGTAGTATTGTGGTAAATACTTTCCCGCCTGTCACGCGAGAGACCGGGGTTCGATTCCCCGCCGGGGAGATTATATTTTTATTGTTGTAGTCTAGAATATGGGATCAGACTGGAGGTATGTCGAAATAAATAGTCTGTGTCAACCGATCTTGATATTTCACTTCAATTGTAACACGGTACTTTAGAAAATAGTTGATTTCACCTAATATTACACACGATAGGTATATATTAAACTTCATTATACCTTCAAATTCTACAACCTTCCTTACAATCTTTATCTTTTTCGCGATTTTCATTAAGTATTTTTCATGAGTACTATCAAAAATGGAGTAGTTTCCAAACACATAATAATAATATCTATTTATTACTAAATCTGATAAAATAGCTTACTTATATATATTATTACGTAGGTACGTATGATATTATACATTCATACGTATGTGAATTAGAATCCGAAATGCCATAACTTTTTATGATATGACCAATATAAGAAAGACCAAGATATTGGGAAGGTGCAATAATACAGTTCGTTCGAAGTTCAATTTGAACTTTGAATTTTTGAGTTAATATATCAAAAATCTCATAACGCAATATTAGTATTAATTATCATATTTTCCTATCGATAGTTTCTTATTCCATCATCTACGGCTATATAAAAAACATAGTTTAATAGATAGAACGATTTTAGATTTGTTTTGTGTAGAAAAGTTAAGACGACAAATGTGTTGACTAAGCTGCTGGGGTGCTTTTTGTTTATCACTACAAAGCTAAACATAAAATAGCAACTATTCGCGTCGTTAGAACGCAAACATTTGTTCCCAACATATCTTTTGTGCGCGAACAAATATGACTTTATGTTTGAATTTATTTACTCAACATTTCGTATTTGTCGTGCCTGTATATACTCGTACCTTTTTACACGACCCCAATTTGCTAACTACATTTGTTAACCAAAACTAGGAATTAATACAAGTTATTTACGATGTTCCTCTGAAAGTCAACAAATTATGTCCGTACAGTAATTTAAAAGAGCTTCAGCTTCTATACGTCTAACGGTAACGTAAAGTTAAAAGTGTGAAGCTCCCTCATTAAATAGTATTAAGACTGTATGTATATAAAAGCATGATTTTTTTTTCATTCGGAAATACTTTTTAATATTTCTAAGTGGACATACGAATACGTTTGATCTACGTCGTATAATTATGGTTATAGCAATTCGGATTTAGGTAATAGTACGTAATTAGTATTACTTTCCACGTAGTGTTCAATATTCGACCTATTAAACATTCGAGGAAAACATATTACATAAATAGAATTTATCTATCTATATATAAAAGTACTAAGCAAAAAAAATAGGATGGTAAACTGAGGAAAATTGTTTTGTCTTTGCCTGTTTTAAATTTACTCTTCTGAAAAATTTAGTTTCCTAGGGGCTTACAGCAAGATATCATTTAAAAATGGTTGAATAATGTTTTTCATTTCACTACAATTTTTAAAAATGTTGTTCTTCAACAATTGTAGATCGACATCTTGTCTGAGCCTACTCTTTGTTGTTCTTGAGTAATATAAACCAAGAATATATAAAAATTGAAATATAAAAAAATTATATGTACCTATAACGGACGCAAGAATAACCTTTGTATAAAATTTGTGAGAATATAAAACTGTAATGACTTCTGAAGTTCGTGAAAACGAGTTCATAGCGCATAAAAGAATTTTAGATTTAGAATAGCGCTATAATTTTTCGAGGATAAAACCAGCTGTTGCTGTCAGTGCTGCAATTCGGAGGTGATTTTTTTAGCCGACTCTAATATAGGTGGAGGTTTTTTGATCTAGAACATAACGTATGGATTAGTGTATTCGTATGAATAAAGTAATACATTATGCTCTATAATATTTAGTTTATTTTATATTTAGTATATCTTATATACTTTATATTTAGTATATATGTTTAATGACGACACGTTTGGCTCAGTTTATAGTGACCCTACTTGTAGTGCCGGCGGTCGCGGGTTCGAGTCCCGCTGGGCATTTATTTGTGTGATGAGCACGAATGTTTGTACTCCAGTCATGGGTATTTATATTTATAATACGTATGTATTTAAAGTTATATATGTATAGTGTCTCCATTCTCAACTATCTAGTATCCATAACAAAGGTCTCGTAGCTTACTATGGAACCAGATAGTGCTGTGTGTTAATGTCCTAACATATTTATTTACGTAGATAATAATATGATAAACGTTCAAAATACCATTTTATTTCAATTTCGCTGCTTTTATTTTCTTTTAACCTTTTCTTTTTTCAATTTTGTTAGTGTAGTACCACTAATAATGAAAAAAAATGTGAACCAACTTTACCCACAAATATTAATGTCTGCTTACATAATAATAAATATAGATATTTATAATGTCGATAATTGTTTCTTTGATTTACTAAAAAAAATCTCGAACTTTAAATCAAAATCTTCTCACAAAACTGACCGTTATGCAAATTATAGGTCATGTTGATAAAGTGTACGTTAGATTTACACAATCGTAGTAGAGTCGAAAACTGTTGATTGAAACCAAAGTTATCGCGAATTATAAATTTACCGTATTTGTTGCTTATTTAGCAAAGCTGAGTTTAAATACAACGTTTAATTAGTGCAACAACGTTTATGAAAGAAAAATACGATTTGCGGTGCACTTTACTGTATATTTAGAAATATTTGTTCGTCTGGTGGTTTACAGTCCAACATGATACATTTTCAGCATGATTACCGCTTGTCTTACGGTGAAGGAAAACATCGTAAGGAAAACTGCATGTTTGAGAGAATCTAGCAAGTTTTCGTAAGACATGTGAAGTCCGCACACCCGTACTTGTCCAGAGTGATAGACTATAGACTGATCCCCTACGCATTGAAAGGAGGCTCGTGCCCATAGTGAGACGTTAAAAAGGGTTGAATACTGGTGGTTTATTGGCGCTTTATAATGGTTAAAGAGTGTATATGATCCAAATCAGATCAAACTACAGGTATTTTGAAAATATATAGATGTACTCGTAGTAGCTTAATTTACTTGTATAGTGCATTCCATCAGTACCTCAATAAACTGTTCTTAGTGTGACCATTAAACGATAGTATTACCATTAGTATATATTGTATTTATCAAGACAGTAGGCCGGTTTTGATAAGTTTCACATACATAACTTTATTAGCTTCTAGCGACTCACCCTCGCTACGCTTGGGTTCTTCCCTAGGTTGATTCCCCATACAAACTTTCATCCACATTTTCACCCCCTTAAGGGATGATTTCCGGAATAAAAATATCCTATATCCTTCTTAGGATCTTAAACTATCTTCTTACCAAACCTTATCTAAATCTGTCCAGTAGTTTTTGAGTTTATTCGTTAAAAATACAAATCTTTCCTCTTTGTAATAGTAGTGTAGAAGTGTAGATAAAATCCTTTGTTTGTCAAAAAATAGTAAAATATTTAACAAAACAACACACGCTAATAAACAACTAAACAGCATTAGTAATTAGCTTAAATGAACATGCAGTGAAAACATAATTTGATGGAAATCACGGGTTTAATTCATCAACACTTTAGTTACGAAGTCAGAAGTCTGTATGTTCTTCAAAATAAAGGTTAAAATTGAACGATTTTTATGTTTTGGGTTATGCTTTAGTTGGACTTAATAGCAAAATAGTGTACGTAGACTGATGAGAACAAAACCGCTATTTAACGAATCATTAGATAAATGCAATGTAGGATCCGATGTGAACATTAGTAATAGTGCTGTTATATTTTAAATAATGTACAGTATTTAAAATATACCAACACTATAACTATATTAGAGATTTTTTAAACTGTGTGTGTGTACTTGTAAAACGTACGCATGCGTGTGTGTACTTATGTACGCACGTAAGAAGTTATACTTCTTTGGCGTAACAGAACAAAAATAGCTAAAGATTTCATCCCGTATGTCACAACTCTGTTTGTAAAAGAAATGCAGCTGTTTGTAAACTTCATCATTTCGCTTTTTGACTGTCGGTGTGCGCGCGCAACGTATAAATTTTACTCTAATATTTTTTTTCCAAACGTGCCAAATGAAGAATAACTTCAAAAATACAAAAACATTATAGCATACAGACAAAATTAAAAACTATCTATAAAAAGATAGGTATTGTTACATAATATTCTGTACTAAAATCGAACCCAAGACCACACTTTTTTAATATCTTTATATATACACCACGTAGTTACATTTTCCTAATAATATTAAACTTTCCTTTACAAAATAAATAATAGATAATATTATAAAGTTTGTAACCCTTGACTTTAAATAACAGATTAGCGGCTTTATTGTAAGCTTTATTGTAAGGCTTTAATGTAGCAGCTACAAAACTAAAATTTCAATAATACTGCCCTTATCTAGTAAAGATTTAAATAATAAATATGAATCTATGGGTTATGTGTTTAACCTGTATGTATGTATGTATGATGTCATTAGATTCGTCTTTAGGCAATTAGAACTCATAAACATAATTTACGATAGCAAATGTTATATACGATAGTGAAATAAAACGAAAAATGTTTAACTAGAAAAAAACAAAAAGTTGTAAATAACAAATATTGATAAAAAAAACAACCCGATTAGGTATTGGCACTGCTTTGAGTTTCCTTCCTGATTCGATCGTTCAAACAAACAAGCAAACTCTTGAGCTTTATATGTAGCATAAATGTAATATTTTTCATAAAAAATAATAATATATTATATTTAATTCATCCATGCATTTCAATACACTTAGCTGCTGAGCTATCAAATATGCTGATATTTGATTTTAAACTCCTCGCTTGTCAGCTGTACGAAATTCATACGTGCTCAAAACCGCTGAAAGTTTAACTTACTGACACTTGACATGTGACTACGCTTGTCTCTGTAGAGCTTAGTCTGTACAATCAATGCGAGGAGCTAAACTGTCAGCAAAGGTGCTTACATAATATGTATGTACCTATTGAAATTTATAATTATTATAGTTATAACAAAGATAATTCACATTTAATAAATTCTATATTATATTAATTAACTAATTTAATAAGATATAATACGTAAAAAGTACACATTATTAGCCTAATATGAAAAGTCATACAAATACCGTAATAAATATTAACAGTTTAAGAAAAAACTTTTGAACAATTTCATTTCGCAGACATATTATGTTTTTTTTAAAATGTAAAATGACTAATTAGATTAAAAAAAAAAGAATTGTGATTATTTTACAAAAATGATATAGTTTATTTATATATTATAATATACAGTTGATAAATAAATATTTAATATGAAATTGCACTGGAGTTAGTTTTGTTTTTCTTTTCAAGTTCATCAATTGTTAAGTAAACATCTACAAAGCTACAAAAGATACCTTGCAAAATGAAACATTTTTCAGACAGATTTGGATCCCAATCTGTCGTTTTATGAGGGCTTGACTTCACACTGAACGCAGCATCCCTTTGTAGTCATAAGAAGAAGAAAAATAGAATTTGCCTCTTGCCTTATAACATAGATTCTTTAGAATATTCATGGGTAAACACGCGTAACGTTTTCTGATGCCGACCGTATTGGTATGTAAATAAAAAACATGTAAAAATATTGCTTTATATTGCCTTCCAATTCACTTTTTACGATACGACTGAAAATCTTAGACACTCGCAATCATAAAATATTTGTTGGCACTAAGGCAGTGACTTTAAAGCATTTCTATATTTAACTAGCATTTTCCCGTAGCTTTGAATGCGTAGTATAAAAATAACGGATTTTCATAAAAAATTCCCAGCCCTTTTGTACGTAAAGTCTTTTACGTAGTTATATTTTAGATTTGTTATTTATTTTTATTTATTATTTTAATAATTTTATACTAGTTTTCCTTTTCAGTTTAATTGGTGAATATAAAATAAAATTACAATTAACATAGAAATAGAAATATTCATCATTCATTCATTCATTCATTCATCCAATTCCGTCCAGCCGTTTCAGCGTGAAGGAGTAACAAACGTACATACATACATACAAATTTCTCATTTATAATAGTAGTGCGATTTGCTTATCAACTGGCCTCTATGGAGAATCAGACATAATATCTTAAACTCCATAACTCATACCTTTATCTGGAACTAAATTTATAGCTCACATAATAATTCCGTTATATAGTGTGGAGTTTCCTTTATAATTCTCGAGATACCTATCAATTACTTTACAGTGTTACTTAAATGTCACTAAAGCACACTAGGGACTTTTTATATAAGTTGTAAATATTTGAGATGCATACATCAAGTTTCTGAGATACTAAAAAATTTTAGGTCTTAAAAGGCCTACAGGAGTTCGCAATAGCATGTGTCTATCTCATAAGGACTAAGGTGTACGCTCACAATAACTATATTTATATACCCGAACCCGAATTAGTATAAAGAAAGCTCTTGCACTTGAGTAATTTAAATTTAAATTCACATGAGCAGATTATGAATCATTGAGGCAATGTTTCACGCTCAATTTGGAATCATTTATTTGTCGTATGAATTAAATCTGACGGCGCTCGATAAATCACCCGTTTCTCGCACATATTTGCACTCTTGATTAACTTTGCAATAAATTGCTGTACCTTGAAGCCGTCAATTTATGCTTAAAAATAGAACGCGGCAGACGATTTTTGCCCAAAGACCTCAATCTGATTTTCCATTTAATCGCCAGTTTTAGTGCCGGGTTATCAAGTTTAGCGTTCAACCAAAATGTTCTTACCAATTTTTTAGTTAATTTCTTTTATAACATATAATTCTAACTACTTATATGTAAAGAAACATTCCTTTCATTTTAAGCAAAATCCACCCATCACTTTATATAATTATTTCACCTCTTGGCTGTCGATAAATTAATTCATTCACCTTACAAAGGAATATTAATGCTGAAACAAAATTTGGGTTATTATAGGATATATATATATATATATATATATATATATATATATTATAGTTCTATACATTTCTATTTTAGTTATAAAATTAGTTTTAACCACATGTATTTAAAACTAATTTTATAACTATATTGTTACAAAGAAAAAAACATTTTTTTCTATTGCACGTAACATTTATTACTAATACATTAATATAAATTATAAAACCATTAAAAATATATAAAGCTTATTCCGTTGGCTGCAATACAGTCCTTTAAGCGTTGAGGCCAGTTATCAATAGAAGCACGCACTCTTTCTATGGGAAAATTCTTCACTGCCAATCGTATGGATTGTTTTAGGGGCTCCAAATTATCATGGCATTTAGAGGAAGCCATACTCTCTAAAACTGACCATAAATCATAATCCAGCGGATTAGTATCAGGACTAGATGACGGCCAGTCTTCAGCTCTGATGAAGTCTGGAACGTGGGTTTCTAACCAAGATTGCGTGGATCGAGCTTTATGTCCCGATGCCGAGTCTTGCTGAAAGGACCATTCTTGGTTATTGAACATGGTTTTGTTAAAAGGCTTAACTACCTTCTCAAGAATGGTATCTTGATACACTTGTGCCGATGTTTTGATACCTTTTTCACAAAAATATGGCTTAGTCACTCCTTCATAGCCAACACCCCATTAAACCATCACTGAAGTCGGATAATGCCCACGTTGTACTCTGTTCACTAATTGGGAAGCTTCCTAAGATCTTTAAGCATAAATACGGTCATTTTGTTTGTTAAAATATTGCCAAATTGTAAAAAATTTCTCATCCGTAAACAATTTTTTTCTGTGACCTCCCTTTGCGTACCGCTTAAGTAGTTGTTTTATTTTACCACCCTATTCTTTTTTTAATTATCAGTTAAGAAATGACCATTAATTTTTGGCTTTTGTTAATATTAATACAATATATGTGAGTGCTGTCATAGGTATGATTCCAGACACCCCCCCCTTCCCTTCCCTCCCCTTACTTCCCCCTCTCCAACGTGTGTTTACCTTGTCGTAGTAAGGGGCTCATTAGCGTCGGCGCGATGCCGAGAAACGCACTGGGATGTGGCACATTTCTGTGGGCGGTGAACGCGGGTTACCCCTGGTACTTCTCTGACAGCAGAGTGGACCGTTAGAGCAACCCATGGTCGCTGTGGTCTGCTTAGTACAAGCACAGCGTTATTGAGTACATAAGCGATCCTGCGAATCCTTAAAACTGTGAAGCATTAAGACGGGGGAGGTTTAATATTCTAAATATCTAATTAATTTTATAATGACAAAGTTGTATCAACAAAATGATATTTGTTAGCCAAAAATACTCTTGTATTTTACTATCTCCGCGCCGAAGAGTCCCCAAACAATTTCTCAATGTAGAACAAACATCTTCACAGAATTGCTCTCTTCTACTGAACGCAGTAATTAAAGGTTCTTCAGTTTTATGTATTTAGGCGGAAAAATCATATTTTCTGTAGAAAATTTAACGTGGATATTATGACAGCAAATGATTTTTTTTATTATCTACTAGTCTTTAGCCGCGGTTTCGCCTACGTATATATAATGTATATTATAATATTATCCTTGCTCAAATATCAAGTGGCGAGTTACAATAATGTTAAACAACACACAAACTTTGTGTTATATAAAAATCTTGCCCATTAATATGTCCTTTATTGTCATAAAATATGTCCATTAATGTGTCAAAATTTCAAAACAAATATAATAATTTCGGATATTTGTGGTTTTGCACCGAAGGACATTTCCATTTTTATATAGTAATCTAATAATGATGATGAGTCGTGCGCATTCATTCTTATAAGGTTATCTGCAATATATTTGTACATACATAATATATTTATAAGGCAGTAATGAGGATAGAATTTCCCCATCGTCAAATGTAAAGAAGCTTAAACATCTACTATTTAACTCGTTCAAGGGATGAACTTTCAAAAATTCACTTTTGCACTCAACTTTATCATGTGTTTTACTAACTAAAATAATAAAAACAAATCTATATAAATATATGAAATAAGTAGCCTATGTGCTATTCCAGACTATAATTTATCTCTGTGCAAAATTTCATCCAGATCCATTCACACACACACACAGACAGTGATTGAGTAACAAATATGCAAACATTTATCTTATCTTTCACATTTATAATATTAACTAGCGGCTCATCCTCGGTTCGTTAGGGTTCGCCTCTAGAAAAACAAAAACTAATCTATACCTCGTGAACCGTATATTTGTCAGGGCTAAAAAGTAGCCTATGTGTTATTCCAGAATATATTTGTGCCAAATTTTATACAGATCTGTTCAGCCATTCCGACGTGAAAAATAACAAACATCCATACATACTCACAAACTTTCACATTTATAATATTTATACAGATAGATTATTAAGTAAGATGTCGTGCAAATTCCATAGACCCAGCGGTGTTGGCTAGACGTTATTTTATTATGTAGATATTATATATATTCATCCCTTCCATCAATCGTACTTGCGAGCGCAGAAGAACTTCTATTAAATAATTCCTCAAATATTTGAAGGAAATAATAGCATCTTGTCCCAAAAAGATTTTGGAACAGCCTGGAAATTATACACAGAACATAATTTAACTCTCATAATTTTATGTTTAAGATAGAGGAGCGCTGCTTCCGTTGTTACAGTCTGTTGTATACAGGATCTATTGCCTTCAGAATGCTTTATTAGCCACGGTTTGAGCGTTTCTAACGCGTATAACAAAAGGAACAATAGGTACCATTTTCTTTTAACGATATTATGTATTGGAGCCCCTCTCCCTTTATTTTCTTTACCATAGAACATACATACTTGATGATAAAACTGTGTTTCACAAATAATACTTTTTGAATAAACATAAGTGGAAAAGTTCTCATTAGACTGAACCGCCAAAGGTTAGGAGTTAGCCTTTAAAAAAAATTGTTGTTAGTAATTAGTCAATTTTACGATTTCTACATAATAAAAATAATCTCTGTAAAATCATTAAATTTTCTTGTATTATATTTAAGCCTCTTTTTATTTACCTCGTCTACAGAATAGAGGATGAAGTTAATCTGGACTCGCTTTGTTCATCTTTGTAAAACTGTTTAGGAATTTTTAAGGTAAACACGAAGGGAGGGATATTTTCGAAGTTACTTTAAGCTAAGATTTTGTAATAAACCTCCTCTTAGTTAGTTTGTTTTTATAAGATTTGAATTTAAAAATATGGAGTAATCTAGCCCAAAAGATTAAATAAGTGATATTTTCATTCACTTTGTATATAAATGAAACTAACGTAAGCAATACTTTTGTACTAAAGATTTTGTTTTTGTCCAAAAGTAGGCATTTATAATTTAAAATTACATTAAATTTGGTATGTCTGAGTTGTCATCGATTAAATTTGTATTTTAGATAGAACCAATCGATATAATTTGGTCAAGCACTATCCATTATCTATCTATACCTACTTTGTACTAATTAAATAATCGACCTTATATGATTTTTTATTTTCAAAAATCGAATTAATAGACATTATTCTAATTGAATCCCCTTCGAGTTGAAGGGAGGCCCAGCATTGGGACGTGAAAAGGACTGAATACGTAATACATATGTATGTATATAATACATTATAATTTATAAAAAATCTATATTTTCCTTTGCTAACGTGCATCACGCGAAAATCACTGAGCGGATTTGGATAACACTTAGTGAAGTTTTTTACAAATGATTTAACATTTAGGCTATTTTTATCCCGGAAAATTAAAAGGTCCTCGTGAGGGAAGGTATAAAAGTTTTGGGTTGTGTTAACATTTAACATAAAAATAAATCTGGATTCAACCGGCTTTACATAATAACAAAATGGACTTACCAGAGGTTTCCTGCATTTTAACATTTTGGTATTCTTAATCCTTTAGTAATGTAGTGAATGTTTTATTAGTTACTTGTTACAACTTACAGGTACACACAATACGACGATATATGTGTTTTCTTAGTATTTTTTAAGCAGAAATCAAATTCGCAATAATTTGTCCAAAAAAAGAAATATGATTTATTACAAAAGAATGGGATATACATATCATTATACGAAATAAGTAATGTTCAAGATAAAGACGTAATTTGAAGTTTTTTTTGTAAATAACATTTTTTACGTTATTTAAATATTATCGATAAAAAAATCCAAAATGTATATATACATATATATATATATATATATATATATATATATATGTATTTACAAATATATATTACAAATATATTATATAAAGTGATGGGTAAATAAATAGGTGCTTATAAAATCACATGAAAAGCTAAAGTGTTCCATTGGCTTATATGGCATACTGATAGACGTCATTTGTGACTTGTATAACAATTACGTAAATACTACTAGCAGAATCCGCGAATTCGCTCGCGTTAAAACTACAAAAAAAACTCTAAAAAGGTAGGTTTCATACAAACTTTCTTTTACCCCGTTATGGGATGAATATCGAAAAATGCTAATACACATATTTATTTAATTGTATTAAAGAAAATTAATATAGAGTTTCAAGTAATTCTTATTATAAATAAGTTTTTGTGTTGTATTATGAAGTGTTTTCCCGTGGGAATGAGATAATCTCCCGCGGAAAAAAGTATGTCTATGTCACTCTCCAGCCCTTCAACTATCTCAACACAAAAATCAAGCCAATCCGTTTCGACGTGAAAGAAGAACAAACAAACATACTTTCACATTTATAATATTTGTATGGATTACTTAGATTTCTTCTTATTATTATATTTATTATATATTTACAATAATCTTATTCTACAGATCAATTTCGTATCTTTCTACATATATTTACTAGGGGCTCACCCTCGCTTTGCTTGCTCGGGTTCGTCGCTAGGTACGTTGTAAATAGTTAATAGCCAGTGTTAGTCACGTAATTTTTTTTGTGATTTTTTCGATGTTTTTAATACTTATCATCCTATTCTGAACTAAGAGAAATCCATAAAATCAAATATCATAAAAATTGGTCCAGCCGTTCGTGAGTTATAAATGGTGTAACTAACACGACTTCCTTTTATATACATATATAGACTAGCGGCTCACCCTCGCTTCGCTCGGATTTGTCGCTAGGTACGTTTTAAATAGATATAAATAGTTATTAGCCAGCGTTAGCCATATACATTTTAATTTTTTTGTTAATAATATTGACAAATACTGACATTAATATTTATACGATTCTAACGTCGCTCAATTGCTATCAATGTTTTGCCTTCCCGGAACCTCTCCACAAACACTTAAACTTTATGGTATGGTATTAAAGTTCAAATTGACTTTTAAGTACAATTACGAATCTTTTGTATGGGAGTATAGAGAAGTGTTGTTTTTTAGACTTTTTCAGGCAACTTTTTAAGTTTTTCTTTCCATAAGAACCATCCTCGTACTTCAAGGAATATTCTAAAAAAAGAATTAGCGAAATCGGTTCAGCTGCTCTCGAGATTTGCGCTTACCAACACTTTCAGCGATTCATTTTTATATTACAGAAGATTACGTAACAGTGACAAGTTAATAGTGCTCTCATGGAAATGGAAGTTACCATTTAAATTCTGAACCACAATATACAAATTAATATTAATATATTTTAACGTTTGAGGATTTAATTAGAACTATCTTCGAATGTATTACAATCTGTATAGTGTATTATGTCAAAACGTCTGATGAAATTTGTAAGCTAATGATCTTTATAAGCAATTAATGGGATTTTGTATAGGGAGCGGTTTTATTATAGACGGGTGTTATTATTAGATCTGACAGCGGGTATATGAGAAACTCAAGATACATAAATATATTTATATTTACGTACTAACAAATGATGTGCCTAAAGAAATAATTAATTACTTGTTACACACGTACAATAGGGTATGAAGAGATATATTTATACTAGCGACTCCCCCTCGCTTCGATCGGGTGCGTCTCTAGATAATTGACAAACTTTACCTCTTTATAATAATAGTGTACCTAAATATAAACATGACATTCTTTCGTCTTTACATAATATTTTACCATACATTATCATTAAGGGGGTAACATCTCTTTATTTCTTTATACAGAAAGGATATACCTTGAAATTTCTGAAACGATACTATATACCAATACATTATTATATTATAATTTAACTTACAAAAAAGATAAAGAAATAGTTTTAGTCCCGCTGAGTTTCTTTCGCCAGTTATTCTCAGGTCTTCCTACAAAATTTTGAGATATTATGAATATCTAATAGGTAAATATGTATTTTACCTATCGAAATATATTAGATTTACTTTGCATCGGCTGGCACCGACTTCGAAAATATCTGACTAGGTATCTATTTTAAATGAAAACCTCCGTTTAGTTATTTTTTACATTTTAGTGCCTGGAAATCGGTTTTTATTTCTTTTTATATTTATAATAGCAACTTTGAAACAAACTTGACATTGTGGAACATAATACTTCCAAATAAATGTTATATCTTCTTAAATCTAATCTATACAATACTAGCTCCGCTCGGGTTCGTTCCTACTTCCGTTTTTACTTTTAGTATAGATTTCTCAGAAGGTGAGATATTTTCTCCCAGTTAAAAGTACCCTATATGTTGACCCGGATAACCAGTTATCATCACACCAAATTTCATCAAAATGCTGCCAGTGATTTTTCCGTGATGCTTTAACAGATAGACAGACAAAAATTCTAAAAACTATAGATTCGGCCTCTGCATCGATAATAATGTCTATTTCAGTAAGATTTTGCAAAAAATATTTAATGTACAGATTCGGCTTAGTTACAATTTTATTATATGTATAGATATACAAGTTTTTAACAGATGACGTTGTGTCTATCTGTCCTTAATCTGAATTCCGAACAAAATCTGTATTGTACATTTTTACTCTGGAGACCTAAAGCTTAAAAGTGGTCAACAAATAAAATCGTATCTCTTAAAAATATTATTATCAATAAAATAATCATTAGTAAAAATATTAGATATTATATATATACCCATACTTAGTATGAATTATAACAACAACAAAAATACTACAAAGGTATTTATAGGTAAGGATTCCGATAGCATTCAAAACAGGTCCCAGGATAAGTTTAAATAAAAAGGCACAGGAAAAGGGTTAGTGGGCTCTTGAATTACCCCATCGGTTTTCTCATGTAGCGGAAAATTGGGCATCTCTCAAGGAAAATACATACGACTGTATATTTTGCATTGAGGAGAGCGTTTTTTTTAAATCGGTGTGTGAAAGGTTTTACTATTACATTATTCTACGAGAACCACTATTTCAACTGGTCTTATTTTGAGCATGTAAAATATGTAGTAGGTACTTACATAAAAAAAGTTATTGCGTGAAAGAAAAAAGCCTTTAAATAAAAAAAAAACAATAAACCTTCACAATTATGCCTATTATGGTATAGTTAGAATTGTTTGTCTTAATTTCAAGTATTTCTTTAAACATTACACTGAAACTATGTCTAATCCTGTAAGGCAATAAGTTGAGATAGTATGGTTTATTTAGTACAATAATTATAAGCTGTAACAAGACACCGTTTTGCTAAGAGAACTTTTTAAATTGTCACACAGGCATTAATTACTAATAGCAACATAAAAATGTTTATGCTTAAATGCCATTATTAGTCTTGCACTGAAAGAAAAGCCACAAAAAATATATTTATTTAAAATAAGGTTTATTATATACTTAATCATTATGTTTCAATTCTAGAAAAAGATAGACTTGCGTGAGATACACAATATCCTCCCGTGTATTTAAGCTCATTAGTTTGGAGTCATTTATTTCACTCGATGTCGTTTTATACTTTTTTTTAGAAAAACACGAAAAAAAATTACGTAACAATGTTTTAAAGATTTTAAAGTTTTAAAGAAAATTAATAGACTCAAATATAAACACTAAAGCTATAAGGTGTATATATAGTGCATAAAATCTGGAATGTATAGGAATTTGATCATTTTACGCCCCAGGCCTCGGAGTCGCCTGCGCTTGATCTCTCTCATCAAATTATGCCTTTGAGACATCTAAAACTTTAGTCTCTTCCGTGACAATGATTGCTGTAAAGCATTCGAAACGTCGGTAACCAAAAATCAAAATAAATTCTCGAAAGAATCAGAAAAGATAGTTTTATTTAAAATGTTTTGTTGAAATATCATCAAATAATTTATTATCGACACTGCACTATAATATCTCCTGCGCAGATTTTAATCTCAATGAGAATGGGAGGATTGATTTTTTTTAAATTAAAGTAATAACTAGGGACTGTTATAGTATTACGTGTTGGAGGAAGAGACTGGAGGATTTTGCATAAGATTAAGAATTATACTGTTGCGTAAAACGTTTTTAAGAAGACAGCCTGTATAAATTTAGATCCAAAGTCTATTGTAATATCTATTGCAATTTTATGAATATTTGTGTATTTTAATTTTAAATCTATACTATAATAAAACAGTAGAGGCTAAATGTCTGTACATAGCAAAAAAATGCTAAAAACCGAGTCAGGGGGATGTAAGAAGACAAATAGAACAAATCTAGATTTTTTCAATTTTTTTGTTTCTCTGTTTGTCTGTTTTTCTGTTTGTACGGGCTAATCTCCGAATCTATTGGACCGATTTAAATGAAATTTTGCATGGTGGTACCGTATATCCCCGGGCAACATCTTAGATTCTTTTTACCCCGGAAAATGAAATATTTCCCGTGGGACAGTTAAAAAACTATAATAATTTATACAGCTTAGTACACAAAAACTACTGATTAGATTTTAATAAAACTTTACACTAATACAGTTCATACATGACAATAACAAATCTGCTACTTTTCATCCCGGAAAATTAAAGGGTTCCCGTGGGACAGTCAAAAATCTATAGGAACCTATACAGCTTAGTACACAAAAACTACAGATTGGATTTTGATGAAACTTTACAATAATATAGTTCATACATCAGAATAAAAAATAGGTTACTTCTTATCCCGGAAAAATGTACGGTTCCCGTGGATAGATGTTTTCGTTTATTTGTAACGTATTATGTACACAACATAGACCCCAAAATAATACTTATTAAAAAAATTGTTTGTTTGTCTATTTGCCTGTATGTCTGTTTGTCTGTTTTTGTATGCACGTTTCACGCGAAAAGTAATAAACCGATTTCAACGAAATTTGGTGAAGTGATAACTTATTACTCGAGTCAACGTTTAGGATACCTTTTACTTCAAGAAAATCGTTCTTTCTCACGAGAAGATACAATAACTGATTTTATTGAGTCCTCCCTAGAAATCTTCCGCTGGCTAAACCTTAAGACATACATACATCAAAATAATATACTAAAAATTGTAGGTCTTGAAAAGTCCTACAGGAAAGTTCTGAATAGTATAATATGTATATCTCCTAAGCAATAGCTATTCTTATCTATACCTATAATAAAACTAACTTAGTTAAATCGATGTGCGCGTTTTCGCAAAAAGTACTGAACTGATTTTAACTAAATTTTGTATAGTGATGATAACTTAGTACTCGGGTCAACATTTAGGATACCTTTTACGACAGGCAAATTATTCATTTCCACGGGAAAACACAATAACTAGTTCTATAGAAATGTCCTTAGAATTTTATATGGCTAACGCTGGCTCAACCTTAAGAGATAGGTCAAAACATTGTACAAGAAAATTGTAAGTCTTAAAAAGGTCGATAGAAAAGTTTTCAATAGTATATATGTCTATCTCCTAGTTACACTCGCTATAACTATTTTCATTATTATATATTACTGTTTTATTATACGTTATTTATTCTATCTATAAATATAATAAAACTGTAGAGGTCGAATGTTTGTACATAGGAAAAAAATACTAAAAACCGAGTCAGTTATCTTCTTACATCCCGTAAGAAGAAAAATAGAACAAATCCAGATTTTATTCAATTTTTTTGTTTCTCTGTCTGTTTGTCTGTTTGTACGGGCTAATCTCCGAAACATTTGACGGAGTTAAATGAAATTTTGCATGGTCGTACCTTATATCCCCGGTCAACATGTAAGATACTTTTCATTCCGGAAAATTAAAGAGTTCCCGTTAGATAGTTACGAAACTATAGTAACTTATACAGCTTAATACACAACAACTTATGCACCAAATTTAGTAAAAGGCATGCTGATACCTTATATTGCAGGTCAAACAACAGGTTACTTTTTATCCCGGAAAAATGAACGGTTTCCGTGGGATAAATCTGTTTTTGTTTGTTTGTAACGTATTATGTACACAATATAGACCCCAAAACAATAGTTATTAAAAATTTTGTCTGTTTGTCTGTTTGCCTGTATATCTGTTTGTCAGTTTGTCGGTTCGTGTGTTTGTACGGGCTAATCTCCGAAACTGTTGGACTGATTTAAATGAAATTTTGCATGGTGGTATCTAATATCCCCGGCCAACATCTTAGATACTTTTCATCCCAGAAAATTAAAGAGTTCCCGTGGGATAGTTAAAAAACTATAGTATCTATACAGCTTAGTACACAACAAACTTATGCACCTAATTTAGTAAAATTTAACATTCTGATACCTTATATTGAAGGTCAAACAACAGGTTACTTTTCATCCCGGAAAAAGGAGCGATTCCCGTGGGAACTAATAGATCTCTATTAGTGTTTTTCTAATGTAAATAAAAAAACACTGTACGTGTATTTAAAATAAATATGTTGGAACAATAAGACACAGCGCCATCTTGTTCCATGGTAAGCTACGAGGCTTGTGTTATGGATACCAGATAATTGATACACTACACATATATAACTTTAAATAGATACATATTATAAATATTAACACCCATGACTAGAGTACAAATATTCGTGCTCATCACACAAATGAATGCCCCCAGCGCGACTCGAACCCACGACCGCTGGCACAGCAAGTAGAGTCACTACAAACTGAGCCAAACTAGTCGTCAATTGTTGTATTTGCTGTCTAAAATCTTAAATCTTAGCACTTAAATCGTATCTACCTAGATAAACCCAATCTCTTGTTTTCAACCGACTTCAAAAAGGAGGAGGTTCTCAATTCGACTGCATGTTTTTTTTTTATGTTTGTTACCTCAGAACTCCGTCATTTATTAACCGATTTGGACAATTTTTGTTTTGTTTGAAAGGGTATACTTCCAGATTGGTCCCATTTAAATTTCAAAAAAAAATACCACCCCTAAGGGTGGAAAAACAACGAATGATGAATTTAACCTACTTCTAATTGTCATATTGACTTGAAACTTTGCAAGTATTTCTATTTCTGTTGATAGTACAGTGGTTCAGTGTTGTTGACCTGATCTGATGGCAAGGCCAGAAGGTGGTTAGGTGGAACTCTTCAACGGCTAATAGTAGATACTTTGAGTTTGGGCTTATTTTGTTTGATTTGACAAGCCTAACACGTTAGAATCCTTACTTTGCTACTACTGTCTACACTAAAAAGGGAAAAATAAAAACTTTTTAACAAAAAAATAAAAACCGACTTCAAACAAAAGCACTAAAAAGTAAAAAATAACTGATTGGTAGTTTTCATTTACTATACATACCTAATCAAATATTTTAGAAGTCGGTGTGCTTTGGCTAAGTAATTAAAGCCTACCTATTAAATACATACCTAATCAAATATTTTCGAAATCTGTGCCAGCCCATACAAAGCAAAGCACACCGACTTCGAAAATATTTGATTAGGTATGTATAGTAAGTGAAAACTACAATCAGTTATTTTTTACTTTTTAGTGCTTTTGTTTGAAGTCGGTTTTTATTTTTTTGTTAAAAAGTTTTTATTTATTTACACAAAGTTCATGCTTTTATATTTATATACTATTTTTAAAACTCGCTTTATCATATACCTATATACTAGATGATGACAAGATGTTATTAAAAAGGACTTTAAAAACGGTAGATACCACATTTTTATGTATATTTCCCAGATGCAACGCGTGCATTTGAACCTAAATATATACCTACATATTTGTTTTGGAAAGTCCGGAATCTCACGGTTCACGGGAATGTAATACTTGATTCACGCGCGCCATTCGTTGAAGCCGAACAGAATTTTTGGAATCCTTTAATTACACATTAGCTATGACGATAGCTTGTATTGTACTTTATCCAAATGGCATTGTTTAGTATATAACACTAAATTTGATACCCACAAGGTGTTAATCTACATGTTTATTTTTACACATACTGATGTTTAGAAAGGTATGGCGTAGCTCGATTCCCATGAAAAATAGCGTGAAACTTACAAGAATCTACTATAAAAATTGCAAATATTTTAAAATACCTAAATTGAAAAAATGTTTTAAGCTACATTACTATTTTGTAAACAATTAAATACCAACTTAATTTTAAATTAGACATTATAGCTACTTAGATAATCCTTTCCAGGACTGTACGAATGATACGAATAGGTAATATCTATAATGCCAACGACCGCTCTAAAAGCAATACCTACTTGAAAGTCATTGAAGAACAATTAATTGGTTGTAAAAAGCTTCTTTTTTAAACATTCTATTTTCTGTACATTCTTTTCTATTATTGTTATAACTCATATATTATTAATAAAATGACGGTTACGAAAATATGTTAATGGCGTTGCAGAAGTTTAAGATACTTATATATAATAGCTTAGAAATAAGCCGAAATTTATATAATGAATATTCTCAATTCTCTTAGTTATTCTGTTTCTAACAAATCATGTAATCAGTGTATTACTATGTCCTAGTAAAATTATAACGAAGTCGACATCACAGAAAACGGAATACTAATGACTTAAAAGCATGCCGTATACTGTCATGACTTTAATCTTCAATGTATCTGTAATTTACGGATCAGCTGTGCGTTGGGCTTGTAAATATTTTACTTTTAAATCATATTCACAAAAAGTAGTAAGATTGTAATTCTTGTAATCATGACAAATGAATTAATAAATAGCCTACACCAGTTATATTTATTCATTTTCCACTTTTCTATTAGGTATATATTATCTCATTTATGCAGCTACATGATTTCACTGCGACCATTCCTGATCTATTGTGATCATTAGGTATATATAACTACAAACATATATACTCACAGGTCAATCACACAACCTCTTGTGCACTTCGCCGCAGTCAGGAAAAAATTTAATGGAATGATTATGACACAATATACAAAACATTATTTGACACTTAATCCTTCTTTAGGTTTCGCCACAGTCGGTTAAACAGATTGGAAAAAGTTGACGAAGAAACGTAGTATTATGCAGTCCGTAACTTTATTATTTTTTTTTATTTTGTATTTTTTTTATTAGTTTTTTTGTTTAGTTTTGTCCGATTAGATATTTGGAGTTTTTTTTACAATTGATTATGTTTAATTATCATGAACGTATAAAGTTGTGTACGTCTTGTGATTGTGACCTTTCCCTTGACACTCGCGTTAACAAGATGAATCTAACGACATCAAAATCGCCGTATAGTAAGGAATTAAGAAGAAACATACATGTATACAAGTAAACACATGCCTAACTCTCCTTTACGTTTCGCCGCAGTCGGGAAAATATAGAAAAAAAATACAAAATATTGTATGAAATTTAAAAAATATCAGAACTAAAATTAAAATTTTCAATGAAATGAAACACATAGATAATTATTATTCCCGAAACAAGCTAAAATTTATCTTTATTAAGCACAAGACGTCAAGTCCCAGAACTGATTGCCTGCATTTTGTTTGCATATCTGATGCCTCATTCATCAACGAACTTTGGGTGTTTGTAATTTTTAGTGTTTCGCAAAGATCCATCAACGGCCTATTAATTTGTAAATGAAACCTCTTTTGTAGTCATTTTCAGATATTTTTATATAAATATTGTTTGTTAGGATTTTAACTACTTAACGTTTAATAACGTAGATATTAGCAATAATAATAATAATAATAATGTAAAGTAGCTTTGTAAAGTAAGCAATCTTGATTCTTGGTTCAGCAAAGAGTCTGTTTAAGGTTGAGTTATAGGAAATGACAAAATTTAATGGGTAGATATTTTAAAATTCAAAGCATCTAATAATCAAGACCAAGTTGCTTCATAAACATAACTATAAAGTAATTTATACAATGATACGTCACATTCATATTAACAGCCGTGTATGAGACAGTAATCGCAAAAATCATTATATAGGTCAGGTTTGTTCGTCTCAACATGTCAAAAAAACATATTATATTTAAAAAACTGACATATTAAAATATAATAAATAGTTTTTAGGGTTCCGTACCTCAAAAAGTAAAAAGGAACCCTTATAAGATCACTCTCTTGTCCGTCTGTCTGTCTAACTGTCCGTGTGTCACCACCGATTTTCTCAGGAACCGGTGGACCTAGCAAGTTGAAATTTATACCAGATACTGAGGTCTATAGTCCCTATTAGGTGTATAAAAATCAAGGTCATAAATCAACACGATAAAAAAATTGGGCAAATTAAAATTTTCGCGAATACTTGTAAGTACAATTCTAGGTTAACCGGAAGTACCCCATAGGTTTTGGGTCGAAAACCTATATGGTAGTTCCCATTGACCTAGAATCACGAAATTCCGCAAAAAAACAAATAAATGAAATATTCCAAAAAATCAAAAAGTTGGAAATTAAAGTTAAACAACAAGATTTCTTACAAATTTGTACGAAAGCCTCGGTGGGCGAGTCCGACTCGCACTTGTTCGGATTTTTTTAATACAAGTAGGTATTTACGGGCATATTAGATTAGCTTATGTATAAAAGATCTAGGATAGTCATTTTGCACAGTTTGAGAAGTGAGAAAGAGAGATCCCCAATATATTACTATAAAAAATAATAAGGATACTTTTATCAAATTTATTTCGATATTTACTACTTTTTCTTTCCTTTTGATTTTGTTGATAGATCTGATTCACCGGATATCAGTTTCAGAAAAATAAAATTGATTATGTTGTAATTCATGAACCTGTAAGAGATAAAGAGATCTTTTTTACTTTTTTCTTATTAAAAATAACCTTTGAGGCTCTAAAACCTTAGTCTCCATGACAATGATTGCTGTAAAGCATTTGAAATGTCGGGGACCAAAAATCAAAATAAATCTGCGAAAACATCTGAAAAGATATGTTTGTATAAAATGTCAAATTTTCACGTAAAAAAAGCAGTCATGAGAGCTGCCGACAGAAGTGAAAACTTAAAACTATAAAAAAACAGTTGTTATTTTTGGTTAATCAAATTGATCTTAAATTAAAATTTGTAAATTAAAACTGTTTACATTTATCTGGTTTTGACATCTATCGGCACTCTGTGTTAGCGTTAACACGTCACGTGACCATGTCGATGACGACTTACATGAATTTACTCCCCATCCAAACCTGCCTATAGAAGTTTTCACTTCAAAAATGATTAAACCGTGTAACTATATATTAGGCATCAACATATAAGGGAAAATAAAACTCATTTTAATAGATAAGAACATTTATTAGACATTTTAAATAATCTCTCATAACATTGTTTTATAAAATTTTCTTGGCCTCAAATAGCACTTTCGTTCATATAAGCAGATACAAGCAAGCCACATTAATATCGGCGTAAATATATATAAAGGTAAAAACAAATTGTGACCTTATACAATAATATTGTGTAAAATATTTATATTAAATGTATTTTAGCATATTTATATAATAATAAATACAAAGTATGTCTTTAATGTTTTTTTTTTCAAGAAAATCATAAAATATAGTAAACATACGTTTATATGGACACAGATTATCGTTTATATTATACGAGGCTATTACTCGTAGAACAAAGTGACTTAAAGTATATAAGTATGGAAAAAATTGACACTTGACAGTAACATATTATTCAAAACTATATATGATTTTTGACACGCCATATTTAGATAACAAAAAAAATATTTTCCTATAAATGAAATAAAAAATGTTTTATATAAGTAGTCACATTTGCTCTAGAGGCCTCCTTTCAAAACACACATAGGCCTAGTCATAACAAAATTAATAATTTTAAATGCTAATAATGTAAAAAAAAAACATTTTAATTATTATTTCCAATTCAATTCAATTTGTTAATGGCTTCTTCTATTTCTTCTTTATTGAATTTATTTGACATAACTAAGTCCACTTATTCTAACATTTAGTATAAATGTAACAGTTTTGTAAATAAGGTGGGGACGAGATTCAGGATAGGCAGAAATATTTTCAAAATAAACGTGCATTTCCTATTAGAGAGATCGTATATTTTGAGTTTGATAAAAACAAAACGAATATGTATAGTAATTACTAAAATATTTTTAGTTATCAAGCAATTAATTTTAGTTTTGACTATCATTTCAATAAAAACAGTCAAGTGCGAGTCGGACGCACATGAAGGGTTCCGTACAATCGTACAAGATATTATAACACTATGTACTAATAGTTTTTTATTTGTATGGTGTTCATTTTGAAATTTGTCACCTTGGTTTTTTATGGCGAGATTATTATAGCGGCAATAGAAATACACCCTGTGTGAAAATTTCAACTCTCTATCTATTACGGTTTACGAGATACAGCCCGCTGATAGACAGACGCACGGACAGCGGAGGCTCAGTAATCTAAGAGTCCCGTTTGCACGGAACCTTAAAAATGGTATAACCCACATTTTTGAAATAATATTTAATATAAAAACTTAACTAATATACTGTTTTCTTAAACGATAGCATAGTCAATTCGGAAATTACTATTAATTATGTCTGTTATTATGTATTTTTTTAGTTTTAACACAAAGTTAAATTTTGAAGATACACTATTTTGCACTATAGCCATCCATCAAAAAAGTACTAGATACACAATCAGCGACAAAAAATTTCCTCACCGAATGGGCACTCATTTTAACATTTGAGCGCGCTTTTTTTATGAAACTTTTAAGCTTTGCATTTAAGGTTTAATATACATTGTTATAAATTTATGTCAATTGCAATAATCACCTACCATAATTGGTGATAGTTTTAAGAGAAAATTTAAATGAGATTGTGTATCTAGTACTTTTTTGATCGATGACTAATAGCACATGTTATCGTTATGTTGTACGCTTACCTTGTAAGACAAAACTTATAGATAAATAAACAGTATGGAATTATAGTAGAATAAATCCGTTTATTTAACAAAAAAACCCCTTAATATAGATATAAATGTAAATGCGTATCATAACTAATATGAATTAATTTTATAACTTACGCGTCGTCAAATATCATAAAAACATGTACTTGTAATTTTATCATTAATAGTACATTGTATTTTCTTTTACTATTCATGAAGGCACGAATGAAATTACCGACACTTCTAACTTTTCAAGTCTTGCGAATTTTTTTTAAACACCGTATCTAATTTACTTAGTAATGAATAGTTTATATAATATGTGTATGTACGAAAAGTGAACACACAAAGCAACTAGATATAGCTTTTTAGATTAGATATGCTCACACAAGATGGCAGTCTACAAACGCTATTGCTAATACATATAACTCAAAATTATGTATGCAAATGTCAACTAACGTATCGGATGGTCAATCGTATCATTCCCATATTTTTTTTAATTTTCTATGAACGTTAATATTTTCTTAGATTTACGCGAATAATTGACATTTTAAATAACACTATCTTTTCGGATTTTCGGACACACAAAGCTGTTATTTCAGCGTCGTCATGGTTACGGGAGAGACTTTCTATCAGCGATATCGATTGTAGAAAGCTTGTTTAAACTAGCAGTGCCGCGATAAGCGAGGGATGTCACAAGGTTGTAATTTTTATATTTCTTTATTTAATCTGTTCTTTACTTTGCGAGATGTTTTTCTAAATAGATAAAAAAGATATTTAATCTTTTTTTATTTAAATTAACAAATATTTAATACCGCCTTTAAATAACTCGTATAATTTTATATAATTTTTTTTAAAGAACAATATCTCTTTTCACAATGTATTTATATAGACAATTTAAAAACATCTTTTGTTAATAAATTTGGGGCATTTAGTACAATAGTTAATAAAAATAATTCAATTTGTAGTTTTAAATAAGCCGTCGATTTATTCGCCGGCTATTTTTTGCAAAACTGCAATTCGAGCCTAAGTTTGTAATATAGAAAAATATTACAATTCAAAAGTGCTAATAAGAGTTTATTTGTATAAAGTATATTTTGAGTTTGTGTAACCTTAAAATTAAAACGTTTATAACTTTAAAAACGCTAATTACAACAGTTCTGTATGTACTTATAATAATAATAATAAAAACATTCTGAAAGTTTCGAATAGTCTGAAACTTTTTCTATAAAAAACTTATCACGCTTTGAGAGGGCGGTAAACCCCTAAGAAGTGAACACTTTGGGGGTTTGAATTTTAAAACATCGTTCTTTAGCAGTTTCTTATATTTAGTAGCTATAGGTCCAGCTGTTTGGTTGGGCGTTGATGAATCAGTCAAGACAATTAATATTATGTATAGTGTAATATCATCTTAATATATAAAATCCCCGCATCACGATGTTGGTCCGGGATGAACTCCGTAACAACTTATCCAATTTTAATATATATTTTTTAAATGTTTGATTTGTTCCAACTTAAAAGATAGGATAGATTTAATCCCGATTATTTATTTATTTTTTGCAAAAAATAAAAATGTTCATATGTACGCGCGTTTGTGACGCGTGGCCGGATCCGCTAGTATACTATAAGGCTAAATATAACATTTTCAATCATTTTAGTATATAAGAGATATATCAAAGACGTACAATAACCTAGTGTAGCGCATTTACATATACCTTTAATTATGAACTATTGTATAAGAATAATATAAGTAATTAGTAAGAATTAATATATAAGTTTATAAATATTACACTGGTTTTAGCACCTACGTTTAGGTTCCAAAATCGATTATAGTATACATATAGATATAAAGAGCATTGAACTGCGAAATAATGGATTACTTAATCGATTCGCATCGAATCGAATGTATGACAATAAGTAAGTTTTACAACAATATGAAAACGAGAAAAATATCGAGATACATAAATTTTATTTATAAGAAAACCCTATGAGAATTGTAAAATTTATGCGATTTTTAAGAAAAAATTGAGTTTGACATATTAAAGTAAATAAAGATCTTTGTAAGTGGGATTGAATAACACGGTGATACGACACAGATACAAAAAGAAATAATTATAAACTTTCGCCTCTCTAATAAAGGCCGAGCAAACCCAGTAAGCACTTCTTGTAGTGTCCGGAACAGTCGCCCTGCAAGAAAGTAATGAAAAAAATTCATAATTACGCAAAATTTTGTCTGCGGTTTTCACTAATGCATTGTGGTAAGCTTCACTTAACAATTAGTTTAAGTTTTTTTTTCAATCAGTTCATAAATAAATTTATGTCAATGTCATGTCAATTTAAAGAATTACCTGGGGACGAAGGAGTGTTTGACTATACATATAATAAAATTGTAACTGAGTCGAATCTGTACATTAAATATTTTTTTGTAAATCTTACTAAAATAGTCATTATTATCGATACAGAGGCCGAATCTATAGTTTTTAGAATTTTTGTCTGTCTGTCTGTGACCGCATCACGGAAAAACCACTGGAGGGATTTTGATGGGTATGATGATAGCTGGTAATCCGGGACAAAATATAGGATACTTTTTTCAGTGGGAAAATATCTCATCTCTGAGAAACCTATACTAAACATTAAAACGTAAGTAGGGACGAACCCGAGCTGGGCGAGGGCGAATCGCTAGTCTATACTAATATTATAAAGAGGTAAAGTTTATGAGTTCGTGACGTCGCGTTGTAGGGGGTAATCGCTGGATCTACTAGACCGATTTAAATAAAATTTGATAAGAAGTTAGTATGAGACCCTGGAAAGGACATAGGATACTTTTTATCCCGAAAATCATCACTTAAGGGGGTGAAAATGGGGATGAAAGTTTGTATTGGGAATGAAATAAATCCTTATCTCACCTCTATCCAGCTCTGCAAAGTTTCACCATATTTGGAGTGGAACATGTCGGCGATGTCGCCGAGGTCCAGCTCGCAGCGCGTCACCATGATGCGTATGAGCTGGCGGTCGTTGGTGCCCAAACCCTTCATGGACTTATGGAGGCGTTCCGCGAAGAACAATGGCTTGTTGCGTACCACTTTCACTGTAAAAGAATTAGATTATTATTACATCGGTCTCTGTATTTATATATGTCGCAAGGTTTTTGGAAAAGGCGTGATATTATAATTTCACTATATTATTATATTATAAATAAAAACGAACGGTGTCGTCTGTTTGCAAACGCTCGCCGTTATTATAATGACGAATTATTTAATATGTCTACTATATATGTTTATTTTATATATGTATGATAGGACATTTTTTAATTAAACTTAAATTAAAACAAAAACACAGCTAGAACTCATATCAAAACCTAAATTTAAAAAAAGGTAGTCCATTCTTATAACATATCACTTACCAATAGCCCGTAAAGCTTTCTCGAGGTCACCAGAGAACTCTGCTTTGATGGCATCAGCTATATCGTGTCCGGTCAGGAACTGGTACTCCTGGAATATGGCGGCCAGTTGTGGGAAGGAACGCGAACAGAGCACCGCGTTGAATACCGACTCGTCTGTACCTAGACGGAGTTCCCCTGAAATTGTTTGTGTGATATGAAATTGTTATGGAATTTATGTTCAAATAGTTATTTAATCAAATATTGCAAATAGATTTTAACTAATAATAGTTATATCGATTTGAAACTTTTATGTATGTGAAATAGGTAATAATAGACTAGTGATAACACCCAGGGCCATCATAGACTACTATCTAAAAATGGCAATGTCTCTCATAGAGACAACGAGGCGATAAAGAGCCTGGTAAACTTCACCCACCAGGCAAGCGCCACGCCGCAAGCAGAAGCAAAACCATCAAGCTCGACCCATGACTCTTATAGTCCTTTCTTCTTTTATTAACCTCGCATATATAACCTAACCTCATTTGGGTGCACTCTTAAAGTCCACCCGACTCAACGGAACTAACTCAACTAACGAACCAAGACAAAGTCTTATAATAGTTTTATTTTCAACCTAATCAACACCACTTTGTAATAAAGTCACAAATCTTCGAATTATCATCATACATTTACGATCACTTCGTAAGTTTTATAATCTTTATCGTAAAATCTACCTTATATCAAGAACCATAAAACACTTTTTCCCGTTCTTGCTTTGTGAACTAAATCGTTGTTTTGTTTCTGTTTGCTACTTTGAATTGGCGCATATATTGGCCGACCTGGGCCAACGTTCTTAGCGGATTTAAAATTCACATAATACTTTCTTAGATTTACGCGAATATTTGACATTTTAAATAAAACTATCTTTTCGGATTTTTTCGCGGATTTATTTGGATTTTTAGTTCCCGACGTTTCGAATGCTTTATAGTAATCACGGTCACGGGAGAGACTGAGGTGTTAGATGTCTCGAAGGTATAGTTGTTACAGACGGCCTACCCACAAATAACAATAATAAAATCAAAACTTGAAAAATTGCACCAAAGTACCTTACAATATTTTACAATATTTTTAACTTAAACATTTTTATAATTTTAATTAGTTTTATGATTGAATATGGAATAATATATATTTAATTTTACTGTTATTGTTATAATTATTACAATTATAGAAATATTAATTAGTAATCTATATTTAGTGTTGCCATCATTATATTATAACCTTAAAGAAAAAAATATAAAATATAATATTAATTATTTAAGCCACATAATTGCTTTGTGTAATTTAAAAAGTTAAAATTAATTAAGAATAATAATTTTAATTTAGTTTGCTATTACTTAAAAAACACAAATTACTAAGCAACACTATTTACTATATACCTAAATGAAAAATATTAATTTGAAATGCTGTCATTTTGATCCACACAGTAAGAACTTACTACATCTACCTGTCTGTTAGATTTATTATTTGATTTTTGCTGTAAAGCATTCAAAACGTCGGGAACCAAAAATCCAAATAAATCCGCGAAAAAATCCGAAAAGATAGTTTTATTTAAAAGGATTTAAAATTGTTCAAAATTTTATTATTATATTGTTTCATAGGTTAAATCTTAAAATATTGACTGAACTTAATCTACATATATTTACCGAAAATAAGGCACTCCGTCTGAAAAATTTCTTATTCGCGCATTATTTTTGCAACTTTTTAATATATATTGCGGCATTGTGAACGTGTTTACGTTGGCAGTGTTTCAAAAGAACTAATCGAAATATACGCTCACTTTGTAAGTGAGCTTATATTTACCGAGACAGATTTCTTACGCCGACCCGGTATCTAGTAGTATTGTTGATCGAAGCACAGCATCATCTAGTTCCATAGTAAGCTACGAGGCTTGTGTTTCGAATACCAGATAGTTGATACACTACACATGTATAACTTTAAATACATACATATTATAAATATAAACACCCATGACTGGAGTAAAAACATACGTGCTCATCACACAAATGAATGCCCCCAGCGGGACTCGAACCCGCGACCGTTAGCACAGCAAGTAGGGTCACTACAAACTGAGCCAAACGTGTCGTCAAATAAATAAAATAAATACCTGCTTGCAACAGGCTCCTAGCGTCTTCTCTGGCTCTCTCTTGATCTACATGGAAATCTTCAGCTCTGTTACCCTGTAAATAAATAAAAAAATTATCTATACATACTTATATAAAAATCGATGTGGTTATGTTGTTCCCTATGGACTCCAAAACTGCTGGAGCGATTTTGATGAAATTTTCAGGCGATATTATAATGCAATGTTTATATAAATACAAGTGCGCTCTAATCTTCTCGCTCCCAAAATCTGATGAAACGACACGTCAACTCGATGATAGATCACGAGCAGAACCTACGGCCCTCCGAAACAATGGGGTGAAACACCACCAACATCCCAATTCCGGTCTGTTACCGAAAATTTGTTAAATGAAAACTCCACTCAAACTATACTTAGTCCCATCTAGGACTTGAAACAAGGACCTCCGGATTTGAAAACGTACAAACTAGCTACTAGACCAGCGGGTCAGTTCAGAAATAATTAGCATGAGAACTCACAATACATATATGAATATTTTTAAATCCAAAAATTCTACGCGATAAGAAAACAGATTCAATAAGCTCACTTGTACCACCACTTGACCACATGTATTCTGTATAAACTTTACTATATAACATTAAATATGTATTACCATGCAAAGTGAAGTCATCAGTCTCTTAAAGTTGCCCGAAGTGTCGCCGCGTAAGTCATCCTCGAGAAGTGTTCCGTACACTGTAAACATAACAAAATAACATTATCCTGTAAAATGGACTAAACACATTTCATATCTAATACTCACATAATATAAATAAAATTTTACGGTCTGTGAATTTAGAATAGCATATGGACTACTAGCAGATCATCCTCAAAAAAAAAACAAATCTATCCCACGGGAACAGTACATTTTTCCGGAATAAAAGGTAGCCTATATGCTATTCCAGACTATAATTGTTTCTGTGCAAAATTTCATCCAGATCCGTTCAACCGTTCTGGCGTGATTAATGCAAACATCTCCATCCATACCGAACATCCAAAAATGTAAGCTTTTACATTTATAATATTAAAATATATATTGAAAAGATATTATATTTAAAATATATTGAAAAGATTTTTGTCTTTTTCTACGAAACGGTAGGACCGATTTTAATGAGACTTTCAGATAGCGAGATAGAGATCTTACTGGTATCTTTTGATTTTGTGGGGTTAGAGAATTAGGGCGATAGTATATATTACACTTTTATTCATTAACTAATGTCCACCTTAGATTTTATAAGTTATGAATTTCTACAAATGCAACTCACTTTGGGTATCTAATATATTTAAACGGGCAATTCTTGCATGTATGTGTATATATATATATATATATATATATATATATATATATATATATATAAATTTGTTACAACACTTATAACTCGATAACTGTTGGACCGATTTTCATGGTTTTTGACTTGCTGGATTTATCTCTTCCCCGAGTAGCAGAATAATTATCAAAACATCGGAAAAAATCACGAAAAAAATAATTAAAAATGTACATGGCTAACGCTGGCTAATAACTATTTATATCTATTTAAAACATACTAGCATACATACAAGAACCCGAGCGGAGCGAAGGTAAGTCGCTAGTATTAAATAAAAACATATTAATAATAATAATAAACTAGGAAAATCCTATACAAAAAGTGATTTGTAAGCCATTTGGCAACGGAACAACAGAGCCCTATATAACTAGCATTTTCCTCTTCATAACAACGCGTTATTGATGACTCACTTGGAAGTAGGAATTTTTTTTATGGACGTATGATTACCATCGTGATACGTATGTTTTAACATTTAATAAATTTGTACCACGTGTTAGTGGTGTGGGTACGGAGGAAAACCAAACGTCAAAGTCAAAAATAGTAGCATGATTTACTGTTCATATTATTCTCGAGTTTGCCATGCAGTTAGTTTACTTTCTTTAAATAATATTTTTATATATACGTATTAGTTAAGTTAATATACATTTTTTTAGATTTAAAACCAATACATATAATATATTCTCGTGTATTTTTACTTGTAAATATTATTGTTTGGATTCATGTTTAATTCTATGACACTCTAGACTATATTATTCCTTAGTTTGAGGGATAAGATTGATCGCCGATAACACAAGAAAAAAAAGAAACACTAAAGTTTTACTAACAAAGTGGCAAGGTCAACAAAAATATGTGCAATAAAGAATTAGAATCAGGTTTAAAATCCTTATCGTGCAGTGTGTACTTGACTCAAGTTGAAAGAACTGGACTTACGAGTAAGAGTGCGTCATGAGACCGCTACGATTCGGATTCGGAGGAACGGGATGACAAGATAATGTTTTATCGTGAGAGAGAAGTATAGAGCGATAGATAGCTCAACGTATTCAAGCGTCAAAACAGTTTTTAATCTACACTAATATTATAAAGAGGCAAAGTTTGTGAGGTTGTAACTTGTAGGGGGTACCTAATATCTGGATCTACTGAACCGATTTAGATGTTTGGTAAAAAGATAGTTTGAGACCCCGGCGAAGGACATAGCCTACATAGGATACTTTTTATCCCGGAAACCCTTAATAGGGCGAAAATGGGGATGAAAGTTTGCATGGGGAATCAACCAGGTGACGAACCCGAACGAAGCAAGGGTGAGTCGCTAGTTCACTATAAATTAATTAAACAATCAACCGAAAATTAAAATTCGGTAACTGACGAAATACTTCTAGGCTTCCTGAGGAAACAAAAAACCTACAAAAATAGTGAATCAGATAAATAGCAATGTGTGCAAAACATTTTTACCAATCGTGTTCTCAAATTTGACAATCATTTGAAGTGCCATTTCTCTAAATATCAAAGTGGTAGCTTTCACAGATTCTGAGATAAATAACTATGTCTAGGTACAAAATTGTCATATGCACACTCTTTATGTTGTAGATGCTTAATATGAATCACATATTTCCTGTGGCGGATAAATAACGTGTGATATTTTTTTTAATATTCTCTTATTGGTAAAATAAAAACTGAGAGCGTACTTAAATTGACTTCGCTCACAAATTTTAATAAGAATAGGAAAGTACAAAAAATGTATATATAGTAGTATAGGCACAAATGTACTCGTGTGTATTATAATTTAAATAGGTACAACTGAACCTTCACGATGGTATGTACTCACTAATATTTTTATTTCATTTCAATATGGAATTTTTTAGAGATACTCTATGTTATTACCTTAACGAATATATGTAGTGTGTACTAAAAGCTGTCAAGATAACATATCTTCATAGTAAATAAAAAAATGTAAATCAGACCAATGGTTCTCAGTTATAAGCAAAAAAAAACGAACAAAAAACTGGCATTGTGTTTTACAATACGTATATAACTTGTTTGATAAGTTCAATGACATACCTACATTTTTTTTTTCATCGCAATAAACCATTCTATAAACGTATTTTATATTCACTTTTCCGATTGAGACGATCTTAATCTAGGAAGCACACATTTCTCAATACTTTATATTTTGGAAATAATTAAATATTTCCTTTTTGGTAAATTTAACAAATATTTATTGTTTTTGACAATTTAGATCTTAAATATAAAAATATTTCAAATCTATGTATCTATGAATCCATAACTTTTGAAATGAAAAACAGACTTATATTCTATTCATCGACTTGATATTTGGCCTTGTAACGACATCTCATAATGTAAACACTATATGGGAAATAACTAAATATACAATACACATTTTGTATATTGTATTCAGCCCTTTTTAACGTCCCACTGCTGCGCGCGGGCCTCCCTTCAGTACGAGGGGGATCAGGCCACAATCTACCACGCTGGCCGAGTGCGTGTTGGCGGACTTCACATGTCTTTTGAAAACTTGCTAGGTTCTCTCAGACATGCAGGTTTCCTCACGATGTTTGCCTTCACCGTTAAGACAAGTGGTAATCATGTTGGAAATGATTCGCACATGAAAATATCAGAGGTGCGAGACCCAGGATTTGAATTCGCTTCACTCGGTTACCCTAGCGAGCGCGTTACCGTTACTGGGCTACCACTGCCTTATAATATTTTGTATATTAGTTATTACCTAATATAAACAAAAAAAAACTAATTACCAAATTATCTTTTTAAACCAAATAAATTATTCATTTTCCACTAATTTTTAAACATTTAAAGTGAATCATAAAAATAAATTAATTAATTGAAGGTCGAATTTAAAAATAAAAAATTAGTAGAATTTATTAGTAACGCACTCCTTCCTCTGCGGCTCCATCGTCATACCCTCATAAAACTCGTTAAAATAAAAAGAAAATATAAAAGTATGTGTGTGTCAGTTCTGCTTCTGACGCACGATTGGAGTTTACTCTTACAAGAAACATAATGTTTGATAATTTTATTATTAAAATTTTATTATTAATTTCACTCCTCTTAAATTTTAAAGAGTAAACTTCAAAAACCCTCTCGATCAAAACAATTGAGCTTAATGATGTGTTTACAAGCTATAATAAGAAACAAAGGGTTTCTAGAACCATCCGCCTCCATTATCACATTAGCCGCCATAGTAATACGACCAATTATTTGGATTGTCATCTGGATGAAATCTAACAAAGTTCCAAATTGATATAACAAAAGTTGGTCAAAATCGACTGCCTCCTTTTATTTACATACTAATTTCCTTACAATGTTACCTACACTGTACACACGAGTCATGGTAACAAAAACGTACTAAATTAGCAATATTAATACGTTTTAAGCGCGCGCGTTCTCCGATGTAAAATGAAAAATAATTTTAAGCGCAGTTACATAGAATCGAATTTCATTTGAGCGTTAAATATTTCAATATTTAGTCAATTTTTAAAAATCAGCTGTATCAAATACAGAAGTTATGTGTAAGATTATCAATTATTATCGACAGATCCTAAAACATAGTTGCCGCTACCTTTGTGCGGCGCCCCGCACCATACAAACTGAAACTTGTAGTTACTACTTGAAAAATAAACGCCATGCAAATAATACGACTATTATTTATCTATGTATACAAAGGCAAAAACAAAACACTTCAGTGCCCTTTCCTTGTCCTTGTCATCTGATTCTCTTTTTGTTTTCTTTTGCTCAGTAGCTATTGACGAGCTTTAGTGTTTTCAGTAAAAAAAATTGAAAACAGTTACCTTTTTTTATACATAGGTAAATTTTTACATATATTTTCTGAAATTTTCAATAATGATTATGATTGAATTTCAAGCACTCGGCAAACACTAGTATAAATCCGTTAACACGGACGAAATAAATGTTTTTACATAACAATAATACTGCCCTAAGCTCAGTTGGGGTAGAACCTTGGAATCTTAAATCTTGGATGCATTGTCAATACAAGTATTACCGTAACAGCCCTGGCTTCAAGTAATACACATATAGAACTCATTATACACCTAAAACTACTTACTCATAATACCTGGTTTACTTAAAATTTGTATATAAATACTATGAATGTGAAAGGTTGTGAGTATGGATGTTTGTTACTCTTTCAAGTCAGAACGACTGAACGAATCTAGATGAAATTTGGGAGAGAGATAGATTATAATCTGGAATAGTACATAGGCTATTTTTTATTCCGGAAAAATGTACGGTTCCCGAGGGATAGAGTTGTATTTGTTTTTAGTATTAAATAATCGTATCTTAATGGTGATATCTCAGAATTATATGTTTGTGGCATATACCTACTGCACAACATCTCAACAAAGTTTCATAACATTACAGACAGACAGAAACAAAAAATACATTTATACATACCTATAAAAGATTAAATATAAGATGAAGAACATACTTATTTTAGGATCATTTGTATGTGTGGAGGAAATAGTTCATTTTTACTCAAGGATGTTAACACAAAGCAGGAATTTGAATTTACGGTAACGATACCATATTACTCATTCACTTAGAATTGCTTGTATCCTACACTTAGTATTATGGCCATTTTTGCATTAGATCAGGTAAATTAATAATGAATTACAACATACAACAGAAAATCAATTTCATTTTAAAAATTACATTTTCAAATACATACACATATATTTTTAAGACTTTTAAAGATTCATTAAAATGAGATTTTTTTAAATTCCAGCCAAATAAATCGTAGAAGCCGAGGCATATTCCTTGAGCAAATAGGAAAATAATACATGTCAATAACGATGCTTTATAAAACATTACATGCCAGATAGAACACTGTATGTTTTCAAAATCACTTCTCAAAAGTACATTACATAATACCTTCTTCTTCTCCCTGCCCATTTCCCAAATCACTTGGGGTCGGCGCAGTACATCTTCAGTGTACTGCTGATAGGATTTGGCAAAAGTTTTACGACCGGCCGCCTGCCTGACGTCAACCCTCCTTGGGAATACATTACATAATACCAAACCGTGGAAATATGATTATTATAAATAAGTGAATCTTACATGTCTATCTGCTTATCTATATTAATATATACAGGTAAATAAAATTGAAGTGTCTCTTTGAAGTGTCAAAATAACAGCTTTTTCTCTACTAAATGCATATGAAATTATATACGGTATTTATAAGAAAAACACAATTTTTAAAATTTTAGTCTGTCTGTCTAATCTACTCTAATGTTTAATCTAGTCGTTTGTTCCGGCTAATCTCCGAAACATCTGGGCCGATTTTGACGGGACTTTCACTGGCAGGTAGCTGATGTTATAAGGACTAACTTAAGCTAATTTTATTTCAGTGAAAGATTTAGGGTTTCCGCTCAAACAAATTTAAATGTACCTAGGGACGAGCCCGAGCGAAGCGAGGGTGGGTCGCTAGTATTATACCTAAATATGAAAGTTTGTGAAGATGGATGGATGGATGCTTGTTTCTTTCATGCCAGAACGGTTAAACGGATCTGGATGAGATTTGACACAGAGATAGATTATAGTCTGGATTATCACATAGGTTTATAATTTTTTATCCTGCAAAAATGTACGGCTCCTAGGATAGATTTGATTGACTTTTTCACTAGGGCGAAACCCGAAGTGAAGCGAGTGGGAGTCGCTAGTAATTTATATATTTCTATATCAATTGTTATAAGACTGGTAAGGTTTGGTTTACACGCTCCGGGTGATTTCTTAAAACTTTCAGAGTACTACGAAAAGTTATTCGTATCGGAAGATTTGAGATTTATAATACGTATGTAACGTTAATATTTATCTGTGTAACACTTAGGCAAAAATTAAAAAATGATAAAAAAAGGTAAGAAAAGCAATATAAAACAAGAGATAATAAAAAATTTAATAAAAATAATCGTTATGACGATTATTGTATATTTTTGTATACTATGGTAGGCTATGGCCTGAACATTTAAAAAAATTATAAACTTACTTGCAGTATACGATTGTTTGATGACATTAATTTCATGGTTGGACATAGTACACATAACCTCGATGAGGACATCTTCATCAGTACCGATTCCAGCTGTCGCGTCGTGTAGTTCTTTAGCGTAAAACTGTGGTAGTGGCGTCATGAGGGCCACTAGCAGATCTTCAAATTTCCCACTTGTCTCGCTTTTCAAGTCTGACACAAGATCCTATTGGGAGAAAATCGCATTCATTATTTGGTGCCTTTCTATGAAGTATATAGTAGTATTTATAACTACCACCTACCTTATTAACCAAATTCGATTTTGATTTGAGAGGATGTACATGGTACACGCTATAATATATGTTGATAGTTATCTTCGTCAGTTATAAACTAATTTTTATAGTTCTTTTCTTAATTAAAAGATTCCATATTTTTAGTCTACTCGAAGTTAGTCCCATATACATTTTAAAGAAGTATTCCATGCTTAAATAGGGAAATATATCCCTAAATATATTAATATATTTTGAAACAGCTAATTAGTATGCTCATACTTTAAAAACGCTTACGCACAATATTTTCAATAAATATTGCGTTGTACAATACTCATAAAACATTATAATCGAATTTATAATAGTCCCATCATTGCTTTCAATGTTTTTCATATGTGTTTTTGACACTATTTGAGAGATAAGTAAATAGTTAAAAAGTTAGCATTCGTTAAAACGCCATAACAGATAGCTACCACGATATTTTAAATATAAAATATATAATTTTTATTAATTAGATAAATATATATATTATTTTATATACTAGGATGTAGATATTTTATGAGTTTTCAAATAAGTTATGAAGAAGGTTTTTCTGTTAAACTGTTTTTCCTTTATATCCAAAAAAAAACATGGTGCTATTTTAGATCATAATATTGACACTATTTTATTCATACGTTTATTATAATAGGTAGGTACGTTTTAATCTTTTTGAGCGGACCCTAATCCTTTTTCCAAAATAAAAGTAGCCTAAGTTACTCCATATAACATCAGCTATCTACCAGTGAAAGTCTCTTCAAGGCCAGTCCAGCCGTTTCGGTAATTAGCCGGAACAAACAGACAGCCACAAAAAAATCAAAACTGTGTGTATCTTATAAATAGGTACCGTATATAATTTCATATCCATTTAGTAATAGGCTGTTATTTTGACATTACAAACAGACACTTTAATTTTATTTATTTGTGTACATTAGCAATTAGCATACTACTGAATTTGACCTGAATAAACGTTGGAAACCATATTCATAAAATTCATTACGTCAAGGAATAATTCTAATATACATAAAAGGGTGTGAACTACCTTTAGGGAATAAACAACATATAACTTTACCTACACTACACACCCCGCCTGCCGATCGAAACTGATATGACCCACAAAAACTATTAAAAATATCATCCAAAGAGTAGGTATTATTAGATAAAACAACATAATTTCCATTAGTGAAAGTTTAAGGAAACTTTTCAAAATTTCAAATAGTATCTCTCTTATTAGTTTTAAAGGCAGTAGTAGCCCAGTGGTAACGCGTTTGCTTGGGAAATGGAGCGACGTAGTTTGAATTCCCGGGTCTCGCACCCCTGACATTTTCATGTGCGAATCATTTCCAACATGATTACCACTTGTCTTACGGTGAAGAAAAACTCGTGTGGAATCCTCGTAAGTACAAGACTTACAAAGACTTTTTGACGTCCCACTGCTGGGCACGGGCCTCCCAATACGAGGGGGATCAGGCCGTAGTCCACCACGCTGGCCAAGTGCGGGTTGGCGGACGACTTCACATGTCTTTCGAAAACTTGCTAGGTTCTCTCAGACAAGCAGATTTCCTTCACCGTAAGTAAGGGTTATGTGTTAAAAATGATTCGCACATGAAAATATCACAGGTGCGAGACCCGGGATTTGAAACCGCTTCACTCGGTTTCCCAAGCGAGCGCTTTTCCATTGGGTTACCACTACCATACAAAGACACAATTACATAAAAAATTAAGTCTTACTCGTAAGTAGTAACTGTTACATAATTTAAATTATGTTGTGAAAATCATTATTACAAACTAAATATTTATCTTTATGGTTATTTGAACTGACGCTAACATTATGTTGACAATACAGCTGACATTGACTGATTACAAAGTCAATATGCTCGTAACTCACTCAATAAACTCATGTTTCTTCGCGGAAATGATTGGATTCGATAAAAAGAAACTTTTAAAAGCTTTATAAAAAACTAACTTTTATAAAAAATCCGTACACAAACTAAAATAAAATTACATCGTCCACGTAAAGAAAAATGTTTATAAAATGAAAACTACCGGGCCAAACTATGTTAAATTTTTAAGGGAACAAATGGCAACTATCCCGCACCAAACTAAAGAAGAATCAAGTAAATTGGATCATAAATCTCAGCATAATCGGTGTACATACATAAAAAATACCAATCGAATTGAGAACCTCCTCCTTTTTGAAGTCGGTACAAATTAGATATAATGTTTAAAACAATGCAAAAAATCAATTAAATAGTTGTTGTGATATTTTTTTAATAAACTTAAAAATATTTATTAACGGGTTTTTTTATAATATAATTTTACTTTAATTATTAATACCTATTTTCTTTTCAAAAATTGTAAAATCAATGACTAATACCTATATAAAAAAAAACATTCTTAGAAGATAGTAAACAATGTATCGTGTGTGGCAAAGACGAGAATAGTAGCATAAACGGCAAAACACTACTATTTTTGGCTTTGACATTCTTTGTCGGGCTCCGTCAATATAATCCTTTAGCCTGAGAAGAAAATACAATTTAATTGAAAATCTTGTATTTTATATCTAAACTATAAAGCGACAGTTGGAACGAACGAAAAAACCGAACAAAAGCTAGTGGAATGATAAAGTAAAACAATTTACATATAAAAATTACTTATTGGCTTACTGAATTTTTACAAAGAATATAGAAAAGAAATGTAATATGGTAAATTTAAAAAAGTAATAAATAATAAGAATAATTCAAATGATAGGTTTATCTATATTTTGATTTCAATTTTAAATTTTTTAATGGTTATTATATATAAAAGTAATATGTCAAATCTGATTAATTAATCGCTTACTAAAATCATATTGTATAGGTATCAAAGCTCAAACAACCATTAGCTTCTTTTGTTTTGTTCTTTTTCGCGATTATTTTAACGCCTGAACTGATTTTAACTTTGTTCTATTGAGGGGTTAATTGTCAAAGAAATTTAAAAAAAAAGAGCATTTTCTTATGTAGAACTTAATGTTTAACAATTTTCACGAAAAAAATTAGATAGCGGAGAAATTAATAGGATAAAATGTAATTCTTTTTTAGATTTACGCCAATATTTGACATTTTAAATAAAAATCTTTTCCGGACCATGATTATGAAATATTTTATCCTCTTCTATATATCGAGCATGGGTAATATTTAATATGTACATTGTACATACATGTTTTGTTACTCTACAATTAATTTGTTATTAGATCAAGGAGTATATATATGCACTTTATAATTATTATAAATTAAATAAATCTTAATAAATAAATTAATAAAAACTTTTTAACAAAAAAATAAAAACCGACTTCAAACAAAAGCACTAAAAAGTAAAAAATAACTGATTGGTAGTTTTCATTTACTATACATACCTAATCAAATATTTTCGAAGTCGGTGTGCTTTGGCTAAGTAATTAAAGCCTACCTATTGAATACATACCTAATCAAATATTTTCGAAATCGGTGCCAGCCCATACAAAGCAAAGCACACCGACTTCGAAAATATTTGATTAGGTATGTATAGTAAATGAAAACTACCAATCAGTTATTTTTTACTTTTTAGTGCTTTTGTTTGAAGTCGGTTTTTATTTTTTTGTTAAAAAGTTTTTATTGAACCTTTTTAGTGTAGACAGTAGTAGCAAAGTAAGAATTCTAAAGTGTTAGGCTTGTCAAACCAAACAAAATAAGCCCAAACTCAAAGTATCTACTATTAGTCGTTAAAGAGTTCCACCTATCCACCTTCTGGCCTTTCCATCAGATCAGGTCAACAATACCGAACCACTGTACTATCAACGGAAATAGAAAGACTTGCAAAGTTTCAAGTCAATATAACAATTAGAAGTAGGTTAAATTCATTATTAGCTATTTTTCCACCCTTAGAGGTGGTTTTTTTTTTTTTTTGAAATTTAAATGGGACCAATCTGGAAGTATACCCTTTCAAATAAAACAAAAATTGTCCAAATCGGTTAATAAATGACGAAGTTCTGAGGTAACAAACATAAGAAAAAATACAGTCGAATTGAGAACCTCCTCCTTTTTGAAGTCGGTTGAAAATATCTTGGAATAATATCTAATATATGGGTAATGGGTATCCGCAGGATACGAGATCATAGCTAGCTAGTATGAAGTTTTTTTATACGCATATAATAATAATTAATGTATAGTAGTAAAATGCATGTATGAAATCATCTGATTAAACTGAATGAATATTGGAAAATATACCTTAAGCTACGTTTAATTAAAACTTAATGCACAGGCCTTGTACTAGAAACTACAAGGACAAATCGATCACTATTACTTCGAATTATATAAATACACTAATCGTTTTAGTGAAATTGGTCAGTTTTTGTATAGTAATTGCTACTTATGGATCTTCTTTCATTAAAGTTTACATTGAATTCGATTTTTTTAACCCCCGACGCAAAAAGAGATGTGTCTGTCTGTGGCATAGTAGCTCTCAAACGGATGGACCGATTTCAATGCGGTTTTTTCATTTGAAAGCCAGTTTCTTTGCGGTGGTTCTTAGCTATGTGTGGTTAATATCGATCCAGGAGTGTATCAGCTCTTTTCCAAAATGATGTAAGGCATTTTGGCGTATGATTACTCGATAAGTGCTTCACGCGTGCCAGTGTAATCGTTAAATGACAATTAATTTGCGTAGGGGGTTTTTTAAATTTTTAATTTATAATTATGTACGAATTCCAAAATAAAGAAGTAGTCAATATGGTTGTTTATTTTTGTGTGTACTTTTTGCAGTAACTTACCTATTATAAATCGAATTTCATAATATTTTTTTTACAATTATTTTTATTATTTACGTCAAAGGTAGGTACCATATAAAAATTTCAAAAAATAATCCCATCCCTTTGTTAGAATTACTTTTAAGTGATATTGAAGTCGGTATGCCTTATTTAGTTAAAATGTAATATTTATTAAAATTATAATTCCTATTCTGAAGAAATGCTGACATACCTTTCCATATAAAGTCTTGAACTCAAAGGCGATGCGTAGACGTTGCTCGTTGCTGCGACGGGTCAATACTTGAATGATTGCCTTCTCATCTGTTCCAAACCCTTTCATCGCCTTGCGAAGGATCGCTGCATCTTCGCGTGGGTCGAAGGGGTTTACTGGCACAACCGTTGGCTTTGACTGCAGGAAAAAGAAAACTATGAGATCTTGATTTCGTTAAAATGTAATAAATGTATGTGATATGAGATATAATACCGTTGTGTTATGATGGTTGAAAGCTATGTGGTTAGACACAAAGAAGAGCTTTATATAACAAAAGGAATTTCACTTTTGTACATATTCTTTGACTATAATTATGTATATAAAAGATTAAACGTAAGAAAAATTGATAATTAACTATTGCAGCAAACGTAATCATGATATATTGCTGTAAACGTAAAAGTTGAAATACAAATTATAGAAAATAGAAAATATTTTTGGTGCAACATGTTTGTCTTAATATAACGTCTCATGCAATTTATTAGTGCACGAAGGAAATATGCCGAGAAAGGCCATTATCTACCGTATATCGAAACGACTTGAACCCACGCCGTATGCCAATTGACGCTCTATAGACGCTGCGCATACTCGAATTCGATGTGACCGAGGACATATTAATTATTTCAAACAGAACTTTCACGGACGAAACGCACAAGGATAAGGAAACTCGCGCGCAACAATTTCATCACCACACATAGCACGAATTAACGAGATATTGTGTAAACAAAGGTTTTTGTACGAACTACATCCATAACGGGGACCAAAGCCAAGACTGAATCGTTCGTTATTGTGATAAATGTATGCGGAGAGACGAAGTGAGCATAACAATGTAATTGCAGTAAACTGTTCCTTGAATAGAGTCACTGCGTATAGGTACGGTACCAGCCGCTTATAGACGTTCGTAAATGTATGATACTTTTTCAAGTCTTATCTCAAATACAAATATACAGGAGAAAGGATTATAATTTATAATTTATAATATAAAATGGTTGATTAAGTTTATTTATCATTTCTCATTGTGGTAACGTTTATTTTTTTATAGCAACCAAGTAATCATAATCCCAGTTTTTTTATAAAGAATCATAGTTAGAAGAGTTCAAGAGCTTTTATTCTACCAAAATTGAATAAAACATCTAATTAATACAATACAATTTATTTAGTGTAGCTTCCGCTCAAAACTCAGTTTCCGCTAAATATGTTATTAATGATAAGCTCTAATAATACAAATTACTCATTTGAACTAACCATACACAACATATCTTATATATATTTATGGTTTAGTAAAAATAAAATTGTAAGAAGCACAACAGTTTAACAATTTACACAGGATAATTATCTTTTAGGAAATTTCCTTCTTGAAACAAAAAATATTATTAAATCATAATGGTGGCTTTAGAGTATCACTTCGACCGTATTATCTGGTCTATTATTGTGATTATAATATTATTAAATAATTGACAAATTTTGTTAATAAAATCAATCAATCAATTACTAAAACTAGAATTATTCCACAATTCAACTTGTGTCAAATTGTTATTATATTTATATTGACTTTGAATTACTTATTAAGAGATAAAAATATTTAACTTATGAACTAAATCCTATAAATCTCATATAAATGTGAAAGTTTGGATGGATGCTTGTAACTCAATTATGCCACAACGGCTGAACGGATCTGGATGAAATTTGGCAGAGATAGATTATAGTCTGCAATAGTACATTACTTTTTATCCCAGAAAATTGCAAGAATCCCATGGGAATAGATTTGTTTTTTGAGAGTTTTACAGATCCAAACTAACCATTAAGACACCTAGGGACATAATCTGAGCAAATCAAGGGTGAATTGCTAGTGCAATCAATATTTTCATTTCATGTGCTTTCATTTAACGTAAGCAATTGGACTGATGCCACTTATCAGTATGTTATCTGATGAAAATAGTACAATAGTGTGTAAATTATGACTCACCAGTTGTGCAATGTATGAGTAAAACCAGAAAACTTTAATGATTCATTTATGCAAGAAATGGATATTCCTAACAAGATATCACAACAAAATGTTTAATACATACAAATGTTAAATTTTAGCTGTTTGTCTGTTGAACATTCAAAGTAGCTATAATGCCCATTATTATTACTACTGTAACATCTTATCATAGGAGCGCTGTATAAAAACAGTTTTACCTGCACTTTGATAATTGTAAAATACATTAAATTATTATAAACCTATACAAACTTTCACATTAAATGGGATGGACACATATTATAATTTTTATATATATTAGTCTAATTAAAAATATCACCAAAATAAGCATATTGTTTTAAAATAAGCTTAGTGATTTTTGTCAGTAAGAGCAGTATTGAGTATATAATAAGTAGAATATAATATCTTTTAGTAGTATTTTACTATTAGAATTGTTTATAATATTCATAATTTTTTAATCATATATATTCAGATATAAGAAGCATGTTATTAAAGTAAACACAAATAAAAAAGCATTAATTAGAAAACAATACACCAATGTTTTGCTTATCACAAAATAAAAATTTACATTTAGCTTCAACATTGAGAACAGAAATTAACTTTACCTTTGGTACATTACGGACAGGGCTTGATGACACATTATAAGCCTGGTGACTTTGTACTGAGGGGGGATATCCTTGATACTGGTTTGGTTGTTGATAACTAGACCCTTGAGGATATGTAGATGTAGGATGTGATTGAGCCGTTTGATAGCCTTGAGCAGAGGGGTAGCCTTGAGCAGTGGGATAAGCTTGAGCAGAAGGATAACCTTGAGCAGGATAACCTTGAGCAGAAGGGTAACCTTGAGCAGAGTTAGGTTGAGAGTAGCCTTGGCTAGGATAACCACTGGATTGTGGATAACCTTGTGGTTGAGAATAGCCTTGAGATTGTTGAGGATAGCCCGATCCAGTATTGGGATTGGGATAACCAGGTTGGGGTGCTGGATAACCCATCGTTGGTAGACCTTGCATTGGCATAGGATTCCCAAATGATTGTGGGGCGGTGTTGCTAAATCCAATATTGTGAAGGTAACGTGGCGGACCCTTAAAACAAAAACCGTCATAAAAACATTTACATTACCTTTCCGTTGAGTATAATCCATTGATTTTGTGATAAACAAAACAAGCAAACTACATAAAAGAAACACATAAACGATCTACTTACTTGGTATGGATTCATTTTGTATTATTTAAGTACTTGACGAAATTAAGTACACAAAATGTACTTTTAAGAATGATTAATAAAACAAGTAAAAGAGCTATTTGTAGTTATAACACACTAAGCTAAGGCACCGACTAATAAGATTTTATATGTATTAAGACTGCCTGCATGGATGTGGATGACAAATAAAACTGACTGTGGTGAAGTGTGAGTTGACTTTGTTTGACAGATTGTAGTAAAGGGTTTTACTCTATGATTGACGATTGTATTTTATTTGTATATGGAGCAATATACTCTATGATCACAGCAGTCAGCAGCAGCAGTGCTGCCAACACTTGAAATTTTATCCCCCTAAGAGTAATTTCAAAACCTCTAAAACCCCTTATCTGACGATGTGAAAAATGTGGGTTTTTATATAATACTTTTTTTTTAAATGATTACGAGTAGCGTAAAAAACTTTTTTATGGTTATTATTATAATAATTACATGTTATATGTAATTATTACAATAATACCATAAAAATATTAAATAGTTATTATTTAATCATAATAATAAATAACTTTGAAAATAATAATAATAATTCATAGATAACTTTGAAAATAATAAAAACAAGATAAATTATTCAAATGATATTTAAAGATATAGGTATGATTTCTCCAAGTCTTTAAACGAAACTTTATAAAACGTTATTTATATTATAGAATGAGTTTAAATCTTATTATTAAGAAGTAAAAGGACGCAGAGATAAATTAAAGATAGGAATTGGTAAGCGTTAAGCGACTGTCGGGCGAGAGATAAACGATATCGCATGATGAAGCGCGAGGCGCGCCCCAGTACAAAACGGTATTTTTACCGACTAGCATTATGCGTGATAATGTGTTTCGATGAACGCTACAGTATTTAAATAATGCTATTAAAGAAAAAAAGCCCTAAAAAACCCATAAACAATTTTTCCCCCTAAAACAACCCCGGTGCAATTTTTTACCTCTAAATTTTGGAGAAACTCCTAAATTGGCTACACTGCGTCACAGGTACCTATAACTACAGACAGGTAATTATAATTTATGTTGCAGACTATTAATGGTGTAAATTAAATAGATTCTTTATCTATGTACGTTCGGGTTTCATTTCATGTTAATCTAGATTTAATTTTTGTAAGTACAGTAATTCGTGTTTCATTTATTTCAAAGACAACGATAATCTAAAATAATTTTGCATTTTCCTCCCGTCAGATGTCTCGATCACTATGGCCCTCAGTAGGAATATTGTAAAACTACACCGTAGTCCAAAATAACGTTGACAAAATAAAAAAAAAATATTACAAAAATGGAATGCTTTGCGTTTTCTTTTGTTTTTGTTTATTTTTTCTTCATTCTTTGGCGCCATTTTAATATTGTATGTTGGCTAAAAAGTTTTAAAATATATTTATTACGTTATGTCAGAGCAGCGTGGAGCCATAATTTCATTGTATGAGCATGGAAAACGGCAGTGTAAGATAGTAAACATTCTTGGTGTTAATCGTTTAGTTTAGTTTCTTCAGCAATTAAACGCTATGTTGAGCTCGGCAACATCGTAGACCGTCCTGGGAGAGGACGAAAGCGACCTGTTCGAACTGCTAGGAACCAACACATTATCAAACAAAGATAAGTCCGAGATCCACATACCAAGGTGAGAAAAATATCGCGAGACTTGGGGATAAGTCGCTCCACCGTGGAGCGTATAGTGAAATATGATCTCCAATTGATACCATACAAACTCAGAAAAGCGCAATTGCTTAAAAAAAAAAGACAAAAAAGTTCGCTTTGAGAGATGTCGTTTCCTAAAACAACGAGAACAAGCCCATAATCACCAAAATGACAGGATCTGGTCTTTCACTCGTACTGGAGTGCTGCAGTCATTCCACGTCGCCAAAACGCAAAATCAATTATGGTTTGGGGTGCAATTTGCCCCATTGGCAAAACTCCCCTCGTTTTTTCGTATCAAAATTAACCAAGAAATTTACCGACGAGACATCCTTGAATCTGTGGTTCTTCCTTAGAGTCAACAGCACTTTGGTAACCATCCATGGATACTTCAAGACTTTGCTCCAGCTCACAGGGCTTTAAGTGTTCAACAGTGGTGCAAAAGCAATTTCCCTTATTTCATCAGCTCAAAAGAATGGCCACCCTACTCACCTGATCTGAAACCAATGGATTACAGTTTATGGTTAATCTTAGAGGCAAGGACCAGTTCTACGCCTCATAGAACTGTTGATGACCTGAAGGCTACTCTTACACGGGAGTGGGACAAAATATCTGTTGAGGAAGTGCGGAAAATTGTTGAAAATTTTATCAAGCATTTGACTCTATGCATTCGCGCTAAAGGCGGTTTTTTTGAAGACAAATAGGGATTCTTGTAAAAATAAGTTGTATTTTTATAATTTATAGCATAATTTCATTTAAGTTTAAAATTAATAAACTTATTCGTAAAATCACTTGCCAACGTTATTTTGGGCCATCCTGTATATACAACGAGGATGGATTTTTTTCATTTTATTTAAAACTAGCATTGCCGCGGCTCCGCCCGCGTTCAGATGACCAAAAACTAATTCTTCGGTTTTACATATTAATATACTCTTATATTGCAGTTTTTGTATTTTTTCTCAGAAATGAGACATTTTCCCGCGGTAAAAAGTATCCTATATGTTGACCCGGACAGCCGGCTATCACCATACCAAATTTCATCAAAATCCCTCTAGTGGGTTTTCTGTGATGCGATAACAGATAAACAGACAGACAGACAAAAATTCAAAAAACTGTAGATTCGGCATGTGTATCAATAATAATGTTTATTTCAATAAGATTTTAAAAAAAATATTTAATGTGCAGATTCGCCTTAGTTACAATTTTATTATAATTATGTATAGATTTAATTAACTGACTTCCTAAAAGGAGGAGGTTATCAATTCGTCGGAATCTTTTTTTTTCTTGTATGTTCACCGATTACTCGAAGACGCCTGAACCGATTTGGAAAGGGATTTTTCAAAGGGTATACTTCCTAGGTATAATAGTCCCATATAAATTTTATCGAAATCAGTAAAGCGGTTTTAAAAAAAAATCAACAATAAATATATTTTTTAAATAAATTGCTTAATCGAATATGTTATTAAAAACTTTCTTCTTACAAATTACCTGCTTATTACGTCTACATTAAAAATGGAAAAAATAACTAAACGGAGGTCTTCATTTAGAATAGATAGTAGATACCTAATCAGATATTTTCGAAGTCGGTGCCAGCCGATGCAAAGCAAATCGAATATATCGTCCCGTTTCTGTGTAAACCTCGTATCTACAAAATCTTAATTTTCAGTAAATCGATAAAAACGTTTAGAGTTACTTAATTTTCGTAAAAAGATATAACTAATTTAAAATTTATACTCTTTATTTATCACCTTAAAATAATGAAACATCATTTTTGCTATCTGCATCGATACCTTGTTGTTATTATCAATTTAACGTAGATACGAGTTTTTTCATCAAATACCCTGGTAACTTTTTTGCAGATACGAGGTTTTGAAATTAATTTTTTTTTCTATAAGATCATTGGCGAAAAATTTTGTTATGCAAGGCTTTCACATTCAATTCATTATTATTTTATATTTATTAATTAAAACAAATTCATTTGATTTTGATTTAATGTGTTATAAATCATATGATTACTATTTATAATATTATGATTTAATTATTTTTATCAAGTATGTTTACAATTTATTGAATAATGTACAAATTAACAGCAGGATAATCTGAAAAATAAGTAATAAGAAATAACTTGAACTATAACTAGAACTAAGAAGTAAGGATCAATTTTACAATTTTTTAAACTTATTCTTCTACAGTAGATTCGACTTTTAATTGATCATAGAAATTATGATAATCTTGGGGTAGCAATCTTTTCAAACTTTGCAAATCTTTGAATTTTCTTGATGTAATAGAAATCGGTTTTTTATATAACGGAGTGATAATATTTTTTCGATTTACATTTATTCTAGATTTTTTTGAGGTAATAAGGTCCAATCGTTCTGGTAATCGAGTTTATAATACAGCCCAGTTGAATCGTATTTAAGACATTTTAAATCAGTAACTTGTGGATCTCCTGTTTTTGAACCGGGTCTTATCGATTTGTAAATATTTATTTTAGAAAAATCCTTAAAAAATGTGTGATCAACATAAATAACTTTATATGGCTCTGGATTCATTCTAGCTTCTTTGATGATGCGAACAAAATCTGCTGGCATGTAGAGTTCCTTGTTTTTCTTTTTTCTTTCAATAGATGAATGAACAGAGTCGCACTCCATTTGTGTATGACCAACAGTTAAATATTTCTGATAAATAGTTGTCTCAAATTTTACCAAATTTTAATAATTTTATATGTATTCATATGAATAAAAAATAAATGTTAATCAACAAAATACAGTCAACTTAAGTGTGAACATGTTTACAAACATTTAGTAATAAGACAACAACGCCATCTTAACGTTTTCAGCGATACTTACGGTAGATACGAGGTTTTTGAATTCGAACATGTAGATACGAGAAAAATCGAAAGCCTCTAAAAAAAATTCTATCAACATTATGAACATTGCATGTTTTGTTTTACGTTACAAGAGTGCTAAGGAGTGATTTTAGCTAAAAATCTCAATTTCGAAAAAAATGGAGTTACGAGGTTTACACAGAAAGGGGACGATATTTCGATACGTAAAATACATATTTAATATAGAATATTTTTGAAGTTATATTTCTTTTGGCATGTTTAGAAAAAATATGAAAGTAAAATTATTACGATGCGCGCACACACTGACAGCCAATAAGCGACATAATGAAGTTAGATAAAAGCGACATGATGAAGTTAGCTGCATTCCTTAACAAACAGGGAGTTGTGACATCCCCCCCAACGTGCATTCACCTTGTCGTGGTGGGGGGGCTCAGTAGTGTCCTGCAATCTACCGAGCGCGAAGCCAACAAACGCACAGGGAGGTGATCCACTTCGGTGGGCGGCGGAACGTGGCCCTCTTTGGTGGGCGGTGTACCATGCAGGTTGCTCCTGATACTTCTCTGATAGCAGAGTGGACCTGCCGTCGGGGCGTCTTAGTTGAATGCGTAAGCGATCCTGCGACGCCCCATTAAGACGGGGGAAGGTTTTGTTGGATTTTAGTGGGTAGTACTGGCTTTGTCGGTGAGTCCCACACCTCGTGCGTAAATGCATTTCCCAACGTTAAAAAAAGGGAGTTGTGACATACGGGATGAAATCTTTATTTTGTCTGTTAAGCCAAAGAAGTATAACTTCTTACGTGCGTATAAATACACACACAGGTTCTTTTTATACTTTTTAAATATTACCTACCTAATTAAAGAGTTTCATACAAACTTTCATCCCCCCTTAGAAAATGAGTTTAAAAAAATCCTGTCTTATCAGATGCCTACAACATATAAATAAAACATCCTCAAAATGTCACGTTACTACGACCAGTGGTTTAGGTTGTATGTTTATTCATTATTCAGTCAGGAGTAAGGACCACCGCAGGATGTACCTATCCTTCTCAATTCTTCCTTCAGCTGGTCTAACTTTCAGGTACAATACTTTGCACAAGTTAGATGCGAACATAATAGAAGCAAAAAACCAGGTATAAAAGAGATACCACAATAAATTGCCTAAACTCAGACTGAATGTAAATAGGCCATACGTGTGGCTCTCCTTTCGAGAAATATTTTCGAAGTCGGTGTGCTTTGTTTTGTATGGGCTGGGACCGATTTTGAAAATATTCGATTAGATATGTATTTAATATA